>CM028133.1:375675000-376875000 GCA_016271365.2 Neoceratodus forsteri
AAGAAATCTGCTGTACTGCAAGGGATCCAGTGTGTCTTGACAAGGCCACAGACCCCTCAATTGCTGGATCCTAAACAGTTTTTCAGAAATCGGCTGTACCGCAGTTGATCCAAATATCTTTACTAGGCGACAGACCCCTTCATTTCTGGAACCTAAAAAGTTCTTCAGAAATCCTCTGTACTGCAAAGGATCCAGCGTGCCTTGACCAGGCCATGGACCCCTCGATTTCTGGAACCTAAAAGTTATTCAAAATCCTCTGTACTGCAAGTGATCCAGCATGCCTTGAACAGGCCATTGACCTTGAGTAGTTCTGTAACCTAAACAGTTCTTCAGAAATCCTCTGTACTGCAAGTGATCCAGCGTACCTTCACCAGGCCATGGACCTCATGAGTTCTGGAACCTAAACAGCTTTTCAGAAATCCTCTGAACTGCAAGGGATCCAGCGTGCTTTGACCAGGCCACAGACAGCTCGATTTCAGGAACCTAAACAGTTTTTCAGGAATCCCGTGTACAGCAAGGGATCCATTCTGCCTTGACTGTTCTCGAACCCTTCGATTTCTGGAACCTAAACAGTTTTTCAGAAATCATCTGTAATGCAGGGGATACAGCATGCCTTGACCAGGCCATGGACCCCTCGATTTCTGGAACCTAAACAGTTCTCCAGAAATTTTTTGTACTGAAAGGGATCCAACATGCCATCACAAGCCATGGACCCTGTGGTTTCTGGAACCTAAACAGTTCTACAGAAATCCTCTGTACTGCAAATGATCCAGCTTGCCTTCACCAGGCCATGGACCCCGCAGTTCCTGGAACCTAAACAGTTCTTCAGAAATCTGCCTTACCACAATTGATGCAGCGTGCCTTGACCAAGTGATGGACCCCTCGATTTCTGGATCCTAAACAGTTTTTCAGAAATCAGCTGTACCGCAGTGGAACCAGCATGCCTGGACCAGGCCATGGACCTCACGGTTTCTGGAGCAAAAACGCTCTTTAGAAATCTTCTGTACTGGAAGGGATCCAGCTTGCCTTCACCTGGCCAGGTAAACCACGGTTTCTGGAACCTAAACAGTTCTTCAGAAATCCTCTGTACTGCAAGGGATCTAGCATGCCTTGACCAGGCCATGGACCCCCGAATTCCTGGAATGTAAACAGTTCTTCAGAAATCTGCTATACCGCAATTGATGCAGCGTGCTTTGACCAGGTGATGGACCCCTTGATTTCTGGACCCTAAACAGTTTTTCAGAATTCCTCTGTACAGCAAGGGATCCATCATGCCTTGACTGAGCCAGAGACCCTTCAATTTCTGGAACCCAACCAGTTCTTCTGAAATCATTTGTACTGCAAGGGATAGAGCATGCCTTGACCAGGCCACAGACCCCACGATTTCTGGAAGCAAAACAGTTCTTCAGAAAAACTCAGTACAGCAAGGAATCCAGCTTGCCTTCACCAAGATATGGACCCCGTGATTTCCGAAACCTAAACTTTTCTTCCGAAATCCTCTCTACTGCAAGGGATCCAGTGTGCCTTGACCTGGCCATGAGCCCCTAGATTTATGGAACCTAAACAGCTTTTCAGAAATCGTCTGTACTGCATGGCATCCATTGTGCTTTCACCAGGCCATGGACCCCGCGATTTCTGTACCCTAAATAGTTCTTCAGAATTCCAATATTGCAAGGGATCCTGCGTGTCTTCGCCAGGCCATGGACCCCATGGTTTTTGTAACCAAAACAGTTCTTCAGAAATCTACTGTACTGCATGGGATCCAGCGTGTCTTGAGCAGGCCATGGACCACTCAATTTCTGGAACCTAAATAGTTTTTCAGAATTCCTTTTTACTGCATGGGGTCCATCGTGCCTTAATCAGGAAATGGACCCCATGGATTCAGGAATCTAAACAGTTTTTCAGAATTCCTCTGTACAGTAAGGGATCCATCGTGCCTTGACTAGGCCATGGACCCTTGATTTCAGGAACCTAAACAGCTTTTCAGAAATCCTCGTTATTGCAAGGGATCCAGTGTGTCTTGTCAAGGTCACATACCCCTCGATTTCTGGAACCTAAACAGTTTTCAGAAAATCTCAGTAAACACAAGGGATCCAGCGTGCCTTGACCAGGCCTCAGACTTCACAAAATCTGGAACCTAAACAGTTCTTCAGAAATCCTGTGCACTGCAATGGATCCAGTGTGCCTTGATCAGGCCATCGACCCCACATTATCTGGAACCTAAACTGTTCTAAAGAAATCCTCTGTACTGCAAAGGATCCAGTGTGCCTTGACAAGGCCACGGACCCCTCAATTTCTGGATCCTAAACAGTTTTTCAGAAATCAGCTGTACCGCAGTGGATCCTGCATGCCTTCGCCAGGCCATGGACCCCACAGTTTCTGTAACCTAAGCAGTTCTTCCGAAATCCTCTCTACTGTAAAGGACCCAGCTTGCCCTCACTTGGCCATGTAGACCGCGGTTTCTGGAACCTAAACAGTTCTTCAGAAATCTTCTTTACCGCAATTGATGCAGCTTGCCTTGACCAGGTGACGGACCCCTTGATTTCTGGATCCTAAACAGATTTTCAGAAATCAGCTATACCGCAGTGGATCCAGCATGCCTTGACCAGGCCATGGACCTCGCGGTTTCTGGAACCTAAGCAGTTCTTCCGAAATCCTCTCTACTGCAAGGGAACCAGCGTGCCTTGACCAGGCCATGGACCCCTCAATTTCTGGAACCTAAACAGTTTTTCAGAAATCAGCTGTACCGCAGTGGATCCTTCATGCCTTCGCCAGGCCATGGACCCCACAGTTTCTGTAACCTAAGCAGTTCTTCCGAAATCCTCTCTACTGTAAAGGACCCAGCTTGCCCTCACCTGGCCATGTAGACCACGGTTTCTGGAACCTAAACAGTTCTTCAGAAATCCTCTGTACTGCAAGAGATCTAGCATGCCTTGACCAGGCCTTCGACCAAGCAATTCCTGGAACCTAAACAGTTCTTCAGAAATCCGCTGTACCGCAATTGATGCAGCGTGCCTTGACCAGGTGATGGACCCCTCGATTTCTGGACCCTAAACAGTTTTTCAGAATTCCTCTGTACAGCAAGGGATCCATTGTGCCTTGACTGGGCCATGGACCCCTCAATTTCTGGAACCTAAACATTTTTTCAGAAGTCCTCTGTACAGCAAGGGATCCAGCATGCCTTCACCAAGATATGGACCCCGTGGTTTCTGTAACCTAAACAGTTCTTCAGAAATCCTTTTTACTGCAAGGGATCCAGCGTGCCTTGACCAGGCCACAGACCCCTCAATTTCTGGAACCTAAACAGTTTTTCAGAAATCAGCTGTACTGCAAATGATCCAACGTGCCTTCACCAGGCGATGGACCCCTCGATTTCTGGAACCTAAGCAGTTTTTCAGAATTCCTTTTTACTGCATGGGGTCCAGCGTGCCTTAACCAGGAAATGGACCCCATGGATTCAGGAATCTAAACAGTTTTTCAGAATTCCTCTGTACAGCAAGGGATCCATCGTGCCTTGACTAGGCCATGGACCCTTGATTTCAGGAACCTAAACAGTTTTTCAGAAATCCTCATTATGGCAAGGGATCCAGTGTGTCTTGTCAAGGTCACATACCCCTCGATTTCTGGAACCTAAACAGTTTTCAGAAAATCTCAGTAACCACAAGGGATCCAGCGTGCCTTGACCAGGCCTCAGACTTCACAAAATCTGGAACCTAAACAGTTCTTCAGAAATCCTGTGCACTGCAATGGATCCAGTGTGCCTTGATCAGGCCATAGACCCTGCGATTTCAGGATTCTAAACAGTTCTGAAGAAATCCGCTGTACTGCAAGGGATCCAGTGTGCCTTTACCAGGCCATCGACCCCACATTATCTGGAACCTAAACTGTTCTAAAGAAATCCTCTGTACTGCAAAGGATCCAGTGTGCCTTGACAAGGCCACGGACCCCTCAATTTCTGGATCCTAAACAGTTTTTCAGAAATCAGCTGTATCGCAATTGATTCAAAGTATCTTCACCAGGCGATGGACCCCTTCATTTCTGGAACCTAAAAAGTTCTTCAGAAATCTTCTTTACCACAATTGATGCAGCTTGCCTTGACCAGGTGATGGAACCCCTTGATTTCTGGATCCTAAACAGATTTTCAGAAATCAGCTGTACCGCAGTGGATCCAGCATGCCTTGACCAGGCCATGGACCTCGCGGTTTCTGGAACCTAAGCAGTTCTTCTGAAATCCTCTCTACTACAAGGGATCCAGCATGCCTTGACCAGGCCATGGACCCCTCAATTTCTGGAACCTAAACAGTTTTTCAGAAATCAGCTGTACCGCAGTGGATCCAGCATGCCTTCGCCAGGCCATGGACCCCGCAGTTTATTTAACCTAAGCAGTTCTTCCGAAATCCTCTCTTCTGTAAAGGATCCAGCTTGCCCTCACCTGGCCATGTAGACTGCGGTTTCTGGAACCTTAACAGTTCTTCAGAAATCCTCTGTACTGCAAGGGATCTAGCATGCCTTGACCAGGCCTTTGACCAAGCAATTCCTGGAACCTAAACAGTTCTTCAGAAATCCGCTGTACCGCAATTGATGCAGCGTGCCTTGACCAGGTGATGGACCCCTCGATTTCTGGACCCTAAACAGTTTTTCAGAATTCCTCTGTACTGCAAGGGATCTAGCACGCCTTGACCAGGCCTTCGACCAAGCAATTCCTGGAACCTAAACAGTTCTTCAGAAATCCGCTGTACCGCAATTGATGCAGCGTGCCTTGACCAGGTGATGGACCCCTCGATTTCTGGACCCTAAACAGTTTTTCAGAATTCCTCTGTACTGCAAGGGATCTATGCGCCTTGACCGGGCCTTGACCAAGCAATTCCTGGAACCTAAACAGTTCTTCAAATCCGCTGTACGCAATTGATGCAGCGTGCCTTGACCAGGTGATGGACCCTAAACAATTTTTCAGAATTCCTCTGTACAGCAAGGGATCCATTGTGCCTTGACTGGGCCACGGACCCCTCAATTTCTGGAACCTAAACATTTTTTCAGAAATCCTCTGTACAGCAAGGGATCCAGCATGCCTTCACCAAGATATGGACCCCATGGTTTCTGTAACCTAAACAGTTCTTCAGAAATCCTCTTTACTGCAAGGGATCCAGCGTGCCTTGACCAGGCCACAGACCCCTCAATTTCTGGAACCTAAACAGTTTTTCAGAAATCAGCTGTACTGCAATTGATCCAACGTGCCTTCACCAGGTGATGCACCCCTCGATTTCTGGAACCTAAACAGTTTTTCAGAATTCCTCTTTACTGCATGGGGTCCATCGTGCCTTAACCAGAAATGGACCCTCGATTCTGGAATCTAAACAGATTTTCAGAATTCCTCTGCAGCAGCAAGGGATCCATTGTGCCTTGACTAGGCCAAGGACCCTCGATTTCAGGAACCTAATCAGTTTTTCAGAAATCCTCAGTAACACAAGGGATCCAGCTTGCCTTCACCAGGCCATGGAGACTGCGGTTTCTGGAATCTAAACAGTTCTTCAGGAATCCTCTCTACTGCAAGGGATCCAGCATGCCTTGACCAGACCATGGACCCTGCAGTTCCTGGAACCTAAACAGTTCTTCAGAAATCCACTTTACCGCAATTGATGCAGTGTGCCTTGACCAGGTGATGGACCCCTCAAGTTCTGGATCCTAAACAGTTTTTCAGAAATCAGCTGTACCACAGTGGATCCAGCATGCCTTGACCAGGCCATGGACCTCGCGGTTTCTGGAACCTAAAAAGTTCTTCAGAAATCTTCTGTGCTGGAAGGGATCCAGCTTGCCTTCACCTGGCCATGTAGACCGCTGTTTCTAGAACCTAAACAGTTCTTCAGAAATCCTCTGTACTGCAAGGGATCTAGCATGCCTTGATCAGGACACAGACCTCGCAATTCCTGGAACCTAAACAGTTCTTCAGAAATCAGCTGTACTGCAATTGATGCAGTGTGCCTTGACCAGGTGAAGGACCCCTTGATTTCTGGACCCTAAACAGTTTTTCAGAATTCCTCTGTACAGCAAGGGATCCATCGTGCCTTGACTGGGCCACAGACCCTTCAATTTCTGGAACCCAAACAGTTTTTCAGAAGTCCTCTGTACAGCAAGGGATCCATAATGCCTTGACTAGGCCATGGACCCTCGATTTCAGGAACCTAAACAGTTTTTTCAGGAATCCTCTTTATCGCAAGGGATCCAGTGTGCCTTGTCAAGGTCACAGACCCCTTGATTTCTGGAACCTAAACAGTTTTCAGAAAACCTCAGTAACCACAAGGGGTCCAGCATGCCTTGACCAGGCCTCAGACTTTGCAAAATCTGGAACCTAAACAGTTCTTCAGAAATCCTCTGCACTGAAACGGATCCAGTGTGCCATGAACAGGCCATGGATCCTGTGATTTCTGGATCCTAAACAGTTCTGAAGAAATCCGCTGTACTGCAAGGGATTCAGTGTGCCTTGACACGGCCACATACCCCTCGATTTCAGGATCCTAAACAGTTTTTCAAAAATCGGCTGTACCGCAATTGATCCAAAGTAACTTCACTAGGTGACGGACCCCTTCATTTCTGGAACCTAAAAAGTTCTTCAGAAATCCTCAGTACTGCAAGGGATCCAGCGTGCCTTGATCAGAACAGGGACGCCTAGATTTCTGGAACCTAAAAAGTTCTTCAGAAATCTTCTGTACTGCAAGGGATCTAGCATGCCTTGATCAGGACACAGACCTCGCAATTCCTGGAACCTAAACAGTTCTTCAGAAATCAGCTGTACTGCAATTGATGCAGTGTGCCTTGACCAGGTGAAGGACCCGCAGTTTCTGGACCCTAAACAGTTTTTCAGAATTCCTCTGTACAGCAAGGGATCCATCGTGCCTTGACTGGGCCACAGACCCTTCAATTTCTGGAACCCAAACAGTTTTTCAGACGTCCTCTGTACAGCAAGGGATCCATAATGCCTTGACTAGGCCATGGACCCTCGATTTCAGGAACCTAAACAGTTTTTTCAGGAATCCTCTTTATCTCAAGTGATCCAGTGTGCCTTGTCAAAGTCACAGACCCCTGATTTCTGGAACCTAAACAGTTTCTGAGAAACCTCAGTAACCATAAGGGATCCAGCATGCCTTGACCAGGCCTCAGACTTTGCAAAATCTGGAACCTAAACAGTTCTTCAGAAATCCTCTGCACTGAAATGGATCCAGTGTGCCTTGAACAGGCCATGGATCCTGCGTTCTGGATCCTAAACAGTTCTGAAGAATCCGGCTGTACTGCAAGGATCCAGTGTGCCTTGACACGTCACATACCCCTCATTTCAGGATCCTAAACAGTTTTTCAAAAATCGCTGTACCCGCATTGATCCAGTAACTTCACTAGGCGACGGACCCTTCATTTCTGGAACCTAAAAGTTCTTCAGAAATCCTCAGTACTGCAAGGGATCCAGCGTGCCTTGATCAGAACAGGGACGCCTAGATTTCTGGAACCTAAAAGTTCTTCAGAAATCTTCTGTACTGCAAGGGATCCAGCATGCCTTGACCAGGTTATGGACCCCTCGATTTCTGGAACCTAAGAAGTTATTCAAAAATCCTCTGTACTGCAAGTGATCCAGCATGCCTTGAACAGGCCATTGACCTTATGAGTTCTGTAACCTAAACAGTTCTTCAGAAATCCTGTGTACTGCAAGTGATCCAGCGTACCTTCACCAGGCCATGGACCTCGTGAGTTCTGGAACCTAAACAGCTTTTCAGAAATCCTCTGAACAGCAAGGGATCCAGTGTGCTTTGACCAGGCAACAGACAGCTCGATTTCAGGAACCTAAACAGTTTTTCAGGAATCCTGTGTACAGCAAGGGATCCATTGTGCCTTGACTGTTCCACAAACCCTTTGATTTCTGGAACCTAAACAGTTTTTCAGAAATCATCTGTAATGCAGGGGATACAGCATGCCTTGACCAGGCCATGGACCCCTCGATTTCTGGAACCTAAACAGTTCTCCAGAAATTTTTTGTACTGAAAGGGATCCAACATGCCTTGACCAGGCCATGGACCCCCCAGTTTCTGGAACCTAAACAGTTCTTCAGAAATTCTCTGTACTTCAAGGGATCCAGTGTGCCATCACAAGCCATGGACCCTGTGGTTTCTGGAACCTAAACAGTTCTTCAGAAATCTACTCACCACAATTGATGCAGCATGCCTTGAACAGGTGATGTACCCTCGATTTCTGGATCCTAAACAGTTTTTCAGAAATCAGCTGTATCACAGTGGAACCAGCATGCCTTGACCAGGCCATGGACCTCGCAGTTTCTGGAGCTAAAAGTTCTTTGAAATCTTCTGTACTGGAAGGGATCCATTGCCTTCACCTGGCCATGTAAACCACGGTTTCTGGAAGCTAAACAGTTTTCAGAAAATCTCAGTAACACAAGGGATCTAGCGTGCCTTGACCAGGCCTCAGACTTCACAAAATCTGGAACCTAAACAGTTCTTCAGAAATCCTCTGCACTGCAATGGATCCATTGTGCCTTGTTCAGGCCATGGACCCTCGTTTCAGGATTCTAAACAGTTCTGATGAAATCCGGCTGTACTGCAAGGATCCAGCGTGCCTCACCAGGCCATGGACCCATTTTTTCTGGAACCTAAACTGTTCTAAAGAAATCCTCTGTACTGCAAAGGAGCCAGTGTGCCTTGACAAGACCACGGACCTCTCAATTTCTGGATCCTAAACAGTTTTTCAGAAATCAGCTGTACCACAATTGATCCAAAGTATCTTCACCAGGTGACGCACCCCTTGATTTCTGGAACCTAAAAAGTTCTTAAGAAATCTTCTGTACTGCAAGGGATCCAGCATGCCTCGACTGTTCCATGGACCCCTTGATTTCTGGAACCTAAAAAGATCTTCAGAAATCTTCTTTACCACAATTGATGCAGCTTGCCTTGATCAGGTGATGGACCCCTTGATTTCTGGATCCTAAACAGTTTTTCAGAAATCGCAATGGATCCAGCATGCCTTGACCAGGCCATGGACCTCGCGGTTTCTGGAACCTAAGCAGTTCTTCCAAAATCCTCTGCACTGCAAGGGATCTAGCATGCCTTGACCAGGCCTTCGACCAAGCAATTCCTGGAACCTAAACAGTTCTTCAGAAATCCGCTGTACCGCAATTGATGCAGCGTGCCTTGACCAGGTGATGGACCCCTCGATTTCTGGACCCTAAACAGTTTTTCAGAATTCCTCTGCACAGCAAGGGATCCATTGTGCCTTGACTGGGCCACAGACCCCTCAATTTCTGGAACCTAAACATTTTTTCAGAAATCCTCTGTGCAGCAAGGGATCCAGCATGCCTTCACCAAGATATGGACCCCGTGGTTTCCGTAACCTAAACAGTTCTTCAGAAATCCTCTTTACTGCAAGGGATCCAGCGTGCCTTGACCAGGCCACAGACCCCTGAATTTCTGGAACCTAAACAGTTTTTCAGAAATCAGCTGTACTGCAATTGATCCAACGTGCCTTCACCAGGCGATGGACCCCTCGATTTCTGGAACCTAAACAGTTTTTCAGAATTCCTCTTTACTGCATGGGGTCCATCGTGCCTTAACCAGGAAATGGACCCCGCGGATTCTGGAATCTAAACAGTTTTTCAGAATTCCTCTGTACAGCAAGGGATCCATTGTGCCTTGACTAGGCCATGGACCCTCGATTTCAGGAATCTAATCAGTTTTTCAGAAATCCTCTGTAACACAAGGGATCCAGCTTGCCTTCACCAGGCCATGGAGACTGCAGTTTCTGGAACCTAAGCAGTTCTTCAGAAATCCTCTCTACTGCAAGGGATCCAGCATGCCTTGACCAGACCATGGACCCCACAGTTCCTGGAACCTAAACAGTTCTTCAGAAATCCACTTTACCGCAATTGATGCAGCGTGCCTTGACCAGGTGATGGACCCCTCGATTTCTGGATCCTAAACAGTTTTTCAGAAATCAGCTGTACTGCAGTGGATGGATCCAGCATGCCTTGACCAGGCCATGGACCTTGTGGTTTCTGAAACCTAAAAAAGTTCTTCAGAAATCTTCTGTACTGGAAGAGATCCAGCTTGCCTTCACCTGGCCATGTAGACCGCGGTTTCTAGAACCTAAACAGTTCTTCAGAAATCCTCTGTACTGCAAGGGATCTAGCATGCCTTGACCATGACACAGACCCTGCAATTCCTGGAACCTAAACTGTTCTTCAGAAATTGGCTGTACTGCAATTGATGCAGTGTGCCTTGACCAGGTGATGGACCCCTTGATTTCTGGACCCTATACAGTTTTTTCAGAATTCCTCTGCACAGCAAGGGATCCATTGTGCCTTGACTGGGCCACAGACCCTTCAATTTCTGGAACCCAAACAGTTCTTCTGAAATCATCTGTACTGTAGAGATCCAGTGTGTCTTGTCAAGGTCACATACCCCTCGATTTCTGGAACCTAAACAGTTTTCAGAAAATCTCAGTAACCACAAGGGATCCAGCGTGCCTTGACCAGGCCTCAGACTTCACAAAATCTGGAACCTAAACAGTTCTTCAGAAATCCTCTGCACTGCAATGGATCCATTGTGCCTTGATCTGGCCATGGACCCTGCGATTTCAGGATTCTAAACAGTTCTGAAGAAATCCACTGTACTGCAAGGGATCCAGCGTGCCTTTACCAGGCCATGGACCCCACATTTTCTGGAACCTAAACTGTTCTAAAGAAATCCTCTGTACTGCAAAGGATCCAGTGTGCCTTGACAAGGCCACAGACCCCTCAATTTCTGGATCCTAAACAGTTTTTCAGAAATCAGCTGTACCACAATTGATCCAAAGTGTCTTCACCAGGTGACGCACCCCATCATTTCTGGAACCTAAAAAGTTCTTCAGAAATCTTCTCTACTGCAAGGGATCCAGCATGCCTCGACTGTTCCATTGACCCCTTAATTTCTGGAACCTAAAAAGTTCTTCAGAAATCTTCTTTACCGCAATTGATGCAGATTGCCTTGACCAGGTGACGGACCCCTTGATTTCTGGATCCTAAACAGTTTTTCAGAAATCAGCTGTACTGCAGTGGATCCAGCATGCCTTCACCAGGCGATGGACCCCATGGTTTCTGTAACCAAATCAGTTCTCTCAGAAATCTACTTCACCCCATGGGATCCAGCATGCCTTTACCAGGCCATGGACCCCACATTTTCTGGAACCTAAACTATTCTAAAGAAATCCTCTGTACTGCAAAGGAGCCAGTGTGCCTTGACAAGACCACGGACCCCTCAATTTCTGGATCCTAAACAGTTTTTCAGAAATCAGCTGTACCACAATTGATCCAAAGTATCTTCACCAGGTGACGCACCCCTTCATTTCTGGAACCTAAAAAGTTCTTAAGAAACCTTCTGTAGTGCAAGGGATCCAGCATGCCTCGACTGTTCCATGGACCCCTTGATTTCTGGAACCTAAAAAGTTCTTCAGAAATCTTCTTTACCGCAATTGATGCAGCTTGCCTTGATCAGGTGATGGACCCCTTGATTTTTGGATCCTAAACAGTTTTTCAGAAATCAGCTGTATCACAGTGGATCCAGCATGCCTTGACCAGGCCATGGACCTCGCGGTTTCTGGAACCTAAGCAGTTCTTCCGAAATCCTCTGTACTGCAAGGGAACCAGCGTGCCTTGACCAGGCCATGGACCCCTCAATTTCTGGAACCTAAACAGTTTTTCAGAAATCAGCTGTACCGCAGTGGATCCTTCATGCCTTCGCCAGGCCATGGACCCCACAGTTTCTGTAACCTAAGCAGTTCTTCCGAAATCCTCTCTACTGTAAAGGACCCAGCTTGCCCTCACCTGGCCATGTAGACCACGGTTTCTGGAACCTAAACAGTTCTTCAGAAATCCTCTGTACTGCAAGAGATCTAGCATGCCTTGACCAGGCCTTCGACCAAGCAATTCCTGGAACCTAAACAGTTCTTCAGAAATCCGCTGTACCGCAATTGATGCAGCGTGCCTTGACCAGGTGATGGACCCCTCGATTTCTGGACCCTAAACAGTTTTTCAGAATTCCTCTGTACAGCAAGGGATCCATTGTGCCTTGACTGGGCCATGGACCCTCAATTTCTGGAACCTAAACATTTTTCAGAAGTCCTCTCCAGCAAGGGATCCAGCATGCCTTCACCAAGATATGGACCCCTGGTTTCTGTAACCAAAACAGTTCTTCAGAAACTTTTACTGCAAGGGATCCAGCGTGCCTTGACCAGGCCACAGACCCCAATTTCTGGAACCTAAACAGTTTTTCAGAAATCAGCTGTACTGCAAATGATCCAACGTGCCTTCACCAGGCGATGGACCCCTCGATTTCTGGAACCTAAGCAGTTTTTCAGAATTCCTTTTTACTGCATGGGGTCCAGCGTGCCTTAACCAGGAAATGGACCCCATGGATTCAGGAATCTAAACAGTTTTTCAGAATTCCTCTGTACAGCAAGGGATCCATCGTGCCTTGACTAGGCCATGGACCCTTGATTTCAGGAACCTAAACAGTTTTTCAGAAATCCTCATTATGGCAAGGGATCCAGTGTGTCTTGTCAAGGTCACATACCCCTCGATTTCTGGAACCTAAACAGTTTTCAGAAAATCTCAGTAACCACAAGGGATCCAGCTGCCTTGACCAGGCCTCAGACTTCACAAAATCTGGAACCCAAACAGTTCTTCAGAAATCCTGTGCACTGCAATGGATCCAGTGTGCCTTGATCAGCCATAGACCCTCGATTTCAGGATTCTAAACAGTTCTGAAGAAAACCGCTGTACTGCAAGGGATCCATGCCTTTACCAGGCCATCGACCCCACATTATCTGGAACCTAAACTGTTCTAAAGAAATCCTTGTACTGCAAAGGATCCAGTGTGCCTTGACAAGGCCACGGACCCTCAATTTCTGGATCCTAAACAGTTTTCAGAAATCAGCTGTATCCAATTGATTCAAAGTATCTTCACCAGGCGATGGACCCTTCATTTCTGGAACCTAAAAGTTCTTCAGAAATCTTCTTTACCACAATTGATGCAGCTTGCCTTGACCAGGTGATGGAACCCTTGATTTCTGGATCCTAAACAGATTTTCAGAATCAGCTGTACCAGATGGATCCAGCATGCCTTGACCAGGCCATGGACCTCGCGGTTTCTGGAACCTAAGCAGTTCTTCTGAAATCCTTTCTACTACAAGGATCCAGCATGCCTTGACCAGGCCATGGACCCCTCAATTTCTGGAACCTAAACAGTTTTTCAGAAATCAGCTGTACCGCAGTGGATCCAGCATGCCTTCGCCAGGCCATGGACCCCGCAGTTTATTTAACCTAAGCAGTTCTTCCGAAATCCTCTCTTCTGTAAAGGATCCAGCTTGCCCTCACCTGGCCATGTAGACTGCGGTTTCTGGAACCTTAACAGTTCTTCAGAAATCCTCTGTACTGCAAGGGATCTAGCATGCCTTGACCAGGCCTTTGACCAAGCAATTCCTGGAACCTAAACAGTTCTTCAGAAATCCGCTGTACCGCAATTGATGCAGCGTGCCTTGACCAGGTGATGGACCCCTCGATTTCTGGACCCTAAACAGTTTTTCAGAATTCCTCTGTACTGCAAGGGATCTAGCACGCCTTGACCAGGCCTTCGACCAAGCAATTCCTGGAACCTAAACAGTTCTTCAGAAATCCGCTGTACCGCAATTGATGCAGCGTGCCTTGACCAGGTGATGGACCCCTCGATTTCTGGACCCTAAACAGTTTTTCAGAATTCCTCTGTACTGCAAGGGATCTAGGACGCCTTGACCAGGCCTTCGACCAAGCAATTCCTGGAACCTAAACAGTTCTTCAGAAATCCGCTGTACCGCAATTGATGCAGCGTGCCTTGACCAGGTGATGGACCCTAAACAATTTTTCAGAATTCCTCTGTACAGCAAGGGATCCATTGTGCCTTGACTGGGCCACGGACCCCTCAATTTCTGGAACCTAAACATTTTTTCAGAAATCCTCTGTACAGCAAGGGATCCAGCATGCCTTCACCAAGATATGGACCCCATGGTTTCTGTAACCTAAACAGTTCTTCAGAAATCCTCTTTACTGCAAGGGATCCAGCGTGCCTTGACCAGGCCACAGACCCCTCAATTTCTGGAACCTAAACAGTTTTTCAGAAATCAGCTGTACTGCAATTGATCCAACGTGCCTTCACCAGGTGATGCACCCCTCGATTTCTGGAACCTAAACAGTTTTTCAGAATTCCTCTTTACTGCATGGGGTCCATCGTGCCTTAACCAGGAAATGGACCCCGCGGATTCTGGAATCTAAACAGATTTTCAGAATTCCTCTGTACAGCAAGGGATCCATTGTGCCTTGACTAGGCCAAGGACCCTCGATTTCAGGAACCTAATCAGTTTTTCAGAAATCCTCTGTAACACAAGGGATCCAGCTTGCCTTCACCAGGCCATGGAGACTGCGGTTTCTGGAATCTAAACAGTTCTTCAGGAATCCTCTCTACTGCAAGGGATCCAGCATGCCTTGACCAGACCATGGACCCTGCAGTTCCTGGAACCTAAACAGTTCTTCAGAAATCCACTTTACCTCAATTGATGCAGTGTGCCTTGACCAGGTGATGGACCCCTCAAGTTCTGGATCCTAAACAGTTTTTCAGAAATCAGCTGTACCACAGTGGATCCAGCATGCCTTGACCAGGCCATGGACCTCATGTGTTTCTGGAACCTAAAAGTTCTTCAGAAATCTTCTGTGCTGGAAGGATCCAGCTTGCCTCACCTGGCCATGTAGACCGCTGTTTCTAGAACCTAAACAGTTCTTCAGAAATCCTCTGTACTGCAAGGGATCTAGCATGCCTTGATCAGGACACAGACCTCGCAATTCCTGGAACCTAAACAGTTCTTCAGAAATCAGCTGTACTGCAATTGATGCAGTGTGCCTTGACCAGGTGAAGGACCCCTTGATTTCTGGACCCTAAACAGTTTTTCAGAATTCCTCTGTACAGCAAGGGATCCATCGTGCCTTGACTGGGCCACAGACCCTTCAATTTCTGGAACCCAAACAGTTTTTCAGAAGTCCTCTGTACAGCAAGGGATCCATAATGCCTTGACTAGGCCATGGACCCTCGATTTCAGGAACCTAAACAGTTTTTTCAGGAACTCTTTATCGCAGGATCCAGTGTGCCTTGTCAAGGTCACAGACCCTTGATTTCTGAACCTAAACAGTTTTCAGAAAACCTCAGTAACCACAAGGGTCCAGCATGCCTTGACCAGGCCTCAGACTTTGCAAAATCTGGAACCTAAACAGTTCTTCAGAAATCCTCTGCACTGAAACGGATCCAGTGTGCCATGAACAGGCCATGGATCCTGTGATTTCTGGATCCTAAACAGTTCTGAAGAAACTGGCTGTACTGCAAGGGATTCAGTGTGCCTCTGACACGCCACATACCCTCGATTTCAGGATCCTAAACAGTTTTTCAAAAATCGGCTGTACCAAGAATTGATCCAAAGTAATCTCACTAGGCTTACTGACCCCTTCATTTCTGGAACCTAAAAAGTTCTTCAGAAATCCTCAGTACTGCAAGGGATCCAGCGTGCCTTGATCAGAACAGGGACGCCTAGATTTCTGGAACCTAAAAAGTTCTTCAGAAATCTTCTGTACTGCAAGGGATCTAGCATGCCTTGATCAGGACACAGACCTCGCAATTCCTGGAACCTAAACAGTTCTTCAGAAATCAGCTGTACTGCAATTGATGCAGTGTGCCTTGACCAGGTGAAGGACCCCTTGATTTCTGGACCCTAAACAGTTTTTCAGAATTCCTCTGTACAGCAAGGGATCCATCGTGCCTTGACTGGGCCACAGACCCTTCAATTTCTGGAACCCAAACAGTTTTTCAGACGTCCTCTGTACAGCAAGGGATCCATAATGCCTTGACTAGGCCATGGACCCTCGATTTCAGGAACCTAAACAGTTTTTTCAGGAATCCTCTTTATCGCAAGTGATCCAGTGTGCCTTGTCAAAGTCACAGACCCCTTGATTTCTGGAACCTAAACAGTTTTCAGAAAACCTCAGTAACCACAAGGGATCCAGCATGCCTTGACCAGGCCTCAGACTTTGCAAAATCTGGAACCTAAACAGTTCTTCAGAAATCCTCTGCACTGAAATGGATCCAGTGTGCCTTGAACAGGCCATGGATCCTGCGATTTCTGGATCCTAAACAGTTCTGAAGAAATCCGCTGTACTGCAAGGGATCCAGTGTGCCTTGACACGGCCACATACCCCTCGATTTCAGGATCCTAAACAGTTTTTCAAAAATCGGCTGTACCGCAATTGATCCAAAGTAACTTCACTAGGCGACGGACCCCTTCATTTCTGGAACCTAAAAAGTTCTTCAGAAATCCTCAGTACTGCAAGGGATCCAGCGTGCCTTGATCAGAACAGGGACGCCTAGATTTCTGGAACCTAAAAAGTTCTTCAGAAATCTTCTGTACTGCAAGGGATCCAGCATGCCTTGACCAGGTTATGGACCCCTCGATTTCTGGAACCTAAGAAGTTATTCAAAAATCCTCTGTACTGCAAGTGATCCAGCATGCCTTGAACAGGCCATTGACCTTGCGAGTTCTGTAACCTAAACAGTTCTTCAGAAATCCTGTGTACTGCAAGTGATCCAGCGTACCTTCACCAGGCCATGGACCTCGTGAGTTCTGGAACCTAAACAGCTTTTCAGAAATCCTCTGAACAGCAAGGGATCCAGTGTGCTTTGACCAGGCAACAGACAGCTCGATTTCAGGAACCTAAACAGTTTTTCAGGAATCCTGTGTACAGCAAGGGATCCATTGTGCCTTGACTGTTCCACAAACCCTTTGATTTCTGGAACCTAAACAGTTTTTCAGAAATCATCTGTAATGCAGGGGATACAGCATGCCTTGACCAGGCCATGGACCCCTCGATTTCTGGAACCAAAACAGTTCTCCAGAAATTTTTTGTACTGAAAGGGATCCAACATGCCTTGACCAGGCCATGGACCCCGCAGTTTCTGGAACCTTAACAGTTCTTCAGAAATTCTCTGTACTTCAAGGGATCCAGTGTGCCATCACAAGCCATGGACCCTGTGGTTTCTGGAACCTAAACAGTTCTTCAGAAATCTACCTTACCACAATTGATGCAGCATGCCTTGAACAGGTGATGTACCCCTCGATTTCTGGATCCTAAACAGTTTTTCAGAAATCAGCTGTATCACAGTGGAACCAGCATGCCTTGACCAGGCCATGGACCTCGCAGTTTCTGGAGCTAAAAAGT
Organism: Neoceratodus forsteri; assembly: GCA_016271365.2. NCBI lineage: Eukaryota > Metazoa > Chordata > Ceratodontiformes > Ceratodontidae > Neoceratodus > Neoceratodus forsteri. The sequence goes on from CM028133.1 coordinate 375,692,312, forward strand.
TCTTTAGAAATCTTCTGTACTGGAAGGGATCCAGCTTGCCTTCACCTGGCCATGTAAACCACGGTTTCTGGAAGCTAAACAGTTTTCAGAAAATCTCAGTAACCACAAGGGATCTAGCGTGCCTTGACCAGGCCTCAGACTTCACAAAATCTGGAACCTAAACAGTTCTTCAGAAATCCTCTGCACTGCAATGGATCCATTGTGCCTTGTTCAGGCCATGGACCCTGCGATTTCAGGATTCTAAACAGTTCTGATGAAATCCGCTGTACTGCAAGGGATCCAGCGTGCCTCGACCAGGCCATGGACCCCACATTTTCTGGAACCTAAACTGTTCTAAAGAAATCCTCTGTACTGCAAAGGAGCCAGTGTGCCTTGACAAGACCACGGACCTCTCAATTTCTGGATCCTAAACAGTTTTTCAGAAATCAGCTGTACCACAATTGATCCAAAGTATCTTCACCAGGTGACGAACCCCTTGATTTCTGGAACCTAAAAAGTTCTTAAGAAATCTTCTGTACTGCAAGGGATCCAGCATGCCTCGACTGTTCCATGGACCCCTTGATTTCTGGAACCTAAAAAGATCTTCAGAAATCTTCTTTACCACAATTGATGCAGCTTGCCTTGATCAGGTGATGGACCCCTTGATTTCTGGATCCTAAACAGTTTTTCAGAAATCGCAATGGATCCAGCATGCCTTGACCAGGCCATGGACCTCGCGGTTTCTGGAACCTAAGCAGTTCTTCCAAAATCCTCTGCACTGCAAGGGATCTAGCATGCCTTGACCAGGCCTTCGACCAAGCAATTCCTGGAACCTAAACAGTTCTTCGAAATCCCTGTACACGAATTGATGCAGCGTGCCTTGACCAGGTGATGGACCCCTGATTTCTGGACCCTAAACAGTTTTTCAGAATTCCTCTGCACAGCAAGGGATCCATTGTGCCTTGACTGGGCCACAGACCCCTCAATTTCTGGAACCTAAACATTTTTTCAGAAATCCTCTGTGCAGCAAGGGATCCAGCATGCCTTCACCAAGATATGGACCCCGTGGTTTCCGTAACCTAAACAGTTCTTCAGAAATCCTCTTTACTGCAAGGGATCCAGCGTGCCTTGACCAGGCCACAGACCCCTGAATTTCTGGAACCTAAACAGTTTTTCAGAATTCAGCTGTACTGCAATTGATCCAACGTGCCTTCACCAGGCGATGGACCCCTCGATTTCTGGAACCTAAACAGTTTTTCAGAATTCCTCTTTACTGCATGGCGTCCATTGTGCCTTAACCAGGAAATGGACTCCGTGGATTCTGGAATCTAAACAGTTTTTCAGAATTCCTCTGTACAGCAAGGGATCCATTGTGCCTTGACTAGGCCATGGACCCTTGATTTCAGGAACCTAATCAGTTTTTCAGAAATCCTCTGTAACACAAGGGATCCAGCTTGCCTTCACCAGGCCATGGAGACTGCAGTTTCTGGAACCTAAGCAGTTCTTCAGAAATCCTCTCTACTGCAAGGGATCCAGCATGCCTTGACCAGACCATGGACCCCACAGTTCCTGGAACCTAAACAGTTCTTCAGAAATCCACTTTACCGCAATTGATGCAGCGTGCCTTGACCAGGTGATGGACCCCTCGATTTCTGGATCCTAAACAGTTTTTCAGAAATCAGCTGTACTGCAGTGGATGGATCCAGCATGCCTTGACCAGACCATGGACCTTGTGGTTTCTGAAACCTAAAAGTTCTTCAGAAATCTTCTGTACTGGAAGAGATCCAGCTTGCCTTCACCTGGCCATGTAGACCGTGGTTTTCTAGAACCTAAACAGTTCTTCAGAAATCCTCTGTACTGCAAGGGATCTAGCATGCCTTGACCATGACACAGACCCTGCAATTCCTGGAACCTAAACTGTTCTTCAGAAATTGGCTGTACTGCAATTGATGCAGTGTGCCTTGACCAGGTGATGGACCCCTTGATTTCTGGACCCTATACAGTTTTTCAGAATTCCTCTGCACAGCAAGGGATCCATTGTGCCTTGACTGGGCCACAGACCCTTCAATTTCTGGAACCCAAACAGTTCTTCTGAAATCATCTGTACTGTAGAGATCCAGTGTGTCTTGTCAAGGTCACATACCCCTCGATTTCTGGAACCTAAACAGTTTTCAGAAAATCTCAGTAACCACAAGGGATCCAGCGTGCCTTGACCAGGCCTCAGACTTCACAAAATCTGGAACCTAAACAGTTCTTCAGAAATCCTCTGCACTGCAATGGATCCATTGTGCCTTGATCAGGCCATGGACCCTGCGATTTCAGGATTCTAAACAGTTCTGAAGAAATCCACTGTACTGCAAGGGATCCAGCGTGCCTTTACCAGGCCATGGACCCCGCATTTTCTGGAACCTAAACTGTTCTAAAGAAATCCTCTGTACTGCAAAGGATCCAGTGTGCCTTGACAAGGCCACAGACCCCTCAATTTCTGGATCCTAAACAGTTTTTCAGAAATCAGCTGTACCACAATTGATCCAAAGTGTCTTCACCAGGTGACGCACCCCATCATTTCTGGAACCTAAAAAGTTCTTCAGAAATCTTCTCTACTGCAAGGGATCCAGCATGCCTCGACTGTTCCATTGACCCCTTAATTTCTGGAACCTAAAAAGTTCTTCAGAAATCTTCTTTACCGCAATTGATGCAGATTGCCTTGACCAGGTGACGGACCCCTTGATTTCTGGATCCTAAACAGTTTTTCAGAAATCAGCTGTACTGCAGTGGATCCAGCATGCCTTCACCAGGCGATGGACCCCATGGTTTCTGTAACCAAATCAGTTCTTCAGAAATCTACTCTACCCCATGGGATCCAGCATGCCTTTACCAGGCCATGGACCCCACATTTTCTGGAACCTAAACTATTCTAAAGAAATCCTCTGTACTGCAAAGGAGCCAGTGTGCCTTGACAAGACCACGGACCCCTCAATTTCTGGATCCTAAACAGTTTTTCAGAAATCAGCTGTACCACAATTGATCCAAAGTATCTTCACCAGGTGACGCACCCCTTCATTTCTGGAACCTAAAAAGTTCTTAAGAAACCTTCTGTAGTGCAAGGATCCAGCATGCTCGACTGTCCATGGATCCCTTGATTTCTGGAACCTAAAAGTTCTTCAGAAATCTTCTTTACCGCAATTGATGCAGCTTGCTTGATCAGGTGATGGACCCTTGATTTTGGATCCTAAACAGTTTTCAGAAATCAGCTGTATCACAGTGGATCCAGCATGCCTTGACCAGGCCATGGACCTCATGGTTTCTGGAACCTAAGCAGTTCTTCCGAAATCCTCTGTACTGCAAGGGATCTAGCATGCTTTGACCAGGCCTTCGACCAAGCAATTCCTGGAACCTAAACAGTTCTTCAGAAATCCGCTGTACCACAATTGATGCAGCGTGCCTTGACCAGGTGATGGACCCCTCGATTTCTGGACCCTAAACAGTTTTTCAGAATTCCTCTGTACAGCAAGGGATCCATTGTGCCTTGACTGGGCCATGGACCCCTCAATTTCTGGAACCTAAACATTTTTTCAGAAATCCTCTGTACAGCAAGGGATCCAGCATGCCTTCACCAAGATATGGACCCCCTGGTTTCTGTAACCTAAACAGTTCTTCAGAAATCCTCTTTACTGCAAGGGATCCAGCGTGCCTTGACCAGGCCACAGACCCCTCAATTTCTGGAACCTAAACAGTTTTTCAGAAATCAGCTGTACTGCAATTGATCCAATGTGCCTTTACCAGGTGATGGACCCCTCGATTTCTGGAACCTAAACAGTTTTTCAGAATTCCTCTTTACTGCATGGCGTCTATCGTGCCTTAACCAGTAAATGGACACTGCGGATTCTGGAATCTAAACAGTTTTTCAGAATTCCTCTGTACAGCAAGGGATCCATTGTGCCTTGACTAGGCCATGGACCCTTGATTTCAGGAACCTAATCAGTTTTTCAGAAATCATCTGTAACACAAGGGATCCAGCTTGCCTTCACCAGGCCATGGAGACTGTGGTTTCTGGAACCTAAACAGTTCTTCAGAAATCCTCTCTACTGCAAGGGATCCAGCATGCCTTGACCAGACCATGGACCCCACAGTTCCTGGAACCTAAACAGTTCTTCAGAAATCCACTTTACTGCAATTGATGCAGCGTGCCTTGACCAGGTGATGGACCCCTCGATTTCTGGATCCTAAACAGTTTTTCAGAAATCAGCTGTACTGCAGTGGATGGATCCAGCATGCCTTGACCAGGCCATGGACCTTACGGTTTCTGAAACCTAAAAAGTTCTTCAGAAATCTTCTGTACTGGAAGAGATCCAGCTTGCCTTCACCTGGCCATGTAGACCGCGGTTTCTAGAACCTAAACAGTTCTTCAGAAATCCTCTGTACTGCAAGGGATCTAGCATGCCTTGACCATGACACAGACCCCACAATTCCTGGAACCTAAACAGTTTTTCAGAAATCAGCTGTACTGCAATTGATCCAACGTGCCTTCAGAAGGTGATGGACCCCTCGATTTCTGGAACCTAAACAGTTTTTCAGAATTCCTCTTTACTGCATGGGGTCCATCGTGCCTTAACCAGGAATTGGACACCGCGGATTCTGGAATCTAAACAGTTTTTCAGAATTACTCTGTACAGCAAGGGATCCATTGTGCCTTGACTAGGCCACGGACCCTCGATTTCAGGAACCTAATCAGTTTTTCAGAAATCCTCTGTAACACAAGGGATCCAGCATGCCTTGACCAGGCCACAGACCCCTCAATTTCTGGAACCTAAACAGTTTTTCAGAAATCAGCTGTACTTCAATTGATCCAACGTGCCTTCATAAGTCGATGGACCCCTCAATTTCTGGAATCTAAACAGTTTTTCAGAATTCCTCTTTACTGCATGGGGTCCATCATGCCTTAACCAGGAAATGGACCCCGCGGATTCTGGAATCTAAACAGTTTTTCAGAATTCCTCTATACAGCAAGGGATCCATTTTGCCTTGACTAGGCCACGGACCCTCGATTTCAGGAACCTAATCAGTTTTTCAGAAATTTTCTGTAGCACAAGGGATCCAGCTTGCCTTCACCAGGCCATGGAGACTGTGGATTCTGGAACCTAAACAGTTCTTCAGAAATCCTCTGTACTGCAAGGGATCTAGCAAGCCTTGACCAGGCCACAGACCCCGCAATTCCTGGAACCTAAACAGTTCTTCAGAAATCGGCTGTACTGCAATTGATGCAGTGTGCCTTGACCAGGAGACGGACCACTTGATTTCTGGACTCTAAACAGTTTTTCAGAATGCGTCTGTACAGCAAGGGATCCATCGTACCTTGACTGGGCCACAGACCCATCAATTTCTGGAACCCAAACAGTTCTTCTGAAATCATCTGTACTGCAAGGGATCCAGCATGCCTTGACCAGGCCATGGACCCTACGATTTCTGGAAGCTAAACAGTTCTTCAGAAATACTCTGTAATGCAAAGGATCCTCCATGCCTTCACCAGGCCATGGACCCCGCAGCTTCTGTAACCTAAGCAGTTCTTCCGAAATCCTCTCTATTGCTAGGGATCCAGCGTGCATTTACCAGGCCTTGGACCCTTCAATTTCTGGAACCTAAACAGTTTTTCAGAAATCAGCTGTACCACAATTGATCCAACGTGTATTCACCAGGTGATGGACCCCACGATTTCAGGAACCTAAACAGTTTTTCAGAATTCCTCTTTACTGCATGGGGTCCATCGTGCCTTAACCAGGAACTGGACCGCTCAGATTCTGGAATCTAAACAATTTTTCAGAATTCCTCTGTACAGCAAGGGATCCATCATGCCTTGACTAGGCCATGGACCCTCGATTTCTGGAACCTAAACAGTTTTTCAGAAATCCTCTGAAACGTAAGGGATCCAGGATGCCTTGACCAGGCCATGGACCCCTTGATTTCTGGAACCTAAACAGTTTTTGCAGCAATCCTCTTTATCGCAAGGGATCCAGTGTGCCTTGTCAAGGTCACAGACCACTTTATTTCTGGAACCTAAACTGTTTTCAGAAAACCTCAGTAACCACAAGGGATCCAGCATGCCTTGACCAGGCCATGGACCCCTTGATTTCTGGATCCTAAACAGTTTTTCAAAAATCAGCTGTACCTCAATTGATCCAAAGTATCTTCACTAGGCGATGGACCCCTTCATTTCTGGAACCTAAAAAAGTTCTTCAGAAATCCTCTGTACTGCAAGGGATCCAGCATGCCTTGACCAAGCCATGGACCCCTCGATTTCTGGAACCTAAGAAGTTCTTCAATAATCCTCTGCACTGCAAGTGATCCAGCGTGCCTTGAAGAGGCCATTGACCTTGCGAGTTCTGTAACCTAAACAGTTCTTCAGAAATCCTGTGTACTGCAAGTGATCCAGTGTACCTTGACCAGGCCATGGACCTTGTGAGTTCTGGAACCTAAACAGCTTTTCAGAAATCCTCTGAACTGCAAAGGATCCAGCGTGCTTTGACCAGGCCACAGACAGCTCGATTTCAGGAACCTAAACAGTTTTTCAGGAATCCTGTGTACAGCAAGAGATCCATTGTGCCTTGACTGTTCCACAAACCCTTTGATTTCTGGAACCTAAACAGTTTTTCAGAAATCATCTGTAATGCAGGGGGATACAGCATGCCTTGACCAGGCCATGGACCCCTCAATTTCTGTAACCTAAACAGTTCTCCAGAAATTTTTTGTACTGAAAGGGATCCAACATGCCTTGACCAGGCCATGGACCCCACAGTTTCTGGAACCTAAACAGTTCTTCAGAAATTCTCTACTTCAAGGAATCCAGCATGCCATCACAAGCCATGGACCCTGTGGTTTCTGGAACCTAAACAGTTCTTCAGAAATCCTCTGTACTGCAAAGGATCCAGTTTGCCTTCACCAGGCCATGGACCCCGCAGTTCCTGGAACCTAAACAGTTCTTCAGAAATCTGCCTTACCACAATTGATGGAGCGTGCCCTGACCAGGTGACGGACCCCTCAGTTTCTGGATCCTAAACAGTTTTTCAGAAATCAGCTGTACCGCAGTGGAACCAGCATGCCTTGACCAGGCCATGGACCTCGCGGTTTCTGGAGCTAAAAAGTTCTTTAGAAATCATCTGTACTGGAAAGGATCCAGCTTGCCTTCACCTGGCCATATAAACCACGGTTTCTGGAAGCTAAACAGTTCTTCAGAAATCCTCTGTACTGCAAGGGATCTAGCATGCCTTGACCAGGCCACGGACCCCCGAATTCCTGGAACCTAAACAGTTTTTCAGAAATCTGCTGTACCACAATTGATGCAGTGTGCTTTGACCAGGTGATGGACTCCTCTATTTCTGGACCCTAAACAGTTTTTCAGAATTCCTCTGTACAGCAAAGGATCCATCATGCCTTGACTGGGCCACAGACCCTTCAATTTCTGGAACCCAAACAGTTCTTCTGTAATCATTTAAACTGCAAGTGATCCAGTGTGCCTTGACAAGGCCACAGACCCCTCAATTTCTGGATCCTAAACAGTTTTTCAGAAATACTCTGTACAGCAAGGAATCCAGCTGGCCTTCACGAAGATATGGACCCCGTGATTTCTGAAACCTAAACAGTTCTTCCGAAATCCTCTCTACTGCAAGGGATCCAGCATGCCTTGACCTGGCCACGAGCCCCTAGATTTATGGAACCTAAACAGCTTTTCAGAAATCTTCTGTACTGCATGGCATCCATTGTGCTTTCACCAGGCCATGGACCCCGTGATTTCTGTACCCTAAATAGTTCTTCAGAATTCCTCTAACGCAAGGGATCCTGCATGCGTTTGCAAGGCCATGGACCCCATGGTTTCTGTAACCAAAACAGTTCTTCACAAATCTGATGTACTGCATGGGATCCAGCGTGCCTTGAGCAGGCCAAGGACCTCTCAATTTCTGGAACCTAAACAGTTTTTCAGAAATCAGCTGTACTGCAAGGGATCCAGCGTGCCTCGACTGTTCCATGGACCCCTTGATTTCTGGAACCTAAAACGTTCTTCAGAAATCTTCTTTACTGCAATTGATGCAGCTTGCCTTGACCAGGTGACGGACCCCTTGATTTCTGGATCCTGAACAGTTTTTCAGAAATCAGCTGTACCGCAGTGGATCCAGCATGCCTTGACCAGGCCATGGACCTCGCGGTTTCTGGAACCTAAGCTGTTCTTCCGAAATCCTCTCTACTGCAAGGGATCCAGCGTGCCTTGACCAGGCCATGTACCCCACGATTTCTGGAAGCTAAACAGTTCTTCAGAAATACTCTGTACAGCAAGGAATCCAGCTGGCCTTCACCAGGATATGGACCCTGTGATTTCTGAAACCTAAACAGTTCTTCCGAAATCCTCTCTACTGCAAGGGATCCATTGTGCCTTGACCTGGCCACGAGCCCCTAGATTTATTGAACCTAAACAGCTTTCAGAAATCATCTGTACTGCATGGCATCCATTGTGCTTTCACCAGGCCATGGACCCCGCGATTTCTGTACCCTAAATAGTTCTTCAGAACTCCTCTAATGCAAGGGATCCTGCATGCCTTCACCAGGCCTTGGAGCCCATGGTTTCTGTAACCAAAACAGTTCTTCAGAAACCTACTGTACTGCATGGCATCCAGCATGCCTTGAGCAGGCCATGGACCTCTCAATTTCTGGAACCTAAACAGTTTTTCAGAAATCAGCTGTACCACAATTGATCCAATGTGCCTTCACCAGGTGATGGACCCCTCGATTTCTGGAACCTAAACAGCTTTCAGAATTCCTTTTTACTGCATGGGGTCCATCATGCCTTAACCCGGAAATGGACCCCATGGATTCATGAATCTAAACAATTTTTCAGAATTCCTCTGTACAGCAAGGGATCCATCATGCCTTGACTAGGCCATGGACCCTTGATTTCAGGAACCTAAACAGTGTTTCAGAAATCCTCTTTATTGCAAGCGATCCAGTGTGTCTTGTCAAGGTCACATACCCCTTGATTTCTGGAACCTAAACAGTTCTTTAGAAATCCGCTGTACCGCAGTTGATGCAGCGTGCCTTGACCAGGTGATGGACCCCTCGATTTCTGGACCCTAAACAGTTTTTCAGAATTCCTCTGTACAGCAAGGGATCCATTGTGCCTTGACTGGGCCACGGACTCCTCAATTTTGGGAACCTAAACATTTTTTCAGAAATCCTCTGTACAGCAAGGGATCCAGCATGCCTTCACCAAGATATAGACCCCGTGGTTTCTGTAACCTAAACAGTTCTTCAGAAATCCTCTTTACTGCAAGGGATCCAGCGTGCCTTGACCAGGCCACAGACCCATCAATTTCTGGAACCTAAACAGTTTTTTCAGGAATCCTGTGTACAGCAAGGGATCCATTGTGCCTTGACTGTTCCAAAACCCTTTGATTTCTGGAACCTAAACAGTTTTTCAGAAATCATCTGTAATGCAGGGGATACAGCATGCCTTGACCAGGCCATGGACCCCTCAATTTCTGTAACCTAAACAGTTCTCCAGAAATTTTTTGTACTGAAAGGGATCCAACATGCCTTGACCAGGCCATGGACCCCACAGTTTCTGGAACCTAAACAGTTCTTCAGAAATTCTCTACTTCAAGGTATCCAGCATGCCATCACAAGCCATGGACCCTGTGGTTTCTGGAACCTAAACAGTTCTTCAGAAATCCTCTGTACTGCAAGGGATCCAGTTTGCCTTCACCAGGCCATGGACCCCCGCAGTTCCTGGAACCTAAACAGTTCTTCAGAAATCTGCCTTACCACAATTGATGGAGCGTGCCCTGACCAGGTGACGGACCCCTCAGTTTCTGGATCCTAAACAGTTTTTCAGAAATCAGCTGTACCACAGTGGAACCAGCATGCCTTGACTAGGCCATGGACCTCGCAGTTTCTGGAGCTAAAAAGTTCTTTAGAAATCATCTGTACTGGAAGGGATCCAGCTTGACTTCACCTGGCCATATAAACCACGGTTTCTGGAAGCTAAACAGTTCTTCAGAAATCCTCTGTACTGCAAGGGATCTAGCATGCCTTGACCAGGCCACGGACCCCCGAATTCCTGGAACCTAAACAGTTCTTCAGAAATCTGCTGTACCACGATTGATGCAGCGTGCTTTGACCAGGTGATGGACTCCTCTCTTTCTGGACCCTAAACAGTTTTTCAGAATTCCTCTGTACAGCAAAGGATCCATCGTGCCTTGAAAAGGCCACGGACCCCTCAATTTCTGGATCCTAAACAGTTTTTCAGAAATACTCTGTACAGCAAGGAATCCAGCTGGCCTTCACCAAGATATGGACCCTGTGATTTCTGCAACCTAAACAGTTCTTCCAAAATCCTCTCTACTGCAAGGGATCCAGCATGCCTTGACCTGGCCACGAGCCCCTAGATTTATGGAACCTAAACAGCTTTTCAGAAATCATCTGTACTGCATGGCATCCATTGTGCTTTTACCAGGCCATGGACCCCGCGATTTCTGTACCCTAAATAGTTCAGAATTCCTCTAATGCAAGGGATCCTGCGTGCCTTCGCCAGGCCATGGACCCCATGGTTTCTGTAACCAAAACAGTTCTTCACAAATCTGATGTACTGCATGGGCTCCTGCATGCCTTGAGCAGGCCATGGACCTCTCAATTTCTGGAACCTAAACAGTTTTTCAGAAATCAGCTGTACCTCAATTGATCCAATGTGCCTTCACCAGGTGATGGACCCCTCGATTTCTGGATCCTAAACAGTTTTTCAGAATTCCTTTTTACTGCATGGAGTCCATCGTGCCTTCATCAGGAAATGGACCCCATGGATTCAGGAATCTAAACAGTTTTTCAGAATTCCTCTGTACAGGAAGGGGATCCATCGTGCCTTGACTAGGCCACAGACCCTTGATTTCAGGAACCTAAACAGTTTTTCAGAAATCCTCTTTATTGCAAGGGATCCAGTGTGTCTTGTCACGGTCACATACCCCTTGATTTCTGGAACCTAAACAGTTCTTTAGAAATCCGCTGTACCGCAGTTGATGCAGCGTGCCTTGACCAGGTGATGGACCCCTCGATTTCTGGACCCTAAACAGTTTTTCAGAATTCCTCTGTACAGCAAGGGATCCATTGTGCCTTGACTGGGCCACAGACCCCTTAATTTTTGGAACCTAAACATTTTTCAGAAATCCTCTGTACAGCAAGGGATCCAGCATGCCTTCACCAAGATATAGACCCCCGTGGTTTCTGTAACCTAAACAGTTCTTCAGAAATCCTCTTTACTGCAAGGGATCCAGTGTGCCTTGTCCAGGCCACAGACCCCTCAATTTCTGGAACCTAAACAGTTTTTCTGAAATCAGCTGAATTGCAATTGATCCAATGTGCCTTCCCCAGGTGATGGACCCCTCAATTTCTGGAACCTAAACAGTTTTTCTGAATTCCTCTTTACTGCATGGGGTCCATCGTGCCTTAACCAGGAAATGGAACCTGCGGATTATGGAATCTAAACAGTTTTTCAGAATTCCTCTGTACAGCAAGGGATCCATTGTGCCTTGACTAGGCCACGGACCCTCGATTTCAGGAACCTAATCAGTTTTTTAGAAATCCTCTGTAATACAAGGGATCCAGCTTGCCTTCACCAGGCCATGGAGACTGCAGTTTCTGGAACCTAAACAGTTCTTCAGAAATCCTCTCTACTGCAAGGGATCCAGCATGCCTAGACCAGACCATGGTCCCCACAGTTCCTGGAACCTAAACAGTTCTTCAGAAATCCACTTTACTGCAATTGATGCAGCGTGCCTTAACCAGGTGATGGACCCCTCGATTTCTGGATCATAAACAGTTTTTCAGAAATCAGCTGTACCGCAGTGGATCCAACATGCCTTGACCAGGCCATGGACCTCGCGGTTTCTGGAACCAAAAATGTTCTTTAGAAATCTTCTGTACTCGAAGGGATCCATCTTGCCTTCACCTGGCCATGTAGACAGTGGTTTCTAGAACCTAAACAGTTCTTCAGAAATCCTCTGTACTGCAAGGGATCTAGCATGCCTTGACCAGGACACAGACCCCGCAATTTCTGGAACCTAAACTGTTCTTCAGAAATCGGCTGTACTGCAATTGATGAAGTGTGCCTTGACCAGGTGATGGACCCCTTGATTTCTGGACCCTAAACAGTTTTTCAGAATTCCTCTGTACAGCAAGGAATCCATCGTGCCTTGACTGGGCCATGGACCCCTCAATTTCTGGAACCCAAACAGTTCTTCTGAAATCATCTGTACTGCAAGGGATCCAGCATGCCTTGACCAGGCCATGGACCCTATGATTTCTGGAAACTAAACAGTTCTTCAGAAATACTCTGTAATGCAAGGGATCCTGCATGCCTTCACCAGGCCATGGACCCTGCAGTTTCTGTAACCTAAGCAGTTCTTCCGAAATCCTCTCTACTGCAAGGGATCCAGCGTGCCTTGACCAGGCCTTGGACCTCTCAATTTCTAGAACCTAAACAGTTTTTCAGAAATCAGCTGTCCCACAATTGATCCAACGTGCATTCACCAGGTGATGGACCCCTCGATTTCTAGAACCTAAACAGTTTTTCAGAATTCCTCTTTACTGCATGGGGTCCATCGTGCCTTAACCAGGAAATGGACCGCTCAGATTCTGGAATCTAAACAATTTTTCAGAATTCCTCTGTACAGCAAGGGATCCATCATGTCTTGACTAGGCCATGGACCCTCGATTTCAGGAACCTAAACAGTTTTTCAGAAATCCTCTGAAACACAAGGGATCCAGCCTGCCTTGACCAGGCCATGGACCCTTGATTTCTGGAACCTAAACAGTTTTTCAGCAATCCTCTTTATCGCAAGGGATCCAGTGTGCCTTGTCAAGGTCACAGACCCTTTATTTCTGGAACCTAAACAGTTTTCAGAAAACCTCAGTAACCACAAGGGATCCAGCATGCCTTGACCAGGCCTCAGACTTCGCAAAATCTGGAACCTAAACAGTTCTTCAGAAATCCTCTGCACTGAAACGGATCCAGTGTGCCTTGAACAGGCCATGGACCCTGCAATTTCTGGATCCTAAACAGTTCTGAAGAAATCCGCTGTACTGCAAGGGATCCAGTGTGCCTTGACACAGCCACAGACCCCTCGATTTCTGGATCCTAAACAGTTTTTCAAAAATCAGCTGTACTGCAATTGATCCAAAGTAGCTTCACTAGGCGATGGACCTCTTGATTTCTGGAACCTAAAAAGTTCTTCAGAAATCCTCTGTACTGCAAGGGATCCAGCATGCCTTGACCAAGCCATGGACCCCTCGATTTCTGGAACCTAAGAAGTTCTTCAAAAATCCTCTGCACTGCAAGTGATCCAGCATGCCTTGAAGAGGCCATTGACCTTGCGAGTTCTGTAACCTAAACAGTTCTTCAGAAATCCTGTGTACTGCAAGTGATCCAGCGTACCTTGACCAGGCCATGGACCTCGTGGAGTTCTGGAACCTAAACAGCTTTTCAGAAATCCTCTGAACTGCAAGGGATCCAGCGTGCCATGACCAGGCCACAGACAGCTCGATTTCAGGAACCTAAACAGTTTTTCAGGAATCCTGTGTACAGCAAGGGATCCATTGTGCCTTGACTGTTCCACAAACCCTTTGATTTCTGGAACCTAAACAGTTTTTCGGAAATCATCTGTAATGCAGGGGATACAGCATGCCTTGACCAGGCCATGGACCCCGCGGTTTCTGGAACCAAAAATGTTCTTTAGAAATCTTCTGTACTCGAAGGGATCCAGCTTGCCTTCACCTGGCCATGTAGACCGTGGTTTCTAGAACCTAAACAGTTCTTCAGAAATCCTCTGTACTGCAAGGGATCTAGCATGCCTTGACCAGGACACAGACCCCGCAATTCCTGGAACCTAAACTGTTCTTCAGAAATCGGCTGTACTGCAATTGATGCAGTGTGCCTTGACCAGGTGATGGACCCTTGATTTCTGGACCCTAAACAGTTTTTCAGAATTCCTCTGTACAGCAAGGAATCCATCGTGCCTTGACTGGGCCATGGACCCCTCAATTTCTGGAACCCAAACAGTGCTTCTGAAATCATCTGTACTGCAAGGGATCCAGCATGCCTTGACCTGGCCATGGACCCTATGATTTCTGGAAACTAAACAGTTCTTCAGAAATACTCTGTAATGCAAGGGATCCTGCATGCCTTCACCAGGCCTTGGACCCTACAGTTTCTGTAACCTAAGCAGTTCTTCCGAAATCCTCTCTACTGCAAGGGATCCAGCGTGCCTTGACCAGGCCTTGGACCTCTCAATTTCTAGAACCTAAACAGTTTTTCAGAAATCAGCTGTCCCACAATTGATCCAACGTGCATTCACCAGGTGATGGACCCCTCGATTTCTAGAACCTAAACAGTTTTTTCAGAATTCCTCTTTACTGCATGGGGTCCATCGTGCCTTAACCAGGCAATGGACCCCTCAGATTCTGGAATCTAAACAGTTTTTCAGAATTCCTCTGTACAGCAAGGGATCCATCATGTCTTGACTAGGCCATGGACCCTCGATTTCAGGAACCTAAACAGTTTTTCAGAAATCCTCTGAAACGCAAGGGATCCAGCATGCCTTGACCAGGCCATGGACCCCTTGATTTCTGGAACCTAATCAGTTTTTTCAGCAATCCTCTTTATCGCAAGGGATCCAGTGTGCCTTGTCAAGGTCACAGACCCCTTGATTTCTGGAACCTAAACAGTTTTCAGAAAACCTCAGTAACCACAAGGGGATCCAGCATGCCTTGACCAGGCCTCAGACTTTGCAAAATCTGGAACCTAAACAGTTCTTCAGAAATCCTCTGCACTGAAACGGATCCAGTGTGCCTTGAACAGGCCATGGACCCTGCAATTTCTGGATCCTAAACAGTTCTGAAGAAATCCGCTGTACTGCAAGGGATCCAGTGTGCCTTGACACAGCCACAGACCCCTCGATTTCTGGATCCTAAACAGTTTTTCAAAAATCAGCTGTACTGCAATTGATCCAAAGTAGCTTCACCAGGCGACGGACCCCTTCATTTCTGGAACCTAAAAAGTTCTTCAGAAATCCTCTGTACTGCAAGGGATCCAGCATGCCTTGACCAAGCCATGGACCCCTCGATTTCTGGAACCTAAGAAGTTCTTCAAAAATCCTCTGCACTGCAAGTGATCCAGCATGCCTTGAAGAGGCCATTGACCTTGCGAGTTCTGTAACCTAAACAGTTCTTCAGAAATCCTGTGTACTGCAAGTGATCCAGCGTACCTTGACCAGGCCATGGACCTCGTGAGTTCTGGAACCTAAACAGCTTTTCAGAAATCCTCTGAACTGCAAGGGATCCAGCGTGCTATGACCAGGCCACAGACAGCTCGATTTCAGGAACCTAAACAGTTTTTCAGGAATCCTGTGTACAGCAAGGGATCCATTGTGCCTTGACTGTTCCACAAACCCTTTGATTTCTGGAACCTAAACAGTTTTTCAGAAATCATCTGTAATGCAGGGGATACAGCATGCCTTGACCAGGCCATGGACCCCTCAATTTCTGTAACCTAAACAGTTCTCCAGAAATGTTTTGTACTGAAAGGGATCCAACATGCCTTGACCAGGCCATGGACCCCACAGTTTCTGGAACCTAAATAGTTCTTCAGAAATTCTCTACTTCAAGGTGCCCAGCATGCCATCACAAGCCATGGACCCTGTGGTTTCTGGAACCTAAACAGTTCTTCAGAAATCCTCTGTACTGCAAGGGATCCAGTTTGCCTTCACCAGGCCATGGACCCCGCAGTTCCTGGAACCTAAACAGTTCTTCAGAAATCTGCCTTACCACAATTGATGCAGCGTGCCTTGACCAGGTGACGGACCCCTCGATTTCTGGATCCTAAACAGTTTTTCAGAAATCAGCTGTACCGCAGTGGAACCAGCATGCCTTGACCAGGCCATGGACCTCGCGGTTTCTGGAGCTAAAAAGTTCTTTAGAAATCATCTGTACTGGAAGGGATCCAGCTTGCCTTCACCTGGCCATGTAAACCACGGTTTCTGGAACCTAAACAGTTCTTCAGAAATCCTCTGTACTGCAAGGGATCTAGCATGCCTTGACCAGGCCACGGACCCCCGAATTCCTGGAACCTAAACAGTTCTTCAGAAATCTGCTGTACCACAATTGATGCAGCGTGCTTTGACCAGGTGATGGACTCCTCTATTTCTGGACCCTAAACAGTTTTTCAGAATTCCTCTGTACAGCAAAGGATCCATCGTGCCTTGACTGGGCCACAGGCCCTTCAATTTCTGGAACCCAAACAGTTCTTCTGTAATCATTTGAACTGCAAGGGATCCAGTGTGCCTTGACAAGGCCACGGACCCCTCAATTTCTGGATCCTAAACAGTTTTTCAGAAATACTCTGTACAGCAAGGAATCCAGCTTGCCTTCACCAAGATATGGACCCCGTGATTTCTGAAACCTAAACAGTTCTTCCGAAATCCTCTCTACTGCAAGGGATCCAGCATGCCTTGACCTGGCCATGAGCCCCTAGATTTATGGCACCTAAACAGCTTTTCAGAAATCATCTGTACTGCATGGCATCCATTGTGCTTTCACCAGGCCATGGACCCCGCGATTTCTGTTCCCTAAATAGTTTTTCAGAATTCCTCTGTACAGGAAGGGATCCATCATGCCTTGACTAGGCCACGGACCCTTGATTTCAGGAACCTAAACAGTTTTTCAGAAATCCTCTTTATTGCAAGGGATCCAGTGTGTCTTGTTAAGGTCACATACCCCTCGATTTCTGGAACCTAAACAGTTTTCAGAAAATCTCAGTAACCACAAGGGATCTAGCATGCCTTGACCAGGCCTCAGACTTCACAAAATCTGGAACCTAAACAGTTCTTCAGAAATCCTCTGCACTGCAATGGATCCATTGTGCCTTGTTCAGGCCATGGACCCTGCGATTTCAGGATTCTAAACTGTTCTGATGAAATCCACTGTACTGCAAGGGATCCAGCGTGCCTTTACCAGGCCATGGACCCCGCATTTTCTGGAACCTAAACTGTTCTAAAGAAATCCTCTGTACTGCAAAGGATCCAGTGTGCCTTGACAAGGCCACGGACCCCTCAATTTCTGGATCCTAAACAGTTTTTCAGAAATAAGCAGTACCACAATTGATCCAAAGTATCTTCACCAGACGACGCACCCCTTCATTTCTGGAACCTAAAAAGTTCTTCAGACATCTTCTGTACTGCAAGGGATCCAGCATGCATCGACTGTTCCATGGACACCTTGATTTCTGGAACCTAAAAAGTTCTTCATAAATCTTCTTTACTGCAACTGATGCAGCATGCCTTGACCAGGCCATGGACGTCGCGGTTTCTGGAACCTAAGCAGTTCTTCCGAAATCCTCTCTACTTCAAGGGATCCAGTGTGCCTTGACCAGGCCATGTACCCCACGATTTCTGGAAGCTAAACAGTTCTTCAGAAATACTCTGTACAGCAAGGAATCCAGCTGGCCTTCACCAAGATATGGACCCCGTGATTTCTGAAACCTAAACAGTTCTTCCGAAATCCTCTCTACTGCAAGGGATCCAGTGTGCCTTGACCTGGCCATGAGCCCCTAGATTTATCGAACCTAAACAGCTTTTCAGAAATCATCTGTACTGCATGGCATCCATTGTGCTTTCACCAGGCCATGGACCCCACGATTTCTGTACCCTAAATAGCTCTTCAGAATTCCTCTAACGCAAGGGATCCTGTGTGCCTTCGCCAGGCCATGGAGCCCATGGTTTCTGTAACCAAAACAGTTCTTCAGAAACCTACTGTACTGCATGGCATCCAGCATGCCTTGAGCAGGCCATGGACCTCTCAATTTCTGGAACCTAAACAGTTTTTCAGAAATTAGCTGTACCTCAATTGATCCAATGTGCCTTCACCAGGTGATGGACCCCTCGATTTCTGGAACCTAAACAGCTTTCAGAATTCCTTTTTACTGCATGGGGTCCATCATGCCTTAACCAGGAAATGGACCCCATGGATTCATGAATCTAAACAGTTTTTCAGAATTCCTCTGTACAGCAAGGGATCCATCATGCCTTGACTAGGCCATGGACCCTTGATTTCAGGAACCTAAACAGTTTTTCAGAAATCCTCTTTATTGCTAGTGATCCAGTGTGTCTTGTCAGGGTCACATACCCCTTGATTTCTGGAACCTAAACAGTTCTTTAGAAATCCGCTGTACCGCAGTTGATGCAGCGTGCCTTGACCAGGTGATGGACCCCTCGATTTCTGGACCCTAAACAGTTTTTCAGAATTCCTCTGTACAGCAAGGGATCCATTGTGCCTTGACTGGGCCACGGACCCCTCAATTTTTGGAACCTAAACATTTTTTCAGAAATCCTCTGTACAGCAAGGGGTCCAGCATGCCTTCACCAAGATATAGACCCTGTGGTTTCTGTAACCTAAACAGTGCTTCAGAAATCCTCTTTACTGCAAGGGATCCAGCGTGCCTTGACCAGGCCACAGACCCCTCAATTTCTGGAACCTAAACAGTTTTTCAGAAATCAGCTGTACTACAATTGATCCAATGTGCCTTCCCCAGGCGATGGACACCTCAATTTCTGGAACCTAAACAGTTTTTCAGAATTCCTCATTACTGCATGGGGTCCATCGTGCCTTAACCAGGAAATGGACCCTGCGGATTATGGAATCTAAACAGTTTTTCAGAATTCCTCTGTACAGCAAGGGATCCATTGTGCCTTGACTAGGCCACGGACCCTCGATTTCAGGAACCTAATCAGTTTTTTAGAAATCCTCTGTAACACAAGGGATCCAGCTTGCCTTCACCAGGCCATGGAGACTGCAGTTTCTGGAACCTAAACAGTTCTTCAGAAATCCTCTCTACTGCAAGGGATCCAGCATGCCTTGACCAGACCATGGACCCCACAGTTCCTGGAACCTAAACAGTTCTTCAGAAATCCACTTTACCGCAATTGATGCAGCGTGCCTTGACCAGGTGATGGACCCCTCGATTTATGGATCCTAAACAGTTTTTCAGAAATCAGCTGTACCGCAGTGGACCCAACATGCCTTGACCAGGCCATGGACTTCGCAGTTTCTGGAACCTAAAAAGTTCTTTAGAAATCTTCTGTACTGGAAGGGATCCAGCTTGCCTTCACCTGGCCATGTAGACCACGGTTTCTAGAACCTAAACAGTTCTTCAGAAATCCTCTGTACTGCAAGGGATCTAGCATGCCTTGACAGGACACAGACCCCGCAATTCCTGGAACCTAAACTGTTCTTCAGAAATCGGCTGTACTGCAATTGATGCAGTGTGCCTTGACCAGGTGATGGACCCTTCAGATTCCGGAATCTAAACAGTTTTTCAGAATTCCTCTGTACAACAAGGGATCCATCATGCCTTGACTAGGCCATGGACCCTCGATTTCAGGAACCTAAACAGTTCTTCAGAAATCCTCCATAACACAAGGGATCCAGCATGCCTTGACCAGGCCATGGACCCCTTGATTTCTGGAACCTAAACAGTTTTTTCAGTAATCCTCTTTATTGCAAGGGATCCAGTGTGCCTTGTCAAGGTCACAGACCCTTGATTTCTGGAACCTAAACAGTTTTCAGAAAACCTCAGTAACCACAAGGGATCCAGCTTGCCTTGACCAGGCCTCAGACTTCGCAAAATCTGGAACCTAAACAGTTCTTCAGAAATCCTCTGCACTGAAATGGATCCAGTGTGCCTTGATCAGGCCATGGACCCTGCGATTTCTGGATCCTAAACAGTTTTTTAGAAATTGGCTGTACTGCAATTAATCCAAAGTTACTTCACTAGGTGATGGACTCCTTCATTTCTGGAACCTAAAAAGTTCTTCAGAAATCCTCTGTACTTCAAGGGATCCAGCGTGCCTCGATCAGAACAGGGAACTGTAGATTTCTGGAACCTAAAAAGTTCTTCAGAAATCTTCTGTGCTGCAAAGGATCCAGCATGCCTTGACCTGGCCACGGACCCCTCGATTTCTGGAACCTAAGAAGTTCTTCAAAAATCCTCTGTACTGCAAGTGATCCAGCGTGCCTTGAACATGCCATTGACCTTGCGAGTTCTGTAACCTAAACAGTTCTTCAGAAATCCTGTGTACTGCAAGTGATCCAGCGTACCTTGACCAGGCCATGGACCTCGTGAGTTCTGGAACCTAAACAGCTTTTCAGAAATCGTCTGAACTGCAAGGGATCCAGCGTGCTTTGACCAGGCCACAGACAGCTCAATTTCAGGAACCTAAACAGTTTTTCAGGAATCCTGTGTACAGCAAGGGATCCATTGTGCCTTGACTGTTCCACAAACCCTTTGATTTCTGGAACCTAAACAGTTTTTCAGAAATCATCTGTAATGCAGGGGATACAGCATGCCTTGACCAGGCTATGGACCCCGCAGTTTCTGGAACCTAAACAGTTCTTCAGAAATTCTCTGTACTTCAAGGGATCCAGCATGCCATCACAAGCAATGGACCCTGTGGTTTCTGGAACCTAAACAGTTCTTCAGAAATCCTCTGTACTGCAAGGGATCCAGCTTGCCTTCACCAGGCCATGGACCCCGCAGTTCCTGGAACCTAAACAGTTCTTCAGAAATCTGCCATACCACAACTGATGCAGCGTGCCTTGACCAGGTGACGGGCCCCTCAATTTCTGGATCCTAAACAGTTTTTCAGAAATCAGCTGTACCGCAGTGGAACCAGCATGCCTTGACCAGGCCATGGACCTCGCGGTTTCTGGAGCTAAAAAGTTCTTTAGAAATCTTCTGTACTGGAAGGGATCCAGCTTGCCTTCACCTGGCCATGTAAACCACGGTTTCTGGAACCTAAACAGTTCTTCAAAAATCCTCTGTACTGCTAGGGATCTAGCTTGCCTTCACCAGACCATGGACCCCGAATTCCTGGAACCTAAACAGTTCTTCAGAAATCTGCTGTACTGCAATTGATGCAGCGTGCTTTGACCAGGTGATGGACCCCTCAATTTCTGGACCCTAAACAGTTTTTCAGAATTCCTCTGTACAGCAAGGGATCCATCGTGCCTTGACTGGGCCACAGACCCTTCAATTTCTGGAACCCAAACAGTTCTTCTGAAATCATTTGTACTGCAAGGGATCCAGCATGCCTTGACCAGGCCACGGACCCACGATTTCTGGAAGCTAAACAGTTCTTCAGAAATACTCTGTACAGCAAGGAATCCAGCTTGCCTTCACCAAGATATGGACCCCGTGATTTCTGAAACCTAAACAGTTCTTCCGAAATCTCTACTGAAAGGGATCCAGCATGCCTTGACCTGGCCACGAGCCCCTCGATTTATGGAACCTAAACAGCTTTTCAGAAATCATCTGTACTGCATGGCATCCATTGTGCTTTCACCAGGCCATGGTCCCCATGATTTCTGTTCCCTAAATAGTTCTTCAGAATTCCTCTAACGCAAGGGATCCTGCGTGCCTTTGCCAGGCCATGGACCCCATGGTTTCTGTAACCCAAACAGTTCTTCAGAAATCTACTGTACTGCATGGGATCCAGTGTGCCTTGAGCAGGCCATGGACCTCTCAATTACTGGAACCTAAACAGTTTTTCAGAAATCAGCTGTACCGCAATTGATCCAATGTGCCTTCACTAGGTGATGGACCCCTCGATTTCTGGAACCTAAACAGTTTTTCAGAATTCCTTTTTACTGCATGGGGTCCATCGTGCCTTAACCAGGAAATGGACCCCATGGATTCAGGAATCTAAATAGTTTTTCAGAATTCCTCTGTACAGCAAGGGATCCATCGTGCCTTGACTAGGCCACGGACCCTTGATTTCAGGAACCTAAACAGTTTTTCAGAAATCCTCTTTATTGCAAGGGATCCAGTGTGTCTTGTCAAGGTCACATATCCCTTGATTTCTGGAACCTAAACAGTTTTCAGAAAATCTCAGTAACCACAAGGGATCCAGCGTGCCTTGACCAGGCCTCAGACTTCACAAAATCATGGAACCTAAACAGTTCTTCAGAAATCCTCTGCACTGCAATGGATCCATTGTGCCTTGATCAGGCCATGGACCCTGTGATTTTATGGATTCTAAACAGTTCTGATGAAATCCGCTGTACTGCAAGGGATCCCAACTTGCCTTTACCAGGCCATGGACCCCGCATTTTCTGGAGCCTTAACTGTTCTAAAGAAATCTGCCTTACCACAATTGATGCAGCGTGCCTTGACCAGGTGACGGACCCCTCGATTTCTGGATCCTAAACAGTTTTTCAGAAATCAGCTGTACTGCAGTGGAACCAGCATGCCTTGGCCAGGCCAGGGACCTCGCGGTTTCTGGAGGTAAAAAGTTCTTTAGAAATCTTCTGTGCTGGAACTGATTCAGCTTGACTTCAGCTGGCCATGTAAACCACGGTTTCTGGAACCTAAACAGTTCTTCTGAAATCCTCTGTACTGCAAGGTATCTAGCATGCCTTGACCAGGCCACGGACCCCCCAAATCCTGGAACCTAAACAGTTCTTCAGAAATCTGCTGTACCGCAATTGATGCAGCGTGCTTTGACCAGGTGATGGACCCCTTGATTTCTGGACCCTAGACAGTTTTTTCAGAATTCCTCTGTACAGCAAGGGATCCATCATGCCTTGACTGGGCCACTGACCCTTCAATTTCTGAAACCCAAACAGTTCTTCTGAAATCATTTGTACTGCAAGGGATCCAGCATGCCTTGACTAGGCCACGGACCCCACGATTTCTGGAAGCTAAACAGTTCTTCAGAAATACTCTGTACAGCAAGGAATCCAGCTTGCCTTCACCAAGATATGGACCCAGTGATTTCGGTAACCTAAACAGTTCTTCTGAAATACTCTCTACTGCAAGGGATCCAGCGTGCCTTGACCTGGCCATGAGCCCCTAGATTTATTGAACCTAAACAGCTTTTCAGAAATCGTCTGTACTGCATGGCATCCATTGTGCTTTCACCAGGCCATGGACCCCGCGATTTCTGTACCCTAAATAGTTCGTCAGAATTCCTCTAACGCAAAGGGATCCTCGTGCCCTTGTGAGCCATGGACCCCATGGTTTCTGTAACCAAAACAGTTCTTCAGAAATCTACTGTACTGCATGGGATCCAGCATGCCTTGAGCAGGCCATGGACCTCTCAATTTCTGGAACCTAAACAGTTTTTCAGAAATCAGCTGTACCTCAATTGATCCAATGTGCCTTCACCAGGAAATGGACCCCATGGATTCAGGAATCTAAACAGTTTTTCAGAATTCCTCTGTACAGCAAGGGATCCATTGTGCCTTGACTAGGCCATGGACCCTTGATTTCAGGAACCTAAACAGTTTTTCAGAAATCCTTTTTATTGCAAGGGATCCAGTGTGTCTTGTCAAGGTCACATACCCCTCGATTTCTGGAACCTAAACAGTTTTCAGAAAATCTCAGTAACCACAAGGGATCCAGCGTGCCTTGACCAGGCCTCAGACTTCACAAAATCTGGAACCTAAACAGTTCTTCAGAAATCCTCTGCACTGCAATGGATCCATTGCACCTTGATCAGGCCATGGACCCTGCAATTTCAGGATTCTAAACAGTTCTTCAGAAATCCGCTGTACTGCAAGGTATCCAGCGTGCCTTTACCAGGCCATGGGCCCCGCATTTTCTGGAACCTAAACTGTTCTAAAGAAATCCTCTGTACTGCAAAGGATCCAGTGTGCCTTGACAAGGCCACGGACCCCTCAATTTCTGGATCCTAAACAGTTTTTCAGAAATCAGCTGTACCACAATTGATCCAAAGTATCTTCACCTGGTGACGGACCCCTTCATTTCTGGAACCTAAAAAGTTCTTCAGAAATCTTCTTTACCTCAATTGATGCAGCTTGCCTTGACCAGGTGACGGACCCCTTGATTTCTGGATCCTGAACAGATTTTCAGAAATCAGCTGTACCGCAGTGGATCCAGCATGCCTTGACCAGGCCATGGAATTCGCGGTTTCTGGAACCTAAGTAGTTCTTCTGAAATTCTGTCTCCTGCAAGGGATCCAGTGTGCCTTGACCAGGCCATGGACCCCTCAATTTCTGGAACCTAAACAGTTTTTCAGAAATCAGCTGTACCGCAGTGGATCCTGCATGCCTTCACCAAGTCATGGACCCTGCAGATTCTGTAACCTAAGCAGTTCTTCTGAAATCCTCTCTACTGTAAAGGATCCAGCTTGCCCTCACTTGGCCACGTAGACCGCGGTTTCTGGAACCTAAACAGTTCTTCAGAAATCCTCTGTACTGCAAGGGATCTAGCATGCCTTGACCAGGCCTTCGACCAAGCAATTCCTGGAACCTAAACAGTTCTTCAGAAATCCGCTGTACCACAATTGATGCAGCGTGCCTTGACCAGGTGATGGACCCCTCGATTTCTGGACCATAAACAGTTTTTCAGAATTCCTCTGTACGGCAAGGGATCCATCGTGCCTTGACTGGGCCACAGACCCTTCAATTTCTGGAACCCAAACAGTTCTTCTGAAATCATTTGTACTGCAAGGGATCCAGCACACCTTGACCAGGCCACGGACCCCACGATTTCTGGAAGCTAAATAGTTCTTCAGAAATACTCTGTAAAGCAAGGAATCCAGCATGCCTTCACCAAGATATGGACCCCGTGGTTTCTGTAACCTAAACAGTTCTTCAGAAATCCTCTTTACTGCAAGGGATCCAGCGTGCCTTGACCAGGCCACAGACCCCTCAATTTCTGGAACCTAAACAGTTTTTCAGAAATCAGCTGTACTGCAATTGATCCAACGTGCCTTCACCAGGCGATGGACCCCTCGATTTCTGGAACCTAAACAGTTTTTCAGAATTCCTCTTTACTGCATGGGGTCCATCGTGCCTTAACCAGGAAATGGACCCTGTGGATTCTGGAATCTAAACAGTTTTTCAGAATTCCTGTGTACAGCAAGGGATCCATTGTGCCTTGACTAGGCCATGGACCCTCGATTTCAGGAACCTAATCAGTTTTTCAGGAATCCCCTGTAACACAAGGGATCCAGCTTGCCTTCACCAGGCCATGGAGACTGCGGTTTCTGGAACCTAAACAGTTCTTCAGAAATCCTCTCTACTGCAATGGTTCCAGCATACCTTGACCAGACCATGGACCCCGCAGTTCCTGGAACCTAAACAGTTCTTCAGAAATCCACTTTACCGCAATTGATGCAGCGTGCCTTGACCAGGTGATGGACCCCTCAATTTCTGGATCCTAAACAGTTTTTTTTAGAAATCAGCTGTACCGCAGTGGATCCAGCATGCCTTGACCAGGCCATGGAACTCGTGGTTTCTGCAACCTAAAAGGTTCTTCAGAAATCTTCTGTACTGGAAGGGATCCAGATTGCCTTCGCCTGGCCATGTAGACCGCGGTTTCTAGAACCTAAACAGTTCTTCAGAAATCCTCTGTACTGCAAGGGATCTAGCAAGCCTTGACCAGGCCACAGACCCCGCAATTCCTGGAACCTAAACAGTTCTTCGAAATCGGCTGTACTGCAATTGATGCAGTGTGCCTTGACAAGATGACAGACCCCTTGATTTCTGGACCCTAAACAGTTTTTGAGAATTTCTCTGTACAGCAAGGGTTCCATCATGCCTTGACTGGGCCATGGACCCCTCAATTTCTGGAACCCAAATAGTTCTTCTGAAATCATCTGTACTGCAAGGGATCCAGCATGCCTTGACCAGGCCACGGACCCTACGATTTCTGGAAGCTAAACAGTTCTTCAGAAATACTCTGTAATGCAAGGGATCCTGCATGCCTTTCCAGGCCATGGACCCCATAGTTTCTGTAACCTAAGCAGTTCTTCCAAAATCCTCTCTACTGCAAGGGATCCAGCGTGCCTCGACCTGGCCATGGACCCCTCAATTTCTGGAACCTAAACAGTTTTTCAGAAATCAGCTGTACCGCAATTGATCCAATGTGCATTCACCAGGTGATGGACACCTCGATTTCTGGAACCTAAACAGTTTTTCAGAATTCCTCTGTACAGCAAGGGATCCATCATGCCTTGATTAGGCCATGGACCCCTCAATTTCAGGAACCTAAACAGTTTTTCAGAAATCCTCTGTAACGCAAGGGATCCAGCATGCCTTGACCAGGCCATGGACTCTTGATTTCTGGAACCTAAACAGTTTTTTCAGCAATCCTCTTTATTGCAAGGGATCCAGTGTGCCTTGGCAAGGTCACAGACTCCTTGATTTCTGGAACCTAAACAGTTTTCAGAAAACCTCAATAACCACAAGGGATCCAGCGTGCCTTGACCAGGCCTCAGACTTCTCAAAATCTGGAACCTAAACAGTTCTTCAAAAATCCTCTGCACTGAAACAGATCCAGTGTGCCTTGATCAGGCCATGGACCCTGTGATTTCTGGATCCTAAACAGTTCTGAAGAAATCCGTTGTACTGCAAGGGATCCAGTGTGCCTTGACAAGGCCACAGACCCCTCGATTTCTGGATCCTAAACAGTTTTTCAGAAATTGGCTGTACCACAATTGATCCAAAGTATCTTCACTAGGTGATGGACCCCTTCATTTCTGGAACCTAAAAAGTTCTTCAGAAATCCTCTGTACTGCAAGGGATCCAGCGTGCCTCGATCAGAACAGGGACCCTAGATTTCTGGAACCTAAAGTTCTTCAGAAATATTCTGTACTGCAAGGGATCCAGCATGCCTTGACCAGGCCATGGACCCCTCGATTTCTGGAACCTAAGAAGTTCTTCAAAAATCCTCTGTACTGCAAGTGATCCAGCATGCCTTGACCAGGCCATTGACCTTGTGAGTTCTGTAACCTAAACAGTACTTCCGAAATCCTGTGTACTGCAAGTGATCCAGCATACCTTGACCGGGCCATGGACCCCGCAGTTTCTGGAACCTGAACAGTTCTTCAGAAATCCTCTGTTCTGCAAGGGATCCAGCTTGCCTTCACCAGGCCATGGACCCCGCAGTTCCTGGAACCTAAACAGTTCTTCAGAAATCTGCTGTACCACAATTGATGCAGTGTGCTTTGACCAGGTGATGGACCCCTCAATTTCTGGACCCTAAACAGTTTTTCAGAATTCCTCTGTCCAGCAAGGGATCCATTGTGCCTTGACTGTTCCACAAACCCTTCGATTTCTGGAACCTAAACAGTTTTTCAGAAATCATCTGTAAAGCAGGGGATACAGCATGCCTTGACCAGGCCATGGACCCCTCAATTTCTGAAACCTAAACAGTTCTCCAGAAATTTTTTGTACTGAAAGGGATCCAACATGCCTTGACCAGGCCATGGACCCCTCGATTTCTGGAACCTAAACAGTTCTCCAGAAATTTTTTGTACTGAATGGGATCCAACATGTCTTGACCAGACCATGGACCTCGCAGTTTCTGGAACCTAAACAGTTGTTCAGAAATCCTCTGTACTGCAAGGGATCCTTCTTGCCTTCACCAGGCCATGGACCCCGCAGTTCCTGGAACCTAAACAGTTCTTCAGAAATCTGCTGTACCACAATTGATGCAGTGTGCTTTGACCAGGTGATGGACCCCTCAATTTCTGGACCCTAAACAGATTTTCAGAATTCCTCTGTCCAGCAAGGGATCCATTGTGCCTTGACTGGGCCACAGAACCTTCAATTTCTGGAACCCAAACAGTTCTTCTGAAATCATTTGTACTGCAAGGGATCCAGCATGCCTTGACCAGGCCACGGACCCCACGATTTCAGGAAGCTAAACAGTTCTTCAGAAATACTCTGTACAGCAAGGAATCCAGCTTGCCTTCACCAAGATATGGACCCCATGATTTCTGAAACCTAAACAGTTCTTCCGAAATCCTCTCTACTGCAAGGGATCCAGTGTGCCTTGACCTGGCCATGAGCCCCTAGATTTATGGAAGCTAAACAGCTTTACAGAAATCGTCTGTACTGTATGGTATCCATTTTGCTTTCACCAGGCCATGGACCCTGTGATTTCTGTACCCTAAATAGTTCTTCAAAATTTCTCTAACGCAAGGGATCCTGCGTGCCTTCGCCAGGCCATGGACCCCATGGTTTCTGTAACCAAAACAGTTCTTCAGAAATCTACTGTACTGCATGGGATCCAGCATGCCTTGAGCAGGCCATGGACCTCTCAATTTCTGGAACCTAAACAGTTTTTCAGAAATCAGCTGTACCTCAATCGATCCAATGTGCCTTCACCAGGTGATGGACCCCTCGAGTTCTGGAACCTAAACAGTTTTTCAGAATTCCTTTTTACTGCATGGGGTCCATCGTGCCTTAACCAGGAAATGGACCCCATGGATTCAGGAATCTAAATAGTTTTTCAGAATTCCTCTGTACAGCAAGGGATCCATCATGCCTTGACTAGGCCATGGACCGTTGATTTCAGGAACCTAAACAGTTTTTCAGAAATCCTTTTTTTTGCAAGGGATCCAGTGTGCCTTGTCAAGGTCACTTACCCCTCGATTTCTGGATCCTAAACAGTTTTCAGAAAATCTCAGTAACCACAAGGGATCCAGCGTGCCTTGACCAGGCCTCAGACGTCACAAAATCTGGAACCTAAACAGTTCTTCAGAAATCCTTTGCACTGCAATGGATCCATTGTGCCTTGATCAGGCCAAGGACCCTGCGATTTCAGGATTCTAAACAGTTCTGAAGAAATCCGCTGTACTGAAAGGGATCCAGTGCGCCTTTACCAGGCCATGGACCTTGCATTTTCTGGAACCTAAACAGTTCTAAAGAAATCTGCCTTACCACAATTGATGCAGCGTGCCTTGACCAGGTGGCGGACCCCTCGATTTCTGGATCCTAAACTGTTTTTCAGAAATCAGCTGTACTGCAGTGGAACCAGCATGCCTTGGCCAGACCACGGACCTCGCGGTTTCTGGAGCTAAAAAGTTCTTTAGAAATCTTCTGTGCTGGAAGGCATCCAGCTTGCCTTCACCTGGCCATGTAAACCATGATTTCTGAAACCTAAACAGTTCTTCTGAAATCCTCTGTACTGCAAGGGATCTAGCATGCCTTGACCAGGCCACAGACCCCCCAATTCCTGGAACCTAAACAGTTCTTCAGAAATCTGTTGTACCGCAATTGATGCAGCATGCTTTGACCAGGTGATGGACCCCTCAATTTCTGGACCCTAAACAGTTTTTCAGAATTCCTCTGTATAGCAAGGGATCCATCGTGCCTTGACTGGGCCACAGACCCTTCAATTTCTGGAACCCAAACAGTTCTTCTGAAATCATTTGTACTGCAAGGGATCCAGCATGCCTTGACCAGGCCATAGACCCCACGATTTCTGGAAGCTAAACAGTTCTTCAGAAATACTCTGTACAGCAAGGAATCCAGCTTGCCTTCACCAAGATATGGACCCTGTGATTTCTGACACCTAAACAGTTCTTCTGAGATACTCTCTACTGCAAGGGATCCAGCGTGCCATGACCTGGCCATGAGCCCCTAGATTTATGGAACCTAAACAGCTTTTCAGAAATCGTCTGTACTGCATGGCATCCATTGTGCTTTCACCAGGCCATGGACCCCGCGATTTCTGTACCCTAAATAGTTCTTCAGAATTCCTCTAATGCAAGGAATCCTGCATGCCTTTGCCAGGCCCTGGACCCGATGATTTCTGTAACCAAAGCAGTTCTTCAGAAATCTACTGTACTGCATGGGATCCAGCGTGCCTTGAGCAGGCCATGGACCTCCCAATTTCTGGAACCTAAACAGTTTTTCAGAAATCAGCTGTACCTCAATTGATCCAATTTACCTTCACCAGGTGATGGACCCCTCAATTTCTGGAACCTAAACAGTTTTTCAGAATTCCTTTTTACTGCATGGGGTCCATCGTGCCTTAACCAGGAAATGGACCCCATGGATTCAGGAATCTAAACAGTTTTTCAGAATTCCTCTGTACAGCAAAGGATCCATCGTGCCTTGACTAGGCCATGGACCCTTGATTTCAGAACCCTTAACAGTTTTTCAGAAATCCTCTGTAACGTAAGGGATCCAGCATGCCTTGACCAGGCCATGGACCCCTTGATTTCTGGAACCTAAACTGTTCTAAAGAAATCCTCTGTTCTGCAAAGGATCCAGTGTGCCTTGACAAGGCCACAGACCCCTCAATTTCTGGATCCTGAACAGTTTTTCAGAAATCAGCTATACCGCAATTGATCGAAAGTGTCTTCACCAGGCGATGGACCCCTTCATTTCTGGAACCTAAAATGTTCTTCAGAAATCTTCTGTACTGCCAGGGATCCAGCGTGCCTTGACTGTTCCATGGACTCCTTGATTTCTGGAACCTAAAAAGTTCTTCAGAAATCTTCTTTACCGCAATTGATGCAGCTTGCCTTGACCAGGTGATGGACCCCTTGATTTCTGGATCCTAAACAGTTTTTCAGAAATCAGCTGTACCTCAGTGGATCCAGCATGCCTTGACCAGGCCATGGACCTCGTGATTTCTGGAGCCTAAGCAGTTCTTCCAAGATCCTCTCTACTGCAAGGGATCCAGCGTGCCTTGACCAGGCCACGGACCCCTTGATTTCTGGAACCTAAACAGTTTTTCAGCAATCCTCTTTATCGCAAGGGATCCAGTGTGCCTTGTCAAGGTCTCAGACCCCTCGATTTCTGGAACCTAAACAGTTTTCAGAAAACCTCAGTAACCACAAGGGATCCAGCGTGCCTTGACCAGGCCTCAGACTTTGCGAAATCTGGAACCTAAACAGTTCTTCAGAAATCCTTTGTACTGCAAGGGATCCAGCGTGCCTCAACTGTTCCATGGACCCCTTGATTTCTGTAACCTAAAAAGTTCTTCAGAAATCTTCTGTACTGCAAGAGATCCAGCATGCCTTGACCAGGCCATGGACCTCGCAGTTTGTGGAACCTAAGCAGTTCTTCTGAAATCATCTGTACTGCAAGGGATCAAGCGTGCCTTGACCAGGCCATGGACCCCTCGATTTCTGGAACCTAAGAAGTTCTTCAGAAATCATCTGTACTACAAGTGATCCAGCATGCCTTGACCAGGCCATTGACCTCACGAGTTCTTTAACCTATACAGTTCTTCAGAAATCCTCTGTACTGCAAGTGATCCAGCACGCCTTGACCAGGCCATGGACCTCTTGAGTTCTGGAACCTAAACAGCTTTTCAGAAATCCTCTGAACTGCAAGGGATCCAGTGTGCAATGACCAGGCCACAGACAGCTCGATTTCAGGAACCTATACAATTTTTCAGGAATCCTGTGTATAGCAAGGGATCCATTGTGCCTTGAATGTTCCACAAACCCCTCAATTTCTGAACCTAAACAGTCTTTCAGAAATCATCTGTAATGCAGGGGATACAGAATGCCTTAACCAGGCCATGGACCCCTCAATTTCTGGAACCTAAACAGTTATCCAGAAATTCTCTGTACTGAAAGGGATCCAGTGTGCCATCACAAGCCATTGACCCTGTGGTTTCTGGAACCTAAACAGTTCTTCAGAATCCTCTGTACTGGAAGGGATCTAGCATGCCTTGACCAGGCCACAGACCCCGCAATTCCTGGAACCTAAACAGTTCTTCAGAAATCCACTTTACCGCAATTGATGCAGCGTGCCTTGACCAGGTGATGGACCCCTCAATTTCTGGATCCTTAACAGTTTTTCAGAAATCAGCTGTACTGCAATTGATCCAACGGGCCATGACCAGGCGATGGACCCCTCGATTTCTGGACCATAAACAGTTTTTCAGAATTCCTCTGTACAGCAAGGGATCCATTGTGCCTCGACTGTTTTATGGACCCCTTGATTTCTGGAACCTAAACAGTTTTTCAGAAATCCTCTGTAAGGCAGGGGCTCCAGCATGACTTGACCAGGCCATGGACCCCTCGATTTCTGGAACCCAAACAGTTTTTCAGAAATTCTCTGTACTGCAAGGGATCCAGTGTGCCTTGACCATGCCATGGACCCTGCAGTTTCTGGAACCTAAACAGTTCTTCAGAAAGCCTCTGTACTGGGAGGGATCCAGCTTGCCTTCACCTGACCATGTAGACCGCGGTTTCTGGAACCGAGACGGTTCTTCAGAAATCCTCTGTACTGCAAGCGATCTAGCATGCCTTGAAAGGCCTTCGACCAAGCAATTCCTGGAACCTAAACTGTTCTTCTGAAATCCGCTGAACCGCAATTGATGCAGCATGCCTTGACCAGGAGATGGACCCCTTGATTTCTGGACCCTAAACAGTTTTTCAGAATTCCTCTGTACAGCAAGGGATCCATTGTGCCTTGACTGGGCCATGGACCCCTCGATTTCTGGAACCTAAACAGTTTTTCAGAATTCCTCTTTACTGCATGGGGTCCATTGTGCCTTAACCGGGAAATGGACCCCGTGGATTCTGGAATCTAAACAGTTTTTCAGAATTCCTCTGTACAGCAAGGGATCCATTGTTCCTTGACTTGGCCATGGACCCTCGATTTCAGGAACCTAATCAGTTTTTCAGAAATCCTCTGTAACGCATGGGATCCAGCTTGCCTTCACCAGGCCATGTAGACCGCGGTTTCTAGAACCTAAACAGTTCTTCAGAAATCCTCTGTACTGCAAGGGATCTAGGATGCCTTGACCAGGCCACAGACCCCGCAATTCCTGGAACCTAAACAGTTCTTCAGAAATCGACTGTACTGCAATTGATGCAGCATGCCTTGACCAGAAAAGGGACCCCTTGATTTCTGGACCCTAAATAGTTTTTCAGAATTCCTCTGTATAGCAAGGGATCCATCATGCCTTGACTGGGCCATGGACCCCTCAATTTCTGGAACCCAAACAGTTCTTCTGAAATCATCTGTACTGCAAGAGATCCAGTATGCCTTGACCAGGCCACGGACCCTACGATTTCTGGAAGCTAAACAGTTCTTCAGAAATACTCTGTAATGCAAGGGATCCTGCCTGCCTTCACAAGGCCATGGACCCCGCAGTTTCTGTAACCTAAGCAGTTCTTCCGAAATCCTCTCTACTTCTAGGGATCCAGCGTGCCTTTACCAGGCCACAGACCCCTCAATTTTCAGAACCTAAAAAGTTTTTCAGAAATCAGTTGTACTGCAATTGATCCAACGTGCATTCACCAGATGATGGACCCCTCGATTTCTGAAACCTAAACAGTTTTTCAGAAATCCTCTGTAACACAAGGAATCCAGCATGCCTTGACCAGGCCTCATATTTCACGAAATCTGGAACCTAAACAGTTCTTCAGAAATCCTCTGTACTGAAATGGATCCAGTGTGCCTTGATCAGGCCATGGACCCTGCGATTTCTGGATCCTAAACAGTTCTGAAGAAATCTGCTGTACAGCAAGGGATCCAGTGTACCTTGACAAGGCCACAGACCCCTCGATTTCTGGATCCTAAACAGTTTTTCAGAAATCAGCTGTACCACAATTGATCCAAAGTATCTTCACTAGGCGACGGACCCCTTCATTTCTGGAACCTTAAAAGTTCTTTAGAAATCCTCTATACTGCAAGGGATCCAGTGTGCCTTGATCAGAACAGGGACCCCTAGATTTCTGGAACCTAAAAAGTTCTTCAGAGATCTTCTGTACTGCAAGGGATCCTGCATGCCTTGACCAGGCCATAGACCTCGCAGTTTCTGGAACCTAAGCAGTTGTTCTGAAATCCTCTGTACTGCAAGGGATCCAGCGTGCCTTGACCAGGCCATTGACCCCTCGATTTCTGGAACCTAAGAAGTTCTTCAAAAAACCTCTGTACTGCAATGGATCCAGTGTGCCTTGACCAGGCCATTGACCTCACGAGTTCTGTAACCTAAACAGTTCTTCAGAATTCCTCTGTACTGCAGGTGATCCAGTGTACCTTGACCAGGTCATGGACCTCGTGAGTTCTGGAACCTAAAGAGCTTTTCAGAAATCCTCTGAACTGGAAGGGATCCAGTGTGCTGTGACCAGGCCACAGACAGCTCAATTTCAGGAACCTAAACAGTTTTTCAGGAATCCTGTGTACAGCAAGGGATCCATTGTGCCTTGACTGTTCCTCAAACCCCTTGATTTCTGTAACCTAAACAGTTTTTCAGAAATCTTCTGTACTGCAAGGGATCAAGCATGCCTTGACCAGGCCATGGACCCCGCAGTTTCTGGAACCTGAACAGTTCTTCAGAACTCCGCTGCATACTGCAATTGATCCAGGGTGCCTTGATCA
The DNA here is from genome assembly GCA_016271365.2 of Neoceratodus forsteri. NCBI lineage: Eukaryota > Metazoa > Chordata > Ceratodontiformes > Ceratodontidae > Neoceratodus > Neoceratodus forsteri. Next base: position 375,726,482 of record CM028133.1, read on the forward strand.
GGTGGCCGGACCCTCCGATTTCTGAACCTAAACAGATTTCAGAATTCCACTATACAGAAAGGGATCCATCGTGCCTTGACTGGGCCATGGACCCCTCGATTTCTGTAACCGAAACAGTTTTTCAGAAATCCTCAGTACTGCAAGGAATCCGGCATGCCTTGACCAAGTCACGGACCCGTCGATTTCTGGAATGAAAACAGGTTTCCAGAAATCCTCTGTACTACAAGGGATCCAGCATGCCTTGACCTGGCCATGGACCCCTCAATTTCTGGAACCTAAACAGCTTTTCAGAAATTTTCTGTACTGCAGTGGCTCCAGCATGCCTTGACCAGACCAGAGACCCCACAATTTCTGGAACTTAAACAGTTCTTCACAAATCCTCTCTACTGCAAGGGATCCAGTGTGCCTTGACCAGGCCACAGACATTTCGATTACTGGAACCTGAACAGGTTTTCTCAAATCCTATGTACCACAAGGGGCACAGTGTGCATTGACCAGGCCATGGATCTCTCAATTTCTGGGACCTAAAACAGTTTTTCAGAAATCCTCTGTACTGCAATGCATCCAGAGAGCAATGACCAGGCCATGGACCCCTCAATTTCTGGAACCCCAAACAGTTTTTCAGAAATCCTCTGTACTTCAAGGGATCCAGTGTGCCTTGACCAGGCTACAGACCCCGTGAGTTCTGGAATTTAAACAGCTTTTCTGAAATCCCCTGTACAGCAAGGGATCCAGCATGCCTCAACCAGGCCATGGACCCTGCGAGTTCTGGAGCCTAAACAGCTTTTCAGAAATCCTCTGTTCCCAAGGGTCCTGCTTGCCTTCACCATGCCATGGACCCCTCAATTTCTGGAACCTAAACAACTTTTCAGAAATCCTCTGTACTGCAAGGGATCCAGCATGCCTTGACCAGGCCGTGGACCCCTCAATTCTGGAACCTAAACAGTTTTTCAGAAATCCACTGTACCATAAGGGATCCAGCAAGCCTTGACCAGGCCACGGACCCCTCAATTTCTGGGACCTATACAGGTTTTCTAAAATCCACTCTACTGCAAGGGATCCAGCATGCCCTGACCAGGCCATGGACCCCTCGATTTCTGCAACCTATACAGCTTTCCAGATATCCTCTGTACTTCAAGGGATCCAGTGTGCCTTGACCAGGCTATGGACCCCATGAGTTATAGAACCTAAACTGCTTTTCTGAAATCCCCTGTAGTGCAAGGGATCCAGCATGCCTCGACCTGGTCATGGACCCCTCTGTTTCTGGAACCTATACAGCTTTTCAGAAATCCCCTGTACTGCAAGGGATCCAGCGTGCCATGACCAGGCTATGGACCCCTCAATTTCTGGAACCCACAGTTTTTCAGAAATCCTCTGTACTTCAAGGTATCCAGTGTGCTTTGCCCAAGCCACAGGACCACTTGGTTTCTGGAACATAAACAGTTCTTCAGAAATCCTCTGTACTGCAATGGATCCATAGTGCATTGACCAGGCCATGAACCCCATGGTTTCTGGAACCTAAACAGATCTTCAGAAATCCTCTGTAATGCAAGGGATCCAGCGTGCCCTGATCCAGCCACAGACCCCTTGATTTCTGGAATCTAAACAGTTCTTCAGAAAACCGCTGTACTGCAAGAGATGCAGCGTGCCTTGACCAGGCCATTTACCCTCGATTTCCTTGAACCTAAACAGTTTTTCAGAAATCTGCTGTACTGCAATGGATCCAGCATGCCTTGACCACACCACGGACATCTCGATTTCTGGAACCTGAACAGTTTTATTGAAATCCTTTGTACTGCCAGGGATACAGTGTGCCTTGATCAGGCCACGGACCTCTCAATTTCTGGAACCTAAGCAGTTTTTCAGAAATCCTCTGTACTGGAAGGTATCCAGCGTGCCTTGACTAGGCCTTGGATCCCTTTATTTCTGGAACCTAAACAGCTTTTTGGAAATCCTCTGTACCACAAGGGATCCAGTGTGCCTTGACCAGGCTGCAGACCCTGTGAGCTCTTGAATGTAAACAGCTTTTCTGAAATCCCCTGTACTGCAAGGGATCCAGTGAGTCTTGACCAGGCCATGGATGCCTCGATTTCAGGAACCTATACAGTTTTTTAAGAATCCTCTGTACAGTAAGAATCCAGCGTGCCTTGACCATGCCATGGACCCCGTGATTTCTGGAACCTAAATATTTTTTCTGAAATCCTGTCTACTGAAAGGGATCCAGCATGCCTTGACCAGTCCATGGACCCCTTGATTTCTGGAACCCTAAACAGCTTTTCAGGAATCTGCTTTACTGCAAGGAATCCAGTGTGAATTGACCAGGCCACGGACCCCTCAATTTTGCATTCTGAATAGTTCTTCAGAAATCTGCTGTACTTCAAGGGATCCAGTGTGCCTTGACCAGGCCATGGACTCCTCGATTTCTGGAACCTAAACAACTTTTCAGAAATCCTCTGTACTGCAATGGCTCCAGTGTGCCTTGACCAGACCAGGGACCCCACAATGTCTGGAACTTAAACAGTTCTTCACAAATCCTCTCTACTGCAAGGGATCCAGCATGCCTTGACCAGGCCATGGACTCCACTGTTTCTGGAACCTCAACATGTCTTCAGAAATGCACTGTACTGCAAGGGATCCAGCATGCCTTGAGCAGGCTATGGATCCTGTGGTTTCTGGAACCTAAACAGTGTTTCAGATATCCCCTGTACCCCAAGGGATCCTGACTGCCTTGACCAGGCCATGGACCCCTCGATTTTAGGAACCTAAACAGTTCTTCAGAAATCCACTGTACTGCAAAATATCCAGCTTGCCTAGACCAGGCCATGGACCCCATGATTTCTGGAACCTAAACAGTTCTTCTGAAATAAACTGTACTGCATGGGATCCGGCATGTCTTGACCAGGCCATGGCGCCTGCGCTTTCTAGAACCTAAACAGTTCTTAAGTAATCTACTGTACTGCAAGGGATCCAGTGTGCTTTGACCAGGCCATGGACCCCTCGATTTCTGGAACCTATACAGTTTTTCAGAAATCCTCTGTACTGCAAGGGATCCAGTGTGCCTTGAACAGGTCATGGACCATGCGATTTATGGACCTTAAACAGCTTTTCAGAAATCCTCTGTACTGCAAGGGATCCAGCATGCCTTGACCAGCCCATGGACCTCACAGTTTCTTGACCCTAAACAGTTCTTCAGAAATCCTGTGTACTGCAAGGTGTCCAGAGTGCCTTGACTAGGACATGTATCCCATGGTTTCTGGAACCTAAACAGTTCTTCATAAATCCTCTGTATTGCAAGGGATCCAATGTGAGTTCACCTGGTCACGAACCCCGTGGTTTCTGGAATCTAAACAGTTCTGCAGACATCTGCTGTGCTACAAGGGACCCAGCGTGCCTTGACCATGCCATCGACCTGGTGATTTCTGGAATCTATACAGTTCTTCAGTAATCTGCTATACTGCAAGGGATCCAGCATGCTTTCACCAGGCCATGGACCCCTTGATTTCTGGAACCTAAAGAGTTTTTCAAAAATCCTCTGTACCCCAAGGGATCTAGCATGCCTTGACCAGGCTGTGGACACCGTGGTTTCTGGAACATAAACAGTTCTTCAGAAATTCTCTTTACTGCAAGGGATCTAGTGTGGATTCACCTGGCCATGGATCTCATGGTTTCTGGAATCTAAACAGTTCTTCAGAAATCCTCTGTACTGCAGGGCATCCATCGTGCCTTCACCTGGCCACTGAAACTGCAGTTTCTGGAATCTAAACAGTTCTTCAGAAATCCACTGTACTGCAAGAGATGCAACTTGCCTTAGCCAGGCCACGGACCCCTCAATTTCTGAAACCTAAACAGTTTTTCAGAAATCCAAAGTACTGCAATGGATCCAGCGTGCCTTGACCAGGTCACTGACATACCGATTTCTGGAACTGAACAGTTTTATGAAATCTTGGGTACCAACAGGGATCCAATGTGCCTTGACTAAACCATGGACCCCTCGATTTCTGGAACCTAAGCAGTTTTCAGAGTCCTCTCTGAACCGCAAAGGGATCCAGCATGCCTTGACCTGGCCACAGACCCCTCTATTTCTGGAACCAAAAGAGTTTTCAGAAATGCTGTATACCACAGGGGATCCAGTGTTACATTGACCAGGACCATGGACCCCTCTATTTCTGGATCTCAATAAATTTTTTAGGAATCCTCTGTGCCGTAAGGGATCCTGTATGCCTTGACCATGCCACAGACCCCTCGATTTCAGGAACCCAAACAATTTTTCAGAAATCTTCTGCACTGCAAGGGATCCAGAATGCCTTGATCAGGCCACTGACACCATGGATTCTGGAACCTAAACAGTTCTTCAGAAATCATCTGTACCACAAGGGATCCAGTGTGCCTTGACCAGGCCATGGACACTGTAATTTTTGTAACCTAAACAGCTTTTCAGAAATCCTCTATACTGCAAGGGATCCAGTTTGCCATGACCAGGCCATGGAGCACTCAGTTTCTGGTACCCAAACAGTTCTTCATAAATCCTCTGTACTGCAAGGGATCCAGCGTGCCTTGACCAGGCCACAGACACCATGGTTTCTGGAACCTAAAGAGTCTATTCTAAATCCTCTCTACTACATCAAATCCATCATGCCTTGACCAGGTCACAGACATATTGATTTCTGGAACGTGAACAGTTTTCTGAAATCCTGGATACCGCAGAGGGATCTAGTGCCTTGACCAGGCCATGGACACTCATAATTTCTGGAACCTAAACAGCTTTTCAGAAGTGCTCCTGAACTGCAAGAGATCCAGTGTCCTTGACCAGGCCATGGACCCCTTGATTTCAGAACCAAACAGTTCTTCAGATATCCTCTGTTCTGCAAGGGATCCAGCATGCCTTGACCAGGCCATGGATGCCGTGGTTTCTGGAACATAAAACAGTTCTTTGAAATCCTCTGTACTGCAAGGGATCCAGTGTGGATTCACCTGGCCCGGACCCCCGGTTTCTGAAATCTAAACAGTTCTTCAGAAATCCTCTGTACTACTGGGCATCCATCATTGCTTTCACCTAGCCACTGAAACTGCTGGTTTCTGGAATCTAAACAGTTCTTCAGAAATCCACTTCTGAAACCCAAACAGCTTTTCTTCAGAAATCCTTCAAAACTGCAAGGGATCCACTTTGCCGTGACTGTAGCATAGACCCCAGGATTTCTGGAACATAAACAGCTTTTCAGAAATACCCTGTACTGCAGGATCCAACGTGCCCTTACCTGGCCACAGACTGCTCAATTACTCCAACCTCAACAGTTATTCAGAAATCCGTCTGTACTGCATGGGATCCTGCATGCCTTGACCAGGGCCTTGACCCCTGCAATTTCTGGAACCTAAAAAGATCTTCAGAAATCCTGCTACTACTAGGAGTCCAGCATGCCTAGATCAGGCCGCAGACCCAGTAATTTCTGGAACCTAAACAGTTCATCAGAAATCAGCTGTACTGCACGGGATCCTGCATGATTGACCAGTCCATGGACACCTCAATTTATGGAACCTAAACAGCTTTTCAGAAATCCTTTGTTCTGCAAGGGATCCAGTGTACCTCTCTATCAGCCACAGACCCCATGGTTTTTGGAACCCAGCAGTTCTCACAGAAACTCTCTGCATGTCAAAGGATCCAGTGTGTGCCTTGACCAGCCATAGACCCAGTGAGTTCCAGAACCCAAACAGTTTGTCAAAACCTGTAATAAGGGATCTGTGTGCTCTGGACTAGCCATGAACACCACAATTCTGGAACCTAAACAGCTTTCAGAAATCCTCTGTACTGCATGGGATCCAGCTGGCCTTGACCAGCCATGGACCCTGCAATTCTGAATCCCAAACAGCATTTCAGAAATCCTCTGTACTGCAAGGGATCCAGTGTAACTTGACCATGCCATGGACCCTTGATTTTGGAACCTAAACAGTCCTTCTGAAATCTTCTACTGCAAGGACCCAGCATGCCTTGACCAGGCCATGATGTCATTTCTGGAACCTAAACAGTTCTTCCAAAACTCTCTACTGCAAGGGATCCAGCATGCCTTGACCAGCCATGGACCCTGTGATTTCTGGAACTTTAATAGTTATTGAGAAACTGCTTGTACTGCATGGGATCCAGCGTGGCCTTGACCAGGCCATCACCTTGTGATTTAAAAGCGTAAACAGCTCAGAAATCCTCTCCTGTACTGGGTAAGAGATCCTCTTTGCCTTGACCAGACCATGGACTCTGGTGATTTCTGGAATCTAAACAACTTTTCAGAAATACTCTGTACTGCAAGGCATCCAATGTGCCTTGACCAGGCCATGGACCCCCATTTCTGGAACCCAAACAGCTTCTTCAGAAATCTGCATACTGCAAGGGATCCACTATGTGCCTTGACTAGGCTGATGAACCCCAAGATTTCTGGAACCTAAACATATCTTCAGAAATCACTGTACTACTAGGGATCCAGCATGCCTTGACCAGGCCAGGGACCTCGTGGTTTCTGGTACCTGAACAGTTTTTCAGAATTACTCTACCAAGGATCCACCATGCCTTGCCCTGGCTTTGGACCCCTTGATTTCTGGAACCTAAACAGCTTTTCAGTAATACTCTGTAGTGCAAGATTTCCAGTGTGCCTTGACCTGGGCATAGACCCCGTGATTTCTGGATCCTAAACTGCTCTTCAGAAATCCTCTGTACTGCAAGGGATCATCTAGCATGCCTTCAACAGACCACGGACCACTCAGTTTCTGGAACCTAAACAGTTCTTCAGAAATCCTCTGAAGAGCAAGGGATCCAGCGTGCCTTCAACAGGCCATGGACCCCACAGTTTCTGGAACCGAAGCAGTTCTCAGGAAATAATCTGTACCTACAAGGATCTAGCATGCCTTCACCAGGACATGGACACCGTGGTTTCTGGAACCTTAACTGTTTTGTATAAATCCTCTGTACTGCAAGGTATCCATCATGCCTTCACCTAGCCACTGAACTAGCCAAGTTTCTGGAATCTAAACAGTTCTTCAGAAATCCTCTGTATAGCAAGGGATCTAGCATGCCTTCACCAGGACATGGACACCGCGATTTCAGGAACCTTACAGTTCTTCAGAATTCCACTGTACTGCAAGGGATCCACTGTGTCTTGACCAGGCCATGGACCCCACTGTTTCTGGAACCTAAACAGTTCTTCAGAAATGTGCTGCACTGCAATGGATCCAGCATGCCTTGAGCAGGCCATGGATACCGCAGTTTTTGGAACCTAAACAGTTCTTCAGAAATTCTCTGTACTTCATGGTATCCTGCATGCTTTGGCCAGGCCACAGACACCACAGTTTCTGGAACTTAAATAGTTCTTCAGAAATCCTCTGTACTGCAAGGGATCCAGTGTGCCTTGACCAGGACATGGACACCCTGATTTCTGGAACCTAAGCAGTTTTTTAGAAGTCCTCTGTACTGCAGGGGATCCAGCGTGCCTTGACCAGACCATGGATGGTGCAATTTATTCAACTTAAACAGTTCTTCAGAAATCATCTATACTGCAAGTGATCTAGCATGCTTGATCAGGCCACTGACCCCGTGATTTCTAGAACCTAAAAAGTTCTTCAGAAATCCTCTGTACTGCAAGGGATCCAGCATGCCTTGACCAGGCCACAGACCCCACGGTGCCTGGAACCTAAACAGTTCTTCAGAAATCCTCAGTACTGCAAGGGATCCAGAGTGCTTTGACCAGGCCTCAGACCCCGTGATTTCTGGAACCTAAACAGTTCTTCAGAAATCTCTTGTACTGCAATGGATCAAGTGTGCCTTGACCAGGCCATGGATCCATTGATTTCTGGAACCTAAGCAGTTTTTCAGGAATCCTCTGTACTGCAAGGCAACCAGCATGCCTTGACCTGGCCAAAGACCCTCGATTTCTGGAACCTGCAGAGTTTTTCAGAAATCCTCCAGTACTGCCAGGATCCAGTGTGCCTTGACCAAGACATGGACCCCTCAATTCTGGAACCCAAACAGTTTTTCAGTAATGCTCTAAACTGCAAGGATCTAGCATGCCTTGACCAGGCCACAGTCCCCACATTTCTAGAACCTAAAAGTTCTTCAGAAATCCTCTGTACTACAAGGGATAGACTGTGCCTTGACCAGGCCACAGAATCCTTGATTTCTGGAACCTGAACAGTTTTTCAGGAATCCTCTGTACCGTAATGGATCCAGAGTGACTTGACCAGGCCATGGACCCAGCAAGTTCTGGAGCCTAAGCAACTTTTCAGAAATCCTCTGTACCCCAAGGGATCCTGCTTGCCTTCACGATGCCATGGACCCCTCACTTTCTGGAACTTAAACAGCATTTCAGAAATCCTTTGTACTGCAAGGGATCCAGCATGCCTTTACCAGTCCATGGACCCCGTGATTTCTGGAACCTAAACAGTTCTTTATAAATCCTCTGAACTGCAAGGGATCCAGCATGGCTTGACCAGGCCACAGACCCCTTGATTTATGGAACCTAAACAGTTTCTCAGAAAACCGCTGTACTGCAAGGGGTCTTGAGGAGTTGAGGAGGTGGAGGGAACTGTGGAGGCGATTTGGGTCACCTTGATAACAAGGGGGGGCAAGAGAGTAAAAATAGGAGTTGTGTATAGACCCCCTGCACTGGTGGAGGAGCTGGAGGACAGTCTGGTGGCAAATGTTAGGAGACACTGCAGACTGGGCAGAGGAAAGGTGGTGGTGTTAGGGGACTTAAACATGCCAGGAACAGACTGGGAGACTATGACATCCTCTGTGACCAGGAACAGGGGTTGTTGGATATCTTTCAAGATCGTTCCTAACTCAGCAGGGTGAGGAACCGACCGGGAAGCACTGGTACTGGATGTGTTCCTGGCAGACAGTGACCAGATTGGGGGCCTGGAGGTAAGGGACCCATTGGCAGGGAGTGACCATGCCTACCGTCTGGTTGGCCTGGACCTAGGAGGGGAGAAGGCTGCACAAAGCCAGAGTAACTAGATTCAGGGGTGGGTTTAAGAAATGGGAAGGATCCTTAGGAGCATTTGGATGGGATTTGGTCAGACATGGACGCTGATAGTAGGTGGAAATCATCAGGAGAGGTGCAGGATGCTACCAGCACCTGTGCAAGAGTAAGTAAAATGGGTGGGCCCAAAACCCTGTTGGTGGACCAGGAGGTCCAGGAGGTGGTGTGGGAAAGAAAGCAGCCTATAAGAAATTCAAGTGCTCAAGGAGTGAAAGGGATCGAGGGAGTATGAGCTGTTGGCTAGAAGGGCCACTAGAGTGGTGAGGTGGCTAAGGCAAGGAAGGAGCAGAACCTGGCCAGGGAAATTAGGAGAAAAAGGGGTTCTTTAGATACATTGGGGAAAGATGAAGAGTGAAGGGCAGATTGCAGGATTAAATCAGGGAGAGATGGGCACAAGACCCAGAGGAGCAGGCTGAGGTACTAAGTGAGTACTTCACTCAGTTTTCACCAGGAAAATGGGGATGCTGCATCATACATGGGAGAGACAGAGATAATGAGGAGGGGACCCTTACCAATCGGCAGGTCTGGGGAGGGGGGCATCACTGGCAGGTGGGGGAGGGCTAAGCAGGGAGAAGAGGTTCTGGAAGTGGAAATCACAGCAGAGAGAGTGAGGGAAGCCCTCAGCTCCCTTAAGACAGAGAAAGCACCGGGGCCGGATAAATTACATCCTAGAGTGCTGAAGGAACTTGCAGATGTCCTGGCGAAACCCCTGGCAGAGCTTTTCACCATCTTTCTGAGAACAGGGTGGGTGCCCCAAGACTGGAAGGTGGCGCATGTAGTGCCTATCCACAAGGGGGGATCAAGGGAGGTGGCAGGGAACACAGGCCTGTCAGCCTGACATCAGTGGTGGGCAAGGTGATGGAGGGCATTGTCAAGGAGAGGCTAGGGGAGGCCCTGGATAAGTCAGGGTGCCTGGACGATAGACATCATGGATTCATCCCAGGGAAATTGTGTCAGACAAACCTGGTGGAGTTCTATGACTGGGTGACAAGTGCCTTGGACCTGGGTAGACCAGTGGATGTCCTCTTTCTGGACTTCAGTAAGGCATTTGACTCTGTTCCTCGTGGGGTCTGTTGGATAAACTAGGAGAAATGGGGTGGGAAACCAGATGATCCAATGGATGAGCAATTGGCTCAGGACTGACCCAGAGGGTCGTAGTTGATGGGATAATCTCTTCTCCAAGGAGGGTCATTAGTGGGGGTCCCACAGGATCAGTCCTTGGGCCCCTTCTGTTCAACGCCTACATATCTGACATAAGGACAGGAATCAGGAGGAGATGAGTCTCTTTGCAGATGACTCTGAAACTGGGGCAGTGGTGGATGGGGAGGAGGAGGGTGGCCTGCAGGGGACCTGGAGGCTCTGGAAAGATGGTCTAGAAAGTGGAAGCTGAGGTTTAATGCAGGAAATGCAAGGTACTCCACCTGGGCCAGAGACCCAGGCCAAGTGTACACCCTGGGGGAGATACTACAAGTCTCTAATGGCTGAGAGGGACCTGGGGTGGTGGTGGATGTCAAGATGAACAACTCTGAGACTTGTAGGAGGGCAGCAGCCAGGTCAACAGGATGCTGGGATGCATCGCTAGGGGATCACCTCCAGAAGGAGGAAGTGATACTCCTCTGTATAACTGCTTGGTGAGGCCGCACCTGGGTACTGCGTGCAGTTTGGAGGCCACACTTAAAGAGGGACATTAACCTCCTGGACAGGGTCCAGAGGAGGCAACAAAATGATTTGGGGCTTGGGGACAGGACCTATGAGGAGGCTCGAAGAGCTAAATATGTACACTTTGGAAGAGAGAAGGGACTGGGGGGACATGATAGAGGTCTTCAGGTACATGAAGAGGGTAAATAGGGGAGGAACAGTGAGGGTGTTTTGAAGGAAGGAGGAAGGGACCACTAGAGGGCATGGGTGGAAGCTGGAGGGGGGAAGATTCAGGGGAGAAAGGAGGAGGTGCTACTTCACTGAGAGGGTGGTAGAGCCATGGAATGCACTACCTAGGGGCTGGTGGAGGCAGAGACAGTGGAGGGTTCAGAGAGGTGGGACAGGTACAGGGAAGGGTTCAGGAAGCAAAATCCAATGCAGCAAGAATATCCAGAACTGGGAAGGGAGAAGCCAGAGAAGGCGAGGGGGACAGCAAGGTCAGCACCCAGGTTGGGGGCTGACCAAACGAGCAGACACAAAAGACCATTAGGCCTATTCTGCTGGCATTTTAGTATGTTAGTATGTCTAGCATGCCTTGACCAGGCCTCAGACCCCTTTATTTCTGGAACCTAAACAACTTTTCAGAAATCCTCTGTACCATAAGGGATCAAGAGTGCCTTGACCAGGCCACAGACCTCGCAAGTTCTGGAACCTAAATGGCTTTTCTGAAATCCTCTGTACTGCAAGTGATCCAGCATGCCTTGACCAGGCCATGGACCCTTCGATTTCTGGAACATAAACTAGCTTTCTGAAATCCTCTTACTGAAAGGGATCCAGCGTGCATTGACCAGGCCACGGACCCCTCTATTTCTGAAACCTAACCAGCATTTCAGAAATTCTCTGTACTGCAAAGGATCCAGCATGCCTTGACGAGGCATTAGACCCCTTGATTTCTGGAACTTAAATATCATTTCAAAATCCTCTGTACTGCCAGGGATCCTCTGTGACTTGACCAGGCCACAGATGCCTCAATTTCTATAACCTAAACAGTTTTTCAGAAATCCTCTGTTCTGCTATGGATCCAGCATGACTTGACCAGGCCTTGGACCCCTCAATTTCTGAAACCCAAATAGTTTTGCAGAAATCCTCTGCAATGCAAATGATCTAGAGATTCCTTGACTTAAAGACGGATGCAACTTTCTGGAACTTATACAGTTGATCAGAAATCCTCTGTACTGCTAGGGATCGAGCATGTCTTTACCTGGCCACAGACCCTGTGATTTCTAGAACCTAAAAAGTTCTTCCGAAATCCAATGTACTTCAAGGGATCCAGAGTGTCTTGACCAGGCCACAGACTCCTCAATTTCGGTAACCAAAAACGTTTTTCAGATACCATCTTTACCGCAAGGGATCCAGCATGCTTTGACCAGGCCACAGACCTCTCAATTTCTGGAACCTAAACAGTTTTTCAGAAATCATCTGTACTGCCAGGGATCCAGCAAGCCTTGACCAGGCCACGGACCACTCAATTTCAGGAACCTAAACAGTTTTTCAGGAATCCTCTGTATCGTATGGGATGCAGCGAGCGTTGACCACTGCATGGAACCCTCTATTAGTGGAACCTGAACAGTTCTTCAGCAATCTGCTGTATTTCAAGGGATCCAGTGTGCCTTGATCAGGCCATGGACCCCTTGATTTATGGAACCTAAACAGCTTTTCAGAAATCCTCTTTACTGCAACGGATCCAGCGTGCCTTGGCCAGGCCACGGACTCCGCGATGTCTGGACACCAAACAGTTTTTAAGAAATCTGCTCTACTGCAATGGATCCAGCATGCCTTGGCCAGGCCACGGACTCCGCGATGTCTGGACACTAAACAGTTTTTAAGAAATCCGCTCTACTGCAATGGATCCAGGGTATCTTGACCACGCCATGGACCACTCAGTTTCTGTAACCTAAACTGCTTTTCAGAAATCCTCTCTACCACAAGGGATCCAGCATGCCTTGACTAGGCAGTGGACCCCTTGAGTTCTGGAACCTAAACCGTTTTTCAGAAATCCACTGTACTGCAAGGGATCCAGCATGCCGTGATAAGGACTAGGACCACTCGGTTTCTGGAACCCAAAAAGTTCTTCAGAAATCCTCTGTACTGCAAGGGATCCAGCATGCCTTGACCAGACCATGGACCCTGTGGTTTCTGGAACCTAAACAGTTCTTCAGAAATTATCTGTACTGCAAGGGATCCAGAGTGCCTTGACCAGGCCATGGACCCTGCAGTTTTTGGAACCTAAACAGTTCTTCAGAAATCTTCTGTACTGTAAGGGATGCAGCATGCCTTGACCAGGCCATGGACCTCTCGATTTCTAGAACCTAAACAGTTTTTGAGAAATCCGCTGTACAAATGATCCAGTGTCCCTTGTCCAGGCCTTGGATCCCTCGATTTATGGAACCTGAACTTTTTTCAGAAATCCTCTGTACCTCAAGGGACTCGGCATGCCTTGACCAGGCCACAGACCCCTCAATTTCTGAACCTAAACAGTTTTTCAGGAATCCTCTGTATCGTATGGGATGCAGCGAGCATTGACCACTGCATGGAACCCTCTATTAGTGGAACCTGAACAGTTCTTCAGCAATCTGCTGTATTTCAAGGGATCCAGTGTGCCTTGATCAGGCCATGGACCCCTTGATTTATGGAACCTAAACAGCTTTTCAGAAATCCTCTTTACTGCAACAGATCCAGCGTGCCTTGGCCAGGCCACGGACTCCGCGATGTCTGGACACCAAACAGTTTTTAAGAAATCTGCTCTACTGCAATGGATCCAGCATGCCTTGGCCAGGCCACGGACTCTGCGATGTCTGGACACTAAACAGTTTTTAAGAAATCCGCTCTACTGCAATGGATCCAGGGTATCTTGACCACGCCATGGACCACTCAGTTTCTGTAACCTAAACTGCTTTCAGAAATCATCTCTACAAGGGATCCAGCATGCCTTGACTAGGCAGTGGACCCCTTGAGTTCTGGAATCTAAACCGTTTTCAGAAATCCACTGTACTGCAAGGGATCCAGCATCCGTGATAGGACTAGGACCACTCAGTTTCTGGAACCCAAAAAGTTCTTCAGAAATCCTCTGTACTGCAAGGGATCCAGCATGCCTTGACCAGACCATGGACCCTGTGGTTTCTGGAACCTAAACAGTTCTTCAGAAATTATCTGTACTGCAAGGGATCCAGAGTGCCTTGACCAGGCCATGGACCCTGCAGTTTTTGGAACCTAAAACAGTTCTTCAGAAATCTTCTGTACTGTAAGGGATGCAGCATGCCTTGACCAGGCCATGGACCTCTCGATTTCTAGAACCTAAACAGTTTTTGAGAAATCCGCTGTACAAATGATCCAGTGTCCCTTGTCCAGGCCTTGGATCCCTCGATTTATGGAACCTGAACTTTTTTCAGAAATCCTCTGTACCGCAAGGGACTCGGCATGCCTTGACCAGGCCACAGACCCCTCAATTTCTGAACCTAAACAGGTTTTCAGAAATCCTCTGTACTGCAAGGGATCCAGCGTACCTTGATCAGGCCATGGACTCTGCAATTTCTGGAACCTAAACAGTTCTACAGAAATCCTCTGTACTGAAAAGGATCCAGCATACTTTGACCAGGCAATGTACCCCACGAGTTTTGGAGCCTAAGCAGCTTTTCAGAAATCCTCTGTACTGCAAGTGATCCAGCATGACATGACCAGGCCACAGACCCCGCAATATCTGGAACCTAAACAGTTCTTCAGAAATCTGCTGTACTGTAAGGTATCCAGCATGCCTTAACCAGGCCACAGACCCCATGATTTATGGAACCTAAACAGTTCTTCAGAAATCTGCTGAATTGCGAGCGATCCTTTGTGCCTTGACCAGACCATGGACCCCGCAGTTTCTGGAACCTAAATGGTTCTTCCAAAATCTTCTGTACTGCAAGGGATCCAGAGTGTCTTGACCAGGCCACGGACTCCTCAATTTCGGTAACCAAAAACGTTTTTCAGATACCATCTTTACCGCAAGGGATCCAGCATGCTTTGACCAGGCCACAGACCCCTCGATTTCTGGAACCTAAACAATATTTCAGGAATCCTCTGTACCATAATGGATCCTGTGTGCTTTGACCAGGCCATGGATGGCGCGATTTCTTTAACTTTAACAGTTCTTCAGAAATCCTCTGTACTGCAGGATCCAGAGTGCCATGACTAGGCCACAGACACCATAATTTCTGGAACCTAAACAGTTCTTCAGAAAGTCTATGTACTTCATGGAATCCAGTGTGCCTTGACCAGGCCATGGACCCCGCAATTCCTGGAAGCTAAACAGTTCTTAAGAAATCCTCTGTACTGCAAGAGATCCAGCATGCCTTGACAAGGTCTTGGACCTCGTGATTTAGGGAACCTAAACAGTTCTTCAGAAAACTGCTGTACTGCAAGGGATCCAGCATGCCTTGACCAGGCCTCAGATCCCTTCATTTATGGAACCTAAACAGCTTTTCAGAAATCCTCTGTACTGTAAGGGATCCTGCATGCCTTGACCAGACCACAGACTCCGTGAGTTCTGGAACCTAAACAGCTTTTCTGAAATCCCCTGTACTGCAAGGGATCCAGCGAGTCTTGACCAGGCAATTGACCCCTTGATTTCAGGAACATAAACTGGTTTTCTGAAATCCTCTGTACTACAAGGGATCCAGCATGCATTGATGAGGCCATGGACCCCTTTATTTCTGGAACCTAACCAGCTTTTCAGAAATCCTCTGTACTGCAAGGGATCCAGCGTGCCTTGATGTGGCCATGGACCCCTCAATTTCTGGAACTTAAACAGCTTTTCAGAAATCCTCTGTACTGCATGGGATCCAGCGTGCCGTGACCAGGCCACGGACCCCTAAATAGTTCTTCAGAAATCCTCTGTACAGCAAGGTATCCATCGTGCCTTCACCTGGCCACTGACCCCACATGTTTCAGGAATCTAAACAGTTCTTCAGAAATCCTCTGTACTGCAAGGGATCTAGCATGCCTTCACCAAGAAATGGACACCGTGATTTCAGGAACCTAAACAGTTCTTCAGAAATTCTCTGTACTTCATGGGATCCAGCATGCCTTGACCAGGCCTCAGACATCACAGTTTCTGGAACTTAAACACTTCTTCAGAAATTCTCTGTACCACAGGAGATCCAGCGTGCCTTGACCTGGACACGGAGACCGTGATTTCTGAAACCTAAACAGCTTTTCAGAAATCCTCTGTACCTGCAAGGGATCCACTTTGCCTTGAGTAGGCCATAGAC
Source organism: Neoceratodus forsteri (assembly GCA_016271365.2). Classification (NCBI taxonomy): domain Eukaryota; kingdom Metazoa; phylum Chordata; order Ceratodontiformes; family Ceratodontidae; genus Neoceratodus; species Neoceratodus forsteri. The sequence continues at coordinate 375,742,446 of CM028133.1, forward strand.
CCTGTGATTTCTGGAACATAAACAGCTTTTCAGAAATACCCCCTGTACAAGGGATCCAATGTGCCTTACCAGGCCACAGACCGCTCGATTGCTCCAACCTCAACAGTTATTCAGAAATCGGCTGTACTGCATGGGATCCTGCATGCCTTCCAGCCAGGCCATGAACTCTGCAATTTCTGGAACCAAAAGATCTTCAGAAATCCGCTGTACTACTAGGGAATCCAGCATGCCTTGATCAGGCCACAGACCCAGCGATTTCTGGAACCTAAACAGTTTATCAGAAATCAGCTGTACTGCAAGGGATCCTGCATGATTGACCAGTCCATATACTCCTCAATTTATGAAACCTATACAGTTTTTCAGAAATCCGCTGTACTGCATGGGATCCAGCGTGCCCTGACAAGGCCACAGACCCCTCAATTTCTGGAACCTAAACAGCTTTTCAGAAATCCTATGTACCACAAGGGATCCAGCGTGCCTTGGCCAGACCATGGACAGCTCAATTCCTGGAACCTAAAGAGCTTTTCAGGAATCCTCTATACTGCAAGGGATCCATCATGCCATGAAAATGCCATGGATCATGCAGTTTCTGGAACCTAAACAGTTCTTCAGAAATCCACAGTACTGCAAATTATCCAGCATGCCTAGACAAGGCCATGGACAATGTGGTTTCTGGAACCTAATCAGTTTTCAAATTACACTTTACCCAAAGGGATCCAGCATGCCTATTGACCTTGGACCTCAATTTCTGGAACCTAAACAGATTTTAGAAATGCTCTGTAGTGCAAGGGATCCAGTGTGCCTTGATCAGGCCATGGACCCCACGATTTCTGGAACCTAAACAGCTTTTCAGATATCCTCTTTACTGCAAGGGATCCAGCCTGCCTTGGTTAGGCAATGGACCACTCATTTCTGGAACCTAAACAGCTTTTCAGAAATCTTCTGTACTGCAAGGGATCCAGCATACTGTGACCAGGCTAAGGACCTCTCGATTTCTGGAACCTAAACAGCTTTTCAGAAATCCTTTGTCCTGCAAGGGATCCAGTGTACCTTCATCAGCCACAGACCCCATGGTTTCTGGAACCTAAGCAGTTCTACAGAAATCCTCTGTACAGCAAGGGATCCAGTGTGCCTTGACCAGCCATAGACCCAGTGAGTTCCAGAACCTAAACAGTTTGTCAAAATCCTGTGTATTGCAAGGGATCCTGTGCCTTGACCGGCCATGAACACACAGTTTCTGGAACCTAAAACAGCTTTTCGAAATCTCTGTGCTACTGCATGGGATCCAGCGGGCCTTGACCAGGCCATGGACCCGTTTCTGGAACCTAAGCATTTCAGAAATCCTCTGTACTGCAAGGGATCCAGTGTAACTTGACCATGCCATGGACCCCTTGATTTCTGGAACCTAAACAGTTCTTCTGAAATCTTCTCTACTGCAAGGGACCCAGCATGCCTTGACCAGGCCATGATGCTGTGATTTCTGGAACCTAAACAGTTCTTCCAAAATCCTCTCTACTGCAAGGGATCCAGCATGCCTTGATCAGGCCACGGACCCCGTGATTTCTGGAACTTTAATAGTTATTGAGAAATCCACTGTACTGCAAGGGATCCAGCATGCCTTGACCAGGCCATCACCTTGTGATTTCAGAAACGTAAACAGCTTTTCAGAAATCCTCTGTACTGCAAGAGATCCTCTTTGCCTTGACCAGGCCATGGACTCTGCGATATCTGGAATCTAAACAACTTTTCAGAAATACTCTGTACTGCAAGGCATCCAATGTGCCTTGACCAGGCCATGGACCCCTCGATTTCTGGAACCTAAACAGCTTTTCAGAAATCCGCTATACTGCAAGGGATCCATCATGCCTTGACCAGGCCATGAACCCCAAGATTTCTGGAACCTAAACAGTTCTTCAGAAATCTGCTGTACTACTAGGGATCCAGCATACCTTGACCAGGCCAGGGACCTCGTGGTTTCTGGTACCTGAACAGTTTTTCAGAATTACTCTGTACACCAAGGGATCCACCATGCCTTGCTCTGGCTTTGGACCCTTTGATTTCTGGAACCTAAACAGCTTTTCAGTAATACTCTGTAGTGCAAGATATCCAGTGTGCCTTGACCTGGGCATGGACCCCGTGATTTCTGGATCCTAAACTGCTCTTCAGAAATCCTCTGTACTGCAAGGGATCTAGCATGCCTTCAACAGGCCATGGATCACTCAGTTTCTGGAACCTAAACAGTTCTTCAGAAATCCTCTGTAGAGCAAGGGATCCAGTGTGCCTTCAATAGGCCATGGACTCCGCAGTTTCTGGAACCGAAACAGTTCTTCAGAAATAGTCTGTACTGCAAGGGATCTAGTGTGCCTTCACCAGGACATGGACACCGTGGTTTCTGGAACCTTAACTGTTTTGCAGACATCCTCTGTACTGCAAGGTGTCCATCGTGCCTTCACCTAGCCACTGACCCCACAAGTTTCTGGAATCTAAACAGTTCTTCAGAAATCCTCTGTATAGCAAGGGATCTAGCATGCCTTTACCAGGACATGGACACTGCAATTTCAGGAACCTTACAGTTCTTCAGAATTCCACTGTACTGCAAGGGATCTAGTGTGTCTTGACCAGGCCATGGACCCCACTGTTTCTGGAACCTAAACAGTTCTTCAGAAATGTGCTGCACTGCACCGGGTCCAGCGTGCCTTGAGCAGGCCATGGACACCGCAGTTTCTGGAACCTAAACAGTTCTTCAGAAATTCTCTGTACTTCATGGGATCCTGCATGCGTTGACCAGGCCACGGACACCACAGTTTCTGGAACTTAAATAGTTCTTCAGAAATCCTCTGTACGCCAAGGGATCCAGTGTGCCTTGACCAGGACATGGACACCCTGATTTCTGGAACCTAGACAGCTGTTCAGAAATCCTCTCTAGTGCAAGGGATCCAGTGTGCCTTGACCAGGCCATGGACCCCTCGATTTCTGGAACCTAAACAGCTTTTCAGAAATCCTTTGTACCACAAGGGATCCAGCGTGCCTTGACCAGGGCATGGACCCCGTGAGTTCTGGATCCTAAACTGCTTTTCTGAAATCTCCTTGTACTGCAAGGGATCCAGCATGTCTTGACCAGGCCACAGACCCCAACGATTTCTGGAACATGAACAGCTTTTCAGAAATCCTCTGTACTGCAAGGGATCCAGCATGCATTCACCAGGCAATGGACCCATCAATTCCTGAAACCCAAACAATTTTTCAGAAATCCTCTGTACTGCAAGTGATCCAGCATGCCTTGCCTAGGTCCTGGACCACTCTGTTTCTGGAACATAAACAGCTCTTCAGAAATCATCTGTACTGCAAGGGATCCATTGTGCCTTGACCAGACCATGGACCCTGTGGTTTCTGGAACCTAAACAGTTCTTCAGAAATCCTCTATACTGCAAGGTATCCAGCATGCCTTGACCAGCCCATGGACCTCACAGTTTCTTGAACCTAAACAGTTCTTCAGAAATCCTCTGTACTGCAAGGAATACAGTGTGCCTTGACCAAGCTATGGACACCATGATGTCTGGAACCTAAACAGTTCTTCAAAAATCCTCTCTACTGCAAGGGACCCAGCACGTTTGACCAGGCAATGGACCCCGCGATTTCTGGAACCTAAACAGTTCTTCAGAAATCTGCTGTGCTGCAAAGGATCCAGCATTACCTTGGCATGGCCATGGACCATTGGTTTCTGGAACCTAAACAATTTTCAAATCCACTGTACTGCAAGGGATCAGCGTGCCATGACTAGGCCATGGACACTCGGTTTCTGGAACCCAAACAGTTCTTCAGAAATCCTCTGTACTGCAAGGGTACCAGTGTGCCTTGACCGCCATGGACCCGTGGTTTCTGGAACCTAAACAGTTCATCAGAAATCTGCTGTACTGCAAGGATCTATGTGATTGACCAGTCCATGGACGCCTCAATGTATGGAAACTAAACAGCTTTTCTGAAATCCTCTGTACCACAAGGGATCCAGCATGCCTTGGCCAGACCATGGACTGCTCAATTCCTGGAACCTAAACAGCTTTTCAGGAATCCTCTGTACTGCAAGGGATTCATCGTGCCATGAAAACACCATGGACCCTGCAGTTTCTGGAACCTAAACAGTTCTTCAGAAATCCACAGTACTTCAAATTATCCTGCATGCCTTGACAAGGCCACGGACAATGTGGTTTCTATATCCTAATCAGTTTTTCAGAAATCCTCTGTACTGCAAGGGATCCAGCATGCCTTGACCCCGCCATGGACCCCATGGTTTCTGGAACCTAAACAGTTCTTCAGAAATTATCTGCACTGCAATGTATCCAGTGTGCGCCTTGACCAGGCCATGGACCCCTTGATTTCTGGAACCTAAACAGTTTTCACAAATCCTGTATACCTAAGGGATCCAGGTGTGCCTTGACCAGGCCACAGACCCCTCAATTTCTGGAACCTAAGCAGTTTTGGCAGAAATCCTCTGTATTGCAAGGGATCCAGCGTGCCTTGACCAGGACATGGACCCCTCAATTTCTGGAACCTAAACAGCTTTTCAGAAATTCTCTGTACTGCAAGGGATCCAGTGTGCCTTGACCAGGCCATGGACCCCACCATTTGTGGAACCTAAAAAGTTCTTAAAAAATCCTCTGTACTGCACGGGATCCAGTGTGCCTTGAGCAGGCCACAGACCCCGCAGTTTCTGGAAGCTAAACATTTCTTCAGAAATCCTCTGTATTGCAAGGGATCCAGTGTGCCTTGACCAGGACAGGAATCTGTGATTTCTGGAACCTAAACAGTTCTTCAGAAATGCTTTGTACCGCTTGGGAATCAGCGTGCCTTGACCTGGCCACAGACCCTGTGGTTTCTGGAACCTAAACAGTTCTTCAGAAATCCACTGTACTTCAAGGGATCCAGCATGCCTTGACCAGGCCACAGACACCACAGTTTCTGGAACCCAAACAGTTCTTCAGAAATCCTCTCACTTTAAGGGATCCTGCTTGCCTTGGACCAGGACAAGCACCACTTGGTTTCTGGAACACAACACTTCATCAGAAATCTGTGTACTGCAAGGGATCCAGCATGCCTTCACCAATCCATGGACCCCTCAGTTTCGGGACTGTAAACAGTGCTGAAATCACAATGCCACAAGGGATCCAAGCGATGCCTTGACCAGGCCACAGACCCCTCAATTTCTAGAACCTAAACAGTATTTCTGGAATCCTCTGCTGCAAGGGATCCAGTGTGCCTTGATCAGGCCATGGACCAGTAGATTTCTTGAACCAAAACAGTTTTCAGATATCCTCTGTTCTGCCAGGGATCTAGCATGTATTGACCAGGCTACATAACCTGCGATTTCTAGAACCTAAAAAATTCTTCAAAAATCTGGTGTACTGCAAGGGATCCAGCATGCCTTGACCAGGCCATGGACCCCTAAACAGCTTTCCAGAAATTGTCTGTACTGCATGGCATCCATTGTGCTTTCACCAGGCCATGGACCCCATGATTTCTGTGCCCTAAATAGTTCTTCAGAATTTCTCTAACGCAAGGGATCCTCGTGCCTTCACAGGCCATGGACCCCATGGTTTTGTAGCAAAAGGTTCTTCAATCTACTGTGCCCCATGGGATCCAGTGTGCCTTGAGCAGGCCATGGACCTCTCATTTCTGGAACCTAAACAGTTTTCAGAAATCAGCTGTACATAATTGATCAATGTGTCCTTCACCAGGTGATGGACCCCTCGAGTTCTGGAACCTAAACAGTTTTTCAGAATTCCTTTTTACTGCATGGGGTCCATCGTGTCTTAACCAGGAAATGGACCCCATGGATTCAGGAATCTAAGCAGTTTTTCAGAATTCCTCTGTACAGCAAGGGATCCATCATGCCTTGACTAGGCCACGGACCCTTGATTTCAGGAACCTAAACAGTTTTTCAGAAATCCTCTTTATTGCAAGGGATCCAGTGTGTCTTGTCAAGGTCACATACCCCTCAATTTCTGGAACCTAAACAGTTTTCAGAAAATCTCAGTAACCACAAGGGATCCAGCGTGCCTTGCCCTGGCCTCAGACTTCACAAAATCTGGAACCTAAACAGTTCTTCAGAAATCCTCTGCACTGCAATGGATCCAACATGCCTTGACCAGGCCATGGACCCCTCGATTTCTGGAACCTAAACAGTTCTTCAGAAATTCTCTGTACTTCAAGGGATCCAGCGTGCCATCACAAGCCATGGACCCTGTGGTTTCTGGAACCTAAACAGTTTTCAGAAAATCTCAGTAACCACAAGGGATCCAGCGTGCCTTGACCAGGCCTCAGACTTCACAAAATCTGGAACCTAAACAGTTCTTCAGAAATCCTCTGCACTGCAATGGATCCATTGTGCCTTGATCAGGCCATGGACCCTGTGGTTTCAGGATTCTAAACAGTTCTGAAGAAATCCGCTGTACTGCAAGGGATCCAGCGTGCCTTTACCAGGCCATGGACCTTGCATTTTCTGGAACCTAAACTGTTCTAAAGAAATCTGCCTTACCACAATTCATGCAGCGTGCCTTGACCAGGTGACGGACCCCTCGATTTCTGGATCCTAAACAGTTTTTCAGAAATCAGCTGTACTGCAGTGGAACCAGCATGCCTTGGCCAGGCCACGGACCTCGCAGTTTCTGGAGCTAAAAAGTTCTTTAGAAATCTTCTGTGCTGGAAGGGATCCAGCTTGCCTTCACCTGGCCATGTAAACCACGGTTTCTGGAACCTAAACAGTTCTTCTGAAGTCCTCTGTACTGCAAGGGATCTAGCCTGCCTTGACCAGGCCACAGACCCCCCAATTCCTGGAACCTAAACAGTTCTTCAGAAATCTGCTGTACTGCAATTGATGCAGCGTGCTTTGACCAGTTGATGGACCCCTCAATTTTTGGACCCTAAACAGTTTTTCAGAATTCCTCTGTACAGCAAGGGATCCATCGTGCCTTGACTGGGCCACAGACCCTTCAATTTCTGGAACCCAAACAGTTCTTCTGAAATCATTTGTACTGCAAGGGATCCAGCATGCCTTGACCAGGCCACAGACCCCACGATTTCTGGAAGCTAAACAGTTCTTCAGAAATACTCTGTACAGTAAGGTATCCAGCTTGCCATCACCAAGATATGGACTCCATGATTTCTGACACCTAAACAGTTCTTCCGAAATACTCTCTACTGCAAGGGATCCAGCGTGCCTTGACCTGGCCATGAGCCCCTAGATTTATGGAACCTAAACAGCTTTTCAGAAATCGTCTGTACTGCATGGCATCCATTGGGCTTTCACCAGGCCATGGACCCCGTGATTTCTGTACCCTAAATAGTTCTTCAGAATTCCTCTAACGCAAGGGATCCTGCATGCCTTCGCCAGGCCCTGGACCCGATGATTTCTGTAACCAAAATGGTTCTTCAGAAATCTACTGTACTGCATGGGATCCAGCGTGCCTTGAGCAGGCCATGGACCTCTCAATTTCTGGAACCTAAACAGTTTTTCAGAAATCAGCTGTACCACAATTGATCCAATTTGCCTTCACCAGGTGATGGACCCCTCGATTTCTGGAACCTAAACAGTTTTTCAGAATTCCTTTTTACTGCATGGGGTCCATCGTGCCTTAACCAGGAAATGGACCCCATGGATTCAGGAATCTAAACAGTTTTTCAGAATTCCTCTGTATAGCAAGGGATCCATCGTGCCTTGACCAGGCCATGGACCCTTGATTTCAGGACCCTAAACAGTTTTTTAGAAATCCTCTGTAACACAAGGGATCCAGCATGCCTTGACCAGGCCATGGACCCCTTGATTTCTGGAACCTAAACAGTTTTTCAGCAATCCTCTTTATTGCAAGGGATCCAGTGTGTCTTATCAAGGTCACAGACCCCTCGATTTCTGGAACCTAAACAGTTTTCAGAAAACCTCAGTAACCACAAGGGATCCAATGTGCCTTGACCAGGCCTCAGACTTTGCGAAATCTGGAACCTAAACAGTTCTTCAGAAATCCTTTGTACTGCAAGGGATCCAGTGTGCCTCAACTGTTCCATGGACCCCTTGATTTCTGGAACCTAAAAAGTTCATCAGAAATCTTCTGTACTGCAAGAGATCCAGCATGCCTTGACCAGGCCATGGACCTCGCAGTTTCTGGAACCTAAGCAGTTCTTCTGAAATCATCTGTACTGCAAGGGATCAAGCATGCCTTGACCTGGCCATGGACCCCTTGATTTCTGGAACCTAAGAAGTTCTTCAGAAATCATCTGTACTACAAGTGATCCAGTGTGCCTTGACCAGGCCATTGACCTCACGAGTTCTGGAACCTATACAGTTCTTCAGAAATCCTCTGTACTGCAAGTGATCCAGTGTGCCTTGACCAGGCCATGGACCTCGTGAGTTCTGGAACCTAAACAGCTTTTCAGAAATCCTCTGAACCGCAAGGGATCCAGTGTGCAATGACCAGGCCACAGACAGCTTGATTTCAGGAACCTATACAGTTTTTCAGGAATCCTGTGTATAGCAAGGGATCCATTGTGCCTTGACTGTTCCACAAACCCCTCAATTTCTGGAACCTAAACAGTCTTTCAGAAATCATCTGTAATGCAGGGGATACAGAATGCCTTAACCAGGCCATGGACCCCTCAATTTCTGGAACCTAAACAGTTATCCAGAAATTCTCTGTACTGAAAGGGATCCAGAGTGCCTTGACCAGGCCATGGACCCCGCAGTTTCTGAAACCTAAACAGTTCTTCAGAATTTCTCTGTACTTCAAGGGATCCAGCGTGCTATCACAAGCCATTGACCCTGTGGTTTCTGGAACCTAAACAGTTCTTCAGAATCCTCTGTACTGCAAGGGATCTAGCATGCCTTGACCAGGCCACAGACCCCGCAATTCCTGGAACCTAAACAGTTCTTCAGATATCCACTTTACCGCAATTGATGCAGCGTGCCTTGACCAGGTGACGGACCCCTCGATTTCTGGATCCTAAACAGTTTTTCAGAAATCAGCGGTACTGCAATTGATCCAACGGGCCATGACCAGGCGATGGACCCCTCGATTTCTGGACCATAAACAGTTTTTCAGAATTCCTCTGTACAGCAAGGGATCCATCGTGCCTTGACTAGGCCACGGACCCTTGATTTCAGGAACCTAAACAGTTTTTCAGAAATCCTCTTTATTGCAAGGGATCCAGTGTGTCTTGTCAAGGTCACATACCCCTCAATTTCTGGAACCTAAACAGTTTTCAGAAAATCTCAGTAACCACAAGGGATCCAGCGTGCCTTAACCAGGCCTCAGACTTCACGAAATCTGGAACCTAAACAGTTCTTCAGAAATCCTCTGCACTGCAACGGATCCAGTGTGCCTTGATCAGACCATGGACCCTGCGATTTCAGGATTCTGAACAGTTCTGAAGAAATCCGCTGTACTGCAAGGGATCCAGCGTGCCTTTACCAGGCCATGGACCCCGCATTTTCTGGAACCTAAACTGTTCTAAAGAAATCCTCTGTACTGCAAAGGATCCAGTGTGCCTTGACAAGGCCACAGACCCCTCAATTTCTGGATCCTAAACAGTTTTTCAGAAATCAGCTGTACCGCAATTGATCGAAAGTATCTTCACCAGGTGACGGACCCCTTCATTTCTGGAACCTAAAATGTTCTTCAGAAATCTTCTGTACTGCAAGGGATCCAGCGTGCCTCGACTGTTCCACGGACCCCTTGATTTCTGGAACCTAAAAAGTTCTTCAGAAATCTTCTTTACTGCAATTGATGCAGCTTGCCTTGACCAGGTGACGGACCCCTTGATTTCTGGATCCTAAACATTTTTTCAGAAATCAGCTGTACTGCAGTGGATCCAGCATGCCTTGACCAGACCATGGACCTCGTGGTTTCTGGAGCCTAAGCAGTTCTTCCGAGATCCTCTCTACTGCAAGGGATCCAGTGTGCCTTGACCAGGCCATGGACCCCTTGATTTCTGGAACCTAAACAGTTTTTCAGCAATCCTCTTTATTGCAAGGGATCCAGTGTGCCTTGTCAAGGTCACAGACCCCTCGATTTCTGGAACCTAAACAGTTTTCAGAAAACTTCAGTAACCACAAGGGATCCAGCGTGCCTTGACCAGGCCTCAGACTTTGCGAAATCTGGAACCTAAACAGTTCTTCAGAAATCCTTTGTACTGTAAGGGATCCAGTGTGCCTCAACTGTTCCATGGACCCCGTGATTTCTGGAACCTAAAAAGTTCTTCAGAAATCTTCTGTACTGCAAGAGATCCAGCATGCCTTGACCAGGCCATGGACCTCGCAGTTTCTGGAACCTAAGCAGTTCTTCTGAAATCATCTGTACTGCAAGGAATCAAGCATGCCTTGACCAGGCCATGGACCCCTTGATTTCTGGAACCTAAGAAGTTCTTCAGAAATCATCTGTACTGCAAGTGATCCAGCGTGCCTTGTCCAGGCCGTTGACCTCGCAAGTTCTGGAACCTATACAGTTCTTCAGAAATCCTCTGTACTGCAAGTGATCCAGCGTGCCTTGACCAGGCCATGGACCTCATGAGTTCTGGAACCTGAACAGCTTTTCAGAAATCCTCTGAACTGCATGGGATCCAGTGTGCAATGACCAGGCCACAGACAGCTCGATTTCAGGAATCCTGTGTATGGCAAGGGATCCATTGTGCCTTGACTGTTCCACAAACCCCTCAAGTTCTGGAACCTAAACAGTCTTTCAGAAATCATCTGTAATGCAGGGGATACAGAATGCCTTAACCAGGCCATGGACCCCTCAATTTCTGGAACCTAAACAGTTATCCAGAAATTCTCTGTACTGAAAGGGATCCAGCGTGCCTTGACCTGGCCATGGACCCCACAGTTTCTGAAACCTAAACAGTTCTTCAGAATTTCTCTGTACATCAAGGGATCCAGTGTGCCATCACAAGCCATTGACCCTGTGGTTTCTGGAACCTAAACAGTTCTTCAGAATCCTCTGTACTGCAAGGGATCTAGCATGCCTTGACCAGGCCACAGACCCCGCAATTTCTGGATCCTAAACAGTTCTTCAGAAATCCACTTTACCACAATTGATGCAGCTTGCCTTGAGCAGGTGATGGACCCCTCGATTTTTGGATCCTAAACAGTTTTTCAGAATTCCTCTGCACAGCAAGTGATCCACCGTGCCTTGACCAGGCCATAGACCCCTTGGTTTCTGGAACCTAAAAGGTTTTTCAGAAATCCTCTGTACTGCAAGGGATCCAGCGTGCCTTGACCAGGCCATGGATCTCGCAATTTCTGGAACCTAAGCAGTTCTTCAGAAATCCTCTGTACTGCAAGGGATCCAGTGTGCCTTGACTAGGCCACGGACCCCTCGATTTCTGGTGCCTAAACAGCTGTTCAGAAATCCTCTGTACTGCAAAGGATTCAGCATGCCTTGTCGAGGCCACGAACCCCTGGATTCCTGGAACCTAAACAGCTTTTCAGAAATCCTCTGTACTGCATGGGATCCATCGTGCCTTAACCAGGCCATGGAACCCACACATTTAGTAACCTAAACAGTTAATCAGAAATCCTGTGTACTGCAAGGGATCCAGCATGTCCTGACAAGATCATGGACCCCACAATTTCTAGAACCTAAACAGTTTTTCAGATGTCCACTGTACTGCAATTGTTCCTGCGTCCTTTGACCAGGCAACGGCCCCCTCGATTTCTGGAACCTAAACAGTTTTTCAGAATTCCTCTGTACAGCAATGGATCCATCGTGCCTTGACTAGGCCATGGACCCTCGATTTCTGGATCCTAAACAGTTTTTCAGAAATCAGCTGTACCTCAATTGATCCAATGTCCTTCACCAGGTGACGGACCCCTCGATTTCTGGAACCTAAAAAGTTCTTCAGAAATCCTCTGTACTGCAAGGGATCCAGCGTGCCTTGACCAGGCCATGGACCTCGCGAGTTCTGGAACCTAAACAGATTTCAGAAATCCTCTATCACAAGTGATCCAGCATGCCTTGACCAGGCCACAAACACCTGGATTTATGCAACCTAAACAGCTTTCAGAAAATCATCTGTACCATGGGATCCATCGTGCCTTCCAGACCATGGAACCAGCGGTTTCTGTCACCTAAATAGTTATTCAGAAATCCTCTTTAATGCAAGGGATCCAGTGTGCCTTCACCCAGCCATGGACCCTGCGGTTTCTGTAACCTAAACAGTTCTTCAGAAATCCACTGTACTGCAAGGGATCCTGCATGCCTTGACCACACTACGGACCCCTCGATTTCTGGAACCTAAAAAGTTCTTCAGAAATCCTGTGTACTGCAAGGGATCCAGCATGTCCTGACAAGATCATGGACCCCACAATTTCTAGAACCTAAACAGTTTTTCAGATGTCCACTGTACTGTAATTGTTCCTGCGTCCTTTGACCAGGCGACGGTCCCCTCGATTTCTGGAACCTAAACAGTTTTTCAGAATTCCTCTGTACAGCAATGGATCCATCGTGCCTTGACTAGGCCATGGACCCTCGATTTCTGGATCCTAAACAGTTTTTCAGAAATCAGCTGTACCTCAATTGATCCAATGTACCTTCACCAGGTGACGGACCCCTCGATTTCTGGAACCTAAAAAGTTCTTCAGAAATCCTCTGTACTGCAAGGGATCCAGCATGCCTTGACCAGGCCATGGACCTCACGAGTTCTGGAACCTAAACAGATTTCCAGAAATCCTCTTTATCACAAGTGATCCAGCATGCCTTGACCAGGCCACAAACACCTGGATTTATGCAACCTAAACAGCTTTTCAGAAAATCATCTGTACTGCATGGGATCCATCGTGCCTTCACCAGGCCATGGAACCAGCGGTTTCTGTCACCTAAATAGTTATTCAGAAATCCTCTTTAATGCAAGGGATCCAGTGTGCCTTCACCCAGCCATGGACCCTGCGGTTTCTGTAACCTAAACAGTTCTTCAGAAATCCACTGTACTGCAAGGGATCCTGCATGCCTTGACCACACTACGGACCCCTTGATTTCTGGAACCTAAAAAGTTCTTCAGAAATCCTCTGTACTGCAAGGGATCCAGCATGCCTTGACCAGGCCATGGACCTCACGAGTTCTGGAACCTAAACAGCTTTTCAGAAATCCTCTGAACTACAAGAAATCCAGCGTGCCATGACCAGGCCACAGACAGCTTGATTTCAGGAACCTAAACAGTTTTTCAGGAATCCTGTGTACTGTAAGGGATCCATCATGCCTTCATGAGGCCACAGATCCCTCAATTTCTGGAACCAATACAGTTTTCTAGGAGATCCTCTGTACTATGGGATCAGTGTGCCTTGATCAGGCGACCGACCGTGGTTTCTGGAACCTAAACAGTTCTTCTGAAATCTTTTGTACTGCAAGGGATCCAGCATGCCATCACTAGGCCATGGACCCCATGGTTTCGTTACCTAAACAGTTCTTCGAAATCCTCTGTACTGCAAGGGATCCAGCTTGCCTTCACCAGGCCAAGGAGACCGCAGTTTCTGGAACCTAAACAGTTCTTCAGAAATCCTCTTTACTGCAAGGGATCCAGTGTGCCTTGACCAGGCCACGGACCCCGTGATTTCTGGAACCTAAACAGTTCTTCAGAAATCTTTTGTACTGCAAGGGATCCAGCGTGCCTTGACCAGGCCATAGACCTCTCAATTTATGGAACCTAAACAGCTTTTCAGAAATGCTCTGTACTGCAAAGGATGCAGCATGCTTTGACCAGGCCATGAACCCTTGGATTTCTGGAACCTAAACAGCTTTTCAGAAATCCACTGTACTGCATGGGATCCAGCGTGCCTTGACCAGGCCATGGACACCTCGATTTCTGGAAGCTAAACAGTTTTTCAGAAATCCTGTGTGCTGCAAGGGAACCAGCATGCCATGACCAGGCCACAGACCCTTCGGTTTCTGGAACCAAAACAGTTTCTCAGAAATCCTCTGTGCAGCAATTGATCCAGCTTGTCTTGACTAGGCCACAGACCCCTCGATTTCTGCAAATTAAGCATTTTTTCAGAAACCGTCTGTATTGCAAGGGAGCTACCGTGTCTTGACCAGGCCATGGACCCTTCAATTTCTGGAACCTAAGTAGTTTTTAAGAAATCCTCTGTACCACAAGTGATCCAGTGTGCCTTGACCAGGCCACAGACAGCTTGATTTCAGGAACCTAAACAGTTTTTCAGGAATCCTGTGTACTGTAAGGGATCCTGCGTGCCTTGATAAGGTCACAGATCCCTCAATTTCTGGAATCAATACAGTTTTCTAGGAATCATTTGTACTGTGTGGGATCCAGTGTGCCTTGATCCGGCCACAGACCCGTGGTTTCTGGAACCCTAAACAGTTCTTTCAAAATCCTTTGTACTGCAAAGGGATCCTGTGTGCCCTTGACCAGGCCATAGACTTCACTCAACCTGGAACCTAAACAGTTCTTCAGAGAATCACTCCTGACTGCCTGCAAGGATCCTTTTACTTGACCAGGGCATGGAGACCGCAGTTTCTGGAACCTGAACAGTTCTTCATAAATCCTCTCGTACCAAGGGATCCAGCTTGCCTTGACCTGACCTGTACCCATGTTTCTGAAACCTAAAATAGATTTTTGGAAATCTGCTGTATGAAGGGATCCAGCATGCCTTGACCAGGCCACGGACCCCTCGTGTCTGGAACCAAGCAGTTCTTAAGAAATCCTCTGTACCACAAGGGATCCCGCATGCCTTGACCTGGCCATGGACACCATGATTTCTGAAACCTAGACAGCTTTTCAGAAATCCTCCATACAACTAGGGATCCAGTGTGCCTTCATCTGGCCATGGACCCCATGATTTATGGACCTTGACAGCTTTTCAAACTGTGTACTGCAAGGGATCCAGCGTGCCTTGGACAGTTATGGACCCTCAATTTCTGGAACCATACAGTTCTTCTGAAATCCGCTGTACTGCAAGGGATCCAGCATGTCTCTTGACCAGGCCATGGACCCTGCAGTTTTGGGAACCTAAACAGTTCTTCAAAATCCTCTATACTGCAAGGGGTCCGGTGTGCCTTAGACCAGGCCGATGCCTGATTCAGAAACCTAAACAATTCTTCAGAAATCTACTGTACTGCAGGGATCAGTGTGACTGACTGGGCCCACGGATGCCTCGATTCTGGAACCTATACAGTTTTTAGAAATCCTCTCTACTGCAAGGGATCAACCATGCCTTGGCCAAGATGGACCCCTCAATTTCTGGAACCTAAACAGTTTTTCAGAAATCCTCTCTTTACCACATGGGATCCAACATGCCTTGACCAGACACAGACCCCTCAATTTCTGGAATGAAAACAGATTGTCAGAAATCCTCTGTACTGGAAGGATCCAGCATGCCTTGACAGACCATGGACCCCTCAATTTATGGAACCCAAACAGCTTTCAGAAATCATCTGTGCTGCAAACGGATCACTCCTTGACCAAGCAGTGAACCCATAGTTTCTGGAACCCAAAGCAGCTTTCAGAAATCCTCTGTACTACATGGAATCCAGCATGCCTTGACCAGGCCACGGACCCATCAATTTCTGGAACCTAAACAGTTCTTAAAAATACTAGGTGTACTTAGGTATCCATCTATGCCTTCATCATGCTTGGACCCAATGGTTTCTGGAACCTAAACAGTTCTTCAGAAATCTTCTGTAATGCAAGAGATCCTGCATGCCTTAGCCAGGCTATGAGACACCACACGTATCTGTAACCTAAACAGTTCTTTAGAAATCATGTATATGCAGGGAACCAACATGCCTTGACAGGCAATGGACCCTTGTTTCTGGAACCTAAACAGCTTTTCAAATTCCTCTGTGCTGCACTGGATCCAGCAGCCTGACCAGGCCACGCGGACTTGTCGTTTCTGGAACCCAAACATTTCTTAAAAACCCTGTACTTCAAGAGATCAAGCATGCTTTCCACAAGCATGGACCCCATGGTTTCTGGAACCTAAACAGTTTCTTAATCCTCTCTGTACATCGAGGGATCCAGCATGCCTGACCGAAGCCATGGACCCTGCAGTTTCTGGAACCTGAACAGTTCTTCCAGAACTCGCTGTACTGGAGTGATCCAGGAACGCCTTGACCGGTGACGGACCCTCGATTTCTGGACCCTAAACAGATTTCAAAATTCCACTGTACAGAAAGGGATCCATCGTGCCTTGACTGGGCCACGGACCCCTCGATTTCTATAACCAAAACAGTTTTCAAGAAATCCTCGGTACATAAAGGAATCCAGAAAGTGCCTTGACCAAGTCACGGACCGTTGATTTCTGGAATGAAAACACTTTCAGAAATCTTTGTACTAAGGGATCCAGCATGCCTTAACCAGGCATGGACCCTTGACTTCTAAAACCTAAACAGCTTTTCAGAAATTGTCTGTACTGCACTGGATCCAGTGTTGCCTTGACCAGGCCACAGACCTGTCGATTTCTGGAACCTAAACAGTTCTTCAGAATCCTCTGTACATCAAGGGATCCAGTGTACTTGACCAGGCCATGGACCCGCAGTTTCTGGAACCCTGAACACTTCTTCAGAACTCCGCTGTACAGCAGTTGATCCAGGGTGCCTTGACCAGGCCAGAGATCCTTCAATTTCTGCAACTAAGCAGTTTTCAGAAACCCTCTGTACTGCAAAGGGATCTACCATGCCTAGACCAGGCCACGGACCCCCTCAATTTCTGGATCCTAAACAGTTTTCTGAAATCATCTGTACCACAAGAGATGCAGCGTGCCTTGACCAGGCCACAGACAGCTCAATTTCAGGAACCTAAACAGTTTTTCAGGAAGCCTTGTGTACTGTAAGGGATCAGTGTGCCTTGATGAGACCACAAGTCCTCAATTTCTGGAACCAAAACAGTTTTACAGGAATCCTCCGCTGCATGGGATCCAGCATGCCTTGACAGGGCATGGACCCACAGATTTCTGGAACCTAAACAGTTCTTCAGAAACTCTCACTACTTAAAGGGATCCAGCGTGCCATCACTGAGCCATGGACCCCGTGGTTTCTGGAACCTAAGCAGTTCATCAGAAATCCTCTGTACTGGAAGGATCCAGCTTACCTTCCAGGCCATGGAGACTACGGTTTCTGGAACCTAAACAGTTTTTTACAGAAATCTTCTGTACTGCAAGGGATCCAGCGTGCCTTGACCAGGTCATGGATGCTGCAATTTCTGGAACCCAAACACTTTTTCAGTAATCCTGTGTACTGCAAGGGATCCAATGTGCCTTTACCAGACCAAGTGCCCCGCGATTTCTGGAACCTTAACAGTTCTTCAGAAATCCAGTGTACTGCAAAGGATCCAGCATGCCTTGAAAGGCCATGAACCCTAGTTTCTGGAACCTAAACAGCTTTCAGAAATCCTCTGTAATGCAAGGATCCTGAGTGCCTAGACCAGGCCATGGATGCCTGATTTCCTGGAACCTAGATAGCTTTCAGAAATCCTGTGTACTGCAAGGGATCCAGTGTGCCTTGGCCTTGTGATGGACTCTGCAACTTCTGGAACCTAAACAGCTTTTCAGAAATCTTCTGTACTGAAAGGGATCCAGCGTGCATTGACCAGGCCACGGACCCCTCTATTTCTGGAACCTAAACAGCTTTTCAGAAATCCTCTGTACTATAGAGGAGCCAGCATTCCTTCACCAGGCCATGGACCCCTTGATTTATGGAACCTAAACAGTTTTTCAGAAATCCTCTGTACTGCAAGGGATCCAGAGTGTCTTGACCAGTTCACATACCAGGCGATTTCAGGAACCTAAACAGTTTTTCAGATATCTGCTGTACTGCTAGGGATCCAGTGTGCCTTCATCTTGCAATGGACCCTGAGTTTATGGACCTTAAACAGCTTTTAAAATGCTCTGTACTGCAAGGATCCAACGTGCCTTGACTCAGGCCATGAACCCCTCACTTTCTGGAACCCATGCAGTTCTTCTGAAATCCTCTGTACTGCAAGGAATCTAGTGTGCCTTGACCAGTCCATGGACCCCTTGATTTCTGGAACCTAAACAGTTTTCAGAAATCTGCTGTACATGAATGGTCCAACGTGCCTTCACCAGGTGACGGACCCTCAATTTCTGGAACCTAAACAATTTTCAAAATTCCTCTGTACAGCAAGGGATGCGTCATGCCGACCTAGGCCATGGACCCCTGATTTCTGGAACTGAAACAGTTTTTCAGGAATCCTCTGTACTGTATAAGCATCCATTGTGCCTTGACCAGGCCATGGACCACGGGGTTTCTGGAACCCAAACAATTCTTCAGAAATCCTCTGTACTGCAAGGGATCCAGCATGCCATGACCAGGCCATGGTCCCCTCGATTTCAGGTACCAAAACTGTTTTTCAGAAATCCTCTCTACTGCAAGGGTTCCAGCACGCCTTGACAAGGCCACACCCCCCACAATTTCTGGAACCTAAACAGTTCTTCAGAAATCTTCTGTACTGCAAGGGATCCAGTGTGCCTTGACCAGGCTACAGACCCCGTGATTTCTGGAACTTAAACAGCTTTTCTGAAATCCCCTGTACTGCAAAGGATCCAGCGTGCCTCGACCAGGCCACGGACCCTCGTTTCTGGAACCAAACAGCTTTTCAGAAATCCTCTGCACTAAGGGATCCAGTAGTGCATTGACCAGGCCACGAGACCCCTCAATTTCTGGAACCCAAACGGTTTTCGAAATCCTCTGTACTTCATGGCATCAGCTTGCCTTGCAGGCCAGGAGACCTCATGATTTCTTGAATCAAACAGTTCTTCAGAAATCCTCTGTACTGCAAGGGATCCAGCATGCCTTGACCAGACAATGGACCCCATGGTCTCTGGAACCCTAAATAGTTCTCAGACATTCTCTGTACAGCAAGGGATCCAGCATGCCTTGACAAGGCAATGGACCATACAGTTTCTGGAGACCTAAACGGTTTTCAGAAATCCTCTGTACTGCAAGGGATCTAGTGTTGCCTTCACCAGGACATGGACACTGTGGTTTCAGAAACTAAGCAGTTCTTCAGAAATCGCAGTACTGCAGGGATCCAGCATGCCTTGACTTGGCCATGAGCCCCTAGATTTATGGAACCTAAACAGCTTTTCAGAAATTGTCTGTACTGCATGGCATCCATTGTGCTTTCACCAGGCCATGGACCCCACAATTTCTGTACCCTAAATAGTTCTTCAGAAATCCTCTGTAACGAAAGGGATCCTGCATGCCTTTGCCAGGCCATGGACCTCGCAATTTCTGGAATCTATACAGTTCTTCAGAAATCAGCTCTACTGGAAGGAAGCAGCGTGCCTTGACCAGGCCATGGATCACGATTTCTGAAACTAAACAATTTTATGATATCCTCTGCACACAATGGATCCAGGGTGCCTTGACTGAGCCACAGACCACTCAATTTCTGGTACCTAAGCAGTTTTTCAGAAATCCTCTGCACCACAATGGATCCAGCATGCATTGACTAGGCCATGGACCACTCGATTTCTGGAACCAAAACAGTTTTCCAGAAATCCTCTGTACCACAGGGGATCCAGCATGCCTTAACCAGGCCATGGACCCCTCAATTTCTTGACCCTAAACAGTTTTTCAATAATCTTATTTACTTCAAGGGATCCAGAATACCTTGAGCAGGCCATGGACCACTTGACTTCTGGAACTGAAACAGCTTTTCAGGAATCCTCTGTACTGCAAGGGATCCAGCGTGCCTTGACCAGGCCATGGACCCCGCAGTTTCTGGAACCTTAACAGTTCTTCAGAAAACTGCTGTACTGAAAGGGATCCAGTGTGCCTTGACCAGGCCATGGACCTACAGTTTCAGTAACTATAACAGTTCTTTAGAAATCCACTGTACTGCAAGGGATCCAGAGTGCCTTGACCAGGCCATGGACCCCGCAGTTTCTGGAAACTAAACAGCTTTTCAATCTCTGTACTTAGAAGTGACCAGTGTGCCGTGACCAGGCCATGGACCCATCAATTTCCTGAAACCTAAACAGCTTTTCAGAAATCCTCTGTACTACTTGGATCCAGCATGCCTTGACCAGGCCCCACGGACATCGTTACTGGAACCTAAACATTTCTTAGAATTCCTCTGTACTTCAAGAGATCAAGCATGCCTTCACCAGGCCATGGACCCCACGGTTTCTGGAACCTAAACAGTTTTCTAGAAATCCTCTGTACATCAAGGGATCCAGCATGCCTTGACCAGGTCATGGACCCCACAGTTTCTGGAACCTGAACAGTTCTTCAGAACTCCGCTGTACTGCAATTGATCCAGGGTGCCTTGACCAGGTGGCGGACCCCTCGATTTCTGGACCCTAAACAGATTTCAGAATTCCACTGTACAGAAAGGGATCCATCATGCCTTGACTGGGCCATGGACCAATCAATTTCTGTAACCGAAACAGTTTTCAGAAATCCTCAGTACTGCAAGGAATCCGGCGTAGCCTTGACAAAGTCACGGACCCGTCGATTTCTGGAGATAAAACAGCAGCTTTTTCAAAATCCTCACAACTCGAGGACAGCTACGCCAGCCAGGCAATGGACTCCTCGATTTCTGAGGAAACCTAAACAACTTTTCAGAAATCCTCTTTACTGCACTGGATCCAGCGTGCCTTGACCAGGCCACAGACCTGTCAATTTCTGGAACCTAAACAGTTCTTCAGGAATCTCTGACACATCCAAGGGATCCAGTGTGCGCTTAACAGGCCATGGACCCGCGGTTTCTGGAACCTGAACAGTTCTTCAGAACTCCGGCTGTACCCATAATTGATCGAGGGGTGCCTTGACCAGACCAGAGATCCCTCAATTTCTGCAACTTAAGCAGTTTTCGAAATCACTCTGTGCTGCAGGGATCTACCATGCCTTGACCAGGCCATGGACCCCCTCAATTTCTGGAACCTAAAGCAGTTTTCTGAAATCATCTGTACCACAGAGATGCAGTGTGCCTTGACAGGAACACAGACAGCTCAATTCAGGAACCTAAACAGTTTTCAGGAATCCTTTGTACTGTAAGGGATCAGTGTGCCTTGATGAGCCACAAATCATCAATTTTGGAACCAAAACAGTTTTAGGAATCCTCCATACTGCATGGGATCACAGCGCCTTGACCGGGCATAGACCCACAGTTTCTGGAACCTAAACAATTCTTAAATCCTCTGTACTTCAAGGGATCCAGTGTGCATCACTGAGCCATGGACCCCATAATTTCTGGAACCTAAGCAACTTTTCAGAAATCCTCTGTGCTACTGAGGGATCAGTTTGCCTTTACCATGCCATGACCCCTCAATTTCTGGAACCTAAAGCAGCTTTTCAGAAATCCTCTCTACCACTAGGAATCCAGCATGATTTGGCCAGGCCATGGACCTCACAGTTCTGGAGCCTGAGCAGCTTTTCAGAAAGTCTCTACAACCCCAAGGGTCCTGCTTACCTTCACCATGCCATGGGCCCCTCAATTTCTGGAATCTAAACAGCTTTTCAGAAAAGCTCTGTACACAAGGGATCAGTGTGCCATGATCAGGCAATGGGCACTCCATTTCTGGAACCAAACAGTTCTTCAAATCCTCTGTGCCAAGGGATCCGGTTGCCTTTACCATGCCATGGTCCCTCGAGTTTCGAGGAACCTAAACTGTTTTTCGAAATCCACTATGCTACAAGGGATGCAGTGTGCCTTGACCAGGACATGGACCCACTAATTCTGGAACCTAAACAGCTTTTCAGAAATCCTCTGTACCACAAAGGGATCGCGTAGCACTAACCAGGCCATAGCCACAGTTTCATGGAACCTAAACAGTTCTTCAGAAATCCGCTGTCTACTAAAGGGATCCAGCATACCTTGGCCCGGGCATGGATCCTGCACAGTTCCTGGAACCTAAAAGTTTTTCAGAAATCCTCTGTTACTTCAAGTGATCCAGCATGCCTTGTCCAGCCACAGATACCAGTTTCTGGAACCTAAACAGTTCTTCAGAAATCCTCTGAACCACAAGGTATCCAGCGTGCCTTGACCAGGCCATGGACACCATAATTTCTGGAACCAAAACAGCTTTTCAGAAATCCTCTGTACTGCAAGGGATCCAGGGTGCCTTTACTGGGCCACAGAGCCCTCAATTTCTGGAACCTAAGCAGCTTTTCAGAAATCCTCTGTACCACTAGGAGTCAAGCATGCCTTGACCAGGCCATGGACCTCGTGAATTCTGGAGCCTAAGCAGCTTTTCAGAAATCCTCTGTACCCCTAAGGTCCTGCTTGCCTTTGCCATGCCATGGACCCCTCGATTTCTGGAACCTAAACGTTTTTTCAGAAATGCTCTGTACTGCAAGGGATCCAGTGTTCCGTGATCAGGCCATGGAGCACTCGGTTTCTGGATCTCAAACAGTTCTTCAGAAATCCTCTGTACTGTAATGGATCCAGCGTGCCTTAACCCACACCACGGACATCTCAATTTCTGGAACCTGAACAGTTTTTTCTGAAATCCTGTGTACCACAAGGGATGCAGTGTGCCTTGACCAGGCCACGAACATCTCAATTTCTGGAACCAAAAGAGTTTTTCAGAAAAACAGTGTACCACAGGGGATCCAGCGTGCCTTGACCAGGCCACAGACCTCTCAATTTCTGGAACATAAACAGTTTCTCAGAAATCCTCAGTACTGCAAGTGATCCAGCATGCCTTGGCCTGGCCATGGTCCCCTCGATTTCTGGAACCTAAACAGTTCTTCAGAAATTCACTGTACTGCAAAGGGATCCGGTGCCTTGCCCAGGCTACATTCATGAAGCTGGAACCTAAACAGTTGTTCAGAAATCTTCTGTACTTCAAGGGATCCAGCGTGCCTTGGCCAGGCCACAGACACCATGGTTTCTGTAACCTAAACAGTTCTTCAGAAATCCTCTGAACTGCAAGGTATCTAGCGTGCCTTGACCAGGCCAACGACACCATAATTTCTGGAATCTAAACAGCTTTTCAGAAATCTTCTGTACTTCAAGGGATCCAGTGTGCCTTGACCAGGCCATGGACCCCATGATTTATGGATCTTAAACAGCTTTTTAGAAATCCTTTGTACTGCAAGGGATCCAGTGTGCCTTTACCAGGCCACGGACTCCTGAATTTCTGGAACCTTAGCAGTTTTTAGTAAATCCTCTGTACAGCAAAGGATCCAGTGTGGCTTCATCTGGCCATGGAACCCATGGTTTCTGGAATCTAAACAGTTCTTCAGAAATCCTCTGTACTACAGAGCATCCATCGTGCATTCACCAGGCGACTGACCCGTGGTTTCTGAAATCTAAACAGTTTTCAAAAATCCGCTGTACTACAAAAGGCATCCGTTGCCGTGATCCAGATGAATGACCGCCTCAGTTTCTTGAACCTAAACAGTTTTCCAGAAATCCGCTGTACTGTAATGGATCCAGCGTGCCTTCACCCACACCATGGACATCTTGATTTCTGGAACCTGAACAGTTTTTCTGAAATTCAGTGTACTGCAAGGGATGCAGTGTGCCTTGACCAGGCCACGGACATCTCAATTTCTGGAACCAAAACAGTTTTTCAGAAATACAGTGTACCGCAGGGGATCCAGCATGCCTTGACCAGGCCACAGACCTCTCAATTTCTGTAACCTATTCAGTTTTTCAGGAATCCTCTGTACTGCAAGGGATCCAGTGTGCCTTGAGCAGGCCACGGAACCCTTGATTTTGCAATCTGAACAATTCTTCAGAAATCTGCTGTACTTCAAGGGATCCAGTGTGCCTTGACCAGGCCTCAGACCCCTTGATTTCTGGAACCTAAACAGCTTTTCAGAAATCCTCTGTACTGCAAAAGGATCCAGTGTATCATAACCAGGCCATGGATCCCTCGACATGGAACCTAAACAGTTCTTCAAGAAATCCACTGGGAGGATCGATGTGCCTCAACCAGACCATGGACCCCGCTGTTTCTGGATCCTAAACATTTCTTTGAAATGTGCTGTACTCAAGGGATCCAGCATGCCTTGAGCAGGCAATGGACCCTGCAGTTTCTGGAACCTAAACAGTTCTTCAGAAATCCCCTGTACAGCAAGGGATCCCAAGTGCCCTTGGCCAGGCCATGGACCCTTTGATTTTTGGAACCCAAACAGTTCTTCAAAAATCCTCTGTACTGCAAGGGATCTGGTGTGCCTTGACCAGGCCATGGACTCCGTGATTTCTGGAAGCTTAACAGTTCTTCAGAAATCCGCTGTACTGCAAGGTATCCAGCGTGCCTTGACCAGGCCATGGACCCTGTGATTTCAGGAACCTAAACAGTAGTTCAGAAATCTGCTGTACTGCATGGGATCCAGCATGCCTTGACCATGCCGTGGACCCTGTGATTTCAGGAACCTAAACAGTTCTTCAGAAATCTGCTGTAGTGCAAGGGATCCTGCATGCCTTGACCAGGCCATGGACCCCACGGTTTCTGGAACCTAAACATTTCTTCAGATATCCACTGTACTGCAAGGGATCCAGCATGACTTGACCATGCCATGAAACCGGCAGTTTTTGGAACCTAAAGAGTTCTTTAGAAATCTTCTGTACTGCAAGGGATCAAGTGTGCCTTGACCAGGTGATGGACACCTTGATTTCTGGAACCTAAACAGTTCTTAAGAAATCCTCTGTACTGCAAGGGATCCAGCATACCTTGACCAGGCCACGAACCCCAAGATTTATGGAACCCAAACAGTTCTTCAGAAAATTGCTTTACTGCATGGTATCCAGCGTACCTTGACCATGCCGTGGACCCAGCGATTTCTGGAACCTAAACAGTTCTTCAGAAATCTGCTGTAGTGCAAGGGATCCAGCGTGCCTTGACTAGGCCATGGACCCCCATAGTTTCAGGAACCTAAAGAGTTCTTCAGGAAACCTGTTGTACTACAAGGATCAGCGTGCCTTTGCAGGCCACAGACCCCGTGAATTATGGACCCTCAACTGTTCTGAAATCCTCTGTTCTGCAGGGGATCCAGTGTTCATGACCAGGTGATGGACCCATGATTTCTGGAACCTAAACAGTTCTTAGAAAACCTCTGTGCTGCAAGGTCAAGCGTGCTGACCAAGCCATACCACACAATTTATGGAACCTAAACAGTTTCTCAGAAACCCATTGTACTGCAAGGGATCAGCCTGCCTTGACAGGAGCCTTGGATCCTTTATTCTTTAACCTAAACAGCTATTCAGAAATCAGCTGTACTGCAAAGAGATCCAATATTGCCTTGACCTGGCCATGGACCCCTCAATTTCTGGAACCTAAACAGCTTTCAGAAATTCTCTGTGCTGCAGTGGCTCCAGCATGCCGCCAGACAAAGACCCCTGATTTCTGGAACTTAAGCAGTTCTTCACCAATCTCTCTGCAAAGGGATCCAGTGTGCCTGACAGAGCCTACAGACATTTCGATTACTGGAACCTGAACAGGTTTTCTCAAATCACTGACTGCAAAGAAAGGCACAGGTGCATTGACCAGGCCATGGACCTCTAATTTCTGGGACCTAAAACAGTTTTCAGAAATCTCTGTGCTACAATGCATCAGAAACAATGACCAGGCCATGGACCTCTCAATTTCTAGAACCCCAAACAGTTTTTCAGAAATCCTCTGTACTTCAAGGGATCCAGTGTGCCTTGACCAGGCTACAGACCCTGCGAGTTCTGGAATTTAAACAGCTTTTCTGAAATCCCCTGTACTGCAAGGGATCCAGCATGCCTTGACCAGGCCGTGGACCCCTCGATTCTGGAACTTAAACAGTTTTTCAGAAATCCACTGTACCGTAAGGGATCCAGCAAGCCTTGACCAGGCCACAGACCCCTCGATTTCTGGGACCTAAACAGTTTTTCTAAAATCCACTGTACTGCAAGGGATCCAGCATGCCCTGACCAGGCCATGGACCCCTCAATTTCTGCAACCTATACAGCTTTCCAGATATCCTCTGTACTTCAAGGGATCCAGTGTGCCTTGACCAGACTATGGACCCTGTGAGTTATAGAACCTAAACAGCTTTTCAGAAATCCCCTGTACTGCAAGGGATCCAGCGTGCCATGACCAGGCTATGGACCCCTCAATTTCTGGAACCCACAGTTTTTCAGAAATCCTCTGTACTTCAAGGTATCCAGTGTGCTTTGCCAAAGCCATGGACCACTTGGTTTCTGGAACATAAACAGTTCTTCAGAAATCCTCTGTACTGCAATGGATCCATAGTGCATTGACCAGGCCATGGACCACGCGGTTTCTGGAACCTAAACAGATCTTCAGAAATCCTCTGTAATGCAAGGGATCCAGTGTGCCCTGATCCGGCCACAGACCCCTCGATTTCTGGAATCTAAACAGTTCTTCAGAAATCCACTGTACTGCAAGAGATGCAGCGTGCTTGACCAGGCATTTACTCTCGATTTCCTTGAACCTAAACAGTTTTCAGAAATCTGCTGTACTGCAATGGATCCAGCATGCCCTTGACCACACCACGGACATCTCGACTTCTGGAACCTGAACAGTTTTATTGAAATCTTTTGTACTGGCCAGGATACAGTGTGCCTTGATCAGGCCACATGGACCTCTCAATTTCTGGAACCTAAGCAGTTTTCAGAAATGCTCTGTACTGGAAGGTATCAGCGTGCCTTGACTAGGCCTTGGACCCTTTGTTTCTGGAACCCAAACAGCTTTTGAAATCCTCTGTACCACAAAGGGATCCAGCATGCCTTGACCAGGCTCCAGACCCCGTGAGCTCTTGAATGTAAACGCATTTCTGAAATCCCTGTACTGCAAAGGGATCCAGTGAGTCTTGACCAGGCCATGGATGCCTCGATTTCAAGAACCTATACAATTTTTAAGAATCCTCTCTGTACAGTAAAGGATCAGCGTGCCTTGACCATGCCATGGACCTCATGATTTCTGGAGCCTAAATATTTTTCTGAAATCTGTCTAGAAAGGGATGCAGCATGCCTTGACCAGTCCATGGACCCCTTGATTTCTGGAACCTAAATGAGCTTTTCAGGAATCTGCTTTACTGCAAGGGATCCAGTGTGAATTGACCAGGCCATGGACCCCTCAATTTTGCAATCTGAATTGTTCTTCAGAAATCTGCTGTACTTCAAGGGATCCAGTGTGCCTTGACCAGGCCATGGACTCCTCGATTTCTGGAACCTAAACAACTTTTCAGAAATCCTCTGTACTGCAATGGCTCCAGTGTGCCATGACCAGACCAGGGACCCCACAATTTCTGGAACTTAAACAGTTCTTCACAAATCCTCTCTACTGCAAGGGATCCAGCATGCCTTGTGCAGGCTATGGATTCTGTGGTTTCTGGAACCTAAACAGTGTTTCAGATATCCCCTGTACCCCAAGGGATCCTGACTGCCTTGACCAGGCCATGGACCCCTCGATTTTTGGAACCTAAACAGTTCTTCAGAAATCCACTGTACTGCAAAATATCCAGCTTGCCTAGACCAGGCCATGGACCTCATGATTTCTGGAACCTAAACAGTTCTTCTGAAATAAACCGTACTGCATGGGATCCAGCATGTCTTGACCAGGCCATGGAGCCTGCGCTTTCTAGAACCTAAACAGTTCTTAAGTAATCTACTGTACTGCAAGGGATCCAGTGTGCTTTGACCAGGCCACGGACTCCTCGATTTCTGGAACCTATACAGTTTTTCAGAAATCCTCTGTACTGCAAGGGATCCAGTGTGCCTTGAACAGGTCATGGACCATGCGATTTATGGACCTTAAACAGCTTTTCAGAAATCCTCTGTGCTGCAAGGGATCCAGCATGCCTGAGCCAGCCATGGACCCTACAGTTTCTTGACCCTAAACAGTTCTTCAATCCTGTACCTGCAAGGTGTCCAGTGTGTCTTGACTAGGACATGTATCCCATGGTTTCTGGAACCTAAACAGTTCTTCATAAATCCTCTGTATTGCAAGGGATCCAGTGTGACTTCACCTGGTCATGAACTCCGTGGTTTCTGGAATCTAAACAGTTCTGCAGACATCTGCTGTGCTGCAAGACCCAGCGTGCCTTGACCATGCCATCAACCTGGTGATTTCTGGAATCTATACAGTTCTTCAGTAATCTGCTGTACTGCAAGGGATCCAGCATGCTTTGACCAGGCCACAGACCCCTCGATTTCTGGAACCTAAAGAATTTTCCAAAAATCCTCTGTACCGCAAGGGATCCAGCATGCCTTGACCAGGCTGTGAACACCGTGGTTTCTGGAACGTAAACAGTTCTTCAGAAATTCTCTTTACTGCAAGGGATCTAGTGTGGATTCACCTGGCCACAGATCTCATGGTTTCTGGAATCTAAACAGTTCTTCAGAAATCCTCTGTACTGCAGGGGCATCCATCGTGCCTTCACTGGCCACTGAAACTGCAGTTTCTGGAATCTAAACAGTTCTTCAGAAATCACTGTACTGCAAGAGATGCAACTTGCCTTGGCCAGAGACCGGACCCTCAATTCTGAAACCTAAACAGTTTTCCAATACAAAAGTACTGCAATGGATCAAGCGTGCCTTGACCAGGTCACTGACATACCGATTTCTGGAACCTGAACAGTTTTATGAAATCTTGGGTACTGCAAGGGATCCAGTGCACCTTGACCAACCATGGACCCCCGATTTCTGGAACCTAAGCAGTTTTCAAAGTCCTCTGAACCGCAAGGGATCCAGCATGCCTTGACCTGGCCACAGACCCCTCTATTTCTGGAACCAAACAGTTTTCAGAAATGCTGTATACAGGGGATCCAGTGCCGCATGACCAGGCCATGGACCCCTCATTTCTGGATCCTATTAAATTTTTAGGAATCCTCTGTGCCGAAGGGGATCCTGTGTCTTGACCATGCCACAGACCCCTCGATTTCAGGACCCCAAACAATTTTTCAGAAATCTTCTGCACTGCAAGGGATCCAGAATGCCTTGACCAGGCCACTGACACCATGGATTCTGGAACCTAAACAGTTCTTCAGAAATCATCTGTACCACAAGGGATCCAGTGTGCCTTGACCAGGCCATGGACACCGTAATTTTTGGAACCTAAACAGCTTTTCAGAAATCCTCTGTACTGCAAGGGATCCAGTTTGCCTTGACCAGGCCATGGAGCACTCAGTTTCTGGAACCCAAACAGTTCTTCATAAATCCTCTGTACTGCAAGGGATCCAGCGTGCCTTGACCAGGCCACAGACACCATGGTTTCTGGAACCTAAAGAGTTCTTCTGAAATCCTCTGTACTGCAACAAATCCATCCTGCCTTGACCAGGTCACAGACATATTGATTTCTGGAACCTGAACAGTTTTTCTGAAATCCTGGATACCACAAGGGATCTAGTGTGCCTTGACCAGGCCATGGACACCATAATTTCTGGAACCTAAACAGCTTTTCAGAAGTACTCTGAACTGCAAGAGATCCAGCGTGCCTTGACCAGGCCATGGACCCTTTGATTTCTGGAACCTAAACAGTTCTTCAGATATCCTCTGTTCTGCAAGGATCAACATGCCTTGACCAGGCCATGGATGCCCGTGGTTTCTGGAACGTAAACAGTTCTTCGGAAATCCTCTGTACTGCAAGGAGATCCAGTGTGGATTCACCTGGCCACGGACTCCACGGTTTCTGAAATCTAAACAGCTCTTCAGAAATCCTCTGTACTGCTGGGCATCCATCGTGCTTTCACCTGGCCACTGAAACTGCGGTTTCTGGAATCTAAACAGTTCTTCAGAAATCCACTGTACTGCAAGAGATGCAGCTTGCCTTGGCTAGGCCACAGAACCTACAATTTCTGGAGCTAAAGCAGTTTTTCAAAAATCCACTGTACTGTAAGGCATCGGGCATGCCTTCATCAGGCCATGTACCCCTCGATTTCTGGAACCTAAACAGTTTTTGTGAAATCCTGGGTACCGCAAGGGATCCAGTGTGCCTTGACCAGGCCATGGACCCTCAATTTCTGGAACCTAAGCAGTTTTTTAGAAGTCCTCTGTACCGCAGGGGATCCAGCATGCCTTGACCAGGCCTCAGACCCCTTTATTTCTGGAACCTAAACAGCTTTTCAGAAATCCTCTGTACTGTAAGGGATCCTGCATGCCTTGACCAGACCACAGACTCCGTGAGTTCTGGAACCTAAACAGCTTTTCTGAAATCCCCTGTACTGCAAGGGATCCAGAGAGTCTTGACCAGGCAATGGACCCCTCGATTTCTGGAACATAAACCGGTTTTCTGAAATCCTCTGTACTACAAGGGATCCAGTATGCATTCATGAGGCCATGGACCCCTTTATTTCTGGAACCTAACCAGCTTTTCAGAAATCATCTGTACTGCAAGGGATCCAGCATGCCATGATGAGGCCATGGACCCCTCGATTTCTGGAACTTAAACAGCTTTTCAGAAATCCTCTGTACTGCATGGGATCCAGCGTGCCATGACCAGGCCATGGACCCTCAATTTCTGGAACCTAAATAGTTCTTCAGAAATCCTCTGTACAGCAAGGGATCGGTGTGCCTTCACCAGGCCATGGACCCGTGGTTTCTGTAACTGAAGCAGTTCTTCAGAAATAGTCTGTACTGCAAGGGATCTAGCGTGCCTTCACCAGGACATGGCCACCGTGGTTCTGGAACCTAAACTGTTTTGCAGAAATCCTCTGTACTGCAACGTATCCATCATGCCTTCACCTGGCCACTGACCCCACATGTTTCAGGAATCTAAACAGTTCTTCAGAAATCCTCTGTACTGCAAGGGATCTAGCATGCCTTCACCAAGACATGGACACCGCGATTTCAGGAACCTAAACAGTTCTTCAGAATTCCACTGTACTGCAAGGGATCCAGCATGTCTTGAGCAGACCATGGACACCACAGTTTCTGGAACCTAAACAGTTCTTCAGAAATTCTCTGTACTTCATGGGATCCAGCATGCCTTGACAAGGCCTCAGACATCACAGTTTCTGGAACTTAAACACTTCTTCAGAAATTCTCTGTACCACAAGGGATCCAGCGTGCCTTGACCTGGACACGGAGACCATGATTTCTGAAACCTAAACAGCTTTTCAGAAATCCTCTGTACTGCAAGGGATCCACTTTGCCTTGACCAGGCCATAGACCCTGTGATTTCTGGAACATAAACAGCTTTTCAGAAATACTCTGTACTGCAAGGGATCCAACGTGCCCTTACCAGGCCACAGACTGCTCAATTGCTCCAACCTCAACAGTTATTCAGAAATCCGCTGTACTGCATGGGATCCTGCATGCCTTGACCAGGCCATGGACCCTGCAATTTCTGGAACTTAAAAAGATCTTCAGAAATCCGCTGTACTACTAGGGGATCCAGCATGCCTAGATCAGGCCACAGACCCAGCGATTTCTGGAACCTAAACAGTTCATCAGAAATCAGCTGTACTGCAAGGGATCCTGCATGATTGACCAGTCCATGGACACCTCAATTTATGGAACCTATACAGTTTTTCAGAAATCCGCTGTACTGCATGGGATCCAGCATGCCCTGACAAGGCCACGGACCCCTCAATTTCTGGAACCTAAACAGCTTTTCAGAAATCCTATGTACTGCAAGGGATCCATCGTTCCATGAAAATGCCATGGAACATGCAGTTTCTGGAACCTAAACAGTTCTTCAGAAATCCACAGTACTGCAAATTATCCAGCATGCCTAGACAAGGCCACGGACAACGTGGTTTCTGGAACCTAATCAGTTTTCCAGAATTACACTTTACCCCAAGGGATCCAGCATGCCTTGACCAGGCTTCAGACCCCTCAATTTCTGGAACCTAAACAGCTTTTTAGAAATGCTCTGTAGTGCAAGGGATCCAGTGTGCCTTGACCAGGCCATGGACCCCACGATTTCTGGAACCTAAACAGCTTTTCAGAAATCCTTTGTTCTGCAAGGGATCCAGTGTACCTTCATCAGCCACAGATCCCATGGTTTCTGGAACCTAAGCAGTTCTACAGAAATCCTCTGTACAGCAAGGGATCCAGTGTGCCTTGACCAGCCATAGACCCAGTGAGTTCCAGAACCTAAACAGTTTGTCAAAAATCCTGTGTATTGCAAGGGATCCTGTGTGCCTTGACCAGGCCATGAACACCACAATTTATGGAACCTAAACAGCTTTTCAGAAATCCTCTGTACTGCATGGGATCCAGTGGGCCTTGACCAGGCCATGGACAATGCAATTTCTGGAACCTAAACAGCATTTCAGAAATCCTCTGTACTGCAAGGGATCCAGTGTAACTTGACCATGCCATGGAACCCTTGATTTCTGGAACCTAAACAGTTCTTCCAAAATCCTCTCTACTGCAAGGGATCCAGCATGCCTTGACCAGGCCACGGACTCCGTGATTCCTGGAACTTTAATAGTTATTGAGAAATCCGCTGTACTGCAAGGGATCCAGCGTACCTTGACCAGGCCATCACCTTGTGATTTCAGAAATGTAAACAACTTTTCAGAAATACTCTGTACTGCAAGGCATCCAACGTGCCTTGACCAGGCCATGGACCCCTCAATTTCTGGAACCTAAACAGCTTTTCAGAAATCTGCTATACTGCAAGGGATCCATCATGCCTTAACCAGGCCATGAACCCCAAAATTTCTGGAACCTAAACAGATCTTCAGAAATCCGCTGTACTACTAGGGTTCCAGCATGCCTTGACCAGGCCAGGGACCTCATGGTTTCTGGTACCTGAACAGTTTTTCAGAATTACTCTGTACACCAAGGGATCCACCATGCCTTGCCCTGGCTTTGGACCCCTTGATTTCTGGAACCTAAACAGCTTTTCAGTAATACTCTGTAGTGCAAGATATCCAGCGTGCCTTGACCTGGGCATGGACTTCGTGATTTCTGGATCCTAAACTGCTCTTCAGAAATCCTCTGTACTGCAAGGGATCTAGCCATACCTCTCAACCTCCCCCTCGTAAATCAGGGACAAGGCTTAAAAAAATCAACTAAGAAAGAACAGGTCTGTAACTTTTATATTTGATATTATTTTGTACTTATAACCCCACTGTTTAGTCACAGAAACACAATTTTAGGAGGGCAGAGTAACATTTTTAGACACATCAAGTCCCTGAAAATCAGGGACAGTTGAGAGGTATGGATCTAGCATGCCTTCAACAGGCCACAGACCACTCAGTTTCTGGAACCTAAACAGTTCTTCAGAAATCCTCTGTAGAGCAAGGGATCCAGCGTGCCTTCAACAGGCCATGGACCCCGCAGTTTCTGGAACCGAAGCAGTTCGTCAGAAATCATCTGTACTGCAAGGGATCTAGCATGCCTTCACCAGGACATGGACACCGTGGTTTCTGGAACCTTAACTGTTTTGCAGAAATCCTCTGTACTGCAAGGTATCCATCATGCCTTCACCTAGCCACTGACCCCACAAAGTTTCTGGAATCTAAACAGTTCTTCAGAAATCCTCTGTATAGCAAGGGATCTAGCATGCCTTCACCAGGACATTGACACCGCGATTTCAGGAACCTTACAGTTCTTCAGAATTCCACTGTACTGCAAGGGATCCAGTGTGTCTTGACCAGGCCATGGACCCCACTGTTTCTGGAACCTAAACAGTTCTTCCGAAATGTGCTGCACTGCAATGGATCCAGCGTACTTTGAGCAGGCCATGGACACCACAGTTTCTGGAGCCTAAACAGTTCTTCAGAAATTCTCTGTTCTTCATGGGATCCTGCATGCTTTGACCAGGCCATGGACACCACAGTTTCTGGAACTTGAATAGTTCTTCAGAAATCCTCTGTACCACAAGGGATCCAGTGTGCCTTGACCAGGACATGGACACACTGATTTCTGGAACCTAGACAGCTGTTCAGAAATCCTCTCTAGTGCAAGGGATCCAGTGTGCATTGACCAGGCCATGGACCCCTCGATTTCTGGGGCCTAAACAGCTTTTCAGAAATCCTTTGTACCACAAGGGATCCAGCGGGCCTTGACCAGGGCATGGACCCCGTGAGTTCTGGATCCTAAACTGCTTTTCCGAAATCTCCTGTACTGCAAGGGATCCAGCATGTCTTGACCAGGCCACAGACCCCAACGATTTCTGGAACATGAACAGCTTTTCAGAAATCCTCTGTACTGCAAGGGATCCAGCATGCATTCACCAGGCAATGGACCCATCAATTCCTGAAACCCAAACAATTTTCAGAAATCCTCTGTACTGCAAGTGATCCAGCATGCCTTGCCTAGGTCCTGGACCACTCTGTTTCTGGAACATAAACAGCTCTTCAGAAATCATCTGCTGCAAAGGGATCCCATTGTGCTTTGACCAGGCCATGGACCCTGTGGTTTCTGGAACCTAAACAGTTCTTCGAAATCCTCTGTACTGCAAGGTATCCAGCATGCCTTGACCAGCCCATGGACCTCACAGTTTCTTGAACCTAAACAATTCTTCAGAAATCCTCTGTACTGCAAGGAATACAGTGTGCCTTGACCAAGCTATGGACACCATGATGTCTGGAACCTAAACAGTTCTTCAAAAATCCTCTCTACTGCAAGGGACCCAGCATGTTTGACCAGGCAATGGACCCCGCGATTTCTGGAACCTAAACAGTTCTTCATAAATCTGCTGTGCTGCAAATGATCCAGCGTACCTTGGCATGGCCACGGACCACTTGGTTTCTGGAACCTAAACAATTTTTCAGAAATCCACTGTACTGCAAGGGATCCAGCGTGCCATGACTAGGCCATGGACCACTCGGTTCTGGAACCCAAACAGTTATTCAGAAATCCTCTGTACTGCAAGGGAACCAGTGTGCCTTGACCATGCCATGGACCCTGTGGTTTCTGGAACCTAAACAGTTCATCAGAAATCTGCTGTACTGCAAAGGATCCTGTGTGATTGACCAATCCATGGACGCCTCCATGTATGGAAACTAAACAGCTTTTCTTAAATCCTCTGTTCCACAAGGGATCCAGCGTGCCTTGGCCAGACCATGGACTGCTCAATTCCTGGAACCTAAACAGCTTTTCAGGAATCCTCTGTACTGCAAGGGATCCATCGTGCCATGAAAACACCATGGACCCTGCAGTTTCTGGAACCTAAACAGTTCTTCAGAAATCCACAGTACTTCAAATTATCCTGCATGCCTTGACAAGGCCACGGACAATGTGGTTTCTATATCCTAATCAGTTTTTCAGAAATCCTCTGTACTGCAAGGGATCCAGCATGCCTTGACCCCGCCATGGACCCCATGGTTTCTGGAACCTAAACAGTTCTTCAGAAATTATCTGTACTGCAATGTATCCAGTGTGCCTTGACCAGGCCATGGACCCCTTGATTTCTGGAACCTAAACAGTTTTTCTGAAATCCTGTGTACCACAAGGGATCTAGTGTGCCTTGACCAGGCCACAGACCCCTCAATTTCTGGAATCTAAGCAGTTTTTGCAGAAATCCTCTGTATTGCCAGGGATCCAGCGTGCCTTGACCAGGACATGGACCCCTCAATTTCTGGAACCTAAACAGCTTTTCAGAAATTCTCTGTACTGCAAGGGATCCAGTGTGCCATGACCAGGCCATGGACCCCACCATTTGTGGAACCTAAAAAGTTCTTAAAAAATCCTCTGTAATGCAAGGGATCCAGTGTGCCTTGATCAGTCCATGTACCCCTCGATTTCTGAAATCCAAACAGTTCATCAGAAATCCTCTATACTGCAACTGATCCAGCGTGCCTTGAGCAGGCCACAGAACCCGCAATTTCTGGAAGCTAAACATTTCTTCAGAAATCCTCTGTATTGCAAGGGATCCAGTGTGCCTTGACCAGGACATGGAATCTGTTATTTCTGGAACCTAAACAGTTCTTCAGAAATGCCTTGTACCGCTTGGGAATCAGTGTGCCTTGACCTGGCCACAGGCCCTGTGGTTTCTGGAACCTAAACAGTTCTTCAGAAATCCACTGTACTTCAAGGGATCCAGCTGGCCTTGACCAGGCCACAGACACCACAGTTCCTGGAACCTAAACAGTTCTTCAGAAATCCTCTCTACTTTAAGGGATCCTGCTTGCCTTGACCAGGACAAGCACCACTTGGTTTCTGGAACACAAACACTTCATCAGAAATCCTGTGTACTGCAAGGGATCCAGCATGCCTTCACCAATCCATGGACCCCACAGTTTCGGGACTGTAAGCAGTACTTCAGAAATCCACAGTACTGCAAGGGATCCAGCATGATTTGACCAGGCCACAGACCCCACAGTTTTTGAAACTTAAACTGTTCTTCAGAAATCTTCTGTACTGCAAGGGATCCAGTGTGCCCTGACCAGGCCACAGAACCCCGATTTCTGGAACCAAAACAGTATTTCTGGACTCCTCTGTACTGCAAGGGATCCAGTGTGCCTTGACCTGGCCACAAACCAGTAGATTTCTGGAACCAAAACAGTTTTCAGAAATCCTCAGCTCTGCCAGGGATCTAGCATGTCTTGACCAGGGCACATACAGCACGATTTATAGAACCTAAAAAGATCTTCAGAAATCCAGTGTACTACAAGGGATCCAGCATTCTTTGACCAGGCCATGGACCCCGCAATTTCTGGAACCTAAACAGTTCTTCAGAAATCCACTGTACTGCAAGGGGTCCAGCATGCCTTGACCAGGCCTTGGACCCCTCAATTTCTGGGACCTAAACAGTTCTTCAGAAATCCTCTGTACTGCAAGGGATCCAGCGTGCCTTGACCAGGCCATGGACCACTCAGTTTCTGGAACCTAAACAGTTCTACAGAAATCCTCTGTACTGCAAGGGATCCAGCGTGCCTTGACCAGGCCATGGACCCTGCGATTTCTGGAACCTAAACAGTTAATCAGAAATCTGCTCTACTGCAAAGGATCCTGTGTGATTGACCAGTCCATGGATTCCTCAGTTTATGGAACCTAAACAGCTTTTCAGAAATCCTCTGTACCACAAGGGATCCAGCGTGCCTTGGCCAGACCATGGACTGCTTGATTCCTGGAACCTAAACAGCTTTTCAGGAATCCTCTGTACTGCAAGGGATCCATCGTGCCATGAAAATGCCATGGACCCCACAGTTTCTGGAACCTAAACAGTTCTTGAGAAATCCACAGTACTGCAAATTACCCAGCATGCCTTGACAAGGCCACGGACAACATGGTTTCTGGATCCTAATCAGTTTTTCAGAATTACTCTTTACCCCAAGGGATCCAGCATGCCTTGACCAGGCTTTGGACCCCTCAATTTCTGGAACCTAAACAGCTTTTCAGAAATCCTCTGTAGTGCAAGTGATCCAACGTGCCTTGACCAGGCTTCGGATCCCTCAATTACTGGAACCTGAACAGATCTACAGAAATCCTCTGTACTGAAATGGATCCTGTGTGCTTTGACCAGGCAATGGACCCCATGAGTTCTGGAGCCTAAGCGGCTTTTCAGAAATCCTCTGCACTGTAAGGGATCCAGTGTGCCTTGACCAGGCCATGGACCCATTGATTTCTGGAACCTAAACAGTTCTTAATAAATCCACTGTAGTGCAAGTAATCCAGCATGCCTAGACCAGGCCACAGACCCTGCAATATCTGGAACCTTAACAGTTCTTCAGAAATCCACTGTACTGTAAGGTATGCAGCGTGCCTTGACCAGGCCACAGACCCCGTAATTTATGGAACCTAAACAGTTCTTCAGAAATCCTCTGTACCGCAAGGCATCCAGTGTGCCTTGACCAGGCCATGGACACCCTGATTTCTGGAACCTAGACAGCTTTTCAGAAATCCTTTGTACTGCAAGGGATCCAGTGTGCCTTAATCAGGCCATGGACCCCTCGATTTCTGGAACCTAAACAGCTTTTCAGAAATCCTCTGAACCACCAGGGATCCAGTGTGCCTTGACCAGGACATGGACCCCTCGATTCCTGAAACCCAAACAATTTTTCTGAAATCCTTTGTACTGCAAGGGATCCAGCATGCTTTGCCCAGGTCCTGGACCACTTGGTGTCTGGAACATAAACAGTTCTTCAGAAATCCTCTGTACTGTAAGGGATCCAGCTTGCCTTGACCAGGCTACGGACACCACAATTTCTGGAACCTAAACAGTTCTTCAAAAATCCTCTCTACTGCAAGGGACCCAGCGTGTTTTGACGAGGTAATGGACTCTGTGATTTCTGGAACCTAAACAGTTCTTCTGAAATCCTCTCTACTGCAAGGGATCCAGCATGTGTTGATGAGGCCACAGACCCCATGATTTCTGGAACCTAAACAGCTTTTCAGAAATCCTCTGTACTGCAGGGGATCCAGCATGGCTTGACAAGGCCACGGACTTCGTGATTTCTGGAAGTTCAACAGTTATTCAGAAATCCACTGTACTGCAAGGGATCCAGCATGCCCTGACCAGGCCACAGAGCCCTCGATTTCTGAAACCTAAACAGTTCTTCTGAAATCCTGTGTACTGCAAGGGATCCAGCGTGCCTTGACCAGGCCATGGACCCCGTGGTTTCTGGAACCTAAACAGTGTTTCAGAAATACTCTGTACTGCAAAGGATCCAGTGTGCCATGACCAGGCCACAGACTACTCAGGTTCTGCAACCTAAACAGTTCTTCAGATATCCGCTGTATTGCAAGGGATCCAGTGTGCCTTGACCAGGCTACGGACACCACAATTTCTGGAACCTAAACAGTTCTTCAAAAATCCTCTCTACTGCAAGGGACCCAGCGTGTTTTGACCAAGTAATGGACTCTGTAATTTCTGGAACCTAAACAGTTCTTCTGAAATCCTCTCTACTGAAAGGGATCCAGCATGTGTTGATGAGGCCATGGACCCCACGATTTCTGGAACCTAAACAGCTTTTCAGAAATCCTCTGTACTGCAGGGGATCCAGCATGGCTTGACAAGGCCATGGACTTCGTGATTTCTGGAAGTTCAACAGTTATTCAGAAATCCACTGTACTGCAAGGGATCCAGCATGCCCTGACCAGGCCACAGAGCCCTCGATTTCTGAAACCTAAACAGTTCTTCTGAAATCCTGTGTACTGCAAGGGATCCAGCGTGCCTTGACCAGGCCATGGACCCCGTGGTTTCTGGAACCTAAACAGTGTTTCAGAAATACTCTGTACTGCAAGGGATCCAGTGTGCGATGACCAGGCCACAGACTACTCAGGTTCTGCAACCTAAACAGTTCTTCAGATATCCTCTGTATTGCAAGGGATCCAGTGTGCCTTGACCAGGCCACTGACCCATGGTTTCTGGAACCTAAACAGTTCTACAGAAATCTTCTGTACTGCAGGGGATCCAGTGTGCCTTGACCAGGCCACAGACCACACGATTCCTGGAACCTAAACAGCTTTTCAGAAATCCTCAGTACTGCAAGGGATCCACTTTGCCTTGAAAAGGCCATGGACCCCTTGATTTGTGGAACCTAAACAGCTTTTCAGAAATACTCTGTACTGCAGGAGATCCAGTTTGCCTTGACTAGGCCATGAACTCTGTGATTTCCATAACCTGAACAGCTTTTCAGAAATCCTCTGTACTGAAAGGGATCCAGCGTACCTTGACCAGTCCATGGACCCCTCATATTATGGAACCTAAACGGTTTTTCAGAAATCGTCAGTACTGCATGGGATCTAGCATGCCCTGATCAGGCCACGGCTCCCTTGATTTCTGGATCCTAAACAGTTTTTCAGAAATCCATTGTACTGTAAGGGATCAAGTGTGCCTTGACCAGGTGACAGACCCCGCAATTTCTGGAACCTAAACAGCTTTTCAGAAATCCTCTGTACAGCAAGGGATCCAGCTTGCCTTGACCAGGCCATGGACTCCGCAATTTCTGAAGCCTAAACAGTTCTTCAGATGTCTGCTGTACTGCAAGGGATGCTGCATGCCTTGAGCAGTCCATGGAACCCTCATTTTATGGAATCTAAACAGTTTTTCAGAAATTCACTGAACTGCATGAGATCCAGTGTGGCTTGACCAGGCCACGGACCCCTCAATTTCTGGAATGTAAACAGCTTTTCAGAAATCCTGTGTACTACAAGGGATCCAGAGTGCCTTGACCTGGCCACAGAGCCCACAATTTCTAGAACCTAAATAGCTTTTCAGAAATCCTCTGTACTGCAAGGGATCCACTTTGCCTTGACCAGGCCATGGACCCCATGATTTCTGGAACATAAACAGCTTTTCAGAAATACTCTGTACTGCAAGGGATCCAACATGCCTTGACCAGGCCATGAACCCTGCAATTTCTGGAACCTAAAAAGATCTTCTGAAATCCACTGTACTGCAGGGGATCCAGCATGCCTTGATCAGGCCACAAACCCCGCGATTTCTGGAACCTAAACAGTTCATCAGAAATCTGCTGTGCTGCAAGGGATCTTGCGTGATTGACCAGACCACGGACCCCTCAAATTCTGGAACCTAAGAAGCTTTTCAGAAATCCTCTGTGCCACAAGGGATCCGGCGTGACTTGACCAGACCATAGACTGCCCGATTTCTGTAACCTAAACAGCTTTTCAGGAATCCTCTGTACTGCAAGGGATCCATTGTGATATGAAAATGCCATGGACCTCGCAGTTTGTGGAACCTGTGCTGTTCTTTAGAAATCCACAGTACTGCAAATTATCCAGCAAGCCTTGACTAGGCCACAGAGAATGTGGTTTCTGGAACCTTATCAGTTTTTCAGAATTACTCTTTACCCCAAGGGATTCAGCGTGCCCTGACCAGGCTTTGGATCCCTCAATTTCAGGAACCTAAACAGCTTTTCAGAAAATCTCTGTAGTGCAAGCGATCCAGTGAGCCTTGACCAGGCCAAGGACCCCGCGATTTCTGGAACCTAAACAGCTTTTCAGAAATCCTCTTTACTGCAAGGGATCCAACGTGCCTTGGCTAGGCAATGGACCACTCATTTTCTGGAACCTAAACAGCTTTTCAGAAATCCTCTGTTCTGCAAGGGATCCGGTGTGTCTTCACCAGACACAAACCCCATGGTTTCTGGAACCTAAGCAGTTCTACAGAAATCCTCTGT
Organism: Neoceratodus forsteri; assembly: GCA_016271365.2. Classification (NCBI taxonomy): domain Eukaryota; kingdom Metazoa; phylum Chordata; order Ceratodontiformes; family Ceratodontidae; genus Neoceratodus; species Neoceratodus forsteri. The sequence continues at coordinate 375,783,383 of CM028133.1, forward strand.
ACTGCAAGGGATCTAGCATGCCTTGACCAGCCACAGACCTGATGATTTCCGGAACCTAAACAGCTTTTCAAAAATCCTGTGTACTGCAAGGGATCCTGTGTGCCTTGACCAGGCCATGGACACCAATTTCTGGAACCTAAACAGCTTTTCAGAAATCCTCTGTACTGCATGGGATCCAGCGGGCCTTGACCAGGCCACAGACCCCGCAATATCTGGAACCTAAACAGCATTTCAGAAATCCTGTGTACTGCAAGGGATCCAGTGTGACTTGACCATGCCATGGACCCCTTGCTTTCTGGAACCTAAACAGTTCTTCCGAAATCCTCTCCACTGCAAGGGATCCAGCAAGCCTTGACCAGGCCATGGACCCCATGATTTCTGGAACCTAATCAGTTCTTCCAAAATCCTCTCTACTGCAAGGGATCCAGCATGCCTTGACCAGGCCATGGACCCCGTGCTTTCTGGAACTTCAATAGTTATTGAGAAATCTGCTGTACTGCAAGGAATCCAGCATGCCTTGACCAGGCCATGACCCTGTGATTTCAGAAATGTAAACAGCTTTTCAAAAAATCCTCTGTACTGCAAGAGATCCTCTTTGCCTTGACCAGGCCACAGAATCTGCGATTTCTGGAATCTAAACAGCTTTTCAGAAATTCTCTGTACTGCAAGGCATCCAACATGCCTTGACCATGCCACAGACCCCTCAATTTCTGGAACCTAAACAGCTTTCAGAAATTCACTGTACTGCAAGGGATCCATCATGCCTTGACCAAGCCAGGGACCTTGTGGTTTCTGGAACCTAAACAGTTTTTCAGAATTATTCTGTACCCCAAGGGATCCACCGTGCCTTGACCAGGGCATGGACCCCGTGATTTCTGGAACCTAAACAGTTCTTCAGAAATCCTCTGTTCTGCAAGGGATTCAACATGCCTTGACCAGTCCACGACACAGTGCATAAATCCTCTTTTGTGCAAGGGAACCATTGTGCCTTGACCGGGCCATGGACCCCTCGACTTTTGGAATCTAAACAGCTTTTCAGAACTCCTCTGTACCTCAAGGGATCCAGTGTGCTTTGCTGGCCATGGACCACTGATTTCTGGAAGCCAAACAGCTTTCAGAAATCTTCTGTACCGCGTAGGTATCCAGCATGCCATGTCCAGGCCACAGACCTCGTGGTTTCTGGAACCTTAACAGTTCTACAGAAATACTTTGTACTGCAAGGGATCAAGTGTGCCTTAACCAGGCCATGGACCCTCCATTTTCTGGAACCTAAACAGCTTTTCAGAAATCCACAGCACTGCAAGGGATCCAGTGTGCCTTGACCAGGCCTTGTACCCTGTGGTTTCTGGAACCTAAACAGTTCTTCAGAAATCTTCTGTACTGCAAGGCATCCAGCGTGCCTTAACCAGGCCAAAGACGCCATGGTTTATGGAACCTAAACAGCTCTTCAGAAATCTTCTGTACTTCAAGGGATCCAGCTTGCCTTGACCAGTCCACAGACACCACGGTTTCTGGAACCTAAACAGTTCTTCAGAAATCCTCTCTACTTCAAGGGATCCTACTTGCCTTGACCAGGACAAGCACCACTCGGCTTCTGGAACACAAACACTTCATCAGAAATCCTGTGTACTGCAAGGGATCCAGTGTACCTTCACCAATCCATGGACCCCTCAGTTTCGGGACTGTAAACAGTACTTCAGAAATCCACAATACTGCAAGGGATCCAGCGTGCCTTGACCAGGCCACAGACCCCTCGATTTCTAGAACCTAAACAGTATTTCTGGAATCCTCTGTACTGCAAGGGATCCAGTGTGCCTTGATCAGGCCATGGACCAGTAGATTTCTTGAACCAAAACAGTTTTCAGATATCCTCTGTTCTGCCAGGGATCTAGCATGTCTTGACCAGGCTACATACCCTGCGATTTCTAGAACCTAAAAAAATTCTTCAGAAATCCACTGTACTTCAAGGGGTCCAGCATTCCTTGACCAGGACATGGACCCCATGATTTCTGGAACCTAAACAGTTCTTTAGAAATCCTCTGTATTGCAAGGGATCCAGCGTGCCTTGACCAGGCCATGGACCACACGGTTTCTGGAACCCAAACAGTTCTTCAGAAATCTGCTGTACAACTGATGCAGCATGCCTTGACCTGGCCACAGACCCCATGGTTTCTGGAACCTAAACAGTTCTACAGAAATCCTCTGTACTGAAAGGGATCCAGCATGCCTTGACCTGGCCATGGACCCCCGTGATTTCTGGAACCTACACAGCTTTTCAGAAATCCTCTCAACTGCAATGGATCCAGTGTGCCTTGACCAGACCACGGACCCCTCAGTTTCTGAAACCTAAACAGCTTTTCAGAAATCGTCTCAACTGCAAGGGATCCAGTGTGCCTTGACCAGGACACAGACCCCGCGATTTCTGGAAGTTCAACAGTTATTCAGAAATCTGCTGTACTGCAAGGGATCCAGCATGCCCTGACCAGGCCACGGACCCCTCAATTTCTGAAACCTAATCAGTTCTTTAGAAATCCTCTGTACTGCAAAGGATCCAGTGTGCCTTGACCAGGCCATGGACCCCATAATTTCTGGAAGATAAACAGCATTTCAGAAGTCCTCTGTACATGCAATGGACCCTGTGGTTTCTGGAACCTAAACAGAGTTTCAGAAATACTCTGTACTGCAAGGGATCCAGTGTGCCATGACCAGGCCACAGACTACTGAGGTTCTGCAACCTAAACAGTTCTTCAGATATCCTCTGTATTGCAAGGGATCCAGTGTGCCTTGACCAGGCCACCGACCCATGGTTTCTGGAACCTAAACAGTTCTTCAGAAGTCCTCTGTACTGCGAGGGTTCCAGTGTGCCTAGACCAGGCCATGGACCCCTTGATTTCTGGAACCTAAACAGTTCTTCCAAAATCCTCTCTACTGCAAGGGATCCAGCGTGTGTTGACCAGGCCATGGGCCCCGTGATTTCTGGAAGCTAAACAGCTTTTCAGAAATCCTCTGTACTGCAAGGGATCTAGTGTGCCTTGACCAGGCCACAGACCCCGCAGTTTCTGGAACCTAAACAGCTTTTCAGAAATCATCTCTACTGCAGGGGATCCAGCCTGCCCTGACCAGTCCACAGACTTTGTGATTTCTGGAAGTTCAACAGATATTCAGAAATCCTCTGTACTGCAGGGGATCCAGCATGCCCTGACCTGTCCACAGACTTCTTGATTTCTGGAACCTAAACAGTTCTTCAGAAGTCCTCTGTACTGCGAGGGTTCCAGTGTGCCTTGACCAGGCCACGGAGCCCTTGATTTCTGGAACCTAAACAGTTCTTCTGAAATCCTCTCTACTGCAAGGGATCTAGTGTGCCTTGACCAGGCCACAGACCCCATGGTTTCTGGAACCTAAATAGCTTTTCAGAAATCCTCTCTACTGCAAGGGATCCAGCATGCCCTGACCAGCCCATGGATCTCTCAATTTCTGGAACCTAAATAGCCTTTCAGAAATCCACAGCACTGCAAGGGATCCAGTGTGCCTTGACCAGGCATTGTACCCTGCAGTCTCTGGAACCTAAACAGTTCTACAGAAATCTTATGTACTGCAAGGGATCCAGTGTGCTTTAACCAGGCCACTTACCCCATGGTTTCTAAATCCTAAACAGTTCTTCAGAAATCGTCTGTACCTCAAGGCATCCAGTTTGCTTTCACCTGGCCACAGACCCCACAGTTTCAGGTACCTAATCAGTTCTTCAGAAATCCTTTGTACTGCAAGGGATCCAGCATGCCTTCACCAGGCCATGGACACCGTGGTTTCTGGATCCTAAACAGTTCTTCAGAAATCCACTGTACTGCAAGGGATCCAGCATGGTTAGACAGGCCATGGACCCCCGTGATTTCTGGAACCTAAGCAGTTCTTCCAAAATCCTTTGTACTTCAAAGGATCCAGCATGCCTTGACTGGGCCACAGATCCTGCAATTTCCAAAACCTAAACAGTTCTTCAAAAATCCTCTGTACTGCAAGGGATCCAGTGTGCCTTGACCAGGATATGAACCCCACGATTTCTGGAACCTTAACAGCTTTTCAGAAATCCTATGTACTGCAAGGGATCCAGCATGCCTTGGCTAGACCATGGACCTCTCAATTCCTGGAACCTAAACAGCTTTTCAGAAATCCTCTGTAATGCAAGGGTCCAGCATGCCATGACCAGGCCATGGACTCCTCGATTTCTGGAATCTAAACAGCTTTTCAGGAATCCTCTGTACTGCAAGGGATCCATGATGCCTTGACCAGGCCACAGACCCCACAGTTTCTGGAACCTAAAGAGTTCTTCAGAAATCCACAGTACTGCAAGATATCCAGTATGCCATGACCAGGCCATGGACCCCATGGTTTCTGGAACCTAAATAACTTTTTCTGAAATACTCTGTACCTCAAGGGATCCAGCATGTGGTGAGCAGGCTTTGGACCCCCTCAATTTCTTGAACCTGAACAGTTCTTCAGAAATCCTCTGTCCTGCAAGGGATCCAGAGTGTCATCACCAGGGCACAGACTCTGCAGTTTCTGGAATCTAAACAGTTCTTCAGCATTCCTCTGTACTTCAAGGGATCAAGTCTGCCTTGACCAGGCCTTGGACCCCGTGATTTCTGGAACATAAACAGTTTTTCAGAAATTCTCTCTACTGCAAGGGATCCATTGTCCCCTTTTCCAGAGCACAGACCCCACGGTTTCTGGAACCTAAACATTTCTTCTGAAATCCTCTGTACCGCACGGGATCCAGCATGCCTTGAGCAGGCTACATACCCCTTGATTTCTGTAACCTAAACAGTTTCTCAGAAATCTACTCTACTGCATTAGATCCAGCATGCCTTCACCAGGCCATGGACTCCCCGATTTCTGAAACCTAAACAGCTTTTGAGAAATCCTTTGTACATCAAGAGATTCACCATGCCTAGATCAGGCAACGGACCCCTCAGTTTCTGGAACCTAAACAGTTTTTCAAAAATTCTCTCTACTGCAAGGGATCCAGTGTCCCTTCACCAGAGCACAGACCCCATGGTTTCTGGAACCTAAACAGTTCTTCTGAAACCCTCTGTACTGCAAGGGATCCATTGTGCCTTCACCAGGGCACAGACCCCACAATTTATGGAACCTTAACAGTTCTTCAGAAATCCTCTGTTCTGCAAGGGATCCAGCATGCCTTGACCACACCATGGACCCCGCTGTTTCTGGAACCTAAAGAGTTTTTCAGAAATCCTCTGTACTGCACAGGATTCAGCATGCCTTGAGCAGACCACAGACCCCTTTATTTCTGGAACCTAAACAGTTTTTTTTAGAAATCCTCTCTACTGCAAGAGATTCAGTGTGCCTCCACCAGAGCACAGACCAAACGGTTTCTGTCACCTAAGCAGTTGCTCAGAAATCCTGTGAACTGCAAGGAATCCAGTGTGCCTTGACCAGGCCATGGACGCCTAAGTTTCTGGAACCTAAACAGTTCTTCAGAAATCCTCAGTACTGCAAGGGATCCAGAGTGTCGTCGCCTGGGCACAGACCTTGTGGTTTCTGGAACCTAAACAGTTCTTCAGAAATCCTCTGTACTGCAAGGGATCAAGTGTGCCTAGACCAGGCCTCGGACTCCACAATTTCTGGAACATAAACAGTTCCTCAGAAATCCTCTGTACTGCAAGGGATCCAAAACACCTTGACCATGGACCCCGTGATTTATGGAACCTAAGCAGTTAATCAGAAATCCTCTGTACTGCAAGGCATCCAGCATGCCTTCACCCAGACCATGCACACCGCGGTTTCTAGAAGTTAAATAGTTCTTCAGATATGGTCTTTACTGCAAGGGATCAAGTGCGCCTTGTCTAGACCTTGGATCCCATGATTTCTGGAACCTAAACAGTTCTTCAGAAATACTATGTACTGCAAGGGATCCAGAATGCCTTGACCTGGCGATGGAAACCTTAGTTTCTGGAACCTAAACAGTCCTTCAGAAATCAACTGTACTGCAAGGGATCCAGAGTGTCTTCACCAGGGCACAGACCCCGTGGTTTCTGGAACCTAAACAGTTCTTCAGAAATCCTCTGTCCTGCAAGGGATCCAGTGTGCCTTGACCAGGCCATGGAATCCTCAGTTTCTGGAACCTAAACAGTTCTTCAGAAATCCTCTGAAATGCAAGGGATCCAGAGTGTCTTCACCAGGGCACAGACCCCGCAGTTTCTGGAACCTAAACAGTTCCTCAGGAATCCTCTGTTCTCCAAGTGATCAAGTGTGCCTTGACCAGGGCTTGGACCCAGCGATTTCTGGAACATATATTGTTCTTCAAAAATCCTCTGTAGTGCAAGAGATCCAGCATGCCCTTACCAGGCCACGGACTCCCAGACTTCTGAAACCTAAACAGCTTTTGAGAAATATGCTGTACAGCAAGGGATCCACTGTACCTAGACCAGGCAATGTATCCCGCAATTTCTGAAACATAAACAGTTCTTCAGAGATCTTCTGTACTTCAAAGAGATCCAGAACACCTTAAACAAGCCATGGACCCCGTGATTTCTGGAACCTATGCAGTTCATCAGAAATCATCTTTACTGCAAGGGATCCAGTGTGCCTTGACCAGAACACAGATATCACGATTTCTGTAACCTTAACAGTTCTTCAGAAATCCTCTGTATTGCAAGGGATCCAGTGTGCCTTGACCAGAACACAGATATCATGATTTCTGTAACCTTAACAGTTCTTCAGAAATCCTCTGTATTGCAAGGGATCCAGTGTGCCTTCACCAGGCCATGGACACCGCGATTTCTGGAACGAAAACAGTTCTTCAGAAATCCTCTGTACCACATGGGATCCAGCGTGCCTTGACCAGGCCATGGATCCTGCTGTTTCTGGAACCTAAAGAGTTTTCCAGAAATCCTCTCTACCACAAGGGATACAGCATGCCTTCACCTGAGCACAGACCCCACGGTTTGTGGAACCTTAACAGTTCTTCAGAAATCCTCTGAACTACAAGGGATCCAGAACACCTTGACCAGGCCATGGACCCATGATTTCTGGAACCTAAGCAGTTCTTCAGAAATCCTCTGTACTGCATGGGATCAAGTGTGCCTTGACCAGGCTTCGGACTCCGCGATTCCTGGAACATAAACAGTTCTTCAGAAATCCTTTGTACTGCAAGGGATCCTGAACACCTTGAACAAGCCATGGACCCTGTGGTTTCTGGAACCTAAGCAGTTGATCAGAAAACCTCTGTACTGTAAGGCATCCAACGTGCCTTCACTAGACCATGCACACCGCGATATCTGGAACCTAAACAGTTCTTCAGAAATCATCTTTACTGCAAGGGATCCAATGTGCCTTCACTAGACCTCAGACCCCATGATTTCTGGATCCTAAACAGTTCTTCAGACATCAGCTTTACTGCTAGGGATGCAGTGTGCTTTGACCAGGCCATAGATCTCACATTTTCTGTAACCTTAACAGTTCTTCAGAAATCCTCCGTACTGGAAGGGATCCAGTGTGCCTTCACTAGGCCACGGACACCACAATTTCTGGAACAAAATCAGTTCTTCAAAAATCCTCTGTACTGCAAGGGATCCAGCGTGCCTTGACCAGTCCATGGATCCCGCTGTTTCTGGAACCTAAAGAGTTTTTCAGAAATCCTCTGTACCGCATGGGATCCAGCATGCCTTGAGCAGGCCACAGACCCCTCGATTTCTGGAACCTAAACAGTTTTTCAGAAATCTACTCTACTTCAATGGATGCAGCGTGCCTTCACCAGAGCACAGACCCCATGGTTTTTGGAAGCTAAACAGTTCTTAAGAAATCCTGTGTACTACAAGTGATCCAGAATGCCTTGACCAGGACATGGACCCCGTGGTTTCTGGAACCTAAACCGTACATCAGAAATCCTCTGTCCTGCAAGGGATCCAGTGTGCCTTCACCAGGGCACAGATGCCACAGTTTTTGGAACCTTAACGGTTCTTCAGAAATCCTCTGTTCTGCAAGGGATGCAGCGTGCGTTGACCAGGCCATGGACCTCACAATTTATGGAACCTAAAAAATTCTTCAGAAATCCACTGTACTGCAAGGGATCCAGTGTGCGGTGACCAGGCCATAGACCCCTTGAATTCTGGAACCTAAACAGTTCTTCAGAGATCTTATGTACCCCATGAGATCCTGCATGCCTTGACCACGGCATGATCCACTCAATTTCTTGCACCTAACCAATTCTTTAGAAATCCACTGTACCTCACGGTATCCAGCGTGCCATGACCAGGCCACGGACCCCTCTGTTTCTTGAACCTAAACAGTTTTTCAGGAATCCTCTGTACTGCAAGGGATAGAGAATGCCTTGACCAGGCCACAGAACCCTTGATTTTGGCAACCTAAAAATTTTTTCAGGAATGCCCTGAGCTGAAAGGTATTCAGTGTGCCTTGATCAGACCACAGACCCTGTGGTTTACAGAAACTAAACAGTTCTTCAGAAATCCTCTGTACTGCAAGGGATCAAGTGTGCCTGGACCTGGCCTCAGACCCTGCGATTTCTGGAACATAAACAGTTCTTCAGAAATCCTCTGTCCTGCAAGGGATCCAAAACACCTTTACCAAGCCATGCACTCCGTGATTTCTGGAACCTAAGCAGTTAATCAGATAATCTCTGTCCTGCAAGGGATCCAGCATGCCTTGACCAGGCCTTGGACACCTCAGTTTCTGGAACCTAAACAATTCTAAAAATCCTCGGTACTGCAAGGGATCCTTAGTGTCTTCACCTGGGCACAGACCCTGCTGTTTCTGGAACCTAAACAGTTCTTCAGAAATCCTCTGTACTGCAAGCGATCAAGTCTGCCTTGACTAGACCTCAGACCCCATGATTTCTGCAACCTAAACAGTTCTTCAGACATCAGCTTTACTGCTAGGGATCCAGCGTCCCTTGACCAGGCCACAGATCTCATGATTTCTGTAACCTAAACAGTTTTTACGAAATCCTCCGTACAGCTACGGATCTAGTGTGCCTTCACCAGGCCACGGACACCGCGATTTCTGGAACCTAAACAGTTCTTCAGAAATCAAGTGTACTGCAAGGGATCCAGCATGTCTTGACCAGGCCATGGACCCCTCGATTTCTTGAACCTAAACAGTTTTTCAGAAATTCTCTGTACTGCAAGGGATCCACTGTGCCTTGACCAGGACATGGGCACCTAAGTTTCTGGAACCTAAACAGTTCTTCAGAAATCCTCGGTACTGCAAGGGATCCAGAGTGTCGTCGCCTGGGCACAGACCTTGTGGTTTCTGGAACCTAAACAGTTCTTCAGAAATCCTCTGTACTGCAAGGGATCAAGTGTGCCTGGACCAGGCCTCGGACTCCGCAATTTCTGGAACATAAACAGTTCCTCAGAAATCCTCTGTACTGCAAGGGATCCAAAACACTGTGACCAAGCCATGGACCCCGTGATTTCTGGAACCTAAGCAGTTAATCAGAAATCCTCTGTACTGCAAGGCATCCAGCGTGCCTTCACAAGACCATGCACACCGCGGTTTCTAGAAGTTAAATAGTTCTTCAGATATGGTCTTTACTGCAAGGGATCAAGTGCACCTTGTCTAGACCTTGGATCCCATGATTTCTGGAACCTAAACAGTTCTTCAGAAATACTATGTACTGCAAGGGATCCAGAATGCCTTGACCCGGCCATGGAAGCCTTAGTTTCTGGAACCTAAACAGTCCTTCAGAAATCAACTGTACTGCAAGGGATCCAGAGTGTCTTCACCAGGGCACAGACCCCATGGTTTCTGGAACCTAAACAGTTCTTCAGAAATCCTCTGTCCTGCAAGGGATCCAGTGTGCCTTGACCAGGCCATGGAATCCTCAGTTTCTGGAACCTAAACAGTTCTTCAGAAATCCTCTGAAATGCAAGGGATCCAGAGTGTCTTCACCAGGGCATAGACCCCGCAGTTTCTGAAAACCTAAACAGTTCCTCAGGAATCCTCGGTACTCCAAGTGATCAAGTGTGCCTTGACCAGGGCTTGGACCCCGCGATTTCTGGAACATATATTGTTCTTCAAAAATCCTCTGTAGTGCAAGAGATCCAGCATGCCCTTACCAGGCCACAGACTCCCAGACTCCTGAAACCTAAACAGCTTTTGAGAAATACACTGTATGGCAAGGGATCCACTGTACCTAGACCAGGCAACGTATCCCGCAATTTCTGAAACATAAACAGTTCTTCAGAGATCCTCTGTACTGCAAGGGATCCAGAACACCTTGAACAAGCCATGGACCCCATGATTTCTGGAACCTAAGCAGTTCATCTGAAAACCTCTGTACTGCAAGGCATCCAGTGTGCCTTCACCAGACCTTGCACACCGCGGTTTCTGGAACCTAAACGGTTCTTCAGAAATGGTCTTTACTGCAAGGGATCAAATGTGCCTTGAATAGATGTAGGACCCCGCTATTTCTGGAACCTAAACAGTTTTTCAGACATCAGCTTTACTGCTAGGGATCCAGTGTGCCTTGACCAGGACACAGATCTCACGATTTCTGTAACCTTAATAGTTCTTCAGAAATCCTCTGTATTGCAAGGGATCCAGTGTGCCTTCACCAGGCCACGGGCACCGCGATTTCTGGAACAAAAACAGTTCTTCAGAAATCCTCTGTACTGCATGGGATCCAGCGTGCCTTGACCAGGCCATGGATCCTGCTGTTTCTGGAACCTAAAGAGTTTTTCAGAAATCCTCTCTACCACAAGGATCTAGCATGCCTTCACCAGAGCACAGACCCCATGGTTTGTGGAACCTTAACAGTTCTTCAGAAATCCTCTGAACTACAAGGGATCCAGAACACCTTGACCAGGCCATGGACCCCGTGATTTCTGGAACCTAAGCAGTTCTTCAGAAATCCTCTGTACTGCATGGGATCAAGTGTGCCTTGACCAGGCTTCGGACTCCTCGATTCCTGGAACATAAACAGTTCTTCAGAAATCCTTTGTACTGCAAGGGATCCTGAACACCTTGAACAAGCCATGGACCCTGTGGTTTCTGGAACCTAAACAGTTGATCAGAAAACCTCTGTACTGTAAGGCATCCAACGTGCCTTCACTAGACCATGCACACCACGATATCTGGAACCTAAACAGTTTTTCAGGAATCCTCTGTACTGCAAGGGATAAAGAATGCCTTGACCAGGCCACAGACCCCTTGATTTTGGCAACCTAAACATTTTTTCAGGAATGCCCTGTACTGAAAGGTATCCAGTGTGCCTTGATCAGACCACAGACCCTGTGGTTTCCGGAATCTAAACAGTTCTTCAGAAATCCTCTGTACTGCAATAGATCCAGTGTGCCTTATCCTGGCCATGGACCCTGTGGTTTCTGGAACCTAAACACTTCTTCAGAAATCATCTGTACTGCAAGGTGTCCAGTGTGCCTTCTCTTGGCCATGGACTCCGTGATATCTGGAACCTAAATAGTTCTTCAGAAATTGTCTTTACTGCAAGGGATCAAATGTGCCTTGACTAGACCTCGGACCCCGTGATTTCTGGATCCTAAACAGTTCTTCAGACATCAGCTATACTGCTAGGGATGCAGTGTGATTTGACCAGGCCATAGATCTCACATTTTCTGTAACCTTAACAGTTCTTCAGAAATCCTCCGTACTGCAAGGGATCCACTGTGCCTTCACCTGGCCACGGACACCACAATTTCTGGAACAAAAACAGTTCTTCAGAAATCCTCTGTACTGCAAGCGATTCAGCGTGCCTTGACCAGTCCATGGATCCCGCTGTTTCTGGAACCTAAAGAGTTTTTCAGAAATTCGCTGTACCGCATGGGATCCAGCATGCCTTGAGCAGGCCACAGACCCCTCGATTTCTGGAACCTAAACAGTTTTTCAGAAATCTACTCTACTTCAATGGATGCAGCGTGCCTTCACCAGAGCACAGACCCCATGGTTTTTGGAAGCTAAACAGTTCTTAAGAAATTCTGTGTACTACAAGTGATCCAGAATGCCTTGACCAGGACATGGACCCCGTGGTTTCTGGAACCCTAAACCGACATCAGAAATCCTCTGTCCTGCAAGGGATCCAGTGTGCTTCACCAGGCACAGGCGCTTACAGTTTTGGAACCTTAACGGTTCTTCGAAATCCTTTGTTCTGCAAGGGATGCAGCATGCGTTGACCAGGCCATGGACCTCACAATTTATGGAACCTAAAAAAATCTTCAGAAATCCACTGTACTGCAAGGGATCCAGTGTGCGGTGACCAGGCCATGGACCCCTTGAATTCTGGAACCTAAACAGTTCTTCAGAAATCTTATGTACCCCATGAGATCCTGCATGCCTTGACCACGGCATGATCCACTCAATTTCTTGCACCTAACCAATTTTTTAGAAATCCACTGTACCGCACGGTATCCAGCATGCCATGACCAGGCCACGGACCCCTCTGTTTCTTGAACCTAAACAGATTTACAGGAATCCTCTGTACTGCAAGGGATACAGAATGCCTTGACCAGGCCAGAGACCCCTTGATTTTGGCAACCTAAACATTTTTTCAGGAATGCCCTGAGCTGAAAGGTATTCTGTTCTGCCTTGATCAGACCACAGACCCTGCGGTTTCCAGAAACTAAACAGTTCTTCAGAAATCCTCTGTACTGCAAGAGATCCAGTGTGCCTTATCCTGGCCATGGACCCCGTGGTTTCTGGAACCTAAACACTTCTTCAGAAATCATCTGTACTGCAAGGTATCCAGTGTGCCTTCTCCTGGCCATGGACACCGCAGGTTCTGGGACCTTAACAGGTCTTCAGAAATCCTCTGTTCTGCAAGGGATCCAGCATGACTTGAACAGGCCATGGACCTCAAAGTTTATGGAACCTAAACAATTCTTCAGAAATAAGCTGTCCTGCAAGGGATCCAGCTGCCATGACCAGGCCGCAGACCGCTTGAATTCTGGAACCTAAACAGTTGTTCTGAATTCCTCTGCACTGCAAGGAATGCAGGGTTCCTTGACCAGGCCACGAACCCTGTGATTTCTGGAATCTAAACATCTTTTCAGAAATCCTCTGTGCAGCAAGGGATGAAGTGTTCCTTGATGAGGCCATGGACCCTGCAGTTTCTGGAACTTAAACAGCTTTTCAGAAATCATCTGTACTGCAAGGGATCCAGCGTGCCTTGTCCCGGACATGGACCCTTAGATTTCTGAAACCTAAACAGTTTTTCAGAAATCCTCTGTACCGCATGGGATCCAGCATGCCTTGAGCAGGCCACAGACCCCTCAATTTCTGGAACCGAAACAGTTTTCCAGAAATCCTCTTTACTGCAAGGAATCCAGCATGCCTTCACCAGAGAACAGACTCCACAGTTTCTGGAACCTAAACAGTTTTTCAGAAATCCTTTGTATTGCAAGGGATCCAGCGTGCCTTGACCAGGCCATTGACCCTGCAGTTTATTGAACCTTAACAGTTCTTCAGAAATCCTTTGTCCTGCAAGGGATCCAGCATGCCTTGACCAGGCTTTGGACGCCTCAGTTTCTGGAACCTAAACAGTTCTTCAGAAATCCTTGGTACTGCAAGGGATCCAGAGTGTCTTTGCCTGGGCACAGACCCCGTGGTTTCTGGAACCTAAACAGTTCTTCAGAAATCCTCTGTACTGCAAGGGATCCAAAACACCTTGACCAAGCCATGCACCCCTGCGATTTATGGAACCTAAGCAGTTAATCAGAAATCCTCTGTACTGCAAGGCATCCAGTGTGCCTTCACCAGACCATGCACACCGCGGTTTCTGGAAGCTAAACAGTTCTTCAGATATGGTCATTACTGCAAGGGAACAAGTGCACCTTGTCTAGAGCTCGGACCCTGCAATTTCTGGAACCTAAACAGTTCTTCAGAAATCCTCTGTACTACAAGGGATCCAGAATGCCTTGACCAGGACATGGAAGCCTTAGTTTCTGGAACCTAAACAGTCCTTCAGAAATCCTCTGTACTGCAAGGGATCAAGTGTGCCTGGACCAGGCCTCAGACCCTGCGATTTCTGGAACATAAACATTTCTTCAGAAATCCTCTGTCCTGCAAGTGATCCAGCATGCCTTGACCAGGCCTTGGACACCTCAGTTTCTGGAACCTAAACAATTCTTTAGAAATCCTCGGTACTGCAAGGGATCCATAGTGTCTTCACCTGGTCACAGACCCCGCTGTTTCTGGAACCTAAACAGTTCTTCAGAAATTCTCTGTACTGCAAGCGATCAAGTGTGCCTTGACTAGACCTCGGTCCCCATGATTTCTGCAACCTAAACAGTTCTTCAGACATCAGCTTTACTGCTAGGGATCCAGCGTCCCTTGACCAGGCCACAGATCTCATGATTTCTGTAACCTAAACAGTTCTTCAGAAATCCTCCGTACTGCTACGGATCTAGTGTGCCTTCACCAGGCCACGGACACCGCGATTTCTAGAACCTAAACAGTTCTTCAGAAATCAAGTGTACTGCAAGGTATCCAGCATGTCTTGACCAGGCCATGGAACCCGCGGTTTCTTTACCCTAAACAGTTCTTCAGAAATCCTCTGTCCTGCAAGGGATCCTGTGTGCTTTGACCAGGCCATGGAAGCCTCAGTTTCTGGAACCTAAACAGTTCTTCAGAAATCCTCTGTACTGCAAGGGATCCAGAGTGTCTTCACCAGGGCACAGACTCCACAGTTTCTGGAATCTAAACAGTTCTTCAGCAATCCTCTGTACTGCAAGGGATCAAGTCTGCCTTGACCAGGCCTTGGACCCCGTGATTTCTGGAATATATACAGTTTTTCAGAAATTCTCTCTACTGCAAGGGATCCATTGTCCCTTTTCCAGAGCACAGACCCCACGGTTTCTGGAAGCTAAACAGTTCTTCTGAAATTCTCTGTACAGCACAGGATCCAGCATGCCTTGAGCAGGCCACATACCCCTTGATTTCTGGAACCTAAACAGTTTTTCAGAAATCTACTGTACTGCATTGGATCCAGCGTGCCTTCACCATGCCACGGACTCCCCGATTTCTGAAACCTAAACAGCTTTTGAGAAATCCTTTGTACAGCAAGGGATTCACCGTGCCTAGATTAGGCAACGGACTCCTCAGTTTCTGGAACCTAAACAGTTTTTCAGAAATTCTCTCTACTCCAAGGGATCCAGCATCCCTTCACCAGAGCACAGACCCCACGGTTTATGGAACCTAAACAGTTGTTTAGAAATCCTCTGTCCTGCAAGGGATCCAGTGTGCCTTGACCAGGCCATGGAATCCTCAGTTTCTGGAACCTAAACTGTTCTTCAGAAATCCTCTGAACTGCAAGGGATCCAGAGTGTCTTCACCAGGGCACAGACCCCGCAGTTTCTGGAACCTAAACAGTTCCTCAGGAATTCTCTGTACTCCAAGTGATCAAGTGTGCCTTGACCAGGGCTTGGATCCCGCGATTTCTGGAACATATATTGTTCTTCAAAAAGCCTCTGTAGTGCAAAAGATCCAGCATGCCCTTACCAGGCCACGGACTCCCAGACTTCTGAAACCTAAACAGCTTTTGAGAAATACACTGTACCTACACCAGGCAACGTATCCTGCAATTTCTGAAACATAAACAGTTCTTCAGAGATCCTCTGTACTGCAAGGGATCCAGAACACCTTGAACAAGCCATGGACCCCGTGATTTCTGGAACCTAAGCAGTTCATCAGAAAACCTCTGTACTGCAAGGCATCCAGTGTGCCTTCACCAGACCTTGCACACCTCGGTTTCTGGAACCTAAAGAGTTTTTCAGAAATCCTCTCTACCACAAGGGATCCAGCATGCCTTCACCAGAGCACAGACCCCACGGTTTGTGGAACCTTAACAGTTCTTCAGAAATCCTCTGAACTACAAGGGATCCAGAACACCTTGACCAGGCCATGGACCCCGTGATTTCTGGAACCCAAGCAGTTCTTCAGAAATCCTCTGTACTGCATGGGATTAAGTGTGCCTTGACCAGGCTTCGGACTCCGCGATTCCTGGAACATAAACAGTTCTTCAGAAATCCTTTGTACTGCAAGGGATCCTGAACACCTTGAACAAGCCATGGACCCTGTGGTTTCTGGAACCTAAGCAGTTGATCAGAAAACCTCTGTACTGTAAGGCATCCAACGTGCCTTCACTAGACCATGCACACCGTGATATCTGGGACCTCAACAGTTTTTTAGAAATCGTCTTTACTGCAAGGGAGCACAGACCCTGTGGTTTCCAGAAACTAAACAGTTCTTCAGAAATCCTGTGTACTGCAAGAGATCCAGTGTGCCTTATCCTGGCCATGGACCCTGTGGTTTCTGGAACCTAAACACTTCTTCAGAAATCATCTGTACTGCAAGGTATCCAGTGTGCCTTCTCCTGGCCATGGACTCCGCGATATCTGGAACCTAAACAGTTCTTCAGAAATCATCTTTACTGCAAGGGATCAAATGGGCCTTGACTAGACCTCGGACCCCGCGAACTCTGGAACCTAAACAGTTCTTCAGAGATATGCTTTACTGCTAGGGATCCAGTGTGCTTTGACCAGGCCATAGATCTCACGATTTCTGTAACCTTAACAGTTCTTCAGAAATCCTCTGTACTGGAAGGGATCCAGTGTGCCTTCACCTGGCCACAGACACCACAATTTCTGGAACAAAAACAGTTCTTCAGAAATCCTCTGTAGTGCAAGGGATCCAGCGTGCCTTGACCAGTCCATGGATCCCGCTGTTTCTGGAACCTAAAGAGTTTTTCAGAAATCCTCTATACCGCATGGGATCCAGCATGCCTTGAGCAGGCCACAGACCCCTCTGATTTCTGGAACCTAAACAGTTTTTCATAAATCTACTCTACTTCAGTGGATACAGTGTGCCTTCACCAGAGCTCAGACCCCTCGGTTTTTGGAAGCTAAACAGTTCTTAAGAAATCCTGTGTACTACAAGTGATCCAGAATGCCTTGACCAGACCATGGACCCGTGGTTTCTAGAACCTAAACAGTACATCAGAAATCCTCTGTCCTGCAAGGGATCCAGTGTGCCTTCACAAGGGCACAGACCCTGCAGTTTATGGAACCTTAACAGTTCTTCAGAAATCCTTTGTTCTGCAAGGGATGCAGTGTGCCATGACCAGGCCATGGACCCCTTGAATTCTGGAACCTAAACAGTTCTTCAGAAATCTTATGTACCGCAAGAGATCCTGCATGCCTTGACCATGGCATGATCCACTCAATTTCTTGCACCTAACCAATTTTTTAGAAATCCACTGTACCGCACGGTATCCAGCATGCCATGACCAGGCCACGGACCCCTCTGTTTCTGGAACCTAAACAGTTTTTCAGGAATCCTCTGTACTGCAAGGGATAGAGAATGCCTTGACCAGGCCACAGACCACTTGATTTTGGCAACCTAAACATTTTTTCAGGAATGCCCTGTACTGAAAGGTATTCAGTGTACCTTGATCAGACCACAGACCTTGTGGTTTCCAGAAACTAAACAGTTCTTCAGAAATCCTCTGTACTGCAATAGATCCAGTGTGCCTTATCCTGGCCATGGACCCCGTGGTTTCTGGAACCTAAATACTTCTTCAGAAATCATCTGTACTGCAAGGTATCCAGTGTGCCTTCTCCTGGCCATGGACACCGCAGTTTCTGGAAGCTTAACAGTTCTTCAGAAATCCTCTGTTCTGCAAGGGAACCAGCATGACTTGAACAGACCATGGACCTCGAAGTTTATGGAACCTAAACAATTCTTCAGAAATAAGCTGTCCTGCAAGGGATCCAGCTGCCATGACCAGGCCACGGACCGCTTGAATTCTGGAACCTAAACAGTTGTTCTGAATTCCTCTGCACTGCAAGGGATGCAGGGTTCCTTGACCAGGCCACAGACCCCGTGATTTCTGGAACCTAAACATCTTTTCAGAAATCCTCTGTGCAGCAAGGGATGAAGTGTTCCTTGATGAGGCCACAGACCCTGCAGTTTCTGGAAGTTAAACAGCTTTTCAGAAATCATCTGTACTGCAAGGGATCCAGCGTGCCTTGTCCCGGACATGGACCCTTACATTTCTGAAACCTAAACAGCTTTTCAGAAATCCTCTGTACCGCACGGGATCCAGCATGCCTTGAGCAGGCCACAGACCCCTCAATTTCTGGAACCAAAACAGTTTTTCAGAAATCCTCTCTACTGCAAGGGATCCAGCATGCCTTCACCAGAGAACAGACTCCACAGTTTCTGGAACCTAAACAGTTCTTCAGAAATCCTTTGTACTGCAAGGGATCCAGTGTGCCTTGATTAGGCCATTGACCCTGCAGTTAATTGAACCTTAACAGTTCTTCAGAAATCCTCTGTCCTGCAAGGGATCCAGCGTCACTTGACCAGGCCATGGATGCCTCAGCTTCTGGAACCTAAACAGTTCTTCAGAAATCCTTGGTACTCCAAGGCATCCAGCGTGCCTTCACCAGACTATGCACACCACGACTTCTGGAAGCTAAACGGTTCTTCAGATATGGTCTTTACTGCAAGGGATCAAGTGCCCCTTGTCTAGATCTCGGACCCCATGATTTCTGGAACCTAAACAATTCTTCAGAAATCCTATGTACTGCGAGGGATCCAGAATGCCTTGAACAGGCCATGGAAGCCTTAGTTTCTGGAACCTAAACAGTCCTTCAGAAATCAACTGTACTGAAAGGGATCCAGAGTGTCTTCACCAGGTCACAGACTCCGAGGTTTCTGGAACCTAAACAGTTCTTCAGAAATCCTCTGTCCTGCAAGTGATCCAGCAATGACTTGACATGGCCTTGGACGCCTCAGTTTCTGGAACCTAAACAGTTCTTCAGAAATCCTTGGTACTGCAAGGGATCCATAGTGTCTTCACCTGGGTACAGACCCCGCTGTTTCTGGAACCTAAACAGTTCTTCAGAAATCCTCTGTACTGCATGGTATCAAGGGTGCCTTGACCAGGCCTCGGACCCCCCGTGATTTCTGGAACATACTGTTCTTCAGAAATCCTGTGTACTGCAAGGGATCCAACGTGCCTTCACCAGGCCACGGACAACCCAAATTCTGAAACCTAAACAGCTTTTGAGAAATCCTCTGTACAGCAAGGGATCCACCGTGCCTTGAACAGGCAACGGACCCCTCAATTTCTGGAACCTAAACAGTTTTTCTGAAATCCTCTCTACTGCAAGGGATCCAGCATGCCTTGACCAGGACATGGACCCCTCGATTTCTGGAACCCATGCTGTTTTTTGAGAACTCCTCTGTACTGCAAGGGATGCACTGCACCTTCACCTGGGCACAGATTCCGTCATTTCTGGAACCTAAACAGTTTTTCAGAAATCTTATGTACTGCAAGGGATCCAGCTTGCTGAGACCAGGCCATGGATGCCGTGATTTCTGGAACATAAACAGTTCATCAGAAGTCCTGTGTACTGCAAGGGATCCAGCGTGCCTTCACCAGGCCATGGAAGCCTCAGTTTCTGGAACCTAAACAGTTCTTCAGAAATTCTCTGTACTGCAAGAGATCCAGAGTATCTTCACAAGGGCACATACCCCACAGTTTCTGGAACCTGAACAGTACTTCAGAAATCCTTTGTACTGCAAGGGATCAAGTGTGCCTTGACCTGGCCTCAGACCCCGCGATTTCTGGAACATAAACAGCTTTTGAGAAATCCTTTGTACAGCAAGGGATTCACTGTGCCAAGATCAGGCAATGAACCCCTCAATTTCTGGAACCTAAACAGTTTTTCAGAAATCCTCTCTACCTCAAGGGATCCAGCGTGCCTTCACCAGAGCACAGACCCCACGGTTTCCGGAAACTAAACAGTTCTTCAGAAATCCTCTGTATGCATGGATCAAGTGTGCCTTCACCAGACCATGCACACCGCGGTTTCTGGAACCTAAACAGTTCATCAGAAATTGTCTTTATTGCAAGGGATCAAGTGTGCCTTGACTAGACCTCGGACCCCATGATTTCTGCACCCTAAACAGTTCTTCAGACATCAGCTTTACTGCTAGGGATCCACGTGCCTTGAGCAGGCCACAGTTCTCGTGATTTCTGTAACCTAAACAGTTCTTCAGAAATCCTCTGTACTGCAAGGGATCCAGCGTGCCTTGACCAGGCCATGGATCCCGCAGTTTCTGGAACCTAGAGTTTTGCAGAAATCCTCTGTACAACACGGGATCCAGCATGCCTTGAGCTGGACACAGACCCCTCCATTTCTGGAACCTAAATAGTTTTTCAGAAATCTTCTCTACTGCAATGGATGCAGTGCTCCCTCACCAGAGGACAGACCCCACGGTTTCTGGAACCTAAACAGTTCTTCAGAAATCCTGTGTACTACAAGGGATCTAGAATCACTTGACCAGGCCATGGAACCCGTGGCTTCTGGAACCTAAACAGTACATCAGAAATCCTCTGTACTGCAAGGCATCCAGCTTGCCTTCACCAGGCCATGGACACCGCGGTTTCTGGAACCTAAACAGTTCATCAGAAATCCTCTGTACTTCAAGGCATCCAGCTTGCCTTCACCAGGCCATGGACACTGCGGTTTCTGGAACCTAAACAGTTCATCAGAAATCCTCTCTGCTGCAAGGGATCCATTGTGCCTTCACCAGGGCACAGACTCCGCAGTTTCTGGAATCTAAACATTTCTTCAGAAAACCTCTGTACTACAAGGTATCAAGTGTGCCTTGACCAGGCCTTGGACCCCATGATTTCTGGAACATATACAGTTATTCAGAAATCCTTTGAACTGCATGGGATCCAGCGTGCCTTCACTAGGCCATGGACTCCCCGATTTCTGAAACCTGAACAGCTTTTGAGAAATCCTTTGTACAGCAAAGGATTCACCATGCCTAGACCAGGCAATGGACCCCTCAGTTTCTGGAACCTAAACAGTTTTTCAGAAATCCTCTCTACTGCAAGGGATCCAGCGTCCCTTCACCAGAGCGCAGACCCCACAGTTTCTGGAACCTAAACAGTTCTTCTGAAATCCTCAGTACTGTAAGGGATGAAGTGTGCCTTGAACAGGCCTCGTACCCTGTGATTTCTGGAACATAAAGAGTTCTTCAGAAATCCTCTGTACTGCAAGGGATCCATTGTGCCTTCACCAGGGCACAGACCCCACAATTTATGCAACCTTAACAGTTCTTCAGAAATCCTCTGTTCTGCAAGGGATTAAGCATGCCTTGACCACACCATGGACCCCGCTGTTTCTGGAACCTAAAGAGTTTTTCAGAAATCCTCTGTACTGCACAGGATTCAGCATGCCTTGAGCAGACAACAGACCCCTTGATTTTCTGGAACCTAAACAGTTTTTTTTTAAATCTTCTCTATGGCAAGAGATCCAGCGTGCCTTCACCAGAGCACAGATCAAACGGTTTCTGTACCCTAAACAGTTGCTCAGAAATCCTGTGTACTGCAAGGGATCCAGAATGCTTGACCAGGCCATGGAAGCCTTAGTTTCTGGAACCTAAACAGTTCCTCAAAAATCCTCTGTACTGCAAGGGATCCAGAGTGTCTTCACCAGGGAACAGATTCCGCAGTTTCTGGAATCTAAGCATTTCTTCAGAAAACCTCTGTACTACAAGGTATCAAGTGTGCCTTGACCAGGCCTCAGACCCCACAATTTCTGGAACATATACAGTTCTTTAGAAATCCTCTGAACTGCATGGGATCCAGCGTGCCTTCACCAGACCATGGACTCTCCGATTTCTGAAACCTAAACAGCTTTAGAGAAATCCTTTGTACAGCAAGGGATTCACCGTGCCTAGACCAGGCAATGGACCCCTCAGTTTCTGGAACCTAAACAGTTTTTCAGAAATCCTCTCTACTGCAAGGGATCCAGCGTCCCTTCACCAGAGCGCAGACCCCTCGTTTTCTGGAACCTAAACAGTTCTTCAGAAATCCTCTGTACTGCAAGGGCTCCATTGTGCCTTCACCATGGCACAGACCCCACAATTTATGCAACCTTAACAGTTCTTCAGAAATCCTTTGTTCTGCAAGGGATCCAGCATGCCTTGGCCAGGCCATGGACCCCGCTGTTTCTGGAACCTAAAGAGTTTTTCAGGAAATCCTCTCTATGGCAAGAGATCCAGCGTGCCTTCACCAGAGCACAGACCAAACGGTTTCTGTTACCTAAACAGTTGCTCAGAAATCCAGTGAACTGCAAGGGATCCAGCATGCCTTGGCCAGGCCATGGACCCCTCGATTTCTGGAACCTAAACAGTTCTTCAGAAATCCTCGGTACTGCAAGGGATCCAGAGTGTCTTCACCTGGGGACAGACCCCGCAGTTTCTGGAACCTAAACAGTTCTTCAGAAATCCTCTGTACTGCAAGGGATCAAGTGTGCCTAGACAAGGCCTCGGACTCCGTGATTTCTGGAACATAAACAGTTCCTCAGACATCCTCTGTACTGCAAGGGATCCAAAACACCTTGACCAAGCCATGGACCCCGTGACTTCTGGAACCTAAGCAGTTAATCAGAAATCCTCTGTACTGCAAGGCATCCAGCGTGCCTTCACCAGGCCATGCACACCGCGATTTCTGGATGCTAAACGGTTCTTCAGATATGGTCTTTACTGCAAGGGATCAAGTGCCCCTTGTCTAGATCTCAGACCCTGTGATTTCTGGAACCTAAACAATTCTTCAGAAATCCTCTGTGCTGAGAGGGATCCAGAATGCCTTGACCAGGCCATGGAAGCCTTAGTTTCTGGATCCTAAACAGTCCTTCAGAAATCTACTGTACTGCAAGGGATCCAGAGAGTCTTCACCAGGGCACAGACCCCGAGGTTTCTGGAACCTAAGCAGTTCTTCAGAAATCCTCTGTCCTGCAAGTGATCCAGCGTGACTTGACCAGGCCTTGGACGCCTCATTTTCTGGAACCTAAACAGTTCTTCTGAAATCCTCGGTACTGCAAGTGATCCATTGTGTCTTCACCTGGGCACAGACCCCGCTGTTTCTGCAACCTAAACAGTTCTTCAGAAATCTTCTGTACTGCAAGGGATCAAGGGTGTCTTGACCAGGCCTCGGACCCCGCGATTTTTGGAACATTCTGTTTTTTAGAAATCCTGTGTACTGCAAGGGATCCAGCGTGCCTTTACCAGGCCATGGACAACCCAAATTCTGAAACCTAAACAGCTTTTCAGAAATCCTCTGTACAGCAAGGGATCCTCCGTGCCTTGACCAGACAACAGACCCCTGAATTTCTGGAACCTAAACAGTTTTTCATAAATCCTCTCGACTGCAAGGGATCCAGAGTGCCTTGACCAGGACATGGACCCCTAGGTTTCTGCAACCTAAACAGCTTTTCAGAAATCCTCTGTACTGCAAGGGTCCAGCATGCCTTCAGCATGTCATGGACCCCTCGATTTCTGGAACCAATGCTGTTTTTCCAGAACTCCTCTGCACTACAAGGGATGCACTGTGCCTTCACCTGGGCACAGACCCTGTCATTCCTGGAACCTAAGCAGTTTTTCACAAATCTTATGTACTGCAAGGGATCCATCATGCTGAGACCAGACCATGGATGCCGTGATTTCTGGAACATAAACAGTTCGTCAGAAGTCCTGTGTACCACAAGGGATCCAGCTTGCCTTGACCAGGCCATGGACCCCACGGTTTCTTGAACCTAAACAGTTCTTCAGAAATCTTCTGTCCTGCAAGGGATCAGTGTGCCTTCACCAGGCTATGGAAGCCTCAGTTTCTGGAAACAAAACAGGTCTTCAGAAATTCTCTGTACTGCAAGGGATCCAGAGTGTCTTCACCAGGGCACAGATCTCGTGATTTCTGTAACCTAAACAGTTCATCAGAAATCCTCTATACTGCAAGGGATCCAGCGTGCCTTGACCAGGCCATGGATCCCACTGTTTCTGAAATGTAAAAAGTTTTTCAGAACTCCTCTGTACCACACGGGATCCAGCATGCCTTGAGCTGGACACAGACCCCTCGATTTCTGGAACCTAAACAGTTTTTCAGAAATCCTCTCCACTGCAGTGGATGCAGCATGCCTTCACCAGAGTACAGACACCACGGTTTCTGGAACCTAAACAGTTCTTCAGAAATCCTGTGTACTATAAGGGATCCAGAATGACTTGACCAGGCCATGTTCCCCGTGGTTTCTGGAACCTAAACAGTTCATCAGAAATCCTCTGTACTGCAAGGCATCCAGCTTGCCTTCACCAGGCCATGGACACCGCGGTTTCTGGAACCTAAACAGTTCATCAGAGATCCTCTGTACTGCAAGGGATCCATTGTGCCTTCACCAGGGCACAGACCCCACAATTTATAGAACCTTAACAGTTTCTTCAGAAATCCTCTGTTCTCCAAGGGATCCAGCATGCCTTGACCACATCATGGACCCAGCTCTTTCTGGAACCTAAAGACTTTTTCAGAAATCCTCTGCACTGCACAGGATTCAGCATGCCTTGAGCAGACCACAGACCCCTTGTTTTCTGGAACCTAAACAGTTTTTCAGAAATCCTCTCTACTGCAAGGGATCCAGCATGCCTTCACTAGAGCACATACCCCAAGGTTTCTGGAACCTAAACAGTTGTTCAGAAATCCTGTGTACTGCAAGGGATCCAGCATGCCTTGACCAGGCCATGGATGCCTCAGATTCTGGAACCTAAACAGTTCTTCAGAAATCCTCTGTACTGCAAGGGATCGAAAACACCTTGACCAAGCCATTGACCCCGTGATTTCTGGAACCTAAGCAGTCAATCAGAAATCCTCTGTTCTGCAAGCCATCCAGCGTGCCTTCATCAGACTATTCACACCGCAGTTTCTGGAAGATAAACAGTTCTTCAGATATGGTCTTTACTGCAAGGGATCAAGTGCACCTTGTCTAGACCTCGGACCCCGTGATTTCAGGAACCTAAACAGTTCTTCAGAAATCCTATGTACTGCAAGATATCCAGAATGCCTTGACCAGGCTATGGAAGCCTTAGTTTCTGGAACCTAAACAATCTTTCAGAAATCAACTGTATTGCAAGGGATATCAGAGTGTCTTCACCAGGGCACAGACCCCAAGGTTTCTGGAACCTAAACAGTTCATCAGAAATCCTCTGTCCTGCAAGTGATCCAGCGTGACTTGACCAGGCCTTGGACGCCTCAGTTTCTGGAACCTAAACAGTTCTTCAGAAATCCTCTGTACTGCAAGGGATCAAGTGTGCCTAGACAAGGCCTCGGACTCCGTGATTTCTGGAACATAAACAGTTCCTCAGACATCCTCTGTACTGCAAGGGATCCAAAACACCTTGACCAAGCCATGGACCCTGTGACTTCTGGAACTTAAGCAGTTAATCAGAAATCCTCTCTACTGCAAGGCATCCAGCGTGCTTTCACCAGGCCATGCACACCTCGATTTCTGGATGCTAAACGGTTCTTCAGATATGGTCTTTACTGCAAGGGATCAAGTGCCCCTTGTCTAGATCTCAGACCCTGTGATTTCTGGAACCTAAACAATTCTTCAGAAATCCTCTGTACTGCGAGGGATCCAGAATGCCTTGACCAGGCCATGGAAGCCTTAGTTTCTGGATCCTAAACAGTCCTTCAGAAATCTACTGTACTGCAAGGGATCCAGAGAGTCTTCACCAGGGCACAGACCCCGAGGTTTCTGGAACCTAAGCAGTTCTTCAGAAATCCTCTGTCCTGCAAGTGATCCAAGCGTGACTTGACCAGGCCTTGACGCCTCATTTTCTGGAACCTAAACAGTTCTTCTGAAATCCTCGGTACTGCAAGTGATCCATTATGTCTTCACCTGGGCACAGACCCGCTGTTTCTGCAACCTAAACAGTTCTTCAGAAATCTTCTGTACTGCAAGGGATCAAGGTTGTCTTGACCAGGCCTCGGACCCCGCGATTTTTGGAACATTCTGTTTTTTAGAAATCCTGTGTACTGCAAGGGATCCAGCGTGCCTTTACCAGGCCATGGACAACCCAAATTCTGAAACCTAAACAGCTTTTCAGAAATCCTCGGTACAGCAAGGGATCCTCCGTGCCTTGACCAGACAACAGACCCCTGAATTTCTGGAACCTAAACAGTTTTTCAAAAATCCTCTTGACTGCAAGGGATCCAGAGTGCCTTGACCAGGACATGGACCCTAGGTTTCTGCAACCTAAACAGCTTTTCAGAAATCCTCTGTACTGCAAGGGTCCAGCATGCCTTCAGCATGTCATGGACCCCTCGATTTCTGGAACCAATGCTGTTTTCCAGAACTCCTCTGCACTACAAGGGATGCACTGCGCCTTCACCTGGGCACAGACCCTGTCATTCCTGGAACCTAAGCAGTTTTCACAAATCTTTATGTACTGCAGGGATCCATCATGTGAGACCAGACCATGGATGCCGTGATTTCTGGAACATAAACAGTTCGTCAGAAGTCCTGTGTACCGCAAGGGATCCAGCTTGCCTTGACCAGGCCATGGACCCCACGGTTTCTTGAACCTAAACAGTTCTTCAGAAATCTTCTGTCCTGCAAGGGATCCAGTGTGCCTTCACCAGGCTATGGAAGCCTCAGTTTCTGGAAACAAAACAGGTCTTCAGAAATTCTCTGTACTGCAAGGGATCCAGAGTGTCTTCACCAGGGCACAGATCTCGTGATTTCTGTAACCTAAACAGTTCATCAGAAATCCTCTTTACTGCAAGGGATCCAGCGTGCCTTGACCAGGCCATGGATCCCACTGTTTCTGAAATGTAAAAAGTTTTTCAGAACTCCTCTGTACCACACGGGATCCAGCATGCCTTGAGCTGGACACAGACCCCTCGATTTCTGGAACCTAAACAGTTTTTCAGAAATCCTCTCCACTGCAGTGGATGCAGCATGCCTTCACCAGAGTACAGACACCACGGTTTCTGGAACCTAAACAGTTCTTCAGAAATCCTGTGTACTATACGGGATCCAGAACGACTTGACCAGGCCATGGACCCCGTGGTTTCTGGAACCTAAACAGTTCATCAGAAATCCTCTGTACTGCAAGGCATCCAGCTTGCCTTCACCAGGCCATGGACACCGCGGTTTCTGGAACCTAAACAGTTCATCAGAGATCCTCTGTACTGCAAGGGATCCATTGTGCCTTCACCAGGGCACAGACCCCGCAATTTATAGAACCTTAACAGTTTCTTCAGAAATCCTCTGTTCTCCAAGGGATCCAGCATGCCTTGACCACATCATGGACCCAGCTGTTTCTGGAACCTAAAGACTTTTTCAGAAATCCTCTGCACTGCACAGGATTCAGCATGCCTTGAGCAGACCACAGACCCCTTGTTTTCTGGAACCTAAACAGTTTTTCAGAAATCCTCTCTACTGCAAGGGATCCAGCATGCCTTCACTAGAGCACATACCCCAAGGTTTCTGGAACCTAAACAGTTGTTCAGAAATCCTGTGTACTGCAAGGGATCCAGCATGCCTTGACCAGGCCATGGATGCCTCAGATTCTGGAACCTAAACAGTTCTTCAGAAATCCTCTGTACTGCAAGGGATCGAAAACACCTTGACCAAGCCATTGACCCCGTGATTTCTGGAACCTAAGCAGTCAATCAGAAATCCTCTGTTCTGCAAGCCATCCAGCGTGCCTTCATCAGACTATTCACACCGCAGTTTCTGGAAGATAAACAGTTCTTCAGATATGGTCTTTACTGCAAGGGATCAAGTGCACCTTGTCTAGACCTCGGACCCCGTGATTTCAGGAACCTAAACAGTTCTTCAGAAATCCTATGTACTGCAAGATATCCAGAATGCCTTGACCAGGCTATGGAAGCCTTAGTTTCTGGAACCTAAACAATCTTTCAGAAATCAACTGTATTGCAAGGGATCCAGAGTGTCATCACCAGGGCAGAGACCCCAAGGTTTCTGGAACCTAAACAGTTCATCAGAAATCCTCTGTCCTGCAAGTGATCCAGCGTGACTTGACCAGGCCTTGGACGCCTCAGTTTCTGGAACCTAAACAGTTCTTCAGAAATCCTCGGTACTGCAAGGGATCCATAGTGTCTTAACCTGGGTACAGACCCCGCTGTTTCTGGAACCTAAACAGTTCTTCAGAAATCCTCTGTACTGCATGGTATCAAGGGTGCCTTGATCAGGCCTCGGACCCCTCGATTTCTGGAACATACTGTTCTTCAGAAATCTACTCAACTGCATTGGATCCAGCATGCCTTCACCAGGCCACGAACTCCCCGATTTCTGAAACCTAAACAGCTTTTGAGAAATCCTTTGTACAGCAAGGGATTCACCGTGCCTAGATCAGGCAACGGACCCCTCAGTTTTTGGAACCTAAACAGTTTTTCAGAAATTCTCTCTACTGCAAGGGATCCAGCATCCCTTCACCAGAGCACAGACCCCACGGTTTCTGGAACCTAAACAGTTCTTCAGAAATCCTCTGTACTGCATGGGATCCATTGTGCTTTCACCAGGGCACAGACCCTACAATTTTTGGAACCTTAACAGTTCTTCAGAAATCCTCTGTTCTGCAAGGGATCCAGCATGCCTTGACCACACCATGGACCCCGCTGTTTCTGGAACCTAAAGAGGTTTTCAGAAATCCTATGTACTGCACAGGATTCAGCATGCCTTGAGCAGACCACAGACCCCTTTATTTCTGGAACCTAAACAGTTTTTTTAGAAATCCTCTCTACTGCAAGAGATTCAGCGTGCCTTCACCAGAGCACAGACCAAACGGTTTCTGTCACCTAAGCAGTTGCTCAGAAATCCTGTGAATTGCAAGGAAACCAGTGTGCCTTGACCAGGCCATGGACCCTGCGATTTCTTGAACCTAAACAGTTCTTCAGAAATTCTCTGTACTTCAAGGGATCCACTGTGCCTTGACCAGGACATGGACGCCTAAGTTTCTGGAACCCAAATAGTTCTTCAGAAATCCTCGGTACTGCAAGGGATCCAGAGTGTCTTCACCTGGGCACAAGCCTCGTGGTTTCTGGATCCTAAACAGTTCTTCAGAAATACTATGTACTGCGAGGGATCCAGAATGCCTTGACCCAGCCATGGAAGCCTTAGTTTCTGGAACCTAAACAGTCCTTCGGAAATCAACTGTACTGCAAGGGCTCCAGAGTGTCTTCACCAGGACACAGACCCCGTGGTTTCTGGAACCTAAACAATTCTTCAGAAATCCTCTGTCCTGCAAGGGACCCAGTGTGCCTTGACCAGGCCTTGGACGCCTCAGTTGCTGGAACCTAAACAGTTCTTCAGAAATCCTTGGTACTGCAAGGGATCCATTGTGTCTTCACCTGGGCACAGACCCCGCTGTTTCTGCAACCTAAACAGTTCTTCAGAAATCTTATGTACTGCAAGGGATCAAGGGTGTCTTGACCAGGCCTTGGACCCCGTGATTTTTGGAACATTCTGTTTTTTAGAAATCCTGTGTACTGCAAGGGATCCAGCATGCCTTTACCAGGCCATGGACAACCCAAATTCTGAAACCTAAACAGCTTTTCAGAAATCCTCTGTACAGCAAGGGATCCACTGTGCCTTGACCTGACAACAGGCCCTTGAATTTCTGGAACCTAAACAGTTTTTCAGAAATCCTCTCGACTGCAAGGGATCCAGAGTGCCTTGACCAGGACATGGACCCCTAGGTTTCTGCAACCTAAACAGCTTTTCAGAAATCCTCTGTACTGCAAGGGTCCAGCATGCCTTCAGCATGTCATGGACCCCTCGATTTCTGGAACCAATGCTGTTTTTCCAGAACTCCTCTGCACTACAAGGGATGCACTGCTCCTTCACCTGGGCACAGACCCTGTCATTTCTGGAACCTAAGCAGTTTTTCTCAAATCTTATGTACTGCAAGGGATCCATCATGCTGAGACCAGACCATGGATGCCGTGATTTCTGGAACATAAACAGTTCGTCAGAAGTCCTGAGTACCACAAGGGATCCAGCTTGCCTTGACCAGGCCATGGACCCCACGGTTTCTTGATCCTAAACAGTTCTTCAGAAATCTTCTGTCCTGCAAGGGATCCAGTGTGCCTTCACCAGGCCATGGAAGCCTCAGTTTCTGGAAACAAAACAGTTCTTCAGAAATTCTCTGTACTGCAAGGGATCCAGAGTGTCTTCACCAGGGCACAGATCTCGTGATTTCTGTAACCTAAACAGTTAATCAGAAATCCTCTATACTGCAAGGGATCCAGCGTGCCTTGACCAGGCAATGGATCCCACTGTTTCTGACACGTAAAGAGTTTTTCAGAACTCCTCTGTACCACATGGGATCCAGCATGCCTTG
Organism: Neoceratodus forsteri; assembly: GCA_016271365.2. Classification (NCBI taxonomy): domain Eukaryota; kingdom Metazoa; phylum Chordata; order Ceratodontiformes; family Ceratodontidae; genus Neoceratodus; species Neoceratodus forsteri. Next base: position 375,813,587 of record CM028133.1, read on the forward strand.
AGCTGGACACAGACCCCTCGATTTCTGGAACCTAAACAGTTTTTCAGAAATCCTCTCCACTGCAATGGATGCAGCATGCCTTCACCAGAGCACAGACACCATGGTTTCTGGAACCTAAACAGTTCTTCAGAAATCCTGTGTACTACAAGGGATCCAGAACAACTTGACTAGGCCATGGACCCCGTGGTTTCTGGAACCTAAACAGTTCATCAGAAATCCTCTGTACTGCAAGGCATCCTGCTTGCCTTCACCAGGCCATGGACACAGTGGTTTCTGGAACCTAAACAGTTCATCAGAGATCCTCTGTGCTGCAACGGATCCATTGTGCCTTCATCAGGGCACAGATCCCGCAATTTTTAGAATGTTAGCAGTTCTTCAGAAATCCTTTGTTCTCCAAGGGATCCAGCATGTCTTGACCACATCATGGACCCCACTGTTTCTGGAACCTGAAAAGTTTTTCAGAAATCCTCTGTACTGCACAGGATTCAGCACGCCTTGAACAGATCACAGACCCCTTGATTTCTGGAACCTTAACAGTTTTTCAGAAATCCTCTCTACTGCAAGGGATCCAGCATGCCTTCACTAGAGCACATACCCCAAGGTTTCTGGAACCTAAACAGTTGTTCAGAATTCCTGTGTACTGCAAGGGATCCAGCATGCCTTGACCAGGCCATGTACACCTCAGTTTCTGGAACCTAAACAGTTCTTCTGAAATCCTCTGTACTGCAAGGGATCAAAAACACCTTTACCAAGCCATGGACCCCGTGATTTCTGGAACCTAAGCAGTTAATCAGAAATCCTCTGTTCTGCAATCCATCCAGCGTGCCTTCATCAGACCATGCACACCGCAGTTTCTGGAAGATAAACAGTTCTTCAGATATGGTCTTTACTGCAAGGGATCAAGTGCACCTTGTCTAGACCTCGGACCCCGTGATTTCAGGAACCTAAACAGTTCTTCAGAAATCCTATGTACTGCAAGGGATCCAGAATGCCTTGATCAGGCCATGGAAGCCTTAGTTTCTGGAACCTAAACAGTCCTTCAGAAATCAACTGTACTGCAAGGGATCCAGAGTGTCTTCACCAGGGCACAGACCCCAAGGTTTCTGGAACCTAAACAGTTCTTCAGAAATCCTCTGTCCTGCAAGTGATCCAGCGTGCTGAGACCAGGCCATGGATGCTGTGATTTCTAGAACATAAACAGTTCATCAGAACTCCTGTGTACTGCAAGGGATCCAGCTTGCCTTCACCAGGCCATGGACCCCGTGGTTTCTGGAACCTAAACAGTTCTTCAGAAATCCTCTGTCCTGCAAGTGATCCAGCATGACTTAACCAGGCCTTGGATGCCTCAGTTTCTGGAACCTAAACAGTTTTTCAGAAATCCTCGGTACTGCAAGGGATCCATAGTATCTTCACTTGGGTACAGACCCCGCTGTTTCTGGAACCTAAACAGTTCTTCAGAAATCCTCTGTACTGCATGGTATCAAGGGTGCCTTGACCAGGCCTCAGACCCTGCGATTTCTGGAACATATTGTTCTTCAGAAATCCTGTGTACTGCAAGGGATCCAGTGTGCCTTGACCAGGCCACGGACAGCCCAAATTCTGAAACCTAAACGGCTTTTCAGAAATCCTCTGTACAGCAAGGGATCCACCGTGCTTTGACCAGGCAACGGACCCCTCAATTTCTGGAACCTAAACAGTTTTTCTGAAATCCTCTCTACTGCAAGGGATCCAGTGTGCCTTGACAAGGACATGGACCCCTAGATTTCTGGAACCTAAACAGCTCTTCAGAAATCCTCTATACTGCAAGGGATCCAGCATGCCTTCAGCATGTCACTGACCCCTCGATTTCTGGAACCCATGCTGTTTTTTGAGAACTCCTCTGTACTGCAAGGGATGCACTGCACCTTCAGCTGGGCACAGACCCTGTCATTTCTGGAACCTAAACAGTTTTTCAGAAGTCCGGTGTACTGCAAGGGATCCAGCGTGCTGAGACCAGGCCATGGATGCCTTGATTTCTAGAACATAAACAGTTCATCAGAACTCCTGTGTACTGCAAGGGATCCAGCTTGCCTTGACCAGGCCATGGACCCCACGGTTTCTTGAACCCAAACAGTTCTTCAGAAATCCTTTGTCCTGCAAGGGATCCAGACTGCCTTCACCAGGCCATGGAAGCCTCAGTTTCTGCAACCTAAACAGTTCTTCAGAAATTCTCTGTACTGCAAAAGATCCAGAGTGTCTTCACAAGGGCACATACCCCGCAGTTTCTGGAACCTAAACAGTACTTCAGAAATCCTTTGTACTGTAAGGGATCCAGTGTGCCTTCACCAGTACACGGAAACTACGATTTCTGGAACATAAACAGCTTTTGAGAAATCCTTTGTACAGCAAGGGATTCACCGTGCCAAGATCAGGCAACAGACCCCTCAATTTCTGGAACCTAAACATTTTTTCAGAAATCCTCTGTACTGCATGGGATCAAGTGTGCCTTGACCAGGCCCTGGATCCCTCGATTTCTGTAACATAAACAGTTCTTCAGAAATCCTCTGCACTGCAGTGGATCCAGAACACCTTGAACAAGCCATGGACCCCGTGGTTTCTGGAACCTAAGTAGTTCATCAGAAAACCTCTGTACTGCAAGGCATCCAGTGTGCCTTCACCAGACCTCGGACCCCACGATTTCTGCACCCTAAACAGTTCTTCAGACATCAGCGTTACTGCTGGGGATGCAGCGTGCCTTGAGCAGGCCACAGTTCTCGTGATTTCTGTAACCTAAACAGTTCTTCAGAAATCCTCTGTACTGCAAGGGATCAAGCGTGCCATGACCAGGCCATGGATCCCGCTGTTTCTGGAACCTAGAGTTTTTCAGAAATCCTCTGTTCAACACGGGATCCAGCATGCCATCAGCAGGACACAGACCCCTTGATTTCTGTAACCTAAACAGTTTTTCAGAAATCTTCTCTCCTGCAATGGATGCAGTGCGCCCTCACCAGAGGACAGAACCCATGGTTTCTGGAACCTAAACAGTTCTTCAGAAATCCTGTGTACTACAAGGGATCTAGAATGACTTGACCAGGCCATGGAACCCGTGGCTTCTGGAACCTAAACAGTACGTCAGAAATCCTCTGTACTGCAATGCATCCAGCTTGCCTTCACCAGGCCATGGACACAGCAGTTTCTGGAACCTAAACAGTTCATCAGAAATCCTCTGTACTTAAAGGCATCCAGCTTGCCTTCACTAGGCCATGGACCCTGCTGTTTCTGGAACCTAAAGAGTTTTTCAGAAATCCTCTGTACTGCATGGGATCAAGTGTGCCTTGACCAGGCCCTGGATCCTGTGATTTCTGTAACATAAACAGTTCTTCAGAAATCCTCTGCACTGCACTGGATCCAGAACACCTTGAAAAAGCCATGCACCCCGTGGTTTCAAGGAACCTAAGTAGTTCATCAGAAAACCTCTGTACTGCAAGGCATCCAGTGTGCCTTCAACAGACCATGCACACCGCGGTTTCTGGAACCTAAACAGTTCTTCAGAAATTGTCTTTACTACAAGGGATCAAGTGTGCCTTGACTAGACCTCAGACCCCATGATTTCTGCACCCTAAACAGTTCTTCAGACAGCCGCTTTACTGCTGGGGATGCAGCGTGCCTTGAGCAGGCCACAGTTCTCATGATTTCTGTAACCTAAACAGTTCTTCAGAAATCCTCTGTACTGCAAGGGATCCAGCGTGCCTTGACCAGGCCATGGATCCCGCTGTTTCTGGAGCCTAGAGTTTTTCAGAAATCCTCTGCTCAACACGGGATCCAGCATGCCTTGAGCAGGACACAGACCCCTTGATTTCTGTAACCTAAACAGTTTTTCAGAAATCTTCTCTACTGCAATGGATGCAGTGCACCCTCACCAGAGGACAGACCACACGGTTTCTGGAACCTAAACAGTTCTTCAGAAATCCTGTGTACTACAAGGGATCTAGAATGACTTGACCAGGCCATGGAACCCGTGGCTTCTAGAACCTAAACAGTACATCAGAAATCCTCTGTACTTAAAGACATCCAGCTTGCCTTCACTAGGCCATGGACCCTGCTGTTTCTGGAACCTAAAGAGTTTTTCAGAAATCCTCTGTACTGCACAGGATTCAGCATGCCTTGAGCAGACAACAGACCCCTTGATTTTCTGGAATCTAAATAGTTTTTTTAGAAATCCTCTCTATGGCAAGAGATCCAGCATGCCTTCACCAGAGCACAGATCAAACGGTTTCTGTAACCTAAACAGTTGCTCAGAAATCCTGTGAACTGCAAGGGATCCAGCATGCCTTGACCAGGCCATGGACCCGGCGATTTCTTGAACCTAAACACTTCTGCAGAAATTCTCTGTACTGCAAGGGATCCAGCATGCCTTGACCAGGCCATGGACCCCGCAATTTCTGGAACCTAAACAGTTCTTCAGAAATCCTCGGTACTGCAAGGGATCCAGAGTGTCTTCACCTGGGCACAGAAACTGTGGTTCCTGGAACCTAAACAGTTCTTCAGAAATCCTCTGTACTGCAAGGGATCATGTGTGCCTAGACCAGGCCTCGGACTCCGTGATTTGTGGAACATAAACAGTTCCTCAGAAATCCTCTGTACTGCATGGAATCCAAAACACCTTCACTAAGCCATGGACCCCGTGACTTCTGGAACCTAAGCAGTTAATCAGAAATCCTCTGTACTGCAAGGCATCCAGCGTGCCATGCACACCGTGATTTCTGGAAGCTAAACGGTTCTTCAGATACGGTCTTTACTGCAAGGGATCAAGTGCCCCTTGTCTAGATCTTGGACCCCGTGATTTCTGGAACCTAAACAATTCTTACGAAATCCTATGTACTGCAAGGGATCCAGAATGCCTTGACCAGGCCATGGAAGCCTTAGTTTCTGGAACCTAAACAGTCCTTCAGAAATCAACTGTACTGCAAGGGATCCTGAGTGTCTTCACAAGGGCACAGACCCCGAGGTTTCTGGAACCTAAACAGTTCTTCAGAAATCCTCTGTCCTGCAAGTGATCCAGCGTGACTTGACCAGGCCTTGGACGCCTCAGTTTCTGGAACCTAAACAGTTCTTCAGAAATCCTCTGCACTTGCAAGCGATCCAGCGTGCCTTCACCAGGCCATGGAAGCCTCAGTTTCTAGAACCTAAACAGTTCTTCAGAAATTCTCTGTACTGCAAGAGATCCCTAGTGTCTTCACAAGGGCACCTACCCCGCAGTTTCTGGAACCTAAACAGTACTTCAGAAATCCTTTGTACTGTAAGGGATCCAGTGTGCCTTCACCAGTACACGGAAACTACGATTTCTGGAACATAACACCTTTTGAGAAATCCTTTGTACAGCAAGGGATTCACCGTGCCAAGATCAGGCAACAGACCCCTCAATTTCTGGAACCTAAACAGTTTTTCAGAAATCCTCTGTACTGCATGGGATAAAGTGTGCCTTGACCAGGCCCTGGATCCCGCGATTTCTGTAACATAAACAGTTCTTCAGAAATCCTCAGCACTGCAGTGGATCCAGAACACCTTGAACAAGCCATGGACCCCGTGGTTTCTGGAACCTAAGTAGTTCATCTAAAAACCTCTGTACTGCAAAGCACCCAGCGTGCCTTCACCAGACCATGCACACCGCAGTTTCTGGAACCTAAACAGTTCTTCAGAAATTGTCTTTACTACAAGGGATCAAGTGTGCCTTGACTAGACCTCGGACCACACGATTTCTGCACCCTAAACAGTTCTTCAGACATCAGCTTTACTGCTGGGGATGCAGCGTGCCTTGAGCAGGCCACAGTTCTCGTGATTTCTGTAATCAAAACAGTTCTTCAGAAATCCTCTGTACTGCAAGGGATCCAGTGCACCTTGACCAGGCCATGGATCCCGCTGTTTCTGGAACCTAGAGTTTTTCAGAAATCCTCTGTCAACACGGGATCCAGCATGCCTTGTGCAGGACACAGACCCCTTGATTTCTGTAACCTAAACAGTTTTTCAGAAATCTTCTCTACTGCAATGGATGCAGTGTGCCCTCTCCAGAGGACAGACCCCACGGTTTCTGGAACCTAAAAAGTTCTTCAGAAATCCTGTGTACTACATGGGATCTAGAATGACTTGACCAGGGCATGGAACCCGTGGCTTCTGGAACCTAAACAGTACATCAGAAATCCTCTGTACTGCAAGGCATCCAGCTTGCCTTCACCAGGCCATGGAGACCGCGGTTTCTGGAACCTAAACAGTTCATCAGAAATCCTCTGTACTTAAAGACATCCAGCTTGCCTTCACTATGCCATGGACCTCGCTGTTTCTGGAACCTAAAGAGTTTTTCAGAAATCCTCTGTACTGCACAGGATTCAGCATGCCTTGAGCAGACAACAGACCCCTTGATTTTCTGGAACCTAAACAGTTTTTTTAGAAATCCTCTCTATGGCAAGAGATCCAGCGTGCCTTCACCAGAGCACAGATCAAACGATTTCTGTAACCTAAACAGCTGCTCAGAAATACTGTGAACTACAAGGGATCCAGCATTCCTTGACCAGCCATGGACCACGCGATTTCTTGAACCTAAACACTTCTGCAGAAATCCTCGGTACTGCAAGGGATCCAGAGTGTCTTCACCTGGGCACAGACCCTGTGGTTCCTGGAACCTAAACAGTTCTTCAGAAATCCTCTGTACTGCATGGGATCAAGTGTGCCTAGACCAGGCCTCGGACTCCGTGATTTGTGGAACATAAACAGTTCCTCAGAAATCCTCTGTACTGCAAGGGATCCAAAACACCTTGACCAAGCCATGGACCCCGTTACTTCTGGATCCTAAGCAGTTAATCAGAAATCCTCTGTACTGCAAGGCATCCAGCGTGCCTTCACCAGACCATGCATACTGCGATTTCTGGAAGCTTAACGGTTCTTCAGATATGGTCTTTACTGCAAGGGATCAAGTGCCCCTTGTCTAGATCTCGGACTCCGTGATTTCTGGAACCTGAACAATTCTTGAGAAATCCTATGTACTGCAAGGGATCCAGAATGCCTTGACCAGGCCATGGAAGCCTTAGTTCCTGGAACCTAAACAGTTCCTCAAAAATCCTCTGTACTGCAAGGGATCCAGAGTGTCTTCACCAGAGAACAAATTCCGCAGTTTTTGGAATCTAAACATTTCTTCCGAAAACCTCTGTACTACAAGGTATCAAGTGTGCCTTGACCAGGCCTCGGACCCCGTGATTTCTGGGACATATACAGTTCTTCAGAAATCCTCTGAACTGCATGGGATCCAATCCATCGTGCCTTCACCACGCCATGGACTCTCCGATTTCTGAAACCTAAACAGCTTTTGAGAAATCCTTTGTACAGCAAGGGATTCACTGTGCCTAGACCAGGCAACGGACCCCTCAGTTTCTGGAACCTAAACAGGTTTTCAGAAATTCTCTGTACTGCAGGGGATCCAGCGTCCCTTCACCAGAGCGCAGACTCAACGGTTTCTGGAACCTAAACAGTTCTTCTGAAATCCTCAATACTGCAAGGGATCAAGGTGCCTTGAACAGGCCTCATACCCTGTGATTTCTGGAACATAAAGGTTCTTCAGAAATCCTCTGTACTACAAAGGAGTCCTTGTGCCTTCACCAGGGCACAGAAACTGCAATTTATGCAACCTTAACAGTTCTTCAGAAATCCTTTGTTCCGCAAGGGATCCAGCATGCCTTGACCACACCATGGACCCCGCTGTTATTGGAACCTAAAGAGTTTTTCAGAAATCCTCTGTTCAACAGGGGATCCAGCATCCTTACACAGGACACGGACCCCTTGATTTCTGTAACCTAAACAGTTTTTCAGAAATCTTCTCTACTGCAATGGATGCAGTGCGCCCTCACCAGAGGAGAGACCCCACGGTTTCTGGAACCTAAACAGCTCTTCAGAAATCCTGTGTACTACAAGGGATCTAGAATGACTTGACCAGGCCATGGAACCCGTAGCTTCTGGAACCTAAACAGTACATCAGAAATATTCTGAACTGCAAGGCATCCAGCTTGCCTTCACCAGGCCATGGAGACCGCTGTTTCTGGAACCTAAAGAGTTTTTCAGAAATAATCTGTACTGCACAGGATTCAGCATGCCTTGAGCAGACAACAGACCGCTTGATTTTCTGGAACCTAAACAGTTTTTTTAGAAATCCTCTCTATGGCAAGATATCCAGCATGCCTTCACCAGAGTACAGACCAAACGGTTTCTGTAACCTAAATAGTTGCTCAGAAATCCTGTGAACTGCAAGGGATCCAGCATGCCTTGACCAGGCCATGGACCCTGTGATTTCTTGAACCTAAACAGTTCTTCAGAAATTCTCCGTACTGCAAGGGATCTAGCATGCCTTGACCAGGCCATGGACCCCGCGATTTCTGGAACCTTAACAGATCTTCAGAAATCCTCGGTACTGCTAGGGATCCAGAGTGTCTTCGCCTGGGCACAGACCCCGTGGTTTCTCTAACATAAACAGTTCTTCAGAAATCCTCGGTATTGCAAGGGATCCAGAGTGTCTTCGCCTGGGCACAGACCGTGTGGTTCCTGGAACCTAAACAGCTTATCAGAAATCCTCTGTACTGCAAGGGATCAAGTGTGCCTAGACCAGGCCTCGGACTCCGTGATTTGTGGAACATAAACAGTTCCTCAGAAATCCTCTGTACTGCAAGGGATCCAAAACACCTTGACCAAGCCATGGACCCCGTGATTTCTGGAACCTAAGCAGTTAATCAGAAATCCTCTGTACTGCAAGGCATCCAGCGTGCCATGCACACTGCGATTTCTGGATGCTAGACGGTTCTTCAGATATGGTCTTTACTGCAAGGGATCAAGTGCACCTTGTCTAGATCTTGGACCCCATGATTTCTGGAACCTAAACAATTCTTGAGAAATCCTATGTACTGCAAGGGATCCAGAATGCCTTGACCAGGCCACGGAAGCCTTAGTTTCTGGAACCTAAACAGTCCTAAAGAAATCAACTGTACTGCAAAGGATCCAGAGTGTCTTCACCAGGGCACAGACCCCGAGGTTTCTGGAACCTGAACAGTTCTTTAGAAATCCTCTGTCCTGCAAGTGATCCAGCGTGACTTGACCAGGCCTTGGATGCCTCAGTTTCTGGAACCTAAACAGTTCTTCAGAAATCCTCGGTACTGCAAGCGATCCAGCGTGCCTTCACCAGGCCATGGAAGCCTCAGTTTCTGGAACCTAAACAGTTCTTCAGAAATTCTCTGTACTGCAAGAGATCCAGAGTGTCTTCACAAGAGCACATACCCCGCAGTTTCTGGAGCCTAAACAGTACTTCAGAAATCCTTTGTACTGTAAGGGATCCAGTGTGCCTTCACCAGTCCACGGAAACTATGATTTCTGGAACATAACAGCTTTTGAGAAATCCTTTGTACAGCAAGGGATTCACCATGCCAAGATCAGGCAACAGACCCCTCAATTTCTGGAACCTAAGCAGTTTTTCAGAAATGCTCTGTACTGCATGGGATCAAGTGTGCCTTGACCAGGCCCTGGAACCCGCGATTTCTGTAACAGAAACAGTTCTTCAGAAATCCTCTGCACTGCAGTGGATCCAGAACACCTTGAACAAGCCATGGACCCCGTGGTTTCTGGAACCTAAGTAGTTCATCAGAAAACCTCTGTACTGCAAGGCATCCAGCGTGCCTTCACCAGACCATGCACACCGCAGTTTCTGGAAGCTAAACAGTTCTTCAAAAATTGTTCTTACTACAAGGGATCAAGTGTGTCTTGACTAGATCTCGGACCCCACGATTTCTGCAACCTAAACAGTTCTTCAGACATCAGCTTTACTGCTGGGGATGCAGCGTGCCTTGAGCAGGCCACAGTTCTCGTGATTTCTGTAACCTAAACAGTTCTTCAGAAATCCTCTGTACTGCAAGGGATCCAGCGTGCCTTGACCAGGCCATGGATCTCGCTGTTGCTGGAACCTAGAGTTTTTCAGAAATCCTCTGTTCAACATGGGATCCAGCAAGCCTTGCTCAGGACACAGACCCGTTGATTTCTGTAACCTAAAAAGTTTTTCAGGAATCTTCTCTACTACAATGGATGCAGTGTGCCCTCACCAGAGGGCAGACCCCACGGTTTCTGGAACCTTAACAGTTCTTCAGAAATCCTGTGTACTACAAGGGATCTAGAATGACTTGACCAGGCCATGGACACCGCGGTTTCTGGAACCTAAACAGTTCATCAGAAATCCTCTGTACTTTATGGCATCCAGCTTGCCTTTACTAGGCCATGGACCCCGCGGTTTCTGGAACCTAAAGAGTTTTTCAGAAATCCTCTGTACTGCACAGGATTCAGCATGCCTTGAGCAGACAACAGACCCCTTGATTTTCTGGAACCTAAACAGTTTTTTTAGAAATCCTCTCTATGGCAAGAGATCCAGCGTGCCTTTACAAGAGCACAGATCAAACGGTTTCTGTAACCTAAACAGCTGCTCAGAAATCCTGGGAACTGCAAGGGATCTGGCATGCCTTGACCAGGCCATGGACCCCGCAATTTCTTGAACCTAAACACTTCTGCAGAAATTCTCTGTACTGCAAGGGATCCAGCATGCCTTGACCAGGCCATGGAAGCCTTAGTTTCTGGAACCAAAACAGTCCTTCAGAAATCAACTGTACTGCAAGGGATCCAGAGTGTCTTCACCAGGGCACAGACCCCGAGGTTTCTGGAACTTAAACAGTTCTTCAGAAATCCTCTGTCCTGCAAGTGATCCAGCGTGACTTGACCAGGCCTTGGACACCTCAGTTTCTGGAACCTAAACAGTCCTTCAGAAATCCTCGGTACTGCAAGCGATCCAGCGTGCCTTCACCAGTCCTTGGAAGCCTCAGTTTCTGGAACCTAAACAGTTCTTCAGAAATTCTCTGTACTGCAAGAGATCCAGAGTGTCTTCACAAGGGCACATACCCCGCAGTTTCTGGAACCTAAACAGTACTTCAGAAATCCTTTGTACTGTAAGGGATCCAGTGTGCCTTCACCAGTCCACGGAAACTATGATTTCTGGAACATAAACAGCTTTTGAGAAATCCTTTGTACAGCAAGGGATTCAGCGTGCCAAGATCAGGCAACAGACCCCTCAATTTCTGGAACCTAAACAGTTTTTCAGAAATCCTCTGTACTGCATGGGATCAAGTGTGCCTTGACCAGGCCCTGGATCCCGCGATTTCTGTAACATAAGCAGTTGTTCAGAAATCCTCTGCACTGCAGTGGATCCAGAACACCTTGAACAAGCCATGGACCCCGTGGTTTCTGGAACCTAAGTAGTTCATCAGAAAACCTCTGTACAGCAAGGCATCCAGCGTGCCTTCACCAGACCATGCACACCGCGGTTTCTGGAACCTAAACAGTTCTTCAGAAATTGTCTTTACTACAAGGGATCAAGTGTGCCTTGACTAGACCTCGGACCCCACGATTTCTGCACCCTAAACTGTTCTTCAGACATCAGCTTTACTGCTGGGGATGCAGCGTGCTTTAAGCAGGCCACAGTTCTCGTGATTTCTGTTACTTAAACAGTTCTTCAGAAATCCTCTGTACTGCAAGGGATCCAGCGTGCCTTGACCAGGCCATGGATTCCACTGTTTTGGGAACCTAGAGTTTTTCAGAAATCCTCTGTTCAACACGGGATCCTGCATGCCTTGAGCAGGACACAGACCGCTTGATTTCTGTAAACTAAACAGTTTTTCAGAAATCTTCTCTACTGCAATGGATTCAGTGCACCCTCACCAGAGGACAGACCCCATGGTTTCTGGAACCTAAACAGTTCTTCAGAAATCCTGTGTACTACAAGGGATCTAGAATGACTTGACCAGGCCATGGAACCCGTGGCTTCTGGAACCTAAACGGTACATCAGAAATCCTCTGTACTGCAAGGCATCTAGCTTGCCTTCACCAGGCCATGGACACCGCGGATTCTGGAACCTAAACAGTTCATCAGAAATCCTCTGTACTTAAAGGCATCCAGCTTGCCTTCACTAGGCCATGGACCCCTCAGTTTCTGGAACCTAAAGGGTTTTTCAGAAATCCTCTGTACTGCACAGGATTCAGCATGCCTTGAGCAGACAACAGACCCCTTGATTTTCTGTAACCTAAACAGTTTTTTTAGAAATCCTCTCTATGGCAAGAGATCCAGCGTGCCTTTACGAGAGCACAGATCAAACGGTTTCTGTAACCTAAACAGCTGCTCAGAAATCCTGTGAACTGCAAGGGATCCAGCATGTCTTGACCAGGCCATGGACCCCGTGATTTCTTGAACCTAAACAGTTCTTCAGAAATCCTCGGTACTGCAAGGGATCCAGAGTGTCTTTGCCTGGGCACAGACCCTGTGGTTCCTGGAACCTAAACAGTTCTTCAGAAATCCTCTGTACTGCAAGGGTTCAAGTGTGCCTAGACCAGGCCTCGGACTCCGTGATTTCTGGAACATAAACAGTTCCTCAGAAATCCTCTGTACTGCAAGGCATCCAGTGTGCCTTCACCAGACCATGCACACTGCAATTTCTGGAAGCTAAACGGTTCTTCAGATATGGTCTTTACTGCAAGGGATCAAGTGCCCCTTGTCTAGATCTCGGAACCCGTGATTTCTGGAACCTAAGCAATTCTTGAGAAATCCTATGTACTGCAAGGGATCCAGAATGCCTTGACCAGGCCATGGAAGCCTTAGTTCCTGGAATCTAAACAGTTCCTCAAAAATCCTCTGTACTGCAAGGGATCCAGAGTGTCTTCACCAGGGAACAGATTCCGCAGTTTCTGGAATCTAAACATTTCTTCAAAAAACCTCTGTACTACAAGGTATCAAGTGTGCCTTGACCAGGCCTCGGACCCTGTAATTTCTGGAACATATACAGTTCTTCAGAAATCCTCTGAACTGCATGGGATCCATCGTGCCTTCACCAGACCATGTACTTTCCGATTTCTGAAACCTAAACAGCTTTTGAGAAATCCTTTGTGCAGCTAGGGATTCACCGTGCCTAGGCCTGGCAACGGACCCCTCAGTTTCTGGAACCTAAACAGTTTTTAAGAAACCTCAATACTGTAAGAGATCCAGTGTCCCTTTACCAGAGTGCAGACCCAACGGTTTCTGGAACCTAAACAGTTCTGAAATCCTCAGTACTGCAAGGGGATCAAGTGTGCCTTGAACAGACCTCATACCCTGTGATTTCTGGAACATAAAGAGTTCTTCAGAAATCCTCTGTACTGCAAGGGGTCCATTGTGCCTTCACCAGGGCACAGAAACTGCAACTTATGCAACCTTAACAGTTCTTCAGAAATCCTTTGTTCTGCAAGGGATCCAGCATGCCTTGACCACACCATGGACCCCATTGTTATTGGAACCTAAAGAGTTTTTCAGAAATCCTCTGTACTGCACAGGATTCAGCATGCCTTGAGCTGACAACAGACCCCTTGATTTTCTGGAACCTAAACAGTTTTTTTAAAAATCCTCTCTATGGCAAGATATCCAGCATGCCTTCACCAGAGTACAGACCAAACAGTTTCTGTAACCTAAACAGTTGCTCAGAAATCCTGTGAACTGCAAGGGATCCAGCATGCCTTGACCAGGCCATGGACCCCGTGATTTCTTGAACCTAAAGAGTTCTTCAGAAATTCTCTGTACTGCAGGGGATCCAGCATGCCTTGACCAGGACATGGACCCCGCGATTTCTGGAACCTAAACTGTTCTTCAAAAATCTTCGGTACTGCAAGGGATCCAGAGTGTCTTCGCCTGGGCACAGACCCCGTGATTTCTGGAACCTAAACAGTTCTTCAGAAATCCTCGGTACTGCAAGGGATCCAGAGTGTCTTCACCTGGGCACAGACCGTGTGGTTCCTGGAACCTAAACAGCTTATCAGAAATCCTCTGTACTGCAAGGGATCAAGTGTGCCTAGACCAGGACTCGGACTCCGTGATTTCTGGAACATAAACAGTTCCTCAGAAATCCTCTGTACTGCAAGGGATCCAAAACACCTTGATCAAGCCATGGACCCTGTGATTTCTGGAACCTAAGCAGTTAATCAGAAATCCTCTGTTCTGCAAGGCATCCAGCGTGTCTTCACCAGACCATGCACACCGCGATTTCTGGATGCTAATCGGTTCTTCAGATATGGTGTTTACAGTAAGGGATCAAGTGCCCCATGTCTAGATCTCGAACCCCGTGATTTCTGGAACCTAAACAATTCTTCAGAAATCCTATGTACTGCAAGGGATCCAGAATGCCTTGACCAGGCCATGGAAGCCTTAGTTTCTGGATCCTAAACAGTCCTTCAGAAATCTACTGTACTGAAAGGGATCCAGAGTGTCTTCACCAGGGCACAGACCCCGAGGTTTCTGGAACCTAAACAGTACTTCAGAAATCCTCTGTCCTGCAAGTGATCCAGCATGACTTGACCAGGCCTTGGACGCTTCAGTTTCTGGAACCTAAACAGTTCTTCAGAAATCCTCTGTACTGTAAGGGATCCAGCGTGCCTTGACCAGGCCATGGATCCCGCTGTTTCTGGAATCTAGAGTTTTTCAGAAATCCTCTGTTCAACACGGGATCCAGCATGCCTTGCGCAGGACACAGACCCCTTGATTTCTGTAACCTAAACAGTTTTTCAGAAATCTTCTCTACTGCAATGGATGCAGTGCGCACTCACCAGAGGACAGACCCCACGGTTTCTGGAACCTAAACAGTTCTTCAGAAATCCTGTGTACGACAAGGGATCTAGAATGACTTGACCAGGCCATGGAACCCGTGGCTTCTGGAACCTAAACAGTACATGAGAAATCCTCTGTACTGCAAGGCATCCAGCTTGCCTTCACCAGCCCATGGACACCATGGTTTCGGGATCCTAAACAGTTCTTCAGAAATCCTCTGTCCTGCAAGTGATCCAGCGTGACTTGACCAGGCCTTGGACGCCTCAGTTTCTCGAACCTAAACAGTTCTTCAGGAATCCTCGGTACTGCAAGCGATCCAGGGTGCCTTCACCAGGCCATGGAAGCCTCAGTTTCTGGAACCTAATCAGTTCTTCAGAAATTCTCTGTACTGCAAGAGATCCAGAGTGTCTTCACAAGGGCACATACCCCGCAGTTTCTGGAACCTAAACAGTACTTCAGAAATCCTTTGTACTGTAAGCGATCCAGTGTGCCTTCACTAGTCCACGGAAACTACGATTTCTGGAACATAACAGCTTTTGAGAAATCCTTTGTACAGCAAGGGATTCACCATGCCAAGATCAGGCAACAGACCCCTCAATTTCTGGAACCTAAACAGTTTTTCAGAAATGCTCTGTACTGCATGGGATCAAGTGTGCCTTGACCAGGCCCTGGATCCCGCGATTTCTGTAACATAAGCAGTTCTTCAGAAATCCTCTGCACTGCAGTGGATCCAGAACACGTTGAACAAGCCATGGACCCCGTGGTTTCTGGAACCTAAGTAGTTCATCAGAACACCTCTGTACTGCAAGGCATCCAGCGTGCCTTCACCAGACCATGCACACCGCGGTTTCTGGAACCTAAACAGTTCTTCAGAAATTGTCTTTACTGCAAGCGATTGAGTGTGCCTTGACTAGACCTCAGACCCCACGATTTCTGCACCCTAAACAGTTCTTCAGACATCAGCTTTACTGCTATGGATCCAGCGTGCCTTGAGCAGGCAACAGTTCTCGTGATTTCTGTAACCTAAACAGTTCTTCAGAAATCCTCTGTACTGCAAGGGATCCAGCATGCCTTGACCAGGCCATGGATCCCGCTGTTTCTGGAACCCTAAGTTTTCAGAAACCTCTGTTCAACACAGGATCCAGCATGCCTTGCACAGGACACAGACCCCTTGATTTCTGTAACCTAAACAGTTTTTCAGAAATCTTCTCTACTGCAATGGATGCAGTGCGCCGTCACCAGAGGACAGACCCCACGGTTTCTGGAACCTAAACAGTTCTTCAGAAATCCTGTGTACGACAAGGGATCTAGAATGACTTTACCAGGCCATGGAACCCGTGGCTTCTGGAACCTAAACAGTACATCAGAAATTCTCTGTACTGCTAGGCATCCAGCTTGCCTTCACCAGGCCATGGACACCACGGTTTCTGGATCCTAAACAGTTCTTCAGAAATCCTCTGTCCTGCAAGTGATCCAGCGTGACTTGACCAGGCCTTGGACGCCTCACTTTCTGGAATCTAAACAGTTCTTCAGAAATCCTCGGTACTGCAAGCGATCCAGCGTGCCTTCACCAGGCCATGGAAGCCTCAGTTTCTGGAACCTAATCAGTTCTTCAGAAATTCTCTGTACTGCAAGAGATCCAGAGTGTCTTCACAAGGGCACATACCCCGCAGTTTCTGGAACCTAAACAGTATTTCTGAAATCCTTTGTACTGTAAGGGATCCAGTGTGCCTTCACCAGTCCACACAAACTACGATTTCTGGAACATAAACAGCTTTTGAGAAAACCTTTGTACAGGAAGGGATTCACCGTGCCAAGGTCAGGCAACAGACCCCTCAATTTCTGGAACCTAAACAGTTTTTCAGAAATCCTCTGTACTGCATGGGATCAAGTGTGCCTTGACCAGGCCCTGGATCCCTCGATTTCTGTAACATAAACAGTTCTTCAGAAATCCTCTGCACTGCAGTGGATCCAGAACACCTTGAACAAGCCATGGAACCCGTGGTTTCTGGAACCTAAGTAGTTCATCAGAAAACCTCTGTACTGCAAGGCATCCAGCGTGCCTTCACCAGACCATGCACACCGTGGTTTCTGGAACCTAAACAGTTCATCAGAAATCCTCTGTACTTAAAGGCATCCAGTGATCCAGCGTGACTTGACCAGGCCTTGGACGCCTCAGTTTCTGGAACCTAAACAGTTCTTCAGAAATCCTCGGTACTGCAAGCGATCCAGCGTGCCTTCACCAGGCCATGGAAGCCTCAGTTTCTGGAACCTAATCAGTTCTTCAGAAATTCTCTGTACTGCAAGAGATCCAGAGTGTCTTCACAAGGGCACATACCCTGCAGTTTCTGGAACCTAAACAGCATTTCCGAAATCCTTTGTACTGTAAGGGATCCAGTGTGCCTTCACCAGTCCACACAAACTACGATTTCTGGAACATAAACAGCTTTTGAGAAATCCTTTGTACAGCAAGGGATTCACCGTGCCAAGGTCAGGCAACAGACCCCTCAATTTCTGGAACCTAAACAGTTTTTCAGAAATCCTCTGTACTGCATGGGATCAAGTGTGCCTTGACCAGGCCCTGGATCCCGCAATTTCTGTAACATAAACAGTTCTTCAGAAATCCTCTGCACTGCAGTGGATCCAGAACACCTTGAACAAGCCATGGACCCCGTGGTTTCTGGAACCTAAGTAGTTCATCAGAAAACCTCTGTACTGCAAGGCATCCAGCGTGCCTTCACCAGACCATCCACACCGCGGTTTCTGGAACCTAAACAGTACATCAGAAATCCTCTGTACTTAAAGACATCCAGCTTGCCTTCACTAGGCCATGGACCCCGCTGTTTCTGGAACCTAAAGAGTTTTTCAGAAATCCTCTGTACTGCACAGGATTCAGCATGCCTTTAGCAGACAACAGACCACTTGATTTTCTGGAATCTAAACAGTTTTTTTAGAAATCCTCTCTATGGCAAGAGATCCAGCGTGCCATCTCCAGAGCACAGATCAAACGGTTTCTGTAACCTAAATAGCTGCTCAGAAATCCTGTGAACAGCAAGGGATCCAGCATGCCTTGACCAGGCCATGGAGCCCACAATTTCTTGAACCTAAACACGTCTGCAGAAATTCTCTGTACTGCAAGGGATCCAGCATGCCTTGACCAGGCCATGGAAGCCTTAGTTCCTGGAATCTAAACAGTTCCTCAAAAATCCTCTGTACTGCAAGGGATCCAGAGTGTCTTCACCAGGAAACAGATTCCACAGTTTCTGGAATCTAAACATTTCTTCAGAAAACCTCTGTACTACAAGGTATCAAGTGTGCCTTGACCAGGCCTCGGATCCCGTGATTTCTGGAACATATACCATTCTTCAGAAATCCTCTGAACTGGCTGGGATCCATCATGCCTTCACCAGGCCATGGACTCTCCGATTTCTGAAACCTAAACAGCTTTTGAGAAATCCTTTGTACAGCAAGTGATTCACCATGGCTAGACCAGGCAACGGACCCCTCAGTTTCTGGAACCTAAACAGTTTTTCTGAAATCCTCTATACTGCAAGGGATCCAGCGTCCCCTCACCAGAGCGCAGACCCAACGGTTTCTGGAACCTAAACAGTTCTTCTGAAATCCTCAGTACTGCAAGGGATCATGTGCCTTGAACAGGCTCATACCCTGTGATTTCTGGAACATAAAGAGTTCTACAGAAATCATCTGAACTGCAAGGGGTCCATTGTGCCTTCACCAGGGCACAGACCCTGCAACTTATGCAACCTTAACAGTTCTTCAGAAATCCTTTGTTCTGCAAGAGATCCAGCATGCCTTGACCACACCATGGACCCCGCTGTTATTGGAACCTAAAGAGTTTTTCAGAAATCCTCTGTACTGTACAGGATTCAGCATGCCTTGAGCCGACAACAGACCCCTGATTTTCTGGAACCTTAACAGTTTTTTTAGAAATTCTCACTATGGCAAGATATCCAGCATGCCTTCACCAGAGCACAGACCAAACGGTTTCTGTAACCTAAACAGTTGCTCAGAAATCCTGTGAACTGCAAGGATCCGCATGCTTGACCAGGCCATGGACCCAGCGATTTCTTGAACCTAAACAGTTCTTCAGATATTCTCTGTACTGCAAGGGATCCAGCATGCCTTTACCAGGCCATGGACCCATAATTTCTGGATCTTAAACAGTTCTTCAGAAATCCTCGGTACTGCAAGGGATCCAGAGTGTCTTTGCCTGGGCACAGACCCCTCGGTTTCTGGAACCTAAACAGTTCTTCAGAAATCTCGGTACTGCAAGGGATCAGAGTGTCTTCACCTGGGCACAGACACGTGTGGTTCCTGGAACCTAAACAGCTCATCATAAATCCTCTGTACTGCAAGGATCCGTAGTGCCTAGACCAGGACTCGGACTCACGTGATTTCTGGAACATAAACAGTTCCTCAGAAATCCTCAGTACTGCAAGGGATCCAAAACACCTTGACCAAGCCATCGACCCGTGATTTCTGGAACCTAAGCAGTTAATCAGAAATCCTCTGTACTGCAAGGCATCCAGCGTGCCTTCACCAGACCATGCACACCGCGATTTCTGGATGCTAAATGGTTCTTCAGATATGGTCTTTACTGCAAGGGATCAAGTGCCCCTTGTCTAGATCTCGAACCCTTGATTTCTGGAACCTAAACAATTCTTCAGAAATCCTATGTACTGCAAGGTATCCAGAATGCCTTGACCAGGCCATGGAAGCCTTAGTTTCTGAAACCTAAACAGTCCTTCAGAAATCAACTGTACTGCAAGGGATCCAGAGTGTCTTCACCAGGGCACAGACCTCGAGGATTCTGGAACCTAAACAGTTCTTCAGAAATCCTCTGTCCTGCAAGTGATCCAGTGTGACTTGACCAGGCCTTGGACGCCTCAGTTTCTGGAACCTAAACAGTTCTTCAGAAATCCTGGTACTGCAGCGATCCAGCGTGCCTTCACCAGGCCATGGAAGCCTCAGTTTCTGGAACCTAAACAGTTCTTCAGAAATTCTATAGTACTGCAAGAGATCCAGAGTGTCTCCAAGTGCACATATCCCGCAGTTTCTGGAACCTAAACAGTGCTTCAGAAATCCTTTGTAATTGTAAAGATCCAGTGTGCCATCAAGTCCACCTGGAAACTACGATTTCTGGAACATAACAGCTTTTGAGAAACCTTTTACAGCAGAAGATTCACAGCGCCAAGATCAGGCAACAGACCCTCAATTTCTGGAACCTAAACAGTTCTTAAGAAACCTTGGTACTGCAAGGGATCAAATGTGCCTTGACCAGGCCCTGGATCCCGCGATTTCTGTAACATAAACAGTTCTTCAGAAATCCTCTGCATTGCAGTGGATCCAGAACACCTTGACAAGCTTCCATGGGACCCCGTGGGTTTCTGGAACCTAAGTAGCTCATCAGAAAACCTCTGTACTGCAAGGCATCCAGTGTGCCTCAGCTGACCATGCACACTACAGTTTCTGGAACCTTTAACAGTTCTTCAGAAATCCTCTGTACTGCAAGGGATCATGTGTCTATGACTGAGACCTCGGACCCCACGATTTCTGCACCCTCAACAGTTCTTCAGACATGAGCTTTACTGCTAGGGATCCAGCGTGATTTGAGCAGGCCACAGTTCTCGTGATTTCTGTAACTCAAACAGTTCTTCAGAAATCCTCTGTACTGCAAGGGATCCAGCGTGCCTTGACCAGGCCATGGATCCCGCGCTTCTGGAACCTAGAGTTTTTCAGAAACCTCTGTTCAACACGGGATCCAGCACCCCTTGATTTCTGTAACCTAAACAGTTTTTCAGAAATCTTCTCTACTGCAGTGGATGCAGTGCGCCCTCACCAGAGGACAGACCCCACGGTTTCTGGAACCTAAACAGTTCTTCAGAAATCCTATGTACTACAAGGGATCTAGAATGACTTGACCAGGCCATGGAACCCATGGCTTCTCGAACCTAAACAGTACATCAGAAATCCTCTGTACTGCAAGGCATCCAGCTTGCCTTCACCAGGCCATGGACACCATTGTTTCTGGAACCTAAACAGTTCATCAGAAATCCTCTGTACTTAAAGACATCCAGCATGCCTTCACTAGGCCTTGGACCCCGCTGTTTCTGGAACCTAAAGAGTTTTCAGAAATCCTCTGTACTGCACAGGATTCAGCATGCCTTGAGCAGACAACAGACCCCTTGATTTTCTGGAATCTAAACAGTTTTTTTAGAAATCCTCTCTATAGCAAGAGATCCAGCATGCCTTCACCAGAGCACAGATCAAACGGTTTCTGTAACCTAAACAGCTGCTCAGAAATGCTGTGAACTGCAAGGGATACAGCATGCCTTGACCAGGAATGGACCCGTGATTTCTTGAACCTAAACACTTGCAGAAATTCTCTGCACCGCAAGGATCCAGCATGCCTTGACCAGGCCATGGACTCATGATTTCTGGAACCCAAACAGTTCTTCAGAAATCCTCGGTACTGCAAGGGATCCCAGAGTATCTTCACCTGGGCACAGAAACTGTGGTTCCTGGAACCTAAACAGTTCTTCAAATCCTCCGTACTGCAAGGGGATCAAGTGTGCCTAGACCAGG
The DNA here is from genome assembly GCA_016271365.2 of Neoceratodus forsteri. Taxonomy (NCBI): domain Eukaryota; kingdom Metazoa; phylum Chordata; order Ceratodontiformes; family Ceratodontidae; genus Neoceratodus; species Neoceratodus forsteri. Next base: position 375,834,861 of record CM028133.1, read on the forward strand.
GCTCGGACTCCGTGATTTCTGGAACATAAACAGTTCCTCAGAAATCCTCTGTACTGCAAGGATCCAAACACCTTGGAAAGCCATGGACCCCATGACTTCTGGAACCTAAGCAGTTAATCAGAAATCCTCTGTACTGCAAGGCATCCAGCGTGCCTTCACCAGACCATGCACACTGTGATTTCTGGAAGCTAAACGTTTCTTCAGATATGGTCTTTACTGCAAGGGATCAAGTGCCCCTTGTCTAGATCTTGAACCCCTTGATTTCTGGAATCTAAATAATTCTTGAGAAATCCTATATACTGCAAGGGAACCAGAATGCCTTGACCAGGCCCTGGAAGCCTTAGTTCCTGGAACCTAAACAGTTCCTCAAAAATCCTCTGTACTGCAAGGGATCCAGAGTGTCTTCACCAGGGAACAGATTCCGCAGTTTCTGGAATCTAAACATTTCTTCAGAAAACCTCTGTACTACAAGGTAGCAAGTGTGCCTTGACCAGGCCTCGAATCCAGTGATTTCTGGAACATATACAGTTCTTCAGAAATCCTCTGAACTGCATGGGATCCATCATGCCTTCACCAGGCCATGGACTCTCTGATTTCTGAAACCTAAACAGCTTTTGAGAAATCCTTTGTACAGCAAGTGATTCACCGTGGCTAGACCAGGCAACGGACCCCTCAGTTTCTGGAACCTAAACAGTTTTTCTGAAATCCTCTATACTGCAAGGGATCCAGCGTCCCCTCACCAGAGCGCAGACCCAACGGTTTCTGGAACCTAAACAGTTCTTCTGAAATCCTCAGTACTGCAAGGGGATCAAGTGTGCCTTGAACAGGCCTCATACCCTGTGATTTCTGGAACATAAAGAGTTCTACAGAAATCGTCTGAACTGCAAGGGGTCCATTGTGCCTTCACCAGGGCACAGACCCTGCAACTTATGCAACCTTAACAGTTCTTCAGAAATCCTTTGTTCTGCAAGAGATCCAGCATGCCTTGACCACACCATGGACCCCGCTGTTATTGGAACCTAAAGAGTTTTTCAGAAATCCTCTGTACTGCACAGGATTCAGCATGCCTTGAGCCGACAACAGACCCCTGATTTTCTGGAACCTTAACAGTTTTTTTAGAAATTCTCACTATGGCAAGATATCCAGCATGCCTTCACCAGAGCACAGACCAAACGGTTTCTGTAACCTAAACAGTTGCTCAGAAATCCTGTGAACTGCAAGGGATCCAGCATGCCTTGACCAGGCCATGGACCCCGCGATTTCTTGAACCTAAACAGTTCTTCAGATATTCTCTGTACTGCAAGGGATCCAGCATGCCTTTACCAGGCCATGGACACCGCAATTTATGGATATTAAACAGTTCTTCAGAAATCCTCGGTACTGCAAGGGATCCAGAGTGTCTTTGCCTGGGCACAGACCCCGCGGTTTCTGGAACCTAAACAGTTCTTCAGAAATCCTCGGTACTGCAAGGGATCCAGAGTGTCTTCACCTGGGTACAGACCGTGTGGTTCCTGGAACCTAAACAGCTTATCATAAATCCTCTGTACTGCAAGGGATCACGTGTGCCTAGACCAGGACTCGGACTCCGTGATTTCTGGAACATAAACAGTTCCTCAGAAATCCTCAGTACTGCAAGGGATTCAAAACACCTTGACCAAGCCATCGACCCTGTGATTTCTGGAACCTAAGCAGTTAATCAGAAATCCTCTGTACTGCAAGGCATCCAGCGTGCCTTCACCAGACCATGCACACCGCGATTTCTGGATGCTAAATGGTTCTTCAGATATGGTCTTTACTGCAAGGGATCAAGTGCCCCTTGTCTAGATCTCAGACCCCTTGATTTCTGGAACCTAAACAATTCTTCAGAAATCCTATGTACTGCAAGGTATCCAGAATGCCTTGACCAGGCCATGGAAGCCTTAGTTTCTGAAACCTAAACAGTCCTTCAGAAATCAACTGTACTGCAAGGGATCCAGAGTGTCTTCACCAGGGCACAGACCTCGAGGATTCTGGAACCTAAACAGTTCTTCAGAAATCCTCTGTCCTGCAAGTGATCCAGCGTGACTTGACCAGGCCTTGGACGCCTCAGTTTCTGGATCCTAAACAGTTCTTCAGAAATCCTCGGTACTGCAAGCGATCCAGCGTGCCTTCACCAGGCCATGGAAGCCTCAGTTTCTGGAACCTAAACAGTTCTTCAGAAATTCTATAGTACTGCAAGAGATCCAGAGTGTCTTCACAAGTGCACATACCCCGCAGTTTCTGGAACCTAAACAGTGCTTCAGAAATCCTTTGTACTGTAAAGATCCAGTGTGCCATCAGTCCACGGAAACTACGATTTCTGGAACATAACAGCTTTTGAGAAATCCTTTTTACAGCAAGGGATTCACCGCGCCAAGATCAGGCAACAGACCCCTCAATTTCTGGAACCTAAACAGTTCTTAAGAAATCCTTGGTACTGCAAGGGATCAAATGTGCCTTGACCAGGCCCTGGATCCCTCGATTTCTGTAACATAAACAGTTCTTCAGAAATCCTCTGCATTGCAGTGGATCCAGAACACCTTGAACAAGCCATGGACCCCGTGGTTTCTGGAACCTAAGTAGTTCATCAGAAAACCTCTGTACTGCAAGGCATCCAGTGTGCCTTCAGCTGACCATGCACACCACGGTTTCTGGAACCTTAACAGTTCTTCAGAAATCCTCTGTACTGCAAGGGATTAAGTGTGCTATGACTAGACCTCGGACCCCACGATTTCTGCACCCTCAACAGTTCTTCAGACATGAGCTTTACTGCTAGGGATCCAGCGTGATTTGAGCAGGCCACAGTTCTCGTGATTTCTGTAACCTAAACAGTTCTTCAGAAATCCTCTGTACTGCAAGGGATCCAGCGTGCCTTGACCAGGCCATGGATCCCGCTGTTTCTGGAACCTAGAGTTTTTCAGAAATCCTCTGTTCAACACGGGATCCAGCACCCCTTGATTTCTGTAACCTAAACAGTTTTTCAGAAATCTTCTCTACTGCAGTGGATGCAGTGCGCCCTCACCAGAGGACAGACCCCACGGTTTCTGGAACCTAAACAGTTCTTCAGAAATCCTATGTACTACAAGGGATCTAGAATGACTTGACCAGGCCATGGAACCCATGGCTTCTCGAACCTAAACAGTACATCAGAAATCCTCTGTACTGCAGGGCATCCAGCTTGCCTTCACCAGGCCATGGACACCATTGTTTCTGGAACCTAAACAGTTCATCAGAAATCCTCTGTACTTAAAGACATCCAGCATGCCTTCACTAGGCCTTGGACCCCGCTGTTTCTGGAACCTAAAGAGTTTTCAGAAATCCTCTGTACTGCACAGGATTCAGCATGCCTTGAGCAGACTACAGACCCCTTGATTTTCTGGAATCTAAACAGTTTTTTTAGAAATCCTCTCTATGGCAAGAGATCCAGCATGCCTTCACCAGAGCACAGATCAAACGGTTTCTGTAACCTAAACAGCTGCTCAGAAATGCTGTGAACTGCAAGGGATACAGCATGCCTTGACCAGGGAATGGACTCCACGATTTCTTGAACCTAAACACTTCTGCAGAAATTCTCTGCACTGCAAGGGATCCAGCATGCCTTGACCAGGCCATGGACCCCACGATTTCTGGAACCTAAACAGTTCTTCAGAAATCCTCAGTACTGCAAGGGATCCAGAGTGTCTTCACCTGGGCACAGAAACTGTGGTTCCTGGAACCTAAACAGTTCTTCAGAAATCCTCCGTACTGCAAGGGATCAAGTGTGCCTAGACCAGGGCTCGGACTCCGTGATTTCTGGAACATAAACAGTTCCTCAGAAATCCTCTGTACTGCAAGGGATCCAAAACACCTTGACCAAGCCATGGACCCCATGACTTCTGGAACCTAAGCAGTTAATCAGAAATCCTCTGTACTGCAAGGCATCCAGCGTGCCTTCACCAGACCATGCACACTGTGATTTCTGGAAGCTAAACGTTTCTTCAGATATGGTCTTTACTGCAAGGGATCAAGTGCCCCTTGTCTAGATCTTGGACCCCTTGATTTCTGGAATCTAAATAATTCTTGAGAAATCCTATATACTGCAAGGGAACCAGAATGCCTTGACCAGGCCCTGGAAGCCTTAGTTCCTGGAACCTAAACAGTTCCTCAAAAATCCTCTGTACTGCAAGGGATCCAGAGTGTCTTCACCAGGGAACAGATTCCGCAGTTTCTGGAATCTAAACATTTCTTCAGAAAACCTCTGTACTACAAGGTAGCAAGTGTGCCTTGACCAGGCCTCGAATCCGGTGATTTCTGGAACATACAGTTCTTCAGAAATCCTCTGAACTGCATGGATCCATCATGCCTTCACCAGGCCATGGACTCTCTGATTTCTGAAACCTAAACAGCTTTTGAGAAATCCTTTGTACAGCAAGGGATTCACTGTGCCTAGACCAGGCAACGGACCCCTCAGTTTCTGGAACCTAAACAGTTTTTCAGAAATCCTCTCTACTGCCAGGGATCCAGTGTCCCTTCACCAGAGCGCAGACCCAACGGTTTCTGGAACCTAAACAGTTCTTCTGAAATCCTCAGTACTGCAAGGGGATCAAGTGTGCCTTGAACAGGCCTCATGCCCTGTGATTTCTGGAACATAAAGAGTTCTTCAGAAATCCTCTGTACTGCAAGGGGTCCATTGTGCCTTCACCAGGGCACAGACCCAGCAACTTATGCAACCTTAACAGTTCTTCAGAAATCCTTTGTTCTGCAAGGGATCCAGCATGCCTTGACCACACCATGGACCCCGCTGTTATTTGAACCTAATGAGTTTTTCAGAAATCCTCTGTACTGCACAGGATTCAGCATGCCTTGAGCTAACAACAGACCCCTTGATTTTCTGGAACCTAAACAGTTTTTTTTAGAAATCCTCTCTATGGCAAGATATCCAGCATGCCTTCACCAGAGCACAGACCAAACGGTTTCTGTAACCTAAACAATTGCTCAGAAATCCTGTGAACTGCAAGGGATCCAGCATGCCTTGACCAGGCCATGGACCCCGCGATTTCTTGAACCTAAACAGTACTTCAGAAATTCTCTGTACTGCAAGGGATCCAGATTGCCTTGACCAGGCCATGGACCCCGCAATTTCTGGAACCTAAACAGTTCTTCAGAAATCCTTGGTACTGCAAGGGATCAAGTGTGCCTAGACCAGGACTCGGACTCCGTGATTTCTGGAACATAAACAGTTCCTCAGAAATCCTCTGTACTGCAAGGGATCCAAAACACCTTGACCAAGCCATGGACCCCATGATTTCTGGAACCTAAGCAGTTAATCAGAAATCCTCTGTACTGCAAGGCATCCAGCGTGCCTTCACCAGACCATGCACACCGCGATTTCTGGATGCTAAACGGTTCTTCAGATATGGTCTTTACTGCAAGGGATCAAGTGCCCCTTGTCTAGATCTCGGACCCCATGATTTCTGGAACCTAAACAATTTTTTAGAAATCCTATGTACTGCAAGGGATCCAGAATGCCTTGACCAGGCCATGGAAGCCTTAGTTTCTGGAACCTAAACAGTCCTTCAGAAATCAACTGTACTGCAAGGGATCCAGCGTCCCTTCGCCAGAGCGCAGACCCAATGGTTTCTGGAACCTAAACAGTTCTGAAATCCTCAGTACTGCAAGGGGATCAAGTGTGCCTTGAACAGGCCTCATACCCTGTGATTTCTGGAACATAAAGAGTTCTTCAGAAATCCTCTGTACTGCAAGGGGTCCATTGTGCCTTCACCAGGGCACAGACCCTGCAACTTATGCAACCTTAACAGTTCTTCAGAAATCCTTTGTTCTGCAAGGGATCCAGCATGCCTTGACCACACCATGGACCCGGCTGTTACTGGAACCTAAAGAGTTTTTCTGAAATCCTCTGTACTGCACAGGATTCAGCATGCCTTGAGCCGACAACAGACCCCTTGATTTTCTGGAACCTAAACAGTTTTTTTAGAAATCTTCTCTATGGCAAGATATCCAGCATGCCTTCACCAGAGGACAGACCAAACAGTTTCTGTAACCTAAACAGTTGCTCTGAAATCCTGTGAACTGCAAGGGATCCAGCATGCCTTGACCAGGCCATGGACCCCGCAATTTCTTGAACCTAAACAGTTCTTCAGAAATCCTCTGTACTGCAAGGGATCCAGAGTGTCTTTGCCTGGGCACAGACCCCGCGGTTTCTGGAACCTAAACAGTTCTTCAGAAATCCTCGGAACTGCAGGGGATCCAGAGTGTCTTCACCTGGGCACAGACCGTGTGGTTCCTGGAACCTAAACAGCTTATCAGAAATCCTCTGTACTGCAAGGGATCAAGTGTGCCTAGACCAGGACTCGGACTCTGTGATTTCTGGAACATAAACAGTTCCTCAGAAATCCTCAGTACTGCAAGGGATCCAAAACACCTTGACCAAGCCATGGACCCCGTGATTTCTGGAACCTAAGCAGTTAATCAGAAATCCTCTGTACTGCAAGGCATCCAGTGTGCCTTCACCAGACCATGCACACCGCGAATTCTGGATGCTAAACAGTTCTTCAGATATGGTCTTTACTGTAAGGGATCAAGTGCCCCTTGTCTAGATCTCGAACCCCGTGATTTCTGGAACCTAAACAATTCTTCAGAAATCCTATGTACTGCAAGGGATCCAGAATGCCTTGACCAGGCCATGGAAGCCTTAGTTTCTGGAACCTAAACAGTCCTTCAGAAATCAACTGTACCAGAAGGGATCCAGAGTGTCTTCACCAGGGTACACACCCCGAGGTTTCTGGAACCTAAACAGTTCTTCAGAAATCCTCTGTCCTGCAAGTGATCCAGCGTGACTTGACCAGGCCTTGGATGCCTCAGTTTCTGGAACCTAAACAGTTCTTCAGAAATCCTCTGTACTGTAAGGGATCCAGTGTGCCTTCACCAGTCCACACAAATTACGATTTCTGGAACATAAACAGCTTTTGAGAAATCCTTTGTACAGCAAGGGATTCACCGTGCCAAGGTCAGGCAACAGACCTATCAATTTCTGGAACCTAAACAGTTTTTCAGAAATCCTCTGTACTGCATGGGATCCAGAGTGTTTTCACAAGGGCACATACCCCACAGTTTCTGGAACCTAAACAGTACTTCAGAAATCCTTTGTACTGTAAGGGATCCAAAGTGCCTTCACCAGTCCACACAAACTACGATTTCTGGAACATAAACAGCTTTTGAGAAATCCTTTGTACAGCAAGGGATTCACCATGCCAAGGTCAGGCAACAGACCCCTCAATTTCTGGAACCTAAACGGTTTTTCAGAAATCCTCTGTACTGCAAGGGATCAAGTGTGCCTTGACCAGGCCCTGGATCCCTCAATTTCTGTAACATAAACAGTTCTTCAGAAATCCTCTGCCCTGCAGTGGATCCAGAACACCTTGAACAAGCCATGGACCCCGTGGTTTCTGGAACCTAAGTAGTTCATCAGAAAACCTCTGTACTGCAAGGCATCCAGCGTGCCTTCACCAGACCATGCACAACGCGGTTTCTGGAACCTAAACAGTTCTTCAGAAATTGTCTTTACTGCAAGGGATCAAGTGTGCCTTGACTAGACCTCAGACCCAATGATTTCTGCACCCTCAACAGTTCTTCAGACATCAGCTTTACTGCTAGGGATCCAGCGTGCCTTGACCAGGCCATGGAAGCCTTATTTTCTGGAACCTAAACAGTCCTTCAGAAATCAACTGTACTGCAAGGGATCCAGAGTGTCTTTGCCTAGGCACAGACCCTGTGGTTCCTGGAACCTAAACAGTTCTTCAGAAATCCTCTGTACTGCAAGGGATCAAGTGTGCCTAGACCAGGCCTCGGACTCCGTGATTTCTGGAACATAAACAGTTCCTCAGAAATCCTCTGTACTGCAAGGCATCCAAAACAACTTGACCAAGCCATGAACCCCATGACTTCTGGAACCTAAGCAGTTAATCAGAAATCCTCTGTACTGCAAGGCATCCAGCGTGCCTTCACCAGACCATGCACACTGTGATTTCTGGAAGCTAAACGGTTCTTCAGATATGGTCTTTACTGCAAGGGATCAAGTGCCCCTTGTCTAGATCTCGGACCCCGTGATTTCTGGAACCTAAGCAATTCTTCAGAAATCCTATGTACTGCAAGGGATCCAGAATGCCTTGACCAGGATATGGAAGCCTTAGTTCCTGGAACGTAAACAGTTCCTCAAAAATCCTCTGTACTGCAAGGGATACAGAGTGTCTTCACCAGGGAACAGATTCCGCAGTTTCTGGAATCTAAACATTTCTTCAAAAAACCTCTGTACTACAAGGTATCAAGTGTGCCTTGACCAGGCCTCAGACCCTGTGATTTCTGGAACATATACAGTTCTTCAGAAATCCTCTGAACTGCATGGGATCCATCATGCCTTCACCAGGCCATGGACTCTCCGATTTCTGAAACCTAAACAGCTTTTGAGAAATCCTTTGTGCAGCAAGGGATTCACCATGCCTAGACCAGGCAACGGACCCCTCAGTTTCTGGAACCTAAACAGTTTTTCAGAAATCCTCTCTACTGCAAGGGATCCAGCGTCCCTTCACCAGAGCTCAGATCCAATGGTTTCTGGAACCTAAACAGTTCTGAAATCCTCAGTACTGCAAGGGGATCAAGTGTGCCGTGAACAGGCCTCATACCGTGTGATTTCTGGAACATAAAGAGTTCTTCAGAAATCCTCTGTACTGCAAGGGGTCCATTGTGCCTTCACCAGGGCACAGACCCTGCAACTTATGCAACCTTAACAGTTCTTCAGAAATCCTTTGTTCTGCAAGGGATCCAGCATGCCTTGACCACACCATGGACCCCGCTGTTACTGGAACCTAAAGAGTTTTTCAGAAATCCTCTGTACTGCACAGGATTCAGCATGCCTTGAGCAGACAACAGACCCCTTGATTTTCTGGAACCTAAACAGTTTTTTTAGAAATCCTCTCTATGGCAAGAGATTCAGCATGCCTTCACCAGAGCACAGATCAAACGGTTTCTGTAACCTAAACAGTTGCTCAGAAATCCTGTGAACTGCAAGGGATCCAGCATGCCTTGACCAGGCCATGGATCTCGCGATTTCTTGAACCTAAACACTTCTGCAAAAATTATCTGTACTGCAAGGGATCCAGCATGCCTTGATCAGGCCATGGACCCCGCAATTTCTGGAACCTAAACAGTTCTTCAGAAATCCTCGGTACTGCAAGGGATCCAGAGTGTCTTCACCTTGGCACAGACCCTGTGGTTCCTGGAACCTAAACAGTTCTTCAGAAATCCTCTGTACTGCAAGGGATCAAGTGTGCCTAGACCAGGCCTCGGATTCCGTGATTTCTGGAACATAAACAGTTCCTCAGAAATCCTCTGTACTGCAAGGGATCCAAAACACCTTGACCAAGCCATGGACCCCGTGACTTCTGGAACCTATCCAGTTAATCAGAAATCCTCTGTACTGCAAGGCATCCAGCGTGCCTTCACCAGACCATGCATACTGCAATTTCTGGAAGCTAAACAGTTCTTCAGATATGGTCTTTACTGCAGGGATCAAGTGCCCCATGTCTAGATTTTGGACTCGTGATTTCTGGAACCTAAACAATTCTTCAGAAATCCTATACTGCAAGGGATCCAGGAATGCCTTGACCAGGCCATGAAAGTCTTAGTTCCTGGAACCTAAACAGTTCCTCAAAATCCTCTGTACTGCAAGGGATACAGAGTGTCTTCACCAGGGAACAGAGTCCGCAGTTTCTGGAATCTAAACATTTCTTCAGAAAACCTCTGTACTACAAGGTATCAAGTGTGCCTTGGCAAGGCCTCGGACCCCGTGATTTCTGGAACATATACAGTTCTTCAGAAATCCTCTGAACTGCATGGAATCCATCGTGCCTTCACCAGGCCATGGACTCTCCAATTTCTGAAACCTAAACAGCTTTTGAGAAATCCTTTGTACAGCAAAGGGATTCACCGTTCCTAGACCAGACAGCGGACCCTCAGTTTCTGGAACCTAAACAGTTTTCAGAAATCCTCTCTACTGCAGGGATCCAGCGTCCCTTCACCAGGCACAGACCAGCGGTTTCTGGAACCTAAACAGTTCTTCTGAAATCCTCAGTACTGCAAGGGGATCAAGTGTGCCTTGAAGGCCTCATACCCTGTGATTTCTGGAACATAAAGAGTTCTTCAGAAATCCTCTGTACTGCAAGGGTCCATTGTGCCTTCACCAGGGCAGAGACCCTGCAATTTATGCAACCTTAACAGTTCTTCAGAAATCCTTTGTTCTGCAAGGGATCCAGCATGCCTTGATCACACCATGGACCCCGCTGTTATTGGAACCTAAAGAGTTTTTCAGAAATCCTCTGTATTGCACAGGATTCAGCATGCCTTGAACCGACAACAGACCCCTTGATTTTCTGGAACCTAAACAGTTTTTTTAGAAATCCTCTCTATGGCAAGATATCCAGCATGCCTTCACCAGAGCACAGACCAAACAGTTTCTGTAACCTAAACAGTTGCTCAGAAATCCTGTGAACTGCAAGGAATCCAGCATGCCTTGACCAGGCCATGGACCCCGCAATTTCTTGAACCTAAACAGTTCTTCAGAAATTCTCTGTACTGCAAGGGATCCAGCATGCCTTGACCAGGCCATGGACCCCGCGATTTCTGGAACCTAAACAGTTCTTCAGAAATCCTCGGTACTGCAAGGGATCCAGAGTGTCTTCACCTGGGCACAGACCCCGCAGTTTCTGGAACATAAACAGTTCTTCAAAAATCCTCAGTACTGCAAGGCATCCAGTGTGCCTTCACCAGACCATGCACACCGCGATTTCTGGATGCTAAACGGTTCTTCAGATAAGGTCTTTACTACAAGGGATCAAGTGCCCCTTGTCTAGATCTCGGACCCCATGATTTCTGGAACCTAAACAACTCTTCAGAAATGCTATGTACTGCAAGGGCCAGAATGCCTTGACCAGGCCATGGAAGCCTTAGTTTGTGGAACCTAAACAGTCCTTCAGAAATCAACTGTACTGCAAGGGATCCAGAGTGTCTTCACCAGGGCACAGACCCCGAGGTTTCTGGAACCTAAACAGTTCTTCAGAAATCCTCGGTACTGCAAGCGATCCATAGTGTCTTCACCTGGGTACAGACCCCGCTGTTTCTGGAACCTAAACAGTTCTTCAGAAATCCTCTGTACTGCATGGTATCAAGGGTGCCTTGACCAGGCCTCAGACCCCATGATTTCTGGAACATACTGTTCTTCAGAAATCCTGTGTACTGCAAGGGATCCAGCATGCCTTGACCAGGCCACGGACAACCCAAATTCTGAAACCTAAACAGCTTTTCAGAAATCCTCAGTACAGTAAGGGATCCACTGTGCCTTGACCAGGCAACAGACCCCTCAATTTCTGGAACATAAACAGTTTTATTGAAATCCTCTCTACTGCAAGGGATCAAGCGTGCCTTCACCAGGCCATGGATCCTGCTGTTTCTGGAACCTAGAGTTTTTCAGAAATCCTCTGTACAACACGGGATCCAGCATGCCTTGAGCAGGACACAGACCCCTCGATTTCTTGAACCTAAGCAATTTTTCAGAAATCTTCTCTACTGCAATGGGTGCAGTGCGCCCTCACCAGAGGACAGACGCCACAGTTTCTGGAACCTAAACAGTTCCTCAGAAATCCTGTGTACTACAAGGGATCTAGAATGACTTGACCAAGCCATGGAACCCGTAGCTTCTGGAACCTAAACAGTACATCAGAAATCCTCTGTACTGCAAGGGATCAAGTGTGCCTACACCAGGCCTCGGACTCCGCAATTTCTGGAACCTAAACAGTTCCTCAGAAATTCTCTGTACTGCAAGGGATCCAAAACACCTTGACCAAGTCATGGACCCCACGGTTTCTTGAACGAAACAGTTCTTCAGAAATCTTCTGTCCTGCAAGGGATCCAGTGTGCCTTCACCAGGCCATGGAAGCCTCAGTTTCTGGAAACAAAACAGTTCTTCAGAAATTCTCTGTACTGCAAGGGATCCAGAGTGTCTTCACCAGGGCACAGATCTCGTGATTTCTGTAACCTAAACAGTTCATCAGAAATCCTCTATACTGCAAGGGATCCAGCGTGCCTTGACCAGGCCATGGATCCCGCTGTTTCTGGAACCTAAAAAGTTTTTCAGAACTCCTCTGTACCACACGGGATCCAGCATGCCTTGAGCTGGACACAGACCCCTCGATTTCTGGAACCTAAACAGGTTTTCAGAAATCCTCTCCACTGCAATGGATGCAGCGTGCCTTCACCAGAGCACAGACACCACAGTTTCTGAAACCTAAACAGTTCTTCAGAAATCCTGTGTACTACAAGGAATCCAGAACGACTTGACCAGGCCATGGACCCCGTGGTTTCTGGAACCTAAACAGTTCATCAGAAATCCTCTGTACTGCAAGGCATCCAGCTTGCCTTCACCAGGCCATGGACACAGTGGTTTCTGGAACCTAAACCGTTCATCAGAAATCCTCTGTGCTGCAAGGGATCCATTGTGCCTTCATCAGGGCACAGACCCCGCAATTTAGAGAATGTTAGCAGTTCTTCAGAAATCCATTGTTCTCCAAGGGATCCAGCATGCCTTGACCACATCATGGACCCCGCTGTTTCTGGAACTTAAAATGTTTTTCAGAAATCCTCTGTACTGCACAGGATTCAGTATGCCTTGAACAGAGCACAGACCCCTTGATGTCTGGAACCTAAACAGTTTTCCAGAAATCCTATCTACTGCAAGGGATATAGCATGCCTTCACTAGAGCACATACCCCAAGGTTTCTGGATCCTAAACAGTTGTTCAGAAATCCTGTATACTGCAAGGGATCCAGCATGCCTTGACCAGGCCATGGACACCTCAGTTTCTGGAACCTAAACAGTTCTTCAGAAATCTTCTGTACTGCAAGGGATCGAAAACACCTTTACCAAGCCATGGACCCGTGATTTCTGGAACCTAAGCAGTTAATCAGAAATCCTCTGTTGTGCAAGGCATCCAGCGTGCTTTCATCAGACCATGCACACCACAGTTTCTGGAAGATAATCAGTTCTTCAGATATGGTCTTTACTGCAAGGGATCAAGTGCACCTTGTCTAGACCTCGGACCCCGTGATTTCAGGAACCTAAACAGTTCTTCAGAAATCCTATGTACTGCAAGGGATCCAGAATGCCTTGACCAGGCCATGGAAGCCTTAGTTTCTGGAACCTAAACAGTCCTTCAGAAATCAACTGCACTGCAAGGGATCCAGAGTGTCTTCACCAGGGCACAGACCCCAAGGTTTCTGGAACCTAAACAGTTCTTCAGAAATCCTCTGTCCTGCAAGTGATCCAGCGTGACTTAACCAGGCCTTGGATGCCTCAGTTTCTGGAACCTAAACAGTTCTTCAGAAATCCTCGGTACTGCAAGGGATCCATAGTATCTTCACCTGGGTACAGACCCCGCTGTTTCTGGAACCTAAACAGTTCTTCAGAAATCCTATGTACTGCATGGTATCAAGGGTGCCTTGACCAGGCCTCGGACCCCGCGATTTCTGGAACATACTGTTCTTCAGAAATCCTGTGTACTGCAAGGGATCCAGTGTGCCTTGACCAGGCCACGGACAACCCAAATTCTGAAACCTAAACAGCTTTTCAGAAATCCTCTGTACAGCAAGGGATCCACCGTGCCTGACCAGGCAACGGACCCCTCTATTTCTGGAACCTAAACAGTTTTTCTGAAATCCTCTCTACTGCAAGGGATCCAGCGTGCCTTGACGAGGACATGGACCCCTAGATTTCTGGAAACAAAACAGCTTTTCAGAAATCCTCTATACTGCAAGGGATCCAGCATGCCTTCAGCATGTCACTGACCCCTCAATTTCTGGAACCAATGCTGTTTTTCGAGAACTCCTCTGTACTGCAAGGGATGCACTGCACCTTCATCTGGGCACAGACCCTGTCATTTCTGGAACCTAAACAGTTTTTCAGAAATCTTATGTACTGCAAATGATCCAGCGTGCTGAGACCAGGCCATGGATGCCGTGATTTCTAGAACATAAACAGTTCATCAGAAGTCCTGTGTACTGCAAGGGATCCAGCTTGCCTTGACCAGGCCATGGACCCAGCGGTGTCTTGAACCTAAACAGTTCTTCAGAAATCCTTTGTCCTGCAAGGGATCCAGCGTGCCATCAATAGGCCATGGAAGCCTCAGTTTCTGGAACCTAAACAGTTCTTCAGAAATTCTCTGCACTGCAAGAGATTCAGAGTGTCTGTCTTCACAAGGGCACATACCCCGCAGTTTCTGGAACCTAAACAGTACTTCAGAAATCCTTTGTACTGTAAGGGATCCAGTGTGCCTTCACCAGTCCATGGAAACTACGATTTCTGGAACATAAACAGCTTTTGAGAAATCCTTTGTACAGCAAGGGATTCACCGTGCCAAGATCAGGCAACAGACCCCTCAATTTCTGGAACCTAAACAGTTTTATAGAAATCCTCTGTACTGCATGGGATCAAGTGTGCCTTGACCAGGCCCTGGATCCCGTGATTTCTGTAACATAAACAGTTCTTCAGAAATCCTCTGCACTGCAGTGGATCCAGAACACCTTGAACAAGCCATGGACCCCGTGGTTTCTGGAACCTAAGTATTTCATCAGAAAACCTCTGTACTGCAAGGCATGCAGCGTGCCTTCACCAGACCATGCACACTGCGGTTTCTGGAACCTAAACAGTTCTTCAGAAATTGTCTTTACTGCAAGGGATCAAGTGTGCCTTGACTAGACCTCGGACCCCACGATTTCTGCACCTAAACAGTTCTTCAGACATCAGCTTTACTGCTAGGGATCCAGCGTGCCTTGAGCAGGCCACAGTTCTCGTGATTTCTGTAACCTAAACAGTTCTTCAGAAATCCTCTGTACTGCAAGAGATCCAGCGTGCCTTGACCAGGCCATGGATCCCGCTATTTCTGGAACCTAGAGTTTTTCAGAAATCCTCTGTTCAACACGGGATCCAGCATGCCTTGAGCAGGACACAGACCCCTTGATTTCTGTAACCTAAACAGTTTTTCAGAAATCTTCTCTACTGTAATGGATGCAGTGCGCCCTCACCAGAGGACAGACCCCTCGGTTTCTGGAACCTAAACAGTTCTTCAGAAATCCTGTGTACTACAAGGGATCTAGAATGACTTGACCAGGCCATGGAACCCGTGGCTTCTGGAACCTAAACAGTACATCAGAAATCCTCTGTACTGCAAGGCATCCAGCTTGCCTTCACCAGGCCATGGACACCGCGGTTTCTGGAACCTAAACAGTTCATCAGAAATCCTCTGTACTTAAAGGCATCCAGCTTGCCTTCAGTAGGCCATGGAACCTAAAGAGTTTTTCAGAAATCCTCTGTACTGCACAGGATTCAGCATGCCTTTAGCAGACAACAGACCCCTTGATCTTCTGGAACCTAAACAGTTTTTCTTAAATCCTCTCTATGGCAAGAGATCCAGCGTGCCTTCACCAGGGCACAGACCAAACGGTTTCTGTAACTAAACAGTTGTTCAGAAATTCTCTGACCTCAAGGGATCCAGCATGCCTTGACCAGGCCATGGACCCCGCGGTTTCTGGAACCTAAACAGTTCTTCAGAAATCCTCGGTACTGCAAGGGATCCAGAGTGTCTTCACCTGGGCACATACTGTGTGGTTCCTGGAACCTAAACAGCTTATCAGAAATCCTCTGTACTGCAAGGGATCAAGCGTGCCTTCACCAGGCCATGGATCCTGCTGTTTCTGGAACCTAGAGTTTTTCAGAAATCCTCTGTACAACACGGGATCCAGCATGCCTTGAGCAGGACACAGACCCCTCGATTTCTTGAACCTAAGCAATTTTTCAGAAATCTTCTCTGCAATGGTGCAGTGCGCTCACCAGAGGACAGGCATACAGTTTCTGGAACCTAAACAGTTCCTCAGAAATCCTGTGTACTACAAGGGATCTAGAATGACTTGACCAAGCCATGGAACCCGTAGCTCTGGAACCTAAACAGTACATCAGAAATCCTCTGACTGCAAGGGATCAAGTGTGCCTACACCAGGCCTCGGACTCCGCAATTTCTGGAACCTAAACAGTTCCTCAGAAATCCTCTGTACTGCAAGGGATCCAAAACACCTTGACCAAGTCATGGACCCCACGGTTTCTTGAACCTAAACAGTTCTTCAGAAATCTTCTGTCCTGCAAGGGATCCAGTGTGCCTTCACCAGGCCATGGAAGCCTCAGTTTCTGGAAACAAAACAGTTCTTCAGAAATTCTCTGTACTGCAAGGGATCCAGAGTGTCTTCACCAGGGCACAGATCTCGTGATTTCTGTAACCTAAACAGTTCATCAGAAATCCTCTATACTGCAAGGGATCCAGCGTGCCTTGACCAGGCCATGGATCCCGCTGTTTCTGGAACCTAAAAGGTTTTTCAGAACTCCTCTGTACCACACGGGATCCAGCATGCCTTGAGCTGGACACAGACCCCTCGATTTCTGGAACCTAAACAGGTTTTCAGAAATCCTCTCCACTGCAATGGATGCAGCGTGCCTTCACCAGAGCACAGACACCACAGTTTCTGAAACCTAAACAGTTCTTCAGAAATCCTGTGTACTACAAGGAATCCAGAACGACTTGACCAGGCCATGGACCCCGTGGTTTCTGGAACCTAAACAGTTCATCAGAAATCCTCTGTACTGCAAGGCATCCAGCTTGCCTTCACTAGGCCATGGACACAGTGGTTTCTGGAACCTAAACTTCATCAGAAATCCTCTGTGCTGCAAGGGATCCATTGTCCTTCATCAGGGCACAGACCCGAATTTAGAGAATGTTAGCAGTTCTTCAGAAATCCATTGTTCTCCAAGGGATCCAGCATGCCTTGACCACATCATGGACCCCGCTGTTCTGGAACTTAAAATGTTTTTCAGAATCCTCTGTACTGCACAGGATTCAGTATGCCTTGAACAGAGCACAGACCCCTTGATGTCTGGAACCTAAACAGTTTTCAAAATCCTATCTACTGAAGGGATATAGCATGCCTTCACTAGAGCACACCCCAAGGTTTCTGGATCCTAACCAGTTGTTCAGAATCCTGTATACTGCAAGGGATCCAGCATGCCTGACCAGGCCATGGACACCTCAGTTTCTGGAACCTAAACAGTTCTTCAGAAATCTTCTGTACTGCAAGGATCGAAAACACCTTTACAAGCCATGGATCCCGTGATTTCTGGAACCTAAGCAGTTAATCAGAAATCCTCTGTTGTGCAAGGCATCCAGCGTGCTTTCATCAGACCATGCACACCACAGTTTCTGGAAGATAATCAGTTCTTCAGATATGGTCTTACTGCAAGGGATCAAGTGCACCTTGTCTAGACTCTCGGACCCGGTGATTTCAGGAACCTAAACAGTTCTTCAGGAAATCCTATGTACTGCAAGGATCCAGAATGCCTTGACCAGGCCATGGAAGCCTTAGTTCTGGAACCTAAACAGTCCTTCAGAAATCAACTGCACTGCAAGGGATCCAGAGTGTCTTCACCAGGGCACAGACCCCAAGGTTTCTGGAACCTAAACAGTTCTTCAGAAATCCTCTGTCCTGCAAGTGATCCAGCGTGACTAAACCAGGCCTTGGATGCCTCAGTTTCTGGAACCTAAACAGTTCTTCAGAAATCCTCGGTACTGCAAGGGATCCATAGTATCTTCACCTGGGTACAGACCCAGCTGTTTCTGGAACCTAAACAGTTCTTCAGAAATCCTATGTACTGCATGGTATCAAGGGTGCCTTGACCAGGCCTCGGACCCTCATGATTTCTGGAACATACTGTTCTTCAGAAATCTGTGTACTGCAAGGGATCCAGGTGCCTTGACCAGGCCAACGGACAACCCAAATTCTGAAACCTAAACAGCTTTCAGAAATCCTCTGTACAGCAGGATCCACCGTGCCTGACCAGGCAACGGACCCTCTATTTCTGGAACCTAAACAGTTTTTCTGAAATCCTCTCTGCAAGGGATCCAGCGTGCCTTGACGAGGACATGGACCCTAGATTTCTGGAACAAAACAGCTTTTCAGAAATCCTCTATACTGCAGGGATCAGCATGCCTCAGCATGTCACTGACCCCTCAATTTCTGGAACCAATGCTGTTTTTCGAGAACTCCTCTGTACTGCAAGGGATGCACTGCACCTTCATCTGGGCACAGACCCTGTCATTTCTGGAACCTAAACAGTTTTTCAGAAATCTTATGTACTGCAAATGATCCAGCGTGCTGAGACCAGGCCATGGATGCCGTGATTTCTAGAACATAAACAGTTCATCAGAAGTCCTGTGCACTGCAAGGGATCCAGCTTGCCTTGACCAGGCCATGGACCCCGCGGTGTCTTGAACCTAAACAGTTCTTCAGAAATCCTTTGTCCTGCAAGGGATCCAGCGTGCCATCAATAGGCCATGGAAGCCTCAGTTTCTGGAACCTAAACAGTTCTTCAGAAATTCTCTGTACTGCAAGAGATTCAGAGTGTCTGTCTTCACAAGGGCACATACCCCGCAGTTTCTGGAACCTAAACAGTACTTCAGAAATCCTTTGTACTGTAAGGGATCCAGTGTGCCTTCACCAGTCCATGGAAACTACGATTTCTGGAACATAAACAGCTTTTGAGAAATCCTTTGTACAGCAAGGGATTCACCGTGCCAAGATCAGGCAACAGACCCCTCAATTTCTGGAACCTAAACAGTTTTTGAGAAATCTCTGTACCTGCATTGGATCAAGTGTGCCTTGACCAGGCCCTGGATCCCGTTCTGTAACATAAACAGTTCTTCAGAAATCCTCTGCACTGCAGTGGATCCAGAACACCTTGAACAAACCATGGACCCCGTGGTTTCTGGAACCTAAGTATTTCATCAGAAAACCTCTGTACTGCAAGGCATGCAGCATGCCTTCACCAGACCATGCACACTGCGGTTTCTGGAACCTAAACAGTTCTTCAGAAATTGTCTTTACTGCAAGGGATCAAGTGTGCCTTGACTAGACCTCGGACCCCACGATTTCTGCACCTAAACAGTTCTTCAGACATCAGCTTTACTGCTAGGGATCCAGCGTGCCTTGAGCAGGCCACAGTTCTCGTGATTTCTGTAACCTAAACAGTTCTTCAGAAATCCTCTGTACTGCAAGAGATCCAGCGTGCCTTGACCAGGCCATGGATCCCGCTATTTCTGGAACCTAGAGTTTTTCAGAAATCCTCTGTTCAACACGGGATCCAGCATGCCTTGAGCAGGACACAGACCCCTTGATTTCTGTAACCTAAACAGTTTTTCAGAAATCTTCTCTACTGTAATGGATGCAGTGCCTCACCAGAGGACAGACCCTCGGTTTCTGGAACCTAAACAGTTCTTCAGAAATCCGTGTACTACAAGGGATCTAGAATGACTTGACCAGGCCATGGAACCCGTGGCTTGGAACCTAAACAGTACATCAGAAATCCTCTGTACTGCAAGGCATCCAGCTTGCCTTCACCAGGCCATGGACACCGGTTCTCTGGAACCTAAACAGTTCATCAGAAATCCTCTGTACTTAAAGGCATCCAGCTTGCCTTCACTAGGCCATGGAACCTAAAGAGTTTTTCAGAAATCCTCTGTACTGCACAGGATTCAGCATGCCTTTAGCAGACAACAGACCCCTTGATCTTCTGGAACCTAAACAGTTTTTCTTAAATCCTCTCTATGGCAAGAGATCCAGCGTGCCTTCACCAGGGCACAGACCAAACGGTTTCTGTAACCTAAATAGTTGTTCAGAAATTCTCTGTACTGCAAGGGATCCAGCATGCCTTGACCAGGCCATGGACCCCGCAGTTTCTGGAACCTAAACAGTTCTTCAGAAATCCTCGGTACTGCAAGGGATCCAGAGTGTCTTCACCTGGGCACATACTGTGTGGTTCCTGGAACCTAAACAGCTTATCAGAAATCCTCTGTACTGCAAGGGATCAAGTGTGCCTAGACCAGGCCTCGGACTCTGTGATTTCTGGAACATAAACAGTTCCTCAGAAATCCTCTGTACTGCAAGGGATCCAGTGTGCCTTGACCAGGCCACGGACAACCCACATTCTGAAACCTATACAGCTTTTCAGAAATCCTCTGTACAGTAAGGGATCCACCGTGCCTTGACCAGGCAACGGACCCCTCAATTTCTGGAACCTACACAGTTTTTCTGAAATCCTCTCTACTGCAAGGGATCCAGCGTGCCTTCACCAGGCCATTGATTCTGCTGTTTCTGGAACCTAGAGTTTTTCAGAAATCCTCTGTACAACACGGGATCCAGCATGCCTTGAGCAGGACACAGACCCCTCGGTTTTTGGAACCTAAACAGTTTTTCAGAAATCTACTCTACTGCAATGGATGCAGCGTGCCCTCACCAGAGCACAGACCCCACGGTTTCTGGAACCTAAACAGTTCTTCAGAAATCCTGTGTACTACAAGGGATCTAGAATGACTTGTCCAGGCCATGGAACCCGTGGCTTCTGGAACCTAAACAGTACATCAGAAATCCTCTGTACTGCAAGGCATCCAGCTTGCCTTCACCAGGCCATGGACACCGTGGTTTCTGGAACCTAAACAGTTCATCAGAAATCCTCTGTACTGCAAGACATCCAGGTTGCTTTCACCATGCCATGGACACTGCAGTTTCAGGAACCTAAACAGTTCATCAGAAATCCTCTGTACTGCAAGGGATCCATAGTGCCTTCACCAGGGCACAGACCCCGCAATTTATAGAACTTTAACAGTTCTTCAGAAATCCTCTGTTCTGCAAGGGATCCAGCATGCCTTGACCACATAATGGACTCCGCTGTTTCTGGAACCTAATGAGTTTTTCAGAAATCCTCTGTACTGCACAGGATTCAGCATGCCTTGAGCAGACCACAGACCCCTTGATTTCTGGAACCTAAACAGTTCTTCAGAAATCCTTGGTACTGCAAGGGATCCAGGGTGTCTTCACCTGGGCACAGACCCCGCGGTTTCTGGAACCTAAACAGTTCTTCAGAAATTCTCTCTCCTGCAAGGGATCCAAAACACCTTGACCAAGCCATGCACCCCTGTGATTTCTGGAACCTAAGCAGTTAATCAGAAATCCTCTGTACTGCAAGGCATCCAGTGTGCCTTCCCCAGACCATGCACACCGCGGTTTCTGTAAGCTAAAAAGTTCTTCAGATATCGTCTTTACTGCAAGGGAACAAGTGCGCCTTGTCTAGACCTCGTACCCTGCAATTTCTGGAATCTAAACAGTCCTTCAGAAATCCCCTGTACGGCAAGGGATCAAGTGTGCCTGGACCAGGCCTCAGACCCTGTGATTTCTGGAACATAAACAGTTCTTCAGAAATCCTCTGTACTGCAAGGGATCCAAAACACCTTGACCAAGCCATGCACTCCGTGGTTTCTGGAACCTAAGCAGTTAATCAGAAAATCTCTGTACTGCAAGGGATCAAGTGTACCTAGACCAGGCCTCGGACTCCGCAATTTCTGGAACCTAAACAGTTCCTCAGAAATCCTCTGTACTGCAAGGGATCCAAAACACCTTGACCAAGTCATGGACCCCGTGATTTCTGGAACCTAAACAGTTAATCAGAAATCCTCTGTACTGCAAGGCATCCAGCGTGCCTTCACTAGACCATGCACACCGCAGGTTCTAGAAGTTAAATAGTTCTTCAGATATGGTCTTTACTGCAAGGAATCAAGTGCGCCTTGTCTAGACCTTGGACCCTGGATTTCTGGAACCTAAACAGTTCTTCAGAAATACTATGTACTGAGGAGATCCAAATGCCTTGACCTGGCCATGGAAGCCTTAGTTTCGGAACCTAAACAGTCCTTCAGAAATTAACTGTCCTGCAAGGGATCCAGTGTTCCTTGACCAGGCCTTGGGCGCCTCAGTTTCTGGAACCTAAACAGTTCTTAGAAATCCTTGCTGCAAAGGGATCCATAGTGTCTTCACCTGGGCACAGACCCCACTGTTTCTGCAACATAAACAGTTCTTCATAAATCTTCTGTACTGCAAGGGATCAAAGGTGTCTTGACCAGGCCTCATACCCCGTGATTTTTGGAACATTCTGTTTTTTAGAAATCCTGTGTACTGCAAGGGATCCAGCGTGCCTTTACCAGGCCATGGACAACCCAAATTCTGAAACCTAAACAGTTTTTCAGAAATTCTCTGTACAGCAAGGGATCCACCGTGCCTTGACCAGGCAATAGACCCCTGAATTTCTGGAACCTAAACAGTTTTTCAGAAATCCTCTCGACTGCAAGGGATCCAGAGTGCCTTCAGCATGTCATGGACCCCTCGATTTCTGGAACCAATGCTGTTTTTCCAGAACTCCTCTGCACTACAAGGGATGCAATGCGCCTTCACCTGGGCACAGACCCTGTCATTTCTGGAACCTAAGCAGTTTTTCACAAATCTTATGTACTGCAAGGGATCTATCATGCTGAGACCAGACCATGGATGCCGTGATTTCTGGAACATAAACAGTTCATCAGAAGTCCTGTGTACCACAAGGGATCCAGCTTGCCTTGACCAGGCCATGGACCCCACGGTTTCTTGAACCTAAACAGTTCTTCAGAAATCTTCTGTCCTGCAAGGGATCCAGTGTGCCTTCACCAGGCCATGGAAGCCTCAGTTTCTGGAAACAAAACAGTTCTTCAGAAATTATCTGTACTGCAAGGGATCCAGAGTGTCTTCACCAGGGCACAGATCCCAAGGTTTCTGGAACCTAAACAGTTCTTCAGAAATCCTCTGTCCTGCAAGTGATCCAGCGTGACTTAACCAGGCCTTGGATGCCTCAGTTTCTGGAACCTAAACAGTTCTTCAGAAATCCTCGGTGCTGCAAAGGATCCATAGTATCTTCACCTGGGTACAGACCCCGCTGTTTCTGGAACCTAAACAGTTCATCAGAAATCCTCTGTACTGCATGGTATCAAGGGTGCCTTGACCAGGCCTCGGACCCCGTGAATTCTGGAACATACTGTTCTTCAGAAATTCTGTGTACTGCAAGGGATCCAGTGTGCCTTGACCAGGCCACGGACAACCCAAATTCTGAAACCTGCACAGTTTTTCTGAAATCCTCTCTACTGCAAGGGATCCAGCATGCCTTGACGAGAACTTGGACCCCTAGATTTCTGGAACCTAAACAGCTTTTCAGAAATTCTTTATACTGCAAGGGATCCAGCATGCCTTCAGCATGTCACTGACCCCTTGATTTCTGGAACCCATGCTGTTTTCGAGAACTCCTCTGTACTGCAAGGATGCACTGCACCTTCACCTGGGCACAGACCTTTTCATTTCTGGAACCTAAACAGTTTTTCAGAAATCTTATGTACTGCAAGTGGTCCAGCATGCTGAGACCAGGCCATGGATGCCGTGATTTCTAGAACATAAACAGTTCATCAGAAGTCCTGTGTATTGCAAGGGATCCAGCTTGCCTTGACCAGGCCATGGACCCCACGGTTTCTTGAACCTAAACAGTTCTTCAGAAGTCCTTTCTCCTGCAAGGGATTCAGCGTGCCTTCACCAGGCCATGAAAGCCTCAGTTTCTGGAACCTAAACAGTTCTTCAGAAATTCTCTGTACTGAAAGAGATCCAGAGTGTCTTCACAAGGGCACATACCCCGCAGTTTCTGGAAGCTAAACAGTACTTCAGAAATCCTTTGTACTGTAAGGGATCCAGTGTGCCTTCACCAGTCCACGGAAACTACGATTTCTGGAACATAAACAGCTTTTGAGAAATCCTTTGTACAGCAAGGGATTCACCGTGCCAAGATCAGGCAACAGACCCCTCAATTTCTGGAACCTAAACAGTTTTTCAGAAATCCTCTGTACTGCATGGGATCAAGTGTGCCTTGACCCAGGCCCTGGATCCCGCGATTTCAGTAACATAAACAGTTCTTCAGAAATCCTCTGCACTGCAGTGGATCCAGAACACCTTGAACAAGCCATGGACCCCATAGTTTCTGGAACCTAAGTAGTTCATCAGAAAAACTCTGTACTGCAAGGCATGCAGCGTGTCTTCACCAGACCATGCACACCGCGGTTTCTGGAACCTAAACAGTTCTTCAGAAATTGCCTTTACTGCAAGGGATCAAGTGTGCCTTGACTAGACCTTGGACCCCATGATTTCTGCACCCTAAACAGTTCTTCAGACATCAGCTTTACTGCTAGGGATCCAGCATGCCTTGAGCAGGCCACAGTTCTCATGATTTCTGTAACCTAAACAGTTCTTCAGAAATCCTCTGTATGCAAGTGATCCAACGTGCCTTGACCAGGCCATGGATCCCGCTGTTTCTGGAACCTAGAGTTTTTCAGAAATCTTCTGTTAAACACGGGATCCAGCATGCCTTGAGCAGGACACAGACCCCTTTATTTCTGTAACCTAAACAGTTTTTCAGAAATCTTCTCTACTGCAATGGATGCAGTGGGCCCTCACCAGAGGACAGACCCCACGGTTTCTGGAACCTAAACAGTTCTTCAGAAATCCTGTGTACTACAAGGGATCTAGAATGACTTGACCAGGCCATGGAACCCGTGGCTTCTGGAACCTAAACAGTACATCAGAAATCCTCTGTACTGCAAGGCATCCAGCTTGCTTTCACTAGGCCATAGATACCGTGGTTTCTGGAACCTAAACAGTTCATCAGATATCCTCTGTACTTAAAGGCATCCAGCTTGCCTTCACTAGGCCATGGACCCCGCTGTTTCTGGAACCTAAAGAGTTTTTCAGAAATCCTCTGTACTGCACAGGATTCAGCATGCCTTGAGCAGACAACAGACCCCTTGATTTTGTGGAACCTAAACAGTTTTTTTAGAAATCCTCTCTATGGCAAGAGATCCAGTGTGCCTTCACCAGAGCACAGATCAAACGGTTTCTGTAACCTAAACAGCTTCTCAGAAATCCTGTGAACTGCAAGGGATCCAGCATGCCTTGACCAGGCCATGGACCTCGCGATTTCTTGAACCTAAACACTTCTGCAAAATTATCTGTACTCAAGGGATCCAGCATGCCTTGATCAGGCCATGGACCCGATTTCTGGAACCTAAACAGTTCTTCAGAAATCCTCAGTACTGCAAGGGATCCAGAGTGTCTTCACCTTGGCACAGACCTGTGGTTCCTGGAACCTAAACAGTTCTTCAGAAATCCTCTGTACTGCAAGGGATTAAGTGTGCCTAGACCAGGCCTCGGATTCCGTGATTTCTGGAACATAAACAGTTCCTCAGAAATCCTCTGTACTGCAAGGGATCCAAAACACCTTGACCAAGCCATGGACCCCGTGACTTCTGGAACCTATGCAGTTAATCAGAAATCCTCTGTACTGCAAGGCATCCAGCGTGCCTTCACCAGACCATGCATACTGTGATTTCTGGAAGCTAAACGGTTCTTCAGATATGGTCTTTACTGCAAGGGATCAAGTGCCCCATGTCTAGATTTTGGACTGCGTGATTTCTGGAACCTAAACAATTCTTCAGAAATCCTATGTACTGCAAGGGATCCAGAATGCCTTGACCAGGCCATGGAAGCCTTAGTTCCTGGAACCTAAACAGTTCCTCAAAAATCCTCTGTACTGCAAGGGATCCAGAGTGTCTTCACCAGGGAACAGAGTCCGCAGTTTCTGGAATCTAAACATTTCTTCAGAAAACCTCTGTACTACAAGGTATCAAGTGTGCCTTGGCCAGGCCTCGGACCCCGTGATTTCTGGAACATATACAGTTCTTCAGAAATCCTCTGAACTGCATGGAATCCATCGTGCCTTCACCAGGCCATGGACTCTCCGATTTCTGAAACCTAAACAGCTTTTGAGAAATCCTTTGTACAGCAAGGGATTCACCGTGCCTAGACCAGGCAACGGACCCCTCAGTTTCTGGAACCTAAACAGTTTTTCAGAAATCCTCTCTACTGCAAGGAATCCAGCGTCCCTTCACCAGAGCACAGACCCAACGGTTTCTGGAACCTAAACAGTTCTTCTGAAATCCTCAGTACTGCAAGGGGATCAAGTGTGCCTTGAAGAGGCCTCATACCCTGTGATTTCTGGAACATAAAGAGTTCTTCAGAAATCCTCTGTACTGCAAGGGGTCCATTGTGCCTTCACCAGGGCAGAGACCCTGCAATTTATGCAACCTTAACAGTTCTTCAGAAATCCTTTGTTCTGCAAGGGATCCAGCATGCCATGATCACACCATGGACCCCGCTGTTATTGGAACCTAAAGAGTTTTTCAGAAATCCTCTGTATTGCACAGGATTCAGCATGCCTTGAACTGACAACAGACCCCTTGATTTTCTGGAACCTAAACAGTTTTTTCAGAAATCCTCTCTATGGCAAGATATCCAGCATGCCTTAACCAGAGCACAGACCAAACAGTTTCTGTAACCTAAACAGTTGCTCAGAAATCCTGTGAACTGCAAGGAATCCAGCATGCCTTGACCAGGCCATGGACCCCGCAATTTCTTGAACCTAAACAGTTCTTCAGAAATTCTCTGTACTGCAAGGGATCCAGCATGCCTTGACCAGGCCATGGACCCCACGATTTCTGGAACCTAAACAGTTCTTCAGAAATCCTCGGTACTGCAAGGGATCCAGAGTGTCTTCGCCTGGGCACAGACCCCGCAGTTTCTGGAACATAAACAGTTCTTCAAAAATCCTCAGTACTGCAAGGCATCCAGCGTGCCTTCACCAGACCATGCACACCGCGATTTCTGGATGCTAAACGGTTCTTCAGATAAGGTCTTTACTGCAAGGGATCAAGTGCCCCTTGTCTAGATCTCGGACCCCATGATTTCTGGAACCTAAACAATTCTTCAGAAATCCTATGTACTGCAAGGGCCAGAATGCCTTGACCAGGCCATGGAAGCCTTAGTTTCTGGAACCTAAACAGTCCTTCAGAAATCAACTGTACTGCAAGGGATCCAGAGTGTCTTCACCAGGGCACAGACCCCGAGGTTTCTGGAACCTAAACAGTTCTTCAGAAATCCTCGGTACTGCAAGCGATCCATAGTGTCTTCACCTGGGTACAGACCCCGCTGTTTCTGGAACCTAAACAGTTCTTCAGAAATCCTCTGTACTGCATGGTATCAAGGGTGCCTTGACCAGGCCTCAGACCCCATGATTTCTGGAACATACTGTTCTTCAGAAATCCTGTGTACTGCAAGGGATCCAGCATGCCTTGACCAGGCCACGGACAACCCAAATTCTGAAACCTAAACAGCTTTTCAGAAATCCTCTGTACAGTAAGGGATCCACCGTGCCTTGACCAGGCAACAGACCCCTCAATTTCTGGAACATAAACAGTTTTATTGAAATCCTCTCTACTGCAAGGGATCAAGCATGCCTTCACCAGGCCATGGATCCTGCTGTTTCTGGAACCTAGAGTTTTTCAGAAATCCTCTGTACAACACGGGATCCAGCATGCCTTGAGCAGGACACAGACCCCTTGATTTCTTGAACCTAAGCAATTTTTCAGAAATCTTCTCTGCAATGGGTGCAGTGCACCTCACAAGAAGACAGACCCCACAGTTTCTGGAACCTAAACAGTTCTTCAGAAATCCTGTGTACTACAAGGGATCTAGAATGACTAGACCAGGCCATGGAACCCGTGGCTTCTGGAACCTAAACAGTACATCAGAAATCCTCTGTACTGCAAGGGATCAAGTGTGCCTAGACCAGGCCTCGGACTCCGCAATTTCTGGAACCTAAACAGTTCCTCAGAAATCCTCTGTACTGCAAGGGATCCAAAACACCTTGACCAAGTCATGGACCCCGTGATTTCTGGAACCTAAACAGTTAATCAGAAATCCTCTGTACTGCAAGGCATCCAGCGTGCCTTCACTAGACCATGCACACCGTGGGTTCTAGAAGTTAAATAGTTCTTCAGATATGGTCTTTACTGCAAGGAATCAAGTGCGCCTTGTCTAGACCTTGGACCCTGCGATTTCTGGAACCTAAACAGTTCTTCAGAAATACTATGTACTGCGAGGGATCCAGAATGCCTTGACCCAGCCATGTAAGCCTTAGTTTCCGGAACCTAAACAGTCCTTCAGAAATTAACTGTCCTGCAAGGGATCCAGTGTTCCATGACCAGGCCTTGGATGCCTCAGTTTCTGGAACCTAAACAGTTCTTCAGAAATCCTTGCTACTGCAAGGGATCCATAGTGTCTTCACCTGGGCACAGACCCCGCTGTTTCTGCAACATAAACAGTTCTTCATAAATCTTCTGTACTGCAAGGGATCAAGGGTGTCTTGACCAGGCCTCATACCCCGCGATTTTTGGAACATTCTGTTTTTTAGAAATCCAGTGTACTGCAAGGGATCCAGCGTGCCTTTACCAGGCCATGGACAACCCAAATTCTGAAACCTAAACAGTTTTTCAGAAATCCTCTGTACAGCAAGGGATCCACCGTGCCTTGACCAGGCAATAGACCCCTGAATTTCTGGAACCTAAACAGTTTTTCAGAAATCCTCTCGACTGCAAGGGATCCAGAGTGCCTTCAGCATGTCATGGACCCCTCGATTTCTGGAACCAATGCTGTTTTTCCAGAACTCCTCTGCACTACAAGGGATGCACTGCGCCTTCACCTGGGCACAGACCCTGTCATTTCTGGAACCTAAGCAGTTTTTCACAAATCTTATGTACTGCAAGGGATCTATCATGCTGAGACCAGACCATGGATGCCGTGATTTCTGGAACATAAACAGTTCGTCAGAAGTCCTGTGTACCACAAGGGATCCAGATTGCCTTGACCAGGCCATGGACCCCACGGTTTCTTGAACCTAAACAGTTCTTCAGAAATCTTCTGTCCTGCAAGGGATCCAGTGTGCCTTCACCAGGCCATGGAAGCCTCAGCTTCTGGAAACAAAACAGTTCTTCAGAAATTCTCTGTACTGCAAGGGATCCAGAGTGTCTTCACCAGGGCACAGACCCCAAGGTTTCTGGAACCTAAACAGTTCTTCAGAAATCCTCTGTCCTGCAAGTTATCCAGCGTGACTTAACCAGGCCTTGGATGCCTCAGTTTCTGGAACCTAAACAGTTCTTCAGAAATCCTCGGTACTGCAAAGGATCCATAGTATCTTCACCTGGGTACAGACCCCGCTGTTTCTGGAACCCAAACAGTTCATCAGAAATCCTCTGTACTGCATGGTATCAAGGGTGCCTTGACCAGGCCTCGGACCCCGTGAATTCTGGAACATACTGTTCTTCAGAAATTCTGTGTACTGCAAGGGATCCAGTGTGCCTTGACCAGGCCACAGACAACCCAAATTCTGAAACCTAAACAGTTTTTCTGAAATCCTCTCTACTGCAAGGGATCCAGCATGCCTTGACGAGGACTTGGACCCCTAGATTTCTGGAACCTAAACAGCTTTTCAGAAATTCTTTATACTGCAAGGGATCCAGCATGCCTTCAGCATGTCACTGACCCCTTGATTTCTGGAACCCATGCTGTTTTTCGAGAACTCCTCTGTACTGCAAGGGATGCACTGCACCTTCACCTGGGCACAGACCTTTTCATTTCTAGAACCTAAACAGTTTTTCAGAATTCTTATGTACTGCAAGTGGTCCAGCATGCTGAGACCAGGCCATGGATGCCGTGATTTCTAGAACATAAACAGTTCATCAGAAGTCCTGTGTATTGCAAGGGATCCAGCTTGCCTTGACCAGGCCATGGACCCCACGGTTTCTTGAACCTAAACAGTTCTTCAGAAATCTTTTCTCCTGCAAGGGATTCAGCGTGCCTTCACCAGGCCATGAAAGCCTCAGTTTCTGGAACCTAAACAGTTCTTCAGAAATTCTCTGTACTGCAAGAGATCCAGAGTGTCTTCACAAGGGCACATACCCCGCAGTTTCTGGAACCTAAACAGTACTTCAGAAATCCTTTGTACTGTAAGGGATCCAGTGTGCCTTCACCAGTCCACGGAAACTACGATTTCTGGAACATAAACAGCTTTTGAGAAATCCTTTGTACAGCAAGGGATTCACCGTGCCAAGATCAGGCAACAGACCCCTCAATTTCTGGAACCTAAACAGTTTTTCAGAAATCCTCTGTACTGCATGGGATCAAGTGTGCCTTGACCCAGGCCCTGGATCCCGCGATTTCTGTAACATAAACAGTTCTTCAGAAATCCTCTGCACTGCAGTGGATCCAGAACACCTTGAACAAGCCATGGACCCCATAGTTTCTGGAACCTAAGTAGTTCATCAGAAAAACTCTGTACTGCAAGGCATGCAGCGTGCCTTCACCAGACCATGCACACCGCGGTTTCTGGAACCTAAACAGTTCTTCAGAAATTGCCTTTACTGCAAGGGATCAAGTGAGCCTTGACTAGACTTCGGACCCCATGATTTCTGCACCCTAAACAGTTCTTCAGACATCAGCTTTACTGCTAGGGATCCAGCATGCCTTGAGCAGGCCACAGTTCTCATGATTTCTGTAACCTAAACAGTTCTTCAGAAATCCTCTGTACTGCAAGGGATCCAGCGTGCCTTGACCAGGCCATGGATCCCGCTGTTTCTGGAACCTAGAGTTTTTCAGAAATCTTCTGTTAAACACGGGATCCAGCATGCCTTGAGCAGGACACAGACCCCTTTATTTCTGTAACCTAAACAGTTTTTCAGAAATCTTCTCTACTGCAATGGATGCAGTGCGCCCTCACCAGAGGACAGACCCCACGGTTTCTGGAACCTAAACAGTTCTTCAGAAATCCTGTGTACTACAAGGGATCTAGAATGACTTGACCAGGCCATGGAACCCGTGGCTTCTGGAACCTAAATAGTACATCAGAAATCCTCTGTACTGCAAGGCATCCAGCTTACTTTCACTAGGCCATAGATACCGTGGTTTCTGGAACCTAAACAGTTCATCAGATATCCTCTGTACTTAAAGGCATCCAGCTTGCCTTCACTAGGCCATGGACCCCGCTGTTTCTGGAACCTAAAGAGTTTTTCAGAAATCCTCTGTACTGCACAGGATTCAGCATGCCTTGAGCAGACAACAGACCCCTTGATTTTGTGGAACCTAAACAGTTTTTTTAGAAATCCTCTCTATGGCAAGAGATCCAGTGTGCCTTCACCAGAGCACAGATCAAACGGTTTCTGTAACCTAAACAGCTTCTCAGAAATCCTGTGAACTGCAAGGGATCAGCATGCCTTGACCAGGCCATGGACCTCGCGATTTCTTGAACCTAAACACTTCTGCAAAAATTATCTGTACTGCAAGGGATCCAGCATGCCTTGATCAGGCCATGGACCTCGCGATTTCTGGAACCTAAACAGTTCTTCAGAAATCCTCAGTACTGCAAGGGATCCAGAGTGTCTTCACCTTGGCACAGACCCTGTGGTTCCTGGAACCTAAACAGTTCTTCAGAAATCCTCTGTACTGCAAGGGATTAAGTGTGCCTAGACCAGGCCTCGGATTCCGTGATTTCTGGAACATAAACAGTTCCTCAGAAATCCTCTGTACTGCAAGGGATCCAAAACACCTTGACCAAGCCATGGACCCCATGACTTCTGGAACCTATGCAGTTAATCAGAAATCCTCTGTACTGCAAGGCATCCAGCGTGCCTTCACCAGACCATGCATACTGTGATTTCTGGAAGCTAAACGGTTCTTCAGATATGGTCTTTACTGCAAGGGATCAAGTGCCCCATGTCTAGATTTTGGACTGCGTGATTTCTGGAACCTAAACAATTCTTCAGAAATCCTATGTACTGCAAGGGATCCAGAATGCCTTGACCAGGCCATGAAAGTCTTAGTTCCTGGAAC
This sequence comes from Neoceratodus forsteri, assembly GCA_016271365.2. Taxonomy (NCBI): domain Eukaryota; kingdom Metazoa; phylum Chordata; order Ceratodontiformes; family Ceratodontidae; genus Neoceratodus; species Neoceratodus forsteri. The sequence continues at coordinate 375,866,687 of CM028133.1, forward strand.
CTAAACAGTTCCTCAAAAATCCTCTGTACTGCAAGGGATCCAGAGTGTCTTCACCAGGGAACAGAGTCCGCAGTTTCTGGAATCTAAACATTTCTTCAGAAAACCTCTGTACTACAAGGTATCAAGTGTGCCTTGGCCAGGCCTCGGACCCCGTGATTTCTGGAACATATACAGTTCTTCAGAAATCCTCTGAACTGCATGGAATCCATCGTGCCTTCACCAGGCCATGGACTCTCCGATTTCTGAAACCTAAACAGCTTTTGAGAAATCCTTTGTACAGCAAGGGATTCACCGTGCCTAGACCAGGCAACGGACCCCTCAGTTTCTGGAACCTAAACAGTTTTTCAGAAATCCTCTCTACTGCAAGGAATCCAGCGTCCCTTCACCAGAGCACAGACCCAACGGTTTCTGGAACCTAAACAGTTCTTCTGAAATCCTCAGTACTGCAAGGGATCAAGTGTGCCTTGAAGAGGCTCATACCCTGTGATTTCTGGAACATAAAGAGTTCTTCAGAAATCTCTGTACTGCAAGGGTCCATTGTGCCTTCACCAGGCAGAGACCCTGCAATTTATCAACCTTAACAGTTCTTCGAAATCCTTTGTTCTGCAAGGGATCCAGCATGCCTTGATCACACCATGGACCCCGCTGTTATTGGAACCTAAAGAGTTTTTCAGAAATCCTCTGTATTGCACAGGATTCAGCATGCCTTGAACTGACAACAGACCCCTTGATTTTCTGGAACCTAAACAGTTTTTTCAGAAATCCTCTCTATGGCAAGATATCCAGCATGCCTTCACCAGAGCACAGACCAAACAGTTTCTGTAACCTAAACAGTTGCTCAGAAATCCTGCGAACTGCAAGGAATCCAGCATGCCTTGACCAGGCCATGGACCCCGCAATTTCTTGAACCTAAACAGTTCTTCAGAAATTCTCTGTACTGCAAGGGATCCAGCATGCCTTGACCAGGCCATGGACCCCGCGATTTCTGGAACCTAAACAGTTCTTCAGAAATCCTCGGTACTGCAAGGGATCCAGTATCTCTTCGCCTGGGCACAGACCCCGCAGTTTCTGGAACATGAACAGTTCTTCAAAAATCCTCGGTACTGCAAGGCATCCAGCGTGCCTTCACCAGACCATGCACACCGCGATTTCTGGATGCTAAACGGTTCTTCAGATAAGGTCTTTACTGCAAGGGATCAAGTGCCCCTTGTCTAGATCTCGGACCCCATGATTTCTAGAACCTAAACAATTCTTCAGAAATCCTATGTACTGCAAGGGCCAGAATGCCTTGACCAGGCCATGGAAGCCTTAGTTTCTGGAACCTAAACAGTCCTTCAGAAATCAACTGTACTGCAAGGGATCCAGAGTGTCTTCACCAGGGCACAGACCCCGAGGTTTCTGGAACCTAAACAGTTCTTCAGAAATCCTCGGTACTGCAAGCGATCCATAGTGTCTTCACCTGGGTACAGACCCCGCTGTTTCTGGAACCTAAACAGTTCTTCAGAAACCTCTGTACTGCATGGTATCAAGGGTGCCTTGACCAGGCCTCAGACCCCATGATTTCTGGAACATACTGTTCTTCAGAAATCCTGTGTACTGCAAGGGATCCAGCATGCCTTGACCAGGCCACGGACAACCCAAATTCTGAAACCTAAACAGCTTTTCAGAAATCCTCTGTACAGTAAGGGATCCACCGTGCCTTGACCAGGCAACAGACCCCTCAATTTCTGGAACATAAACAGTTTTATTGAAATCCTCTCTGCAGGGATCAAGCATGCCTTCACCAGGCCATGGATCCTGCTGTTTCTGGAACCTAGAGTTTTTCAGAAATCCTCTGTACAACACGGGATCCAGCATGCCTTGAGCAGGACACAGACCCCTCGATTTCTTGAACCTAAGCAATTTTTCAGAAATCTTCTCTACTGCAATGGGTGCAGTGCGCCGTCACAAGAGGACAGACCCCACAGTTTCTGGAACCTAAACAGTTCTTCAGAAATCCTGTGTACTACAAGGGATCTAGAATGACTAGACCAGGCCATGGAACCCGTGGCTTCTGGAACCTAAACAGTACATCAGAAATCCTCTGTACTGCAAGGGATCAAGTGTGCCTAGACCAGGCCTCGGACTCCGCAATTTCTGGAACCTAAACAGTTCCTCAGAAATCCTCTGTACTGCAAGGGATCCAAAACACCTTGACCAAGTCATGGACCCCGTGATTTCTGGAACCTAAACAGTTAATCAGAAATCCTCTGTACTGCAAGGCATCCAGCGTGCCTTCACTAGACCATGCACACCGTGGGTTCTAGAAGTTAAATAGTTCTTCAGATATGGTCTTTACAGCAAGGAATCAAGTGCCCTTGTCTAGACCTTTGACCCTCATGATTTCTGGAACCTAAACAGTTCTTCAGAAATACTATGTACTGCGAGGATCCAGAATGCCTTGACCCAGCCATGTAAGCCTTAGTTTCCGAACCTAAACAGTCCTTCAGAAATTAACTGTCCTGCAAGGGATCCAGTGTTCCTTGACCAGGCCTTGGACGCCTCAGTTTCTGGAACCTAAACAGTTCTTCAGAAATCCTTGCTACTGCAAGGGATCCATAGTGTCTTCACCTGGGCACAGACCCCACTGTTTCTGCAACATAAACAGTTCTTCATAAATCTTCTGTACTGCAAGGGATCAAGGGTGTCTTGACCAGGCCTCATACCCCGCGATTTTTGGAACATTCTGTTTTTTAGAAATCCAGTGTACTGCAAGGGATCCACCGTGCCTTGACCAGGCAATAGACCCCTGAATTTCTGGAACCTAAACAGTTTTTCAGAAATCCTCTTGACTGCAAGGGATCCAGAGTGCCTTCAGCATGTCATGGACCCCTTGATTTCTGGAACCAATGCTGTTTTTCCAGAACTCCTCTGCACTACAAGGGATGCACTGCGCCTTCACCTGGGCACAGACCCTGTCATTTCTGGAACCTAAGCAGTTTTTCACAAATCTTATGTACTGCAAGGGATCTATCATGCTGAAACCAGACCATGGATGCCGTGATTTCTGGAACATAAACAGTTCATCAGAAGTCCTGTGTACCACAAGGGATCCAGCTTGCCTTGACCAGGCCATGGACCCCATGGTTTCTTGAACCTAAACAGTTCTTCAGAAATCTTCTGTCCTGCAAGGGATCCAGTGTGCCTTCACCAGGCCATGGAAGCCTCAGTTTCTGGAAACAAAACAGTTCTTCAGAAATTCTCTGTACTGCAAGGGATCCAGAGTGTCTTCACCAGGGCACAGACCCCAAGGTTTCTGGAACCTAAACAGTTCTTCAGAAATCCTGTGTACTACAAGGGATCCAGAACGACTTGACCAGGCCATGGACCCCGTGGTTTCTGGAACCTAAACAGTTCATCAGAAATCCTCTGTACTGCAAGGCATCCAGCTTGCCTTCACCAGGCCATGGATACAGTGGTTTCTGGAACCTAAACCGTTCATCAGAAATCCTCTGTGCTGCAAGGGATCCATTGTGCCTTCATCAGGGCACAGACCCCACAATTTAGAGAATGTTAGCAGTTCTTCAGAAATCCATTGTTCTCCAAGGGATCCAGCATGCCTTGACCACATGATGGACCCCGCTGTTTCTGGAACTTAAAAAGTTTTTCAGAAATCCTCTGTACTGCACAGGATTCAGCATGCCTTGAGCAGACCACAGACCCCTTGATTTCTGGAACCTAAACAGTTTTTCAGAAATCCTCTCTACTGCTAGGGATCCAGCATGCCTTCACTAGAGCACATACCCCAAGGTTTCTGGAACCTAAACAGTTGTTCAGAAATCCTGTATACTGCAAGGGATCCAGCATGCCTTGACCAGGCCATGGACACCTCAGTTTCTGGAACCTAAACAGTTCTTCAGAAATCTTCTGTACTGCAAGGGATCGAAAACACCTTTACCAAGCCATGGACCCCGTGATTTCTGGAACCTAAGCAGTTAATCAGAAATCCTCTGTTGTGCAAGGCATCCAGCGTGCTTTCATCAGACCATGCACACCACAGTTTCTCAAAGATAATCAGTTCTTCAGATATGGTCTTTACTGCAAAGGATCAAGTGCACCTTGTCTAGACATCGGACCCCGTGATTTCAGGAACCTAAACAGTTCTTCAGAAATCCTATATACTGCAAGGGATCCAGAATGCCTTGACCAGGCCATGGAAGCCTTAGTTTCTGGAACCTAAACAGTCCTTCAGAAATCAACTGTACTGCAAGGGATCCAGAGTGTCTTCACCAGGCACATGACCCCAAGGTTTCTGGAACCTAAACAGTTCTTCAAATCCGCTGTCCTGCAAGTGATCAGCGTGACTTAACCAGGCCTTGGATGCCTCAGTTTCTGGAACCTAAACAGTTCTTCAGAAATCCTTGGTACTGCAAGGGATCCATAGTATCTTCACCTGGGTACAGACCCCGCTGTTTCTGGAACCTAAACAGTTCTTCAGAAATCCTATGTACTGCATGGTATCAAGGGTGCCTTGACCAGGCCTCGGACCCCGCGATTTCTGGAACATACTGTTCTTCAGAAATCCTGTGTACTGCAAGGGATCCAGTGTGCCTTGACCAGGCCACGGACAACCCAAATTCTGAAACCTAAACAGCTTTTCAGAAATCCTCTGTACAGAGAGGGATCCACCGTGCCTGACCAGGCAACGGACCACTCAATTTCTGGAACCTAAACAGTTTTTCTGAAATCCTCTCTACTGCAAGCTATCCAGCGTGCCTTGACGAAGACATGGACCCCTAGATTTCTGGAACCTAAACAGCTTTTCAGAAATCCTCTATACTGCAAGGGATCCAGCATGCCTTCAGCATGTCACTGACCCCTCAATTTCTGGAACCAATGCTGTTTTTCGAGAACTCCTCTGTACTGCAAGGGATACACTGCACCTTCATCTGGGCACAGACCCTGTCATTTCTGGAACCTAAACAGTTTTTCAGAAATCTTATGTACTGTAAGTGATCCAGCGTGCTGAGACCAGGCCATGGATGCCCTGATTTCTAGAACATAAACAGTTCATCAGAAGACCTGTGTACTGCAAGGGATCCAGCTTGCCTTGACCAGGCCATGGACCCCGCGGTGTCTTGAACCTAAACAGTTCTTCAGAAATCCTTTGTCCTGCAAGGGATCCAGCGCGCCATCACCAGGCCATGGAAGCCTCAGTTTCTGGAACCTAAACAGTTCTTCAGAAATTCTCTGTACTGCAAGAGATCCAGAGTGTCTTCACAAGGGCACATACCCCGCAGTTTCTGGAACCTAAACAGTACTTCAGAAATCGTTTGTACTGTAAGGTATCCAGTGTGCCTTCACCAGTCCACAGAAACTACGATTTCTGGAACATAAACAGCTTTTGAGAAATCCTTTGTACAGCAAGGGATTCACCGTGCCAAGATCAGGCAACAGACCCCTCAATTTCTGGAACCTAAACAGTTTTTCAGAAATCCTCTGTACTGCATGGGATCAAGTGTGCCGTGACCAGGCCCTGGATCCCGTGATTTCTGTAACATAAACAGTTCTTCAGAAATCCTCTGCACTGCAGTGGATCCAGAACACCTTGAATAAGCCATGGACCCCGTGGTTTCTGGAATCTAAGTAGTTCATCAGAAAACCTCTGTACTGCAAGGCATGCAGCGTGCCTTCACCAGGCCATGCACACTGCGGTTTATGGAACCTAAACAGTTCTTCAGAAATTGTCTTTACTGCAAGGGATCAAGTGTGCCTTGACTAGACCTCGGATCCCACGATTTCTGCACCCTAAACAGTTCTTCAGACATCAACTTTACTGCTAGGGATCCAGCGTGCCTTGAGCAGGCCACAGTTCTCGTGATTTCTGTAACCTAAACAGTTCTTCAGAAATCCTCTGTACTCCAAGAGATCCAGCGTGCCTTGACCAGGCCATGGATCCCGCTGTTTCTGGAACCTAGAGTTTTTCAGAAATCCTCTGTTCAACACGGGATCCAGCATGCCTTGAGCAGGACACAGACCCCTTGATTTCTGTAACCTAAACAGTTTTTCAGAAATCTTCTCTACTGTAATGGATGCAGTGCGCCCTCACCAGAGGACAGACCCCTCGGTTTCTGGAACCTAAACAGTTCTTCATAAATCCTGTGTACTACAAGGGATCTAGAATGACTTGACCAGGCCATGGAACCCGTGGCTTCTGGAACCTAAACAGTACATCAGAAATCCTCTGTACTGCAAGGCATCCAGCTTGCCTTCACTAGGCCATGGACACCACGGTTTCTGGAACCTAAACAGTTCATCAGAAATCCTCTGTACTTAAAGGCGACCAGCTTGCCTTCACTAGGCCATGGAACCTAAAGAGTTTTTCAGAAATCCTCTGTACTGCACAGGATTCAGCATGCCTTGAGCAGACAACAGACCCCTTGATTTTCTGGATCCTAAACAGTTTTTCTAGAAATCCTCTCTATGGCAAGAGATCCAGCATGCCTTCACCAGAGCACAGACCAAACGGTTTCTGTAACCTAAACAGTTGCTCAGAAATCCTGTGAATTTCAAGCTATCCAGCATGCCTTGACCAGGCCATGGACCCCGAGATTTCTTGAACCTAAACAGTTCTTCAGAAATTCTCTGTACTGCAAGGGATCCAGCATGCCTTGACCAGGCCATGGACCCCGCGGTTTCTGGAACCTAAACAGTTCTTCAGAAATCCTCAGTACTGCAAGGGATCAAGAGTGTCTTCGCCTGGGCACAGACTGTGTGGTTCCTGGAACCTAAACAGCTTATCAGAAATCCTCTGTACTGCAAGGGATCAAGTGTGCCTAGACCAGGCCTCGGACTCCGTGATTTCTGGAACATAAACAGTTCCTCAGAAATCCTCTGTACTGCAAGGGATCCAGCGTGCCTTGACCAGGCCACGAACAACCCACATTCTGAAACCTATACAGCTTTTCAGAAATCCTCTGTACAGTAAGGGATCCACCGTGCCTTGACCAGGCAACAGACCCCTCAATTTCTGGAACCTACACAGTTTTTCTGAAATCCTCTCTACTACAAGGGATCCAGCGTGCCTTCACCAGGCCATTGATTCTGCTGTTTACGGAATCTAGAGTTTTTCAGAAATCCTCTGTACAACACGGGATCCAGCATGCCTTGAGCAGGACACAGACCCCTCGGTTTTTGGAACCTAAACAGTTTTTCAGAAATCTACTCTACTGCAATGGATGCAGCGTGCCCTCACCAGAGCACAGACCCCACGGTTTCTGGAACCTAAACAGTTCTTCAGAAATCCTGTGTACTACAAGGGATCTAGAATGACTTGACCAGGCCATGGAACCCGTGGCTTCTGGAACCTAAACAGTACATCAGAAATCCTCTGTAGTGCAAGGCATCCAGATGCCTTCACCAGGCCATGGACACCATGGTTTCTGAAACCTAAACAGTTCATCAGAAATCCTCTGTACTGCAAGGCATCCAGCTTGCTTTCACCAGGCCATGGACACTGTGGTTTCTGGAACCTAAACAGTTCATCAGAAATCCTCTGTACTGCAAGGGATCCATAGTGCCTTCACCAGGGCACAGACCCCGCAATTTATAGAACTTTAACAGTTCTTCAGAAATCCTCTGTTCTGCAAGGGATCCAGCATGCCTTGACCACATCATGGACTCCGCTGTTTCTGGAACCTAAAGAGTTTTTCAGACATCCTCTGTACTGCACAGGATTCAGCATGCCTTGAGCAGACCACGGAGCCCTTGATTTCTGGAACCTAAACAGTTCTTCAGAAATCCTTGGTACTGCAAGGGATCCAGGGTGTCTTCGCCTGGGTACAGACCCCTCAGTTTCTGGAACCTAAACAGTTCTTCAGAAATTCTCTGTACTGCAAGAGATCCAAAACACCTTGACCAAGCCATGCACCCCTGTGATTTCTGGAACCTAAGCAGTTAGTCAGAAATCCTCTGTACTGCAAGGCATCCAGTGTGCCTTCACCAGACCATGCACACCACGGTTTCTGTAAGCTGAACAGTTCTTCAGATATCGTCTTTACTGCAAGGGAACAAGTGCGCCTTGTCTAGACCTCGTACCCTGCAATTTCTGGAATCTAAACAGTTCTTCTGAAATCCTCTGTACTACAAGGGATCCAGATTGTCTTGACCAGGACATGGAAGCCTTAGTTTCTGGAATCTAAACAGTCCTTCAGAAATCCTCTGTACTGCAAGGGATCAAGTGTGCCTGGACCAGGCCTCAGACCCTGCGATTTCTGGAACATAAACAGTTCTTCAGAAATCCTCTGTACTGCAAGGGATCCAAAACACCTTGACCAAGCCATGCACTCCGTGGTTTCTGGAACCTAAGCAGTTAATCAGAAAATCTCTGTCCTGCAAGGGATCCAGCATGCCTTGACCAGGCCTTGGACACCTCAGTTTTTGGAACCTAAACAATTATTTAGAAATCCTCAGTACTGCAAGGGATCCATAGTGTCTTCACCTGGTCACAGTCCCCGCTGTTTCTGGAACCTAAACAGTTCTTCCGAAATCCTCTGTCCTGCAAGGGATCCAGCATGCCTTGACCAGGCCTTTGACGCTTCAGTTTCTGGAACCTAAACAGTTCTTTAGAAATCCTCGGCACTGCAAGGAATCCATAGTGTCTTCACCTGGGCACAGACCCCACTGTTTCTGGAACCTAAACAGTTCTTCAGAAATCCTCTGTACTGCAAGCGATCAAGTGTGCCTTGACTAGACCTCGGACACCATGATTTCTGCAACCTAAACAGTTCTTCAGACATCAGCTTTACTGCTAGGTATCCAGCGTCCCTTGACCAGGCCACAGATCTCATGATTTCTGTAACCTAAACAGTTCTTCAGAAATCCTCCGTACTGCTATGGATCTAGTGTGCCTTCACCAGTCCACGGACACCGCGATTTCTGGAACATAAACAGTTCTTCAGAAATCTTCTGTACAGCAAGGAATCCAGCATGCCTTGATCAGGCCATGGATCCTGCTGTTTCTGGAACCTAAAGAAATTTTCTGAAATCCTCTGTACTACAAGGAATCCAGAATTCCTTGACCAGGCCATGGACCCCGTGGTTTCTGGAACCTAAACAGTTCATCAGAAATTATCTGTACTGCAAGGCCTCCAGCATGCCTTCACCAGGCCATGGACCCCAATGTTTCTGGAACCTAAAGAGTTTATCAGAAATCCTTTGTACTGCATGGGATCTAGCATGCCTTGAGCAATCCACAGACCCCTCGATTTCTGGAACCTAAACAGTTTTTCCAAAATCCTCTCTTCTGCAAGGGATCCAGAGTGCCTTCACCAGAGCACAGACCCCACAGTTTCAGGAACCTAAGCAGTTCTTCAGAAATCAAGTGTACTGCAAGAGATCCAGCATGTCTTGACCAGGCCATGGACCCCGCGGTTTCTTGAACCTAAACAGTTCTTCAGAAATCCTCTGTCCTGCAAGGTATCCTGTGTGCTTTGACCAGGCCATGGAAGCCTCAGTTTCAGGAACCTAAACAGTTCTTCAGAAATCCTCTGTACTGCAAGGGATCCAGAGTGTCTTCACCAGGGCACAGACTCCGCAGTTTCTGGAATCTAAACAATTCTTCAGCAATCCTCTGTACTGCAAGGGATCAAGTCTGCTCTTGACTAGGCCTCGGACCCCGGTGATTTCTGGAACATATACAGTTTTTCAGAAATTCACTCAACTGCAAGGGATCCATTGTCCCTTTTCCAGAGCACAGACCCCATGGTTTCTGGAACCTAAAAAGTTCTTCTGAAATCCTCTGTACCACACGGGATCCAGCATGCCTTGAGCAGGCCGCATACCCTTTGATTTCTGGAACTTAAACAGTTTTTCAGAAATCTACTCTACTGCATTGGATCCAGCATGCCTTCACCAGGCCACGGACTTTCCAATTTCTGAAATCTAAACAGCTTTTGAGAAATCCTTTGTACAGCAAGGGATTCACCGTGCCTAGGTCAGGCAACGGACCCCTGAGTTTTTGGAACCTATATAGTTTTTCAGAAATTCTCTCTACTGCAAGGGATCCAGTGTCCCTTCACCAGAGCACAGACCCCACGGTTTCTGGAACCTAAACAGTTCTTCTGAAATCATCTGTACTGCAAGGGATCCATTGTGCCTTCACCAGGGCACAGACCCCACAATTTATGGAACTTTAACAGTTCTTCAGAAATCCTCTGTTCTGCAAGGGATCCAGCATGCCTTGACCACATCATGGACCCCGCTGTTTCTGGAACCTAAAGAGTTTTTCAGAAATCCTCTGTACTGCACAGGATTCAGCATGCCTTGAGCAGACCACAGACCCCTTGATTTCTGGAACCTAAACAGTTTTTTTAGAAATCCTCTCTACTGCAAGAGATTCAGCATGCTTTCACCAGAGCACATACCAAATGGTTTCTGTCACCTAAGCAGTTGCTCAGAAATCCTGTGAACTGCAAGGAATCCAGCGTGCCTTGACCAGGCCATGGACCCCACGATTTCTTGAACCTAAACAGTTCTTCAGAAATTCTCTGTACTGCAAAGGATCCACTGTGCCTTGTCCAGGTCATGGACCCCGTGATTTCTGGAACCTCAGCAGTTTGTTCAGAAATCCTCTATACTGCAAGGGATCCAGCGTGCCTTGACCAGGCCATGGATCCCGCTGTTTCTGGAACCTAAAGAGTTTTTCAGAAATCCTCTGTACCACACAGGATCCAGCATGCCTTGAGCAGGACACAGACCTCTCGATTTCTGGAACCTAAACAGTTTTTCAGAAATCCTCTCCACTGCAATGGATGCAGCGTGCCTTCACCAGAGCACAGACACCACGGTTTCTGGAACCTAAACAGTTCTTCAGAAATCCTGTGTACTACAAGGGATCCAGAACAACTTGACCAGGCCGTGGACCCCGTGGTTTCTGGAACCTAAAAAGTTCATCAGAGATCCTCTGTACTGCAAGGCATCCAGTTTGCCTTCACCAGGCCATGGACACCACGGTTTCTGGAGCCTAAACAGTTCATCAGAAATCCTCTGTGCTGCAAGGGATCCATTGTGCCTTCATCAGGGCACAGACCCCATAATTTATAGAATCTTAGCAAATCATCAGAAATCCTTTGTTCTCCAAGGGATCCAGCATGCCTTGACCACATCATGGACCCAGCTGTTTCTGGAACCTAAAGAGTTTTTCAGAAATCCTCTGTACTGCACAGGATTCAGCACACCTTGAGCAGACCACAGACCCCTTGATTTCTGGAACCTAAACAGTTTTTCAGAAATCCTCTCTACTGCAAGGGATCCAGCGTGCCTTCACCAGAGCACAGACCCCACGGTTTCTGGAACCTAAACAGTTCATCTGAAGTCCTGTGTGCTGCAAGGGATCCAGCTTGCCTAGACCAGGCCATGGACCCCGTGATTTCTGGAAGCAAAACAATTCTTCAGAAATCCTCTGTCCTGCATGGGATCCAGCAAGCCTTGACCAGGCCATGGATGCCTCAGTTTCTGGAACCTAAGCAGTTCTTCAGAAATCCTCTGTACTGCAAGGGATCCAGAGTGTCTTCACCAGGGCACAGACCCAGTGGTTTCAGGAGCCTTATCAGTCCTTCAGAAATCCTGTGTACTGCATGGATCAAGTGTGCCTTATCCAGGACTCTGACCCCACGATTTCTGGAACATAAACAGTTCTTCAGAAATCCTCTGTACTGCAAGGGATCCAGAACACCTTGACCAAGCCATGCACACTGCGGTTTCTGGAACCTAAACAGTTCTTCAGAAATCCTCTGTCCTGCAAGGATCAAGTGAGCCTTGAGTAGATCTCAAACCTCACAATTTCTGGAACCTAAACAGTTCTTCAGACATCAGCTTTACTGCTAGGGCTCCTGCATGCCTTGACCAGGCAACAGAGCTCACAATTTCTGTAACCTAAACAGTTCTTCAGAAAGCCTCCGTACTGCAAGGGATCTTGTGTGCCTTCTCCAGGCCATGGACAACGCAATTTCTGGAACATAAACAGTTCTTCAGAAATCCTCTGTACTGCAAGGAATCCAGCATGCCTTGACTAGGCCATGGATCCCGCTGTTTCTGGAACCCAAAGAGTTTTTCAGAAATCTTCTTTACAGCGCGGTATCTAGCATGACTTGAGCAGAAAACAGATCCCTCGATTTCTGGAACCTAAACCGCTTTTCAGAAACCTACTGTACTGCAAGGGATGCAGCGTTCCTTCACCAGAGCACAGACCCCACGGTTTCTGGAACCTAAACAGTTCTTCAGAAATCCTCTGTACTACAAGGTATCCAGAATGCCTTGACCAGGCCATGGACCCCGTGGTTTCTGGAACCTAAACAGTTAGTCATAAAATCCTCTGTGCTGCAAGGCATCCAGCGTGCCTTCACCAGGCCATGGACACCACCATTTTGGGAACCTAGACAGTTAGTCAGAAATCCTCTGTACTGCAAGGGATTCAGAGTGCCTTCACCAGAGCACAGACCCCATGGTTTCTGGATCCTTACCAGTTCTTCAGATATCCTGTGTAGTCCAAGGGATCCAGCGTGCCTTGACCAGGCCATGGACCACGCGGTTTCTTGAGCCTAAACAGTTTTTCAGAAATCTTCGGTACTGCAAGGGATCCAGAGTGTCTTCACCTGGGCACAGTCCCCGCAGTTTCTGTAATCTATGCAGTTCTTCATAAACCCTTTGTACTGCATTGGATCAAGTGTGCCTAGACCAGGGCTCGGACCCCACGAATTCTGGAACATAAACAATTTTTCAGAAATCCTCTGTACTGCAAGGGATCCAAAACACCTTGACCAAGCCATGGACCCCATGGTTTCTGGAACCAAGCAGTTCATGAGAAATCCTCTGTACTGCAAGGCATCCAGCGTGCCTTCACCAGACCATGCACATCGTGGTTTCAGAAAACTAAACAGTTCTTCAAAAAGGGTCTTTACTGCAAGGGACCAAGTGTGCCTTGTCTAGTCCTCTGAATCCGTGATTTCTGCAACCTAAACAGTTCTTCAGAAAGGGTCTTTACTGCTAGGGATCCAGCGTGCCTTGACCAGGCCAAAGATCTTGCGGTTTCTGAAACCTAAATAGTTCTTCAGAAATCCTCTGTACTGCAAGGGATCCAGCATGCTTTGACCAGGCCATGGATCCTTCTGTTTCTGGAACCTAAAGATTTTTTCAAAAATCCTCTGTACCACATGGGATCCAGCATGCCTTGAGCAGGACACAGACCCCTCGATTTCTGGAACCTAAACAGTTTTTCAGAAATCCTCTCTACTGCAATGGATGCAGCATGCCTTCACCAGAGCACATACACCACGGTTTCTGGAACCTAAACAGTTCTTAAGAAATCAAGTGTACTACAAGGGATCCAGAATGACTTGACCAGGCCATGGACCCCGTGGTTTCTGGAACCTAAACAGTTCATCAGAAATCCTCTGTACTGCAAGGCATCCAGCTTGTCTTCACCAGGCCATGGACACCGCGGTGTCTGGAACCTAAACAGTTCATCAGAAATCCTCTGTGCTGCAAGGGATCCATTGTGCCTTCATCAGGGCACAGACCCTGCAATTTATAGAATCTTTGCAGTTCTTCAGAAATCCTTTGTTTTCCAATGGATCCAGCATGCCTTGACCACATTATGAACCCCGCTGTTTCTGGCACCTAAAGAGTTTTTCAGAAATTCTCTGTACTGCACAGTATTCAGCATGCCTTGAGCAGACCACAGACCCCTTGATTTCTGGAACCTAAACAGTTTTTCAGATATCCTCTCCTCTCTTCTGCAAGGGATCTGGCGTGCTTTCACCAGAGCACAGACCCCACGGTTTCTGGAACCTAAACAGTTCATCAGAAGTCATGTGTACTGCAAGAGATCTAGCGTGCCTTCACCAGGCCATGGACACCACCATTTTGGGAACCTAAACAGTTCATTAGAAATTCTCTGTACTGCAAGGGATTCAGAGTGCCTTCACCAGAGCACAGACCCCATGGTTTCTGGATCCTTACCAGTTCTTCAGATATCCTGTGTAGTGCAAGGGATCCAGCATGCCTTGACCAGGCCATGGACCACGCGGTTTCTTGAGCCTAAACAGTTTTTCAGAAATCCTCGGTACTGCAAGGGATCCAGAGTGTCTTTACCTGGGCACAGTCCCCGCGGTTTCTGTATTCTATGCAGTTCTTCATAAATCCTTTGTACTGCATTGGATCAAGTGTGCCTAGACCAGGGCTCAGACCCCGCGATTTCTGGAACATAAACAATTCTTCAGAAATCCTCTGTACTGCAAGGGATCCAAAACACCTTGACCAAGCCATGGACCCCATGGTTTTTGGAACCAAGCAGTTCATGAGAAATCCACTGTACTGCAAGGCATCCAGCGTGCCTTCACCAGACCATGCACATCGTGGTTTCTGAAACCTAAACAGTTCTTCAGAAAGGGTCTTTACTGCAAGGGACCAAGTGTGCCTTGTCTAGTCCTCGGACTCCATGATTTCTGCAACCTAAACAGTTCTTCAGACATCAGCTTTACTGCTAGGGATCCAGCGTGCCTTGACCAGACCAAAGATCTTGCGGTTTCTGAAACCTAAACAGTTCTTCAGAAATCCTTCATACTGCAGAGGATCCAGTGTGCCTTCACCAGGGCACGGAAACCGTGGTTTTCGGAACATAAACAGTTCTTCAGAAATCTTCTGTGCTGCAAGGGATCAAGAGTGCCTTGACCAGGCCTTGGACCCCACGATTTCTGGAACATTCTGTTCTTCAGAAATCCTGTGTACTGCAAGGGATTTAGCATGCCTTTACCAGGCCATGGACAACCCAAATTCTGAAACCTAAACAGCTTTTCAGAAATCCTCTGTACAACAAGGGATCCACTGTGCCTTGACCAGACAATGGACCCCTCAATTTCTGGAACCTAAACAGTTTTTCTGAAATCCTCTCTACTGCAAGGGATCCAGAGTGCCTTGACCAGGACATGGACCCTAGATTTCTGCAACCTAAACAGCTTTTCAGAAATCCTCTGTACTGCAAGGGATCCAGCATGCCTTCAGCATGTCATGGACCCCTCAATTTCTGGAAGCAATGCTGTTTTTTGAGAACTCCTCTGCACTACAATGGATGCACTGTGCCTTCACCTGGGCACAGACCCTGTCATTTCTGGAGCCTAAACAGTTTTTCACAAATCTTATGTTCTGCAAGGGATCCAGCATGCTGAAAGCAGACCATGGATGCCGTGATTTCTGGAAAATAAACAGTTCGTCAGAAGTCCTGTGTACTGCAAGGGATCCAGCTTGCCTTGACCAGGCCATGGACCTCACGTTTTCTTGAACCTAAACAGTTCTTCAGAAATCCTCTGTCCTGGAAGGGATCCAGTGTGCCTTCACCAGGCCATGGAAGCCTCAGTTTCTGGAAACAAAACAGTTCTTCAGAAATTCTCTGTACTGCAAGGGATCCAGAGTCTCTTCACCAGGGCACATACCCTGCAGTTTCCTGAACCTAAACAGTTCTTCAGAAATCCTTTGTACAGCAAGGGATTCACCATGCCTAGATCAGGTAATGGACCCCTCAATTTCTGCAACCTAAACAGTTCTTCAGAAATTGTCTTTACTGCAAGGGATCAAGTGTGCCTTGACTAGACCTTGGACCCCACGATATCTGCACCCTAAACAGTTCTTCAGACATCAGCTTTACTGCTAGGGATCCAGCATGCCTTGACCAGGCCACAGATCTCGTGATTTCTGTAACCTAAACAGTTCTTCAGATATCCTCCATACTGCAAGGGATCCAGTGTGCCTTCACCAGTCCACGGAAACCATGATTTCTGGAACGTAAACAGTTCTTCAGAAATCCTCTATACTGCAAGGGATCCAGCGTGCCTTGAACCAGGCCATGGATCCCGCTGTTTCTGTAACCTAAAGAGTTTTTCAGAAATCTGCTGTACCACATGGGATCCAGCATGCCTTGAGAAGGACACAGACTCCTCGATTTTTGGAACCTAAACAGTTTTTCAGAAATCTACTCTACTGCAATGGATGCAGTGTGCCCTCACCAGAGCACAGACACCATGGTTTCTGGAACCTAAACAGTTCTTCAGAAATCCTGTGTACTACAAGGGATCTAGAATGACTTGACCAGGCCATGGAACCCGTGGCTTCTGGAACCTAAACAGTACATCAGAAATCCTCTGTACTGCAACGCATCCAGCTTGCTTTCACCAGGCCATAGATACCGTGGTTTCTGGAACCTAAACAGTTCATCAGATATCCTCTGTACTTAAAGGCATCCAGCTTGACTTCACTAGGCCATGGACCCCGCTGTTTCTGGAACCTAAAGAGTTTTTCAAAAATCCTCTGTACTGCCAGGATTCAGCATGCCTTGAGCAGACAACAGACCCCTTGATTTTCTGGAACCTGAACAGTTTTTTTAGAAATCCTCTCTATGGCAAGAGATCCAGTGTGCCTTCACCAGAGCACAGATCAAACGGTTTCTGTAACCTAAACAGCTGCTCAGAAATCCTGTGAACTGCAAGGGATCCAGCATGCCTTGACCAGGCCATGGACCTCGCGATTTCTTGAACCTAAACACTTCTGCAGAAAATCTCTGTACTGCAAGGGATCCAGCATGCCTTGACCAGGCCATGGACCCCAAGATTTTTGGAACCTAAACAGTTCTTCAGAAATCCTCGGTACTGCAAGGGATCCAGAGTGTCTTCACCTTGGCACAGACCCTGTGGTTCCTGGAACCTAAACAGTTCTTCAGAAATCCTCTGTACTGCAAGGGATCAAGTGTGCCTAGACCAGGCCTCGGACTCCGTGATTTCTGGAACATAAACAGTTCCTCAGAAATCCTCTGTACTGCAAGGGATCCAAAACACCTTGACAAAGCCATGGACCCCGTGACTTCTGGAACCTATGCAGTTAATCAGAAATCCTCTGTACTGCAAGGCATCCAGCGTGCCTTCACCAGACCATGCACACTGCGATTTCTGGAAGCTAAACGGTTCTTCAGATATGGTCTTTACTGCAAGGGATCAAGTGCCCCCATGTCTAGATTTCGGACTGCGTGATTTCTGGAACCTAAACAATTCTTCAGAAATCCTATGTACTGCAAGGGATCCAGAATGCCTTGACCAGGCCATGGAAGCCTTAGTTCCTGGAACCTAAACAGTTCCTTAAAAATCCTCTGTACTGCAAGGGATCCAGAGTGTCTTCACCAGGGAACAGAGTCCGCAGTTTCTGGAATCTAAACATTTCTTCAGAAAACCTCTGTACTACAAGGTATCAAGTGTGCCTTGGCCAGGCCTCGAACCCCGTGATTTCTGGAACATATACAGTTCTTCAGAAATCCTCTGAACTGCATGGAATCCATCGTGCCTTCACCAGGCCATGGACTCTCGATTTCTGAAACCTAAACAGCTTTTGAGAACTCCTTTGTACAGCAAGGATTCACCGTGTACTAGACCAGGCAACGGACCCTCAGTTTCTGGAACCTAAACAGTTTTTCAGAAATCCTCTGTACTGCAAGGGATCCAGCGTCCCTTCACCAGAGCACAGACCCAACGGTTTCTGGAACCTAAACAGTTCTTCTGAAATCCTCAGTACTGCAAGGGGATCAAGTGTGCCTTGAAGAGGCCTCATACCCTGTGATTTCTGGAACATAAAGAGTTCTTCAGAAATCCTCTGTACTGCAAGGGGTCCATTGTGCCTTCACCAGGGCACAGACCCTGCAATTTATGCAACCTTAACAGTTCTTCAGAAATCCTTTGTTCTGCAAGGGATCCAGCATGCCTTGACCACACCATGGACCCTGCAGTTATTGGAACCTAAAGAGTTTTTCAGAAATCCTCTGTATTGCACAGGATTCAGCATGCCTTGAACCGACAACAGACCCCTTGATTTTCTGGAACCTAAACAGTTTTTTTAGAAATCCTCTCTATGGCAAGATATCCAGCATGCCTTCACCAGAGCACAGACCAAACAGTTTCTGTAACCTAAACAGTTGCTCAGAAATCCTGTGAACTGCAAGGAATCCAGCATGCCTTGACCAGGCCATGGACCCCGCAATTTCTTGAACCTAAACAGTTCTTCAGAAATTCTCTGTACTGCAAGTGTTCCAGCATGCCTTGACCAGGCCATGGACCCCGCGATTTCTGGAACCTAAACAGTTCTTCAGAAATCCTCGGAACTGCAAGGGATCCAGAGTGTCTTCGCCTGGGCACAGACCCCGCGGTTTCTGGAACATAAACAGTTCTTCAAAAATCCTCGGTACTGCAAGGGATCCAGAGTGTCTTCACCTGGGCACAGACCGTGTGGTTTCTGGAACCTAAACAGCTTATCAGAAATCCTCTGTAGTGCAAGGGATCAAGTGTGCCAAGACCAGGCCTCGAACTCCGTGATTTCTGGAACATAAACAGTTCCTCAGAAATCCTCTGTACTGCAAGGGATCCAAAACACCTTGACCAAGCCATGGACCCCGTGATTTCTGGAACCTAAGCAGTTAATCAGAAATCCTCAGTACTGCAAGGCATCCAGCGTGCCTTCACCAGACCATGCACACAGCAATTTCTGGATGCTAAACGGTTCTTCAGATCAGGTCTTTACTGCAAGGGAACAAGTGCCCCTTGTCTAGATCTCGGACCCCGTGATTTCTGGAACCTAAACAATTCTTCAGAAATCCTATGTACTGCAAGGGCCAGAATGCCTTGACCAGGCCAAGGAAGCCTTAGTTTCTGGAACCTAAACAGTCCTTCAGAAATCAACTGTACTGCAAGGGATCCAGAGTGTCTTCACCAGGAGACAGACCCCGGGTTTCTGGAACCTAAACAGTTCTTCAGAAATCCTCGGTACTGCAAGCGATCCATAGTGTCTTCACCTGGTACAGACCCGCTGTTTCTGGAACCTAAACAGTTCTTCAGAAACCCTCTGTACTGCATGGTATCAAGGGTGCCTTGACCAGGCCTCAGACCCCATGATTTCTGGAACATACTGTTCTTTCAGAAATCCGTGTACTGCAAGGATCCAGCATGCCTTGACCAGGCCACGGACAACCCAAATTCTGAAACCTAAACAGCTTTTCAGAAATCCTCTGTACAGTAAGGGATCCACCGTGCCTTGACCAGGCAACAGACCCCTCAATTTCTGGAACATAAACAGTTTTATTGAAATCCTCTCTACTGCAAGGGATCAAGCGTGCCTTCACCAGGCCATGGATCCTGCTGTTTCTGGAACCTAGAGTTTTTCAGAAATCCTCTGTACAACACGGGATCCAGCATGCCTTGAGCAGGACACAGACCCCTCGATTTCTTGAACCTAAGCAATTTTTCAGAAATCTTCTCTACTGCAATGGGTGCAGTGCACCCTCACCAGAGGACAGACCCCACAGTTTCTGGAACCTAAACAGTTCTTCAGAAATCCTGTGTACTACAAGGGATCTAGAATGACTTGACCAGGCCATGGAACCCGTGGCTTCTGGAACCTAAACAGTACATCAGAAATCCTCTGTACTGCAAGGGATCAAGTGTGCCTAGACCAGGCCTCGGACTCCGCAATTTCTGGAACCTAAACAGTTCCTCAGAAATCCTCTGTACTGCAAGGATCCAAAACACCTTGACCAAGTCATGGACCCCGTGATTTCTGGAACCTAAAACAGTTAATAAAGAAATCCTTTGTACTGCAAGGCATTAGCTGCCTTCACTAGACCATGCACACCATGGGTTCTAGAAGTTAAATAGTTCTTCAGATATGGTCTTACTGCAAGGAATCCAGTGCACCTTGTCTAGACCTTGACCTCAGATTTCTGGAACCTAAACAGTTCTTCAGAAATACTATGTACCTTCGAGGATACAGAATGCCTTGACCCGGCCATGGAAGCCTTAGCTTCTGGAACCTAAACAGTCCTTCAGAAATTAACTGTCCTGCAAGGGATCCAGTGTTCCTTGACCAGGCCTTGGACGCCTCAGTTTCTGGAACCTAAACAGTTCTTCAGAAATCCTTGCTACTGCAAGGGATCCATAGTGTCTTCACCTGGGCACAGACCCCGCTGTTTCTGCAACATAAACAGTTCTTCATAAATCTTCTGTACTGCAAGGGATCAAGAGTGTCTTGACCAGGCCTCAGACCACGCTTATTTTGGAACATTCTGTTTTTAGAAATCCTGTGTACTGCAAGGGTCAGCGTGCCTTTACCAGGTCATGGACAACCCAAATTCTGAAACCTAAACAATTTTTCAGAAATCCTCTGTACAGCAAGGGATCCACTGTGCCTTGACCAGGCAATAGACCCCTGAATTTCTGGAACCTAAACAGTTTTTCAGAAATCCTCTCGACTGCAAGGATCCAGAGTGCCTTCAGCATGTCATGGACCCCTAGATTTCTGGAACCAATACTGTTTTTCCAGAACTCCTCTGCACTACAAGGGATGCACTGCGCCTTCACCTGGGCACAGACCCTGTCATTTCTGGAACCTAAGCAGTTTTTCACAAATCTTATGTACTGCAAGGGATCTATCATGCTGAGACCAGACCATGGATGCCGTGATTTCTGGAACATAAACAGTTCGTCAGAAGTCCTGTGTACCACAAGGGATCCAGCTTGCCTTGACCAGGCCATGGACCCCACGGTTTCTTGAACCTAAACAGTTCTTCAGAAATCATCTGTCCTGCAAGGGATCCAGTGTGCCTTCACCAGGCCATGGAAGCCTCAGCTTCTGGAAACAAAACAGTTCTTCAGAAATTCTCTGTACTGCAAGGGATTCAGAGTGTCTTCACCAGGGCACAGATCTCGTGATTTCTGTATCCTAAACAGTTCATCAGAAATCCTCTATACTGCAAGGGATCCAGCGTGCCTTGACCAGGCCATGGATCCCGCTGTTTCTGGAACCTAAAAAGTTTTTCAGAACTCCTCTGTACCACACGGGATCCAGCATGCCTTGAGCTGGACACAGACCCCTCGATTTCTGGAACCTAAACAGGTTTTCAGAAATCCTCTCCACTGCAATGGATGCAGCGTGCCTTCACCAGAGCACAGACACCACAGTTTCTGGAACCTAAACAGTTCTTTAGAAATCCTGTGTACTACAAGGGATCCAGAACGACTTGACCATGCCATGGACCCCGTGGTTTCTGGAACCTAAACAGTTCATCAGAAATCCTCTGTACTGCAAGGCATCCAGCTTGCCTTCACCAGGCCATGGACACAGTGGTTTCTGGAACCTAAACCGTTCATCAGAAATCCTCTGTGCTGCAAGGGATCCATTGTGCCTTCATCAGGGCACAGACCCCGCAATTTAGAGAATGTTAGCACTTCTTCAGAAATCCATTGTTCTCCAAGGGATCCAGCATGCCTTGACCACATCATGGACTCCGCTGTTTCTGGAACCTAAAAAGTTTTTCAGAAATCCTCTGTACTGCACAGGATTCAGCATGACTTGAGCAGACCACAGACCCCTTGATTTCTGGAACCTAAACAGTTTTTCAGAAATCCTCTCTACTGCAGGGGATCCAGCATGCCTTCACTGAACACATACCCATGGTTTCTGGAACCTAAACAGTTGTTCAGAAATCCTGTATACTGCAAGGGATCCAGCATGCCTTGACCAGGCCATGGACACCTCAGTTTCTGGAACCTAAACAGTTCTTCAGAAATCTTCTGTACTGCAAGGGATCGAAAACACCTTTACCAAGCCATGGACCCCGTGATTTCTGGAACCTAAGCAGTTAATCAGAAATCCTCTGTTGTGCAAGGCATCCAGCGTGCTTTCATCAGACCATGCACACCGCAGTTTCTGGAAGATAATCAGTTCTTCAGATATGGTCTTTACTGCAAGGGATCAAGTGCACCTTGTCTAGACATCGGACCCTGTGATTTCAGGAACCTAAACAGTTCTTCAGAAATCCTATGTACTGCAAGGGATCAGAATGCCTTGACCAGGCCATGGAAGCCTTAGTTTCTGGAACCTAAACAGTCCTTCAGAAATCAACTGTACTGCAAGGGATCCAGAGGTGTCTTCACCAGGGCAGTAGATCCCAAGGTTTCTGGAACCTAAACAGTTCTTCAGAAATCCTCTGTCCTGCAAGTGATCCAGCGTGACTTAACCAGGCCTTGGATGCCTCAGTTTCTGGAACCTAAACAGTTCTTCAGAAATCCTCGGTACTGCAAGGGATCCATAGTATCTTCACCTGGGTACAGACCCCGCTGTTTCTGGAACCTAAACAGTTCTTCAGAAATCCTCTTTACTACATGGTATCAAGGGTGCCTTGACCAGGCCTCGGACCCCGCGATTTCTGGAACATACTGTTCTTCAGAATTCCTGTGTACTGCAAGGGATCCAGTGTGTCTTGACCAGGCCACGGACAACCCAAATTCTGAAACCTAAACAGCTTTTCAGAAATCCTCTGTACAGCAAGGGATCCACCGTGCCTGACCAGGCAATGGACCCCTCAATTTCTGGAACCTAAACAGTTTTTCTGAAATCCTCTCTACTGCAAGGGATCCAGCATGCCTTGACAAGGACATGGACCCCTAGATTTCTGGAACCTAAACAGCTTTTCAGAAATCCTCTATACTGCAAGGGATCCCGCATGCCTTCAGCATGTCACTGACCCCTAAATTTCTGGAACCAATGCTGTTTTTCGAGAACTCCTCTGTACTGCAAGGGATGCACTGCACCTTCATCTGGGCACAGACCCTGTCATTTCTGGAACCTAAACAGCTTTTCAGAAATCTTATGTACTGCAAGTGATAAAGCATGCTGAGACCAGGCCATGGATGCCGTGATTTCTAGAACCTAAACAGTTCTTCAGAAATCCTTTGTCATGCAAGGGATCCAGCGTGCCATCACCAGGCCATGGAAGCCTCAGTTTCTGGAACCTAAACAGTTCTTCAGAAATTCTCTGTACTGGAAGAGATCCAGAGTGTCTTCACAAGGGCACATACCCCGCAGTTTCTGGAACCTAAACAGTTCTTCAGAAATCCTTTGTACTGTAAGGGATCCAGTGTGCCTTCACCAGTCCATGGAAACTACGATTTCTGGAACATAAACAGCTTTTGAGAAATCCTTTGTACAGCAAGGGATTCACCGTGCCAAGATCAGGCAACAGACCCCTCAATTTCTGGAACCTAAACAGTTTTTCAGAAATCCTCTGTACTGCATGGGATCAAGTGTGCCTTGACCAGGCCCTGGATCCCGCGATTTCTGTAACATAAACAGTTCTTCAGAAATCCTCTGCACTGCAGTGGATCCAGAACACCTTGAACATGCAATGGACCCCGTGGTTTCTGGAACCTAAGTAGTTCATCAGAAAACCTCTGTACTGCAAGGCATGCAGCGTGCCTTCACCAGTCCATGCACACTGCGGTTTCTGGAACCTAAACAGTTCTTCAGAAATTGTCTTTACTGCAAGCGATCAAGTGTGCCTTGACTAGACCTCAGACCCCACGATTTCTGCACCCTAAACAGTTCTTCAGACATCAGCTTTACTGCTAGGGATCCAGCGTGCCTTGAGCAGGCCACAGTTCTCATGATTTCTGTAACCTAAACACTTCTTCAGAAATCCTCTGTACTGCAAGGGATCCATCGTGCCTTGACCAGGCCATGGATCCCGCTGTTTCTGGAACCTAGAGTTTTTCAGAAATCCTCTGTTCAACACGGGATCCAGCATGCCTTGAGCAGGACACAGACCCCTTGATTTCTGTAACCTAAACAGTTTTTCAGAAATCTTCTCTACTGTAATGGATGCAGTGCGCCCTCACCAGAGGACAGACCCCGCGTTTCTGGAACCTAAACAGTTCTTTATAATCCTGTGTACTACAAGGATCTAGAATGACTTGACCAGGCCATGGAACCCGTGGCTTCTGGAACCTAAACAGTACATCAGAAATCCTCTGTACTGCAATGCATCCAGCTTGCCTTCACCAGGCCATGGACACCGTAGTTTCTGGAACCTAAACAGTTCATCAGAAATCCTCTGTACTTAAAGGCATCCAGCTTGCCTTCACTAGGCCATGGAACCTAAAGAGTTTTTCAGAAATCCACTGTACTGCACAGGATTCAGCATGCCTTGAGCAGACCACAGACCCCTTGATTTCTGGAACCTAAACAGTTCTTCAGAAATCCTAGGTACTGCAAGGGATCCAGGGTGTCTTCACCTGGGCACAGACCCCGCGGTTTCTGGAACCTAAACAGTTCTTCAGAAATTCTCTGTACTGCAAGGGATCCAAAACACCTTGACCAAGCCATGCACCCCTGTGATTTCTGGAACCTAAGCAGTTAATCTGAAATCCTCTGTACTGCAAGGCATCCAGTGTGCCTTCACCAGACCATGCACACCGCGGTTTCTGTAAGCTAAACAGTTCTTCAGATATCGTCTTTACTGCAAGGGAACAAGTGCGCCTTGTCTAGACCTTGTACCCTGCAATTTCTGGAATCTAAACAGTTCTTCAGAAATCCTCTGTACTACAAGGGATCCAGATTGTCTTGACTAGGAAATGGAAGCCTTAGTTTCTGGAACCTAAACAGTCCTTCAGAAATCCTCTGTACTGCAAGGGATCAAGTGTGCCTGGACCAGGCCTCAGACCCTGCGATTTCTGGAACATAAACAGTTCTTCAGAAATCCTCTGTACTGCAAGGGATCCAAAACACCTTGACCAAGCCATGCACTCCGTGGTTTCTGGAACCTAAGCAGTTAATCAGAAAATCTCTGTCCTGCAAGGGATCCAGCATGCCTTGACCAGGCCTTGGACACCTCAGTTTTTGGAACCTAAACAATTATTTAGAAATCCTCAGTACTGCAAGGGATCCATAGTGTCTTCACCTGGTCACAGTCCCCACTGTTTCTGGAACCTAAACAGTTCTTCCGAAATCCTCTGTCCTTCAAGGGATCCAGCATGCCTTGACCAGGCCTTTGACGCTTCAGTTTCTGGAACCTAAACAGTTCTTTAGAAATCCTCGGCACTGCATGGAATCCATAGTGTCTTCACCTGGGCACAGACCCCACTGTTTCTGGAACCTAAACAGTTCTTCAGAAATCCTCTGTACTGCAAGCAATCAAGTGTGCCTTGACTAGACCTCAGACACCACAATTTCTGCAACCTAAACAGTTCTTCAGACATCAGTTTTACTGCTAGGTATCCAGCGTCCCTTGACCAGGCCACAGATCTCATGATTTCTGTAACCTAAACAGTTCTTCAGAAATCCTCCGTACTGCTATGGATCTAGTGTGCCTTCACCAGTCCACGGACACCGCGATTTCTGGAACATAAACAGTTCTTCAGAAATCTTCTGTACAGCAAGGAATCCAGCATGCCTTGATCAGGCCATGGATCCTGCTGTTTCTGGATCCTAAAGAAATTTTCTGAAATCCTCTGTACTACAAGGAATCCAGAATTCCTTGACCAGGCCATGGTCCCCGTGGTTTCTGGAACCTAAACAGTTCATCAGAAATTATCTGTACTGAAAGGCCTCCAGCATGCCTTCACCAGGCCATGGACCCCAATGTTTCTGGAACCTAAAGAGTTTATCAGAAATCCTTTGTACTGCACGGGATCTAGCATGCCTTGAGCAATCCACAGACCCCTCGATTTCTGGAACCTAAACAGTTTTTCTGAAATCCTCTCTTCTGCAAGGGATCCAGAGTGCCTTCACCAGAGCACAGACCCCACAGTTTCAGGAACCTAAACAGTTCTTCAGAAATCAAGTGTACTGCAAGGGATCCAGCATGTCTTGACCAGGCCATGGACCCCGCGGTTTCTTGAACCTAAACAGTTCTTCAGAAATCCTCTGTCCTACAAGGGATCCTGTGTGCTTTGACCAGGCCATGGAAGCCTCAGTTTCAGGAACCTAAACAGTTCTTCAGAAATCCTCTGTACTGCAGGGATCCAGAGTGTCTTCACCAGGGCACAGACTCAGTTTCTGGAATCTAAACAGTTCTTCAGCAATCCTCTGTCTGCAAGGGATCAAGTCTGTCTTGACTAGGCCTCGACCCGGTGATTTCTGGAACATATACAGTTTTTCAGAAATTCACTCAACTGCAAGGGATCCATTTTCCCTTTTCCAGAGCACAGACCCCATGGTTTCTGGAACCTAAAAAGTTCTTCTGAAATCCTCTGTACCACACGGGGTCCAGCATGCCTTGAGCAGGCCGCATACCCTTTGATTTCTGGAACCTAAACAGTTTTTCAGAAATCTACTCTACTGCATTGGATCCAGTGTGCCTTCACCAGGCCACGGACTTCCCAATTTTTGAAATCTAAACAGCTTTTGAGAAATCCTTTGTACAGCAAGGGATTCACCGTGCCTAGATCAGGCAACAGACCCCTCAGTTTTTGGAACCTATATAGTTTTTCAGAAATTCTCTCTACTGCAAGGGATCCAGTGTCCCTTCACCAGAGCACAGACCCCACAATTTATGGAACTTTAACAGTTCTTCAGAAATCCTCTGTTCTGCAAGGGATCCAGCATGTCTTGACCACATCATGGACCCCGCTGTTTCTGGAACCTAAAGGGTTTTTCAGAAATCCTCTGTACTGCACAGGATTCAGCATGCCTTGAGCAGACCACAGACCCCTTGATTTCTGGAACCTAAACAGTTTTTTTAGAAATCCTCTCTACTGCAAGAGATTCAGCATGCCTTTACCAGAGCACATACCAAATGGTTTCTGTCACCTAAGCAGTTGCTCAGAAATCCTGTGAACTGCAAAGAATCCAGCATGCCTTGACCAGGCCATGGACCCCGCGATTTCTTGAACCTAAACAGTTCTTCAGAAATTCTCTGTACTGCAAAGGATCCACTGTGCCTTGTCCTGGACATGGACCCCGTGATTTCTGGAACCTGAGCAGTTCTTCAGAAATCCTCTATACTGCAAGGGATCCAGTGTGCCTTGACCAGGCCATGGATCCCGCTGTTTCTGGAACCTAAAGAGTTTTTCAGAAATCCTCTGTACCACACAGGATCCAGCATGCCTTGAGCAGGACACAGACCCCTCGATTTCTGGAACCTAAACAGTTTTTCAGAAATCCTCTCCACTGCAATGGATGCAGCGTGCCTTCACCAGTGCACAGACACCACTGTTTCTGGAACCTAAACAGTTCTTCAGAAATCCTGTGTACTACAAGGGATCCAGAACGACTTGACCAGGCCGCGGACCCCATGGTTTCTGGAACCTAAAAAGTTCATCAGAGATCCTCCATACTGCAAGGCATCCAGTTTGCCTTCACCAGGCCATGGACACCACGGTTTCTGGAACCTAAACAGTTCATCAGAAATCCTCTGTGCTGCAAGGGATCCATTGTGCCTTCATCAGGGCACAGACCCCACAATTTATAGAATCTTAGCAGTTCTTCCGAAATCCGATGTTCTCCAAGGGATCCAGCATGCCTTGACCACATCATGGACTCCGCTGTTTCTGGAACCTAAAGAGTTTTTCAGAAATCCTCTGTACTGCACAGGATTCAGCACGCCTTGAGCAGACCACAGAGCCCTTGATTTCTGGAACCTAAACAGTTTTTCAGAAATCCTCTCTACTGCAAGGGATCCAGCTTGCCTTCACCAGAGCACAGACCCCACGGTTTCTGGAACCTAAACAGTTCGTCTGAAGTCCTGTGTGCTGCAAGGGATCCAGCTTGCCTAGACCAGGCCATGGACCCCGTGATTTCTGGAAGCAAAACAATTCTTCAGAAATCCTCTGTCCTGCATGGGATCCAGCAAGCCTTGACCAGGCCATGGATGCCTCAGTTTCTGGAACCTAAGCAGTTCTTCAGAAATCCTCTGTACTGCAAGGGATCCAGAGTGTCTTCACCAGGGCACAGACCCCGTGGTTTCAGGAGCCTAAACAGTTCTTCAGAAATCCTGTGTACTGCATGGATCAAGTGTGCCTTATCCAGGACTCTGACCCCACGATTTCTGGAACATAAACAGTTCTTCAGAAATCCTCTGTACTGCAAGGGATCCAGAACACCTTGACCAAACCATGCACACTGCGGTTTCTGGAACCTAAACAGTTCTTCAGAAATCCTCTGTACTGCAAGGATCAAGTGAGCCTTGAGTAGATCTCAAACCTCACAATTTCTGGAACCTAAACAGTTCTTCAGACATCAGTTTTACTGCTAGGGCTCCTGCATGCCTTGGCCAGGCAACAGAGCTCACAATTTATGTAACCTAAACAGTTCTTCAGAAAGCCTCCGTACTGCAAGGGATCTTGTGTGCCTTCTCCAGGCCACGGACAACGCAATTTCTGGAACATGAACAGTTCTTCAGAAATCCTCTGTACTGCAAGGAATCCAGCATGCCTTGACTAGGCCATGGATCCCGCTGTTTCTGGAACCTAAAGAGTTTTTCAGAAATCTTCTTTACTACACGGTATCTAGCATGCCTTGAGCAGAAAACAGATCCCTCGATTTCTGGAACCTAAACCGCTTTTCAGAAACCTACTGTACTGCAAGGGATGCAGCGTTCCTTCACCAGAGCACAGACCCCACGGTTTCTGGAACCTAAACAGTTCTTCAGAAATCCTCTGTACTACAAGGTATCCAGAATGCCTTGACCAGGCCATGAACCCTGTGGTTTCTGGAACCTAAACAGTTAGTCAGAAATCCTCTGTGCTGCAAGGCATCCAGCGTGCCTTCACCAGGCCATGGACACCACCATTTTGGGAACCTAAACAGTTAGTCAGAAATCCTCTGTACTGCAAGGGATTCAGAGTGCCTTCACCAGAACACAGACCCCGTGGTTTCTGGATCCTTACGAGTTCTTCAGATATCCTGTGTAGTCCAAGGGATCCAGCGTGCCTTGACCAGGCCATGGACCACGCGGTTTCTTGAGTCTAAACAGTTTTCAGAAATCTTCGTTACTGAAGGATCCAGAGTGTCTTCACCTGGGCACAGTCCCCGCAGTTTCTGTAATCTATGCAGTTCTTCATAAATCCTTTGTACTGCATTGGATCAAGTGTGCCTAGACCAGGGCTCGGACCCCACAATTTCTGGAACATAAACAATTCTTCAGAAATCCTCTGTACTGCAAGGGATCCAAAACACCTTGACCAAGCCATGGACCCCATGGTTTCTGGAACCAAGCAGTTCATGAGAAATCCTCTGTACTGCAAGGCATCCAGCGTGCCTTCACCAGACCATGCACATCGTGGTTTCTGAAAACTAAACAGTTCTTCAGAAAGGGTCTTTACTGCAAGGGACCAAGTGTGCCTTGTCTTTCTGCAACCTAAACAGTTCTTCAGAAAGGGTCTTTACTGCTAGGGATCCAGCGTGCCTTGACCAGGCCAAAGATCTTGCGGTTTCTGAAACCTAAACAGTTCTTCAGAAATCCTCTGTACTGCAAGGGATCCAGTGTGCTTTGACCAGGCCATGGATCCTTCTGTTTCTGGAACCTAAAGATTTTTTCAGAAATCCTCTGTACCACATGGGATCCAGCATGCCTTGAGCAGGACACAGACCCCTTGATTTCTGGAACCTAAACAGTTTTTCAGAAATCCTCTCTACTGCAATGGATGCAGCATGCCTTCACCAGAGCACATACACCACGGTTTCTGGAACCTAAACAGTTCTTAAGAAATCATGTACTACAAGGGATCCAGAATGACTTGACCAGGCCATGGACCCGTGGTTTCTGGAACCTAAACAGTTCATCAGAAATCCTCTGTACTGCAAGGCATCCAGCTTGTCTTCACCAGGCCATGGACACCGCGGTTTCTGGAACCTAAACCGTTCATCAGAAATCCTCTGTGCTGCAAGGGATCCATTGTGCCTTCATCAGGGCACAGATCCTGCAATTTATAGAATCTTTGCAGTTCTTCAGAAATCCTTTGTTTTCCAAGGGATCCAGCATGTCTTGACCACATTGTGGACCCCGCTGTTTCTGGAACCTAAAGAGTTTTTCAGAAATTCTCTGTACTGCACAGTATTCAGCATGCCTTGAGCAGACCACAGACCCCTTGATTTCTGGAACCTAAACAGTTTTTCAGATATCCTCTCTTCTGCAAGGGATCTGGTGTGCCTTCACCAGAGCACAGACCCCACGGTTTCTGGAACCTAAACAGTTCATCAGAAGTCGTGTGTACTGCAAGAGATCTAGCGTGCCTTCACCAGGCCATGGACACCACCATTTTGGGAACCTAAACAGTTCATTAGAAATTCTCTGTACTGCAAGGGATTCAGAGTGCCTTCACCAGAGCACAGACCCCATGGTTTCTGGATCCTTACCAGTTCTTCAGATATCCTGTGTAGTGCAAGGGATCCAGCATGCCTTGACCAGGCCATGGACCACGCGGTTTCTTGAGCCTAAACAGTTTTTCAGAAATCCTCGGTACTGCAAGGGATCCAGAGTGTCTTTACCTGGGCACAGTCCCCGCGGTTTCTGTATTCTATGCAGTTCTTCATAAATCCTTTGTACTGCATTGGATCAAGTGTGCCTAGACCAGGGCTCAGACCCCGCGATTTCTGGAACATAAACAATTCTTCAGAAATCCTCTGTACTGCAAGGGATCCAAAACACCTTGACCAAGCCATGGACCCCATGGTTTTTGGAACCAAGCAGTTCATGAGAAATCCACTGTACTGCAAGGCATCCAGCGTGCCTTCACCAGACCATGCACATCGTGGTTCCTGAAACCTAAACAGTTCTTCAGAAAGGGTCTTTACTGCAAGGGACCAAGTGTGCCTTGTCTAGTCCTCGGACTCCATGATTTCTGCAACCTAAACAGTTCTTCAGACATCAGCTTTACTGCTAGGGATCCAGCATGCCTTGACCAGGCCAAAGATCTTGTGGTTTCTGAAACCTAAACAGTTCTTCAGAAATCCTCCATACTGCAGGGGATCCAGTGTTCCTTCACCAGGCCACGGAAACCATGGTTTTTGGAACATAAACAGTTCTTCAGAAATCTTCTGTGCTGCAAGGGATCAAGGGTGCCTTGACCAGGCCTTGGACCCCACGATTTCTGGCACATTCTGTTCTTCAGAAATCCTGTGTACTGCAAGGGATTTAGCATGCCTTTACCAGGCCATGGACAACCCAAATTCTGAAACCTAAACAGCTTTTCAGAAATCCTCTGTACAGCAAGGGATCCACTGTGCCTTGACCAGACAATGGACCCCTCAATTTCTGGAACCTAAACAGTTTCTGAAATCCTCTCTACTGCAAGGGATCCAGAGTGCCTTGACCAGGACATGGACCTCTAGATTTCTGCAACCTAACAGCTTTTCAGAAACTCTGTACTGCAGGATCCAGCATGCCTTCAGCATGTCATGGACCCCTCAATTTCTGGAAGCAATGCTGTTTTTTGAGAACTCCTCTGCACTACAATGGATGCACTGCGCCTTCACCTGGGCACAGACCCTGTCATTTCTGGAACCTAAACAGTTTTTCACAAATCTTATGTTCTGCAAGGGATCCAGCATGCTGAGAGCAGACCATGGATGCCGTGATTTCTGGAACATAAACAGTTCATCAGAAGTCCTGTGTACTGCAAGGGATCCAGCTTGCCTTGACCAGGCCATGGACCCCACGTTTTCTTGAACCTAAACAGTTCTTCAGAAATCCTCTGTCCTGGAAGGGATCCAGTGTGCCTTCACCAGGCCATGGAAGCCTCAGTTTCTGGAAACAAAACAGTTCTTCAGAAATTCTCTGTACTGCAAGGGATCCAGAGTCTCTTCACCAGGTCACATACCCCGCAGTTTCCTGAACCTAAACAGTTCTTCAGAAATCCTTTGTACAGCAAGGGATTCACCATGCCTAGATCAGGTAATGGACCCCTCAATTTCTGGAACCTAAACAGTTCTTCAGAAATTGTCTTTACTGCAAGGGATCAAGTGTGCCTTGACTAGACCTCGGACCCCATGATTTCTGCACCCTAAACAGTTCTTCAGACATCAGCTTTACTGCTAGGGATCCAGCGTGCCTTGACCAGGCCACAGATCTCGTGATTTCTGTAACCTAAACAGTTCTTCAGATATCCTCCATACTGCAAGGGATCCAGTGTGCCTTCACCAGTCCACGGAAACCATGATTTCTGGAACATAAACAGTTCTTCAGAAATCCTCTATACTGCAAGGGATCCAGCGTGCCTTGAACCAGGCCATGGATCCCGCTGTTTCTGGAACCTAAAGAGTTTTTCAAAAATCCACTGTACCACACGGGATCCAGCATGCCTTGAGCAGGACACAGACCCCTCGATTTTTGGAACCTAAACAGTTTTTCAGAAATCTACTCTACTGCAATGGATGCAGCGTGCCCTCACCAGAGCACAGACACCACAGTTTCTGGAACCTAAACAGTTCTTCAGAAATCCTGTGTACTACAAGGGATCCAGAAAGATTTGACCGGGGAAGTCCGGGGAGCACCACCACCATCATCATAAGTTGGGTTCCCGCCCTTCTGCTCCCGACGTCTCGTCGTCTTCTGTGCCTCCTCGCAAAACTTTGGAGCTCACACCGTTGAAGAGACCTGTGGACCCGACGCCGGCTCGACTGTCGTCGGCCGTACGTCATTCCTCCCTGGAGCCGTCGTCGGCCAAACCATCCCAGCGGACGCCGGTATGGGGACCAACATCTGCTCCTCCTGAGAAGAGGGCTCCCACGCCTCCAACTGATGTCGGTCAGGAGACGTTGACTGAGGAGGACTTAACGCAGCCCAAGGACCAGACGGGCGACCCTGGCCTCGCTGAAACTCTCAGGGCCCCCTCGCCTTTACCCGAGGCCCCTGTGGAGCCGACAACAGCCCAGGCGCCGGTGGACGGTTGTCGGGTCCCGGGTCTTTCTTTAGTGGAAGTGAAGGATCTCTTCACTTACTGGTGGGACACCTTTAACAGGGACATGGCCCCCACCACTCCTCCTCCTCTCCCCCCTCCTCCGGTACCTGCCCCCCCTTCACCTTCAGGGTCGGCAGGCCGCTTACCTCCCCCCCCAGGAGCCTAGATCTTCTCCCAGGGGAAGATCAGAAAAATGGAGACCTCCATCGAAATCCTCTTCTGGATCACTCAGCCCCAAGAGATCCAGGAGACACCGATGTTCGCCATCGACGGAGGACACGGGATCAGTCTACTCTTCCTCTAGATCCCCATCTCCTCTCTCCATCCGTTCTCCGGACCCACGTGAGACACCGAGATCTCGTCCGGATGACACTTCGTTCATGGATATTATGAGACATATCCAGGAGAACATGGGATGGGATGCAGAAGAACTAGACCCCGAAAGGTTACGCCATGCCAAATATCTTCGGCAGAAGGACCCCAAGCCTGTGGTGGTACCACTTTTGTGGACATCACCAAGGCAGCGTGGAAGCATCCACATTCACTCCCGGCGGTGCAGAAGAAAGCTGATCGTCTGTACAAGGCTCCTAAGGATGACCAGTACCTGACACAGCAGCCTCAGGCCGACTCTCTGGTCATCACATCCTCACATGACCAGTCACAGAGGCCGCAACATTTGAGCACCCTGCCACTGGACCCAGAGTCCAAACAGTTGGATGCACTGGGCAGGCGCACGTATGCTTCCGCTACCTGCGCCATCAGATCCTTGAACTACCTGACCCACATGGTTCAATTCCAGAACGCTTTATGGGAACAGGGTCTGGAGGCAGCTGAAAAGCTGCCAGAAGGTGAGCAGAAGGAGGAGATGCTCCAGCCCCGTGCGGGTTCATAATGCGGGGACCCAAGTGCTGAGAGCCACGCATACTCAGCGGACTCATCGGCCTGAGCAGCAGCTTCTGGCGTATGCCTCCGGAGACACTCCTCATTACGTGTCTCTGGTTTCACCCCGGATGTCCAGAAAAACATTATGGATGCTTCGTTCGAGGGAGAAGTTTTATTTGGTAATCCTTCCGAGAAGATCATTACCAAACTTCAAGAGGCCAGGAAGGCGGTAAGGTCGGTTCAAGCCTTGTACTGACCCAAGCTTGGTTCCTTTCGTAGGAACCAAAGCTGTTTTCATGGGTGGACACAGAAGCAGCAGCCCCGCTCCGCTACACATCAGAGGGGCTCCGGTTTCCGTAGAACCCAGGGAAAACAGCCCACCAGCCAAGGTCAGTGTTCCCCTAGGCCGTCCCAGCCAGTGGGCCCATCTGCCGCCACAGCCTGACTCCTTTCCAGCCCCCGCCCCTCAGGATCAATGGGCAATCATGGTCGGGGGTCGCATTGCGAACTTCCTGCCGGGATGGCAGACCATTACCACTGACAGGTGGGTTCTGCAGTTGGTCAGTCTAGGCCACTTTATAGAATTCACAGGAAAGCCACCCTCGAGGCCTCCTTTGCTCTCCTGGTATCCGGGTCAGCACAAAAATTTGATCTGGCAAGAGGTACTCGCGCTTCTAAGAAAAGGAGGCGATAAGAGGCGTCCCGGAGAACCAGAGAGGACGAGGATATTATTCCCACTTCTTCCTGGTTCCCAAGAAATCAGGGGACCTCCGTCGGATTCTGGACCTCAGCAACCTCAATGTTTCAGTCACCTACAAAAGATTCCACATGGTGACTCTTCCGGGCCTTATTCCCATGCTGAAACAAGACGCCTTTTTAGCGTCTCTAGACATGCAGGACGCATACCTGCATATCGCTATAGCACAGGTGCACCAGAGGTTCCTGCGCTTCGAGTTTCTCGACCACCACTTTCAGTTACGAGCTCTTCCATTCGGACTGTCACCCACACCAAGGGTCTTTACCAAGTGCATGGCAGTCGTGGCAGCATCTCTGAGGAGACAGGGCCACTATGTGTTCCCGTACCTCGATGACTGGTTTCTCATGGCCGCCTCCAGAGAGTCGTTGTTACTCGCAGTCCAGAGCACCCAGGACTTGTTCCAATCTCTGGGCATTCTCATAAATTATGAGAAGTCTCTCCTGGTACCGTCGCAGAAACTGCAGTTTATAGGCACAGTACTGGACACTGGTCAGGGAAGAGCCTTTCTTCCGGACAACAGAGCGGAGCACATCAGATCCCTCATAAGGGATTTGTCGTCGAACAAGATTGTACCTGCCAGGTCGGTCCTTCACTTGCTCGGACACATGACTGCAGCCATTCCTACTGTCCCTTTCACAAGGCTCCACATGCAGGTAACCCAGTGGATGCTCAAAGTGCAATGGAACCAAAGGCAAGACCACTTGCAGCATCCGGTCAGGATTACGAACTCAGTGATCCGAGACTGGCAGTGGTGGCTAGTCCCCGGGTTGCTCTCCAAGGGTGTCCCATTTGTAGCGCCATCCCCGGAGGTAACCCTCACCACGGACGCCTCAGGTCTTGGGTGGGGGGGCACACCTGGACGGGGTAAAGTCCCAGGATACGTGGACCCCAATGGAAGCTCATCTCCATATCAGTGTCCTAAAGATGAGGGCAGTTCTCTATGCCCTGCAGGCCTTTCAGTCAGTAATCCCACCGTGTACTCTCCTGCTTCAGACAGACAACATGGCGGTGATGTATTACCTCAACAAACAAGGAGGCGCACACTCTTACCCCATTTGCACGGAGGCCATGAGTGTGTGGGATTGGGTAATTGGACACGGCGCAAATCTGATCACTGTGCATGTTTCCGGAGTGGACAACACGATTGCAGACGGTCTGAGTCATTCCCAGGCCAGAGTCCATGAGTGGGAACTCCTTCAAGAGGTAGCATTGGACCTGTTTCTTCATTGGGGAATTCCAGAGCTAGACTTGTTCGCATCCCCATCCAACGCAAAACTGCCCAATTTTTGCTTGCTAGATCCAGGGCCTGGTGTTTTCTGACGAGACGCGTTATCCCTCTCCTGGGAGATCAGATTCCTCTACGCTTTCCCTCCCTTCCCATTGATCCAGAGATTCTTTCAAACTCGCGAGGGAGCACACACATGATTCTGGTGGCCGCTCTGGCCCAGACAGATCTGGTTCCCTTGTTAGTGCAACTAACCAGGAACCCCTGCTCCCATTGCCGCTCAGCTCCCACCTACTGTCTCAGGAGAGAGGTTCATTGGTCCATCCGGATCTACGTTCTCTGAACCTGCATGCTTGGCTCCTAGAGACATAGCCATCTTGTGTCACGGGGTCTCGCAAGAGGTTGCAGAGGTTCTTTCTGCAGCCAGAAAACCAGCAATGCATGCGACGTACGCCATGAAATGGAGCCGTTTTTGTTTACGGTCACGTGCTCGTGATTTTTCCCCTTTAGGTTGTCCTGTGGAAGTAGTGTTGGATTATCTCCTCTCCCTTTTTCATTCAGGCCTAGCCTACTCCTCTATTAAGGTACATCTTTGTGCCATTTCTGCCTATCACCTCCGGTGAGACATGCGTGCAATGTAGCTCAGTGGGCCTTCGAGAATTTCTTAGAGGAGTGTTACACCTTAGGCCTCCCATTAGGGACCCTGTGCCTCCATGGGATCTGCTCTTTGTCCTGGAACAGCTCACGCTTCCTCCCTTTGAACCTGCCACGGATTGCGAGCTACGTTTTCTGTCTTGGAAGACGTTATTTTTTGTTGCTGTTACTTCAGTGAGAAGAATTTCTGAGCTTCACGCTCTCATGTGCAAAGAGCCTTATTTAGTTTTCCACCGGGACAGAGCATCCCTGGGGTGAACCCTAAGTTTTTACTTAAGGTGGTCTCTTCACTCACTCTAAATCACAATATTGACCTTCCAGTCTACTTCCCGAGTTATTCAAATAGAGGAGAGGCTTTGCTCCACACCCTGGATGTTCACCGCAGCCTGAGGTATTACCTCAACAGAACTAAACCCTCTCGTAGCTCTGATCAGCTTTTCGTTTCCTTCTCTGAGAGAATGATGGGCCAATCAGTATCCAAACAGACGTTGTCTCGCTGACTTGTCCAGTGTATTTCCTACTGTTATGATATAAAACAAAAGCCCCATCTGTGTTCTATCCGGTGTCATTCTACCAGGGGTGTGGCCACATTCTTTGCAGCACTCAAAAACGTTTCCATCTCTGCTATTTGTGCTGCAGCCACTTGGAGCTCTGTGCATACCTTTATCAGGCATTATAGCCTGGACATCACCTCTCGGCGTAGGGCTGGTTTCGGCCTTGCGGTGCTACAGGGTCTCCTGTCCTAGGTTCAGGACCTGGAATGTATTTCCTATTTTCCTCCTCCAAGGATTTCTGGCAGCGTTACAGCTTGGGAATCAGTCCTAATGGTGTCACCTGCTGCAAGAGCTGTGTCTCGAAGTAAGATAGTACAGTTACGTTAGAACTTACCGTAACTGTAGATCTTCAAGAACAGCTCTTGCAGCAGGTACCTTCCCACCCACCATCCCCCTTGGAGGAGGCATGGCTTTGCCTTTGCATGTTGGGATTTTCATTCCTTATTTTCTTCTGATGGTGGATCCTCGGCCTCCCATTCTGATGTCATCCTGTGGCCAGGAGTCTCCGGCGGGAGAACTGGGGAATTTGGCGGTATCGCCCCGTTATGTACCACGCCTGACATCGGAGGCAGGACCGACGTCGGGGGCGGTCCCTGCTGAAGATAGCTAGCTAGAATTTTTCCGTGGGGTCCTGATGCCTGCCGGCTTCAGTCCTAATGGTTTAACCTGCTGCAAGAGCTGTTCTCGAAGATCTACTGTTACGGTAAGTTCTAACGTAACTGTACTTTCTTCAGAAATCCTCTGTACTGCAAGGGATCCAAAACACCTTGACTAAGCCTTGGACCCCGTGATTTCTGAAACCTAAGCAGTTAATCAGAAATCCTCTGTACTGCATGGCATCCAGCGTGCCTTCACCAGACCATGCACACCGTGGTTTCTGGAAGCTAAACAGTTCTTCAGATATGGTCTTTACTGCAAGGGATAAAGTGCACCTTGTCTAGACCTCGGACCCCGTGATTTCTGGAACCTAAACAGTTCTTCAGAAATCCTCTGTAATACAAGGGATCCAGAATGCCTTGGCCAGGCCATAGAAGCCTTAGTTTCAGGAACCTAAACTGTCCTTCAGAAATGAACTGTACTGCAAGGGATCCAGAGTGTCTTCACCAGGGCACAGACCCCTTGATTTCTGGAACCTAATCAGTTTTTTTAGAAATCCTCTCTACTGCAAGAGATCCAGTGTGCCTTCACCAGAGCACAGACCAAACGGTTTCTGTAACCTAAACAGTTGTTCAGAAATCCTGTGTACTCCAAGGGATCCAGCGTGCCTTGACCAGGCCACAGACAACCCAAATTCTTAAACCTAAACAGCTTTTCAGAAATCCTCTCTACTGCAAGGGATCCAGCATGCCTTGACCAGGACATGGACCCCTAGATTTCTGGAAGCTAAACAGTTTTTCAGAAATCTTATGTACTGCAAGGGATCCAGTGTGCTGAGACCAGGCCATGCATGTTGTGATTTCTGGAACATAAACAGTTCGTCAGCAGTCCTGTGTACTGCAAGGGATCCAACTTGCCTTGACCAAGCCATGGACCCAGCGGTTTCTTGAACCTAAACAGTTCTTCAGAAATCCTCTGTCCTGCAAGGGATCCAGCTTGCCTTGACCAGGCCATGGAAGCCTCAGTTTCTGGAACCTGAACAGTTCTTCAGAAATTCTCTGTACTGCAAGAGATCCAGAGTGTCTTCACCAGGGCACATTCCCCGCAGTTTCTGAAACCTAAACAGTTCTTCAGAAATCCGCTGTAATGCAAGAGATCAAGTGTGCCTTGACCAGGCCTCAGACCCCGTGATTTCTGGAACATATACTGTTCTTCAGAAATCCTCTGTACTGCAAGGGATCCAGCGTGCCTTCACCAGTACACAGACTCCCCGATTTCTGAAACCTAAGCTGGTTTTGAGAAATCCTTTGTACAGCAAGGGATTCACCGTGCCTTGACCAGGCAACGGATCCCTCAATTTCTGGAACCTAAACAGTTTTTCAGAAATCCTCTCTACCTCAAGGGATCCAGCGTGCCTTCTCCAGAGCACAGACCCCGTGGTTTCTGGAACCTAAACAGTTCTTCAGAATTCCTCTGTACTGCAAGGCATCAAGTGTGCCTTCCCCAGACCATGCACACCGCAGTTTCTGGAACCTAAGCAGTTCTTCAGAAATGGTCTTTACTGCAAGGGATCAAGTGCGCCTTGTCTAGACCTCAGACCCCATGATTTCTGGAACGTAAACAGTTCTTCTGACATGAGCTTTACTGCTAGGGATCCAGCATGCCTTGACCAGGCCAAAGATCTTGCAGTTTCTGTAACCTAAACATTTCTTTAGAAATTGTTCGTACTGCAAGGGATCCAGTGTGCCTTCCCGAGCCATGGACACCGCCATTTCGGGAACCTAAACAGTTTTTCAGAAATCGACTCTACTGCAAGGGATCCAGCGTGCCTTCACCAGGGCACAGACCCGCAGTTTATGGAACCTTAACAGTTCTTCAGAAATCTTCTGTTCTGCAAGGGATCCAGCATGCCTTGACCCGGCCATGGATCCCGCAGTTTCTGGAACCTAAAGAGTATTTCAGAAATCCTTTGTACCATACGGGATCCAGCATGCTTTGAGCAGGTCACAGTCCCTTGATTTCTGGAACCTAAAAAGTTTTTCAGAAATCCTCTCTACTACAAGGGATCCAGCGTGCCTTCACCGGAGCGCAGACCCCACTGTTACTGGAACCTAAACAGTTCTTCTGAAATCCTGAGTACTGCAAGGGATCTAGTGTGCCTTGACCAGGCCATGGACGCCTCAGTTTCTGGAACCTAAAGAGTTCTTCAGAAATCCTCGGTACTGCAAGGGTTTCAGAGTGTCTTCACCCGGACACAGACCCCATGGTTTCTGGAACCTAAACAATTCTTCAGAAATCCTCTTTACTGCAAGGGTTCAAATGTGCCTTGACCAGGCCTCACACACC
Organism: Neoceratodus forsteri; assembly: GCA_016271365.2. Classification (NCBI taxonomy): domain Eukaryota; kingdom Metazoa; phylum Chordata; order Ceratodontiformes; family Ceratodontidae; genus Neoceratodus; species Neoceratodus forsteri. Next base: position 375,906,437 of record CM028133.1, read on the forward strand.
GTGATTTCTGGAACATAAACAGTTCTTCAGAAATCCTCTCTACTGCAAGGGATCCTGAACACCTTGAACAAGCCATGGACCCCGTGGTTTCTGGAACCTACGTAGTTCATCAGAAATCCTCTGTACTGCAAGGCATCCAGCGTGCCTTCACCAGACCATGCACACCGCGGTTTCTGGAAACTAAACAGTTCTTCAGAAATGGTCTTCACTGCAAGGGATCATTTGTGCCTTGTCTAGACCTCTGACCCCGCGATTTCTGGAACCTAAACAGTTTCTCAGACATCAGGCTTACTGCTAGGGATCCAGCATGCCTTGACCAGGCCAAAGATCTTGTGATTTCATTAATCTAAACAGTTCTTCAAAAATCCTTCATACTGCAAGTGATCCAGTGTGCCTTCACCTGGCCATGGGCACCGCGATTTCCGGAACATAAACAGTTCTTCAGAAATCCTCTGTTCTGCAAGGGATCCAGCATGCCTTGACCAGGCCATGGATCCCACTGTTTCTGGAACCTAAAGAGTTTTTGTGAAATCCTCTGTAACGCATGGGATCCTGCATGCCTTGAGCAGGCCACAGACCCTTCAATTCTGAATCCTAAACAGTTTTTCAGAAATCTATTCTTCAATGCGATCCAGCGATGCTTTCACCAGAGCACAGACCCCATGGTTTGTGGAACCTAAATAGCTCTTCAATCCTCTGTCTACAAAGATTCAGAATGCCTTAACCATGCCATGGACCCTGTGGTTTCTGGAACCTAACAGTTCTTCAATCCTATGTCTGCATAGGATCCAGCCTACCTTGACCAGGTCATGGACCCCACAGTTTCTTGAACCTAACAGTTCTTCAGAAATTCTCTGTCCTGCAAGGGATCCCATGTGCCTTGACCAGGCTATGAAGCCTCAGTTTCTGGAACCTAAACAGTTTGTCAGAAATCCACTGTACTGCAAATGGATCCAGAGTATCTACACCAGGGCACAGACTCCGCAGTTTCTGGAACCTAAACAGTTCTTCAGAAACCTCTGTACTGCAAGGATCAAGTCTGTCTTGACCAGGCCTCGGACCCTTGATTTCTGGAACATATGCAGTTCTTCAGAAATCCTCTGTACTGGAAGGGATCCAGTGTGCCTTGACCAGGCCACGGACTCCCGATTTCTGACACCTAAACAACTTTGAAAATTCTCTGTACAGCAAGGGATCCACAGTGCCTAGACCATGCAACGGACCCCTCAATTTCTGGAACCTTAACAGTTTTCAAAATCCTCTCTACTACAAGGAATCCAGCTTGCCTTCACCAAAGCAGCAGAGACCCCCACAGTTTCTGGAAACGAAACAGTTCTTCAGAAATCCTCTGTACTACTAAGGGATCCAGAACACCTTGACCGGGCCATGGACCCTCGTAATTTCTGCAACCTAAACAGTTCTTCAGACATCCGCTTTACTGCAACGGATCCAACATGCCTTGACCGGGTGACAGACCTCGTGATTTCTGTCACCTAAAGAGTCCTTCCCAAATCCTCCATTCTGCAAGGGATCAGAGCGGTGTCTAGTCCAGGCCATGGATTCTGCTGTTTCTGGAACCTAAAGAGTTTTCAGGAATCTTCTGTTCCACACGTGGATCCAGTATGCTTTGAGCAGGCCCCAGACCTCTTGATTTCCTGGAACCTAAACAGTTTTAAAATCTACTGTACTGCAAGGAATGTGTGCCTTCACCAGAGCACAGACCACCGGTTTCTGGAACTTAACAGTTCTTCCAGGATTCCTCTTACTACAATTGATCCAGAATGCCTTATCTAGGCCATAGACCCAGTGGTTTCTGGAACCTAAACAATACATCAGGATATCCTCTGTACTGTAAGGCATCCAGCTTGCCTTCACCAAGACATGCACACTATGGTTTCTGAAACTGAATCAGTTCATCAGAATTCTCTCTGCGCAAGGGATCCAGCGTGCCTTCACCAGAGCACAGACCCCACAGTTTCTGGAACCTAAACAGTTCTTCAGAAATCCTGAGTACTGCAAGGGATCCAGCATGCCTTGACAAGGCCAAGGACCCCACGATTTCTTGAACCTAAACAGTACTTCAACAATCCTCTGTACTGCAAGGTATCCAGTGTGCCTTGATTCTCGCCATGGATTCCTCAGTTTCTGGAACCTAAACAGTTCCTCAGAAATCCTCAGTTCTGCAAGTTGGACTCTGGGTGTCTCACCTGGACACAGACCCCACCATCTCTGGAACCTATGTAGTTCATCAGAAATCCTCTGTACTGCAAGGCATCCAGCGTGCCTTCACCAGACCATGCACACCGTGGTTTCTGGAAACTAAACAGTTCTTCAGAAATGGTCTTACTGCAAAGGATCATTGCCTTGTCTAAGACCTCTGACCCGTGATTTCTGGAACCTAACAGTTTCTCAGACATCAGGCTTACTGCTAGGGATCCAGCATGCCTTGACCAGGCCAAAGATCTTGGATTTCATTAATCTAAACAGTTCTTCAAAAATCCTCTCATACTGCAAGTGATCCAGTGTGCCTTCACCTGGCCATGGGCACCGACGACTCGGAACATAAACAGTTCTTCAGAAATCCTCTGTTCTGCAAGGATCCAGCATGCCTTGACCAGGCCATGGATCCCACTGTTTCTGGAACCTAAAGAGTTTTTGTGAAATCCTCTATAATGCATGGGATCCCTGCTATGCCTTGAGCTGTACTACAGACCCTTCAATTTCTGAATCCTAAACAGTTTTTCAGAAATCTATTCTTCTGCAAGGGATCCAGCGTGCTTTCACCAGAGCACAGACCCCACAGTTTGTGGAACTCAAACAGCTCTTCAGAAATCCTCTGTCTCTACAAGGGATTCAGAATGCCTTGACCATGCCATGGACCCTGTGGTTTCTGGAACCTAAACAGTTCTTCAGAAATCCTATGTACTGCATGGGATCCAGCGTGCCTTGACCAGGTCATGGACCCCACAGTTTCTTGAACCTAAACAGTTCTTCAGAAATCCTCTGTCCTGCAAGGATCCCATGTGCCTTGACCAGGCTATGGAAGCCTCAGTTTCTGGAACCTAAACAGTTGTCAGAAATCCACTGTACTGCAAACGGATCCAGAGTGTCTACACCAGGCACAGACCCGCAGTTTCTGGAACCTAAACAGTTCTTCAGAAATCCTCTGTACTGCAAGGATCAAGTCTGTCTTGACCAGGCCTCGGACCCTGTGATTTCTGGAACATATGCAGTTCTTCAGAATCCTCTGACTGAAGGGATCCAGTGTGCCTTGACCAGGCCATGGACTCCCGATTTCTGAAACCCAAACAACTTTTGAAAAATTCTCTGTACAGCAAGGATCCACAGTGCCTAGACCATGCAACGGACCCCTCAATTTCTGGAACCTTAACAGTTTTCAGAATCCTCTCTACTGCAAGGAATCCAGCTTGCCTTCACCAGAGCAGAGACCCCACAGTTTCTGAAATGAAACAGTTCTTCAGAAATCCTCTATGCTACAGGATCCAGAACACCTTGACCAGGCCATGGACCGCAATTTCTGCAACCAAACAGTTCTTCAGACATCCGCTTTACTGCAACGGATCCAACATGCCTTGACCAGGTGACAGACCTCGTGATTTCTGTCACCCAAAGAGTCCTTCCAAATCCTCCATTCTGCAAGGATCGAGCGTGTCTAGACCAGGCCATGGATTCTGCTGTTTCTGGAACCTAAGAGTTTTCAGGAATCTTCTGTTCCACTAAGGATCCAGTATGCTTGAGCAGGCCCCAGACCTCTTGATTTCTGGAACCTAAGCAGTTTTTAAAAATCTACTGTACTGAGAATGTGGTGTGCCTTCACCAGAGCACAGACCACACGGATTCTGGAACCTTAACAGTTCTTCAGAATTCCTCTTTACTACAATTGATCCAGAATCTTATCCAGGCCATAGACCCAGTGTTTCTGGAACCTAAACAATACATCAGATATCCTCTGTACTGTAAGGCATCCAGCTTGCCTTCACCAAGACATGCACACTGCGGTTTCTGAAACTGAATCAGTTCATCAGAAATTCTCTCTACTGCAAGGGATCCAGCATGCCTTCACCAGAGCACAGACCCCACAGTTTCTGGAACCTAAACAGTTCTTCAGAAATCCTGAGTACTGCAAGGGATCCAGCATGCCTTGACAAGGCCAAGGACCCCACGATTTCTTGAACCTAAACAGTACTTCAGAAATCCTCTGTACTGCAAGGTATCCAGTGTGCCTTGACTCGTCCAGAACGCCTAGTTTTGAACCTAAACAGTTCCTCAAACTCCTCAGTTCTGCAAGGGTTCTGGGTGTCTTCACCTGGACACAGACCCCACCATCTCTGGAACCTATGTTCATCAGAAACTCTCCACTGCAAGGCATCCAGCGTGCCTTCACCAGACCATGCACACCGGTTTTGGAAACTAAACAGTTCTTCAGAAATGGTCTTCACTGCAAGGGATCATTTGCGCCTTGTCTAGGACCTCTGACCCTGTGATTTCTGGAACCTAAACAGTTTCTCAGACATCAGGCTTACTGCTAGGGATCCAGCATGCCTTGACCAGGCCATGGATCCCACTGTTTCTGGAACCTAAAGAGTTTTTGTGAAATCCTCTGTAATGCATGGGATCCTGCATGCCTTGAGCAGGCCACAGACCCTTCAATTTCTGAATCCTAAACAGTTTTTCAGAAATCTATTCTTCTACAAGGGATCCAGCGTGCTTTCACCAGAGCACAGACCCCATGGTTTGTGGAACCTAAATAGCTCTTCAGAAATCCTCTGTCCACAAGGGATTCAGAATGCCTTGACCATGCCATGGACCCTGGTTTCTGGAACTCTAAACAGTTCTTCAGAAATCCTATGTACTGCATGGGATCCAGCTCTACCTTGACCAGGTCATGGACCCCACAGTTTCTTGAACCTAAACAGTTCTTCAAAACCTCTGTCCTGCAAGGATCCCATGTGCCTTGACCAGGCTATGAAAGCCTCAGTTTCTGGAACCTAAACAGTTCGTAGAAATCCACTGTACTGCAACGGATCCAGAGTGTCTACACCAGGGCACAGACTCCGCAGTTTCTGGAACCTAAACAGTTCTTCAGAAATCCTCTGTACTGCAAGGGATCAAGTCTGTCTTGACCAGGCCTCGGACCCTGTGATTTCTGGAACATATGCAGTTCTTCAGAAATCCTCTGTACTGGAAGGGATCCAGTGTGCCTTGACCAGGCCACGGACTCCCCGATTTCTGACACCTAAACAACTTTTGAAAAATTCTCTGTACAGCAAGGGATCCACAGTGCCTAGACCATGCAACGGACCCCTCAATTTCTGGAACCTTGACAGTTTTTCAGAAATCCTCTCTACTGCAAGGAATCCAGCTTGCCTTCACCAGAGCAGAGACCCCCACAGTTTCTGGAAACGAAACAGTTCTTCAGAAATCCTCTGTACTACAAGGGATCCAGAACACCTTGACCAGGCCATGGACCCCGCAATTTCTGCAACCTAAACAGTTCTTCAGACATCCGCTTTACTGCAACGGATCCAACATGCCTTGACCAGGTGACAGACCTCGTGATTTCTGTCACCTAAAGAGTCCTTCCAAATCCTCCATTCTGCAAGGGATCGAGTGTCTAGACTAGGCCATGGATTCTGCTGTTTCTGGAACCTAAAGAGTTTTTCAGGAATCTTCTGTTCCACACGGGATCCATATGCTTTGAGCAGGCCCTAGACTCCTTGATTTCTGGAACCTAAACAGTTTTTAAAAATCTACTGTACTTGCAAGGAATGTGTGTGCCTTCACCAGAGCACAGACCACACGGTTTCTGGAACCTTAACAGTTCTTCAGGATTCCTCTTTACTACAATTGATCCAGAATGCCTTATCCAGGCCATAGACCCAGTGGTTTCTGGAACCTAAACAATACATCAGATATCCTCTGTACTGTAAGGCATCCAGCTTGCCTTCACCAAGACATGCACACTGCGGTTTCTGAAACTGAATCAGTTCATCAGAAATTCTCTCTACTGCAAGGGATCCAGCGTGCCTTCACCAGAGCACAGACCCCACAGTTTCTGGAACCTAAACAGTTCTTCAGAAACCTGAGTACTGCAAGGATCCAGCATGCCTTGACAAGGCCAAGGACCCCACGATTTCTTGAACCTAAACAGTACTTCAGAAATCCTCTGTACTGCAAGGTATCCAGTGTGCCTTGACTCGTCCATGGACGCCTCAGTTTCTGGAACCTAAACAGTTCCTCAGAAATCCTCAGTTCTGCAAGGGATTCTGGGTGTCTTCACCTGGACACAGACCCCACCATCTCTGGAACCTATGTAGTTCATCAGAAATCCTCTGTACTGCAAGGCATCCAGCGTGCCTTCACCAGACCATGCACACCGTGGTTTCTGGAAACTAAACAGTTCTTCAGAAATGGTCTTCACTGCAAGGGATCATTTGCGCCTTGTCTAGACCTCTGACCCCGTGATTTCTGGAACCTAAACAGTTTCTCAGACATCAGGCTTACTGCTAGGGATCCAGCATGCCTTGACCAGGCCAAAGATCTTGCGATTTCATTAATCTAAACAGTTCTTCAAAAATCCTTCATACTGCAAGTGATCCAGTGTGCCTTCACCTGGCCATGGGCACCGCGATTTCCGGAACATAAACAGTTCTTCAGAAATCCTCTGTTCTGCAAGGGATCCAGCATGCCTTGACCAGGCCATGGATCCCACTGTTTCTGGAACCTAAAGAGTTTTTGTGAAATCCTCTATAATGCATGGGATCCTGCATGCCTTGAGCAGGCCACAGACCCTTCAATTTCTGAATCCTAAACAGTTTTTCAGAAATCTATTCTTCTGCAAGGATCCAGCGTGCTTTCACCAGAGCACAGACCCCATGGTTTGTGGAACCTAAATAGCTCTTCAGAAATCCTCTGTCCTACAAGGGATTCAGAATGCCTTGACCATGCCATGGACCCTGTGGTTTCTGGAACCTAAACAGTTCTTCAGAAATCCTATGTACTGCATGGGATCCAGCGTGCCTTGACCAGGTCATGGACCCCACAGTTTCTTGAACCTAAACAGTTCTTCAGAAATCCTCTGTCCTGCAAGGGATCCCATGTGCCTTGACCAGGCTATGGAAGCCTCAGTTTCTGGAACCTAAACAGTTGTCAGAAATCCACTGTACTGCAACGGATCCAGAGTGTCTACACCAGGGCACAGACCCGCAGTTTCTGGAACCTAAACAGTTCTTCAGAAATCCTCTGTACTGCAAGGATCAAGTCTGTCTTGACCAGGCCTCGGACCCTGTGATTTCTGGAACATATGCAGTTCTTCAGAAATCCTCTGTACTGGAAGGGATCCAGTGTGCCTTGACCAGGCCATGGACTCCCCGATTTCTGAAACCTAAACAACTTTTGAAAAATTCTCTGTACAGCAAGGGATCCACAGTGCCTAGACCATGCAACGGACCCCTCAATTTCTGGAACCTTAACAGTTTTTCAGAAATCCTCTCTACTGCAAGGAATCCAGCTTGCCTTCACCAGAGCAGAGACCCCCACAGTTTCTGGAAACGAAACAGTTCTTCAGAAATCCTCTGTACTACAAGGGATCCAGAACACCTTGACCAGGCCATGGACCCCGCAATTTCTGCAACCTAAACAGTTCTTCAGACATCCGCTTTACTGCAACGGATCCAACATGCCTTGACCAGGTGACAGACCTCGTGATTTCTGTCACCTAAAGAGTCCTTCCGAAATCCTCCATTCTGCAAGGGATCGAGCGTGTCTAGACCAGGCCATGGATTCTGCTGTTTCTGGAACCTAAAGAGTTTTTCAGGAATCTTCTGTTCCACACGGGATCCAGTATGCTTTGAGCAGGCCCCAGACCTCTTGATTTCTGGAACCTAAACAGTTTTTTAAAAATCTACTGTACTGCAAGGAATGTGGTGTGCCTTCACCAGAGCACAGACCACACGGATTCTGGAACCTTAACAGTTCTTCAGAATTCCTCTTTTACTACAATTGATCCAGAATGCCTTATCCAGGCCATAGACCCAGTGGTTTCTGGAACCTAAACAATACATCAGATATCCTCTGTACTGTAAGGCATCCAGCTTGCCTTCACCAAGACATGCACACTGCGGTTTCTGAAACTGAATCAGTTCATCAGAAATTCTCTCTACTGCAAGGGATCCAGCATGCCTTCACCAGAGCACAGACCCCACAGTTTCTGGAACCTAAACAGTTCTTCAGAAATCCTGAGTACTGCAAGGGATCCAGCATGCCTTGACAAGGCCAAGGACCCCACGATTTCTTGAACCTAAACAGTACTTCAGAAATCCTCTGTACTGCAAGGTATCCAGTGTGCCTTGACTGCCAAGAACGCTCAGTTTCTGGAACCAAACAGTTCCTCAGAAATCCTCAGTTCTGAAGGGATTCTGGGTGTCTTCACCTGGACACAGACCCCACCATCTCTGGAACCTATGTAGTTCATCAGAAATCCTCTCTACTGCAAGGCATCCAGCGTGCCTTCACCAGACCATGCACACCGTGGTTTCTGGAAACTAAACAGTTCTTCAGAAATGGTCTTCACTGCAAGGGATCATTTGCGCCTTGTCTAGACCTCTGACCCTGTGATTTCTGGAACCTAAACAGTTTCTCAGACATCAGGCTTACTGCTAGGGATCCAGCATGCCTTGACCAGGCCATGGATCCCACTGTTTCTGGAACCTAAAGAGTTTTTGTGAAATCCTCTGTAATGCATGGGATCCTGCATGCCTTGAGCAGGCCACAGACCCTTCAATTTCTGAATCCTAAACAGTTTTTCAGAAATCTATTCTTCTGCAAGGGATCCAGCGTGCTTTCACCAGAGCACAGACCCCATGGTTTGTGGAACCTAAATAGCTCTTCAGAAATCCTCTGTCCTACAAGGGATTCAGAATGCCTTGACCATGCCATGGACCCTGTGGTTTCTGGAACCTAAACAGTTCTTCAGAAATCCTATGTACTGCATGGGATCCAGCCTGCCTTGACCAGGTCATGGACCCCTCAGTTTCTTGAACCTAAACAGTTCTTCAGAAATCCTCTGTCCTGCAAGGGATCCCATGTGCCTTGACCAGGCTATGAAAGCCTCAGTTTCTGGAACCTAAACAGTTCGTCAGAAATCCACTGTACTGCAACGGATCCAGAGTGTCTACACCAGGGCACAGACTCCGCAGTTTCTGGAACCTAAACAGTTCTTCAGGAAATCTCTGTACTGCAAGGGATCAAGTCTGTCTTGACCAGGCCTCGGACCCTGTGATTTCTGGAACATATGCAGTTCTTCAGAAATCCTCTGTACTGGAAGGGATCCAGTGTGCCTTGACCAGGCCACGGACTCCCCGATTTCTGACACCTAAACAACTTTTGAAAAATTCTCTGTACAGCAAGGGATCCACAGTGCCTAGACCATGCAACGGACCCCTCAATTTCTGGAACCTTGACAGTTTTTCAGAAATCCTCTCTACTGCAAGGAATCCAGCTTGCCTTCACCAGAGCAGAGACCCCCACAGTTTCTGGAAACGAAACAGTTCTTCAGAAATCCTCTGTACTACAAGGGATCCAGAACACCTTGACCAGGCCATGGACCCCGCAATTTCTGCAACCTAAACAGTTCTTCAGACATCCGCTTTACTGCAACGGATCCAACATGCCTTGACCAGGTGACAGACCTCGTGATTTCTGTCACCTAAAGAGTCCTTCCGAAATCCTCCATTCTGCAAGGGATCGAGCGTGTCTAGACCAGGCCATGGATTCTGCTGTTTCTGGAACCTAAAGAGTTTTTCAGGAATCTTCTGTTCCACACGGGATCCAGTATGCTTTGAGCAGGCCCCAGACCTCTTGATTTCTGGAACCTAAACAGTTTTTTAAAAATCTACTGTACTGCAAGGAATGTGGTGTGCCTTCACCAGAGCACAGACCACACGGTTTCTGGAACCTTAACAGTTCTTCAGGATTCCTCTTTACTACAATTGATCCAGAATGCCTTATCCAGGCCATAGACCCAGTGGTTTCTGGAACCTAAACAATACATCAGATATCCTCTGTACTGTAAGGCATCCAGCTTGCCTTCACCAAGACATGCACACTGCGGTTTCTGAAACTGAATCAGTTCATCAGAAATTCTCTCTACTGCAAGGGATCCAGCGTGCCTTCACCAGAGCACAGACCCCACAGTTTCTGGAACCTAAACAGTTCTTCAGAAATCCTGAGTACTGCAAGGGATCCAGCATGCCTTGACAAGGCCAAGGACCCCACGATTTCTTGAACCTAAACAGTACTTCAGAAATCCTCTGTACTGCAAGGTATCCAGTGTGCCTTGACTCGTCCATGGACGCCTCAGTTTCTGGAACCTAAACAGTTCCTCAGAAATCCTCAGTTCTGCAAGGGATTCTGGGTGTCTTCACCTGGACACAGACCCCACCATCTCTGGAACCTATGTAGTTCATCAGAAATCCTCTGTACTGCAAGGCATCCAGCGTGCCTTCACCAGACCATGCACACCGTGGTTTCTGGAAACTAAACAGTTCTTCAGAAATGGTCTTCACTGCAAGGGATCATTTGCATTGTCTAGACCTCTGACCCGTGATTTCTGGAACCTAAACAGTTTCTCAGACATCAGGCTTACTGCTTAGGATCCAGCATGCCTTGACCAGGCCAAAGATCTTGCGATTTCATTAATCTAAACAGTTCTTCAAAATCCTTCATACCAAGTGATCCAGTGTGCCTTCACCTGGCCATGGGCACCGCGATTTCCGGAACATAAACAGTTCTTCAGAAATCCTCTGTTCTGCAAGGGATCCAGCATGCCTTGACCAGGCCATGGATCCCACTGTTTCTGGAACCTAAAGAGTTTTTGTGAAATCCTCTATAATGCATGGGATCCTGCATGCCTTGAGCAGGCCACAGACCCTTCAATTTCTGAATCCTAAACAGTTTTTCAGAAATCTATTCTTCTGCAAGGGATCCAGCGTGCTTTCACCAGAGCACAGACCCCACAGTTTGTGGAACCTAAATAGCTCTTCAGAAATCCTCTGTCCTACAAGGGATTCAGAATGCCTTGACCATGCCATGGACCCTGTGGTTTCTGGAACCTAAACAGTTCTTCAGAAATCCTATGTACTGCATGGGATCCAGCGTGCCTTGACCAGGTCATGGACCCCACAGTTTCTTGAACCTAAACAGTTCTTCAGAAATCCTCTGTCCTGCAAGGGATCCCATGTGCCTTGACCAGGCTATGGAAGCCTCAGTTTCTGGAACCTAAACAGTTCGTCAGAAATCCACTGTACTGCAACGGATCCAGAGTGTCTACACCAGGGCACAGACCCGCAGTTTCTGGAACCTAAACAGTTCTTCAGAAATCCTCTGTACTGCAAGGGATCAAGTCTGTCTTGACCAGGCCTCGGACCCTGTGATTTCTGGAACATATGCAGTTCTTCAGAAATCCTCTGTACTGGAAGGGATCCAGTGTGCCTTGACCAGGCCACGGACTCCCCGATTTCTGAAACCTAAACAACTTTTGAAAAATTCTCTGTACAGCAAGGGATCCACAGTGCCTAGACCATGCAACGGACCCCTCAATTTCTGGAACCTTAACAGTTTTTCAGAAATCCTCTCTACTGCAAGGAATCCAGCTTGCCTTCACCAGAGCAGAGACCCCCACAGTTTCTGGAAATGAAACAGTTCTTCAGAAATCCTCTGTACTACAAGGGATCCAGAACACCTTGACCAGGCCATGGACCCCGCAATTTCTGCAACCTAAACAGTTCTTCAGACATCCGCTTTACTGCAACGGATCCAACATGCCTTGACCAGGTGACAGACCTCGTGATTTCTGTCACCTAAAGAGTCCTTCCGAAATCCTCCATTCTGCAAGGGATCGAGCGTGTCTAGACCAGGCCATGGATTCTGCTGTTTCTGGAACCTAAAGAGTTTTTCAGGAATCTTCTGTTCCACACGGGATCCAGTATGCTTTGAGCAGGCCCCAGACCTCTTGATTTCTGGAACCTAAACAGTTTTTTAAAAATCTACTGTACTGCAAGGAATGTGGTGTGCCTTCACCAGAGACAGACCACAAGATTCTGGAACCTTAACAGTTCTTCAGAATTCTTTACTACAATTGATCCAGAATGCCTTATCCAGGCCATAGACCCAGTGGTTTCTGGAACCTAAACAATACATCAGATATCCTCTGTACTGTAAGGCATCCAGCTTGCCTTCACCAAGACATGCACACTGCGGTTTTGAAACTGAATCAGTTCATCAGAAATTCTCTACTGCAAGGGATCCAGCATGCCTCACCAGAGCACAGACCCCACAGTTTCTGGAACCTAAACAGTTCTTCAGAAATCCTGAGTACTGCAGGATCCAGCATGCCTTGACAAGGCCAAGGACCCCACGATTTCTTGAACCTAAACAGTACTCAGAAACCTCTGTACTGCAAGGTATCCAGTGTGCCTTGACTCAGTCCAAGAACGCCTAGTTTCTGGAACCCAAAACAGTTCCTCAGAAACCTCAGTTCTGCAAGGGATTCTGGGTGTCTTCACCTGGACACAGACCCCACCATCTCTGGAACCTATGTAGTTCATCAGAAATCCTCTCTACTGCAAGGCATCCAGCGCCTTCACCAGACCATGCACACCGTGGTTTCTGAAACTCAACAGTTCTTCAGAAATGGTCTTCACTGCAAGGATCATTTGCCTTGTCTAGACCTCTCTGACCCTGTGATTTCTGGAACCTAAACGGTTTCTCAGACATCAGGCTTACTGCTAGGGATCCAGCATGCCTTGACCAGGCCATGGATCCCACTGTTTCTGGAACCCAAAGTGTTTTGTGAAATCCTCTGTAATGCATGGGATCCTGCATGCCTTGAGCAGGCACACAGACCCTTCAATTTCTGAATCCTAAACAGTTTTTCAGAAATCTATTCTTCTGCAAGGATCCAGCGTGCTTTCACCAGAGCACAGACCCCATGGTTTGTGGAACCTCAATAGCTCTTCAGAAATCTCCTGTCCTACAAGGGATTCAGAATGCCTTGACCATGCCATGGACCCTGTGGGTTTCTGGAACCCAAACAGTTCTTCAGAAATCCTATAGTACTGCATGGGATCCAGCCTGCCCTGACCAGGTCATGGACCCCACAGTTTCTTGAACCTAAACAGTTCTTCAGAAACTTTGTCCTGCAAGGGATCCCATGTGTCTTGACCAGGCTATGGAAGCCTCAGTTTCTGGAACCTAAACAGTTTGTCAGGAATCACTGTACTGCAAACGGATCCAGAGTGCCCTACACCAGGGCACAGACCCCGCAGTTTCTTGAACCTAAACAGTTCTTCAGAAATCCTCTGTACTGCAAGGGATCAAGTCTGTCTTGACCAGGCCTCGGACCCCTGTGATTTCTGGAACATATGCAGTTCTTCAAAACTTCCTGTACTGGAAGGGATCCAGTGTGCCTTGACCAGGCCACGGACTCCCCGTTTCTGAAACCTAAACAACTTTTGAAAATTTCTCTGTACAAAGGGATCCACAGTGCCTAGACCATGCAACGGACCCCTCACTTTCTGGAACCTTAACAGTTTTTCAGAAATCCTCTCTATAGCAAGGAATCCAGCTTGCCTTCACCAGAGCAGAGACCCCCAAGTTGCTCTGAAACGAAACAGTTCTCAGAAATCCTCTGTACTACAAGGATCCAGAACACCTGACCAGGCCATCGGACCCCGTGATTTCTGTAACCTAAACAGTTCTTCAGACATCCGCTTACTGCAACGGATCCAACATGCCTTGACCAGGTGACAGACCCGTGATTTCTGTCACCCTAAAGAGTCCTTCGAAATCCTCCATTCTGCAAGGGACTCGAGCGTGCCTAGACCCGAGGCCATGGATTCTGCTGTTTCTGGAACCTAAAAGAGTTTTCAGGAATCTTCTGTTCCACACGGGATCCAGTATGCTTTGAGCAGGCCCCAGACCTCTTGATTCCTGGAACCTAAACAGTTTTTTAAAAATCTACTGTACTGCAAGGAATGTGGTGTGCCTTCACCATAGCACAGACCACACAGTTTCTGGAACCTTAACAGTTCTTCAGAATTCCTCTTTACTACAATTGATCCAGAATGCCTTATCCAGGCCATAGACCCAGTGGTTTCTGGAACCTAAACAATACATCAGATATCCTCTGTACTGTAAGGCATCCAGCTTGCTTCACCAAGACATGCACACTCGGTTTCTGAAACTGAATCAGTTCATCAGAAATTCCTCTACAAGGGATCCAGCGTGCCTTCACCAGAGCACAACCCCACAGTTTCTGGAACCTAAACAGTTCTTCAGAAATCCTGGTACTGCAGGGATCCAGCATGCCTTGACAAGGCCAAGGACCCTGTGATTTCTTGAACTCAAACAGTACTTGAAATCCTCTGTACTGCAAGGTATCCAGTGTGCCTTGACTCGTCCATGGACGCCTCAGTTTCTGGAACCTAAACAGTTCCTCAGAAATCCTCAGTTCTGCAAGGGATTCTGGGTGTCTTCACCTGGACACAGACCCCACCATCTCTGGAACCTAAACAGTTCTTCAGAAATCCTCTCTACTGCAAGGGATCAAGTGTGCCTTGACCAGGCCTCGGACACCACGATTTCTGGAACATAAACAGTTATTCAGAAATAATCTGTACTGCTAGGGATCCAAAACACCTTGGCCAAGCCATGGACCCAGTGGATTCTGGTACCTAAGCAGTTCATCAGAAATCCTCTGTACTGCAAGGCATCCATCGTGTCTGCACCAGACCATGCACACTGTGGTTTCTGGAACCTAAACAGTTCTTTAGAAATTATCTTTACTGCAAGGGAGGAAGTGTGCCTTGTCTAGACCATGGACTCCCTGATTTCTGGAACCTAAACAGTTTTTCAGACATCAGCTTTACTGCTAGGGGTCCAGCATGCCTTGACCAGGCCTAAGATCTTGCAGTTTCTGTAATGTAAACAGTTCTTCAGGAATCCTTCATACTGCAAGGGATACAGTGTGCCTTTGCCAGGCCGTGGACACCATGATTTCTGGAACATAAACAGTTCTTCAGAAATCCTCTGTACTGCAAGGGATCCAGCGTGCCTTGACCAGGCCAAAAATCCTGCTGTTTCTGGAACCTAAAGAGTTTTTCAGAAATCCCCTGTACCTCATTTGACCCAGCATGCCTTGAGCAGGCCACAGACCCTTTAATTTCTGGATCCTAAACAGTTTTTCAGAAATCTACTCTACTGCAAGGGATCCAGTGTGCCTTCACCAGAGCACGGACCCCACGATTTCTGGAACCTAAACAGTTCTTCAGAATTCCTCTGTACTACAAGGGATCCAGAACGCTTTGACCAGGCCATGGACCCAGTGGTTTCTGGAACCTAAACAATACATCAGAAATCCTTTGTGCTGCAAGGCAGCCAGCTTGCCTTCACCAGGCCATGGAAACTGCGGTTTCTGGAACCTAAACAGTTAATCAGAAATCCTCTGTACTGCAAGTGAACCAGTGTGCCTTCACCAGGGCACAGACCCCGCAGTTTATGGAACCTTAACAGTTCTTCAGAAATCCTCTGTTCTGCAAAGGATCCATTTTGCCTTGAGCAGGCCATGGACCTTGCTTTTTCTGGAACCAAAACAGTTCTTCAGAAATCCTCTGTACTGCAAGGAATCAAGTGTGCCTTGACCAGGCCTCGGGCCCTGTGATTTCTGGAACATACACAGTTCTACAGAAATCCTCTGTACTGCAAGGGACCCTGCATGCCTTTACCAGGCCATGGACTCCCCGATTTCTGAAACCTAAGCAGCTTTTGACAAATCCTCTCTACTGCAAGGGATCCTGCATGCCTTCACCAGAGCACAGACCCCCCATGCTTACTGGAACCTAAACCGTTCCTCGCAAATCCTGAGTACTGCAAGGGATCAAGTGTGTGTTGACTGGTCCTCAGACCCCATGATTTCTGGAACCTAAACAGTTCTTCAGACATCAGCTTTACTGCTAGGCATCCAGCATGCCTTGACCAGGCCATGGACCCTGCGATTTCTTGAACCTAAACAGTTGTTCAGAAATCCACTGTTCTGCAAGGGATCCATAGTGTCTTCACCAGGGCACAGACCCTGCAGTTTCTGGAGCCTAAACAGTTCTTCAGAAATCCTTTGTACTGCAAGGGATCAAGTGTGCCTTGACCAGGCCTCGGACTCTGCGATTTCTGGAACATATACAGTTCTTCAGAAATCCTCTGTACTGCAAGGGATCCTGCATGCCTTGACCTGGCCAAGGACCCCTCTAGTTCTGTAAACTTAACAGTTTTTCCAAAATCCTCTCTACTGCAAGGGATCTAGCATGCCTTCAGCAGAGCACTGACCTCATGGTTTCTGGAACCTAAACAGTTCTTCAGAAATCCACTGTACTACATAGGATCCAGATCACCTTGACCAGGCCATGGACCCCGTGGTTTCTGGAACCTAAACAGTTCTTCAGAAATCCTCTGTTCTGCAAGGGATCCATAGTGTCTTTACCAGGGCACAGACCCCATGGTTTCTGGAATCTAAACAGTTCTTCAGAAATCCCCTGTACTGCATGGGATCAAGTGTACCTTGACCAGGCCTCAGACCCTGTGATTTCTGGAACATATACAGTTCAACAGAAATCCTCTGTACTGCAAGAGATCCAGCGTGCCTTGACCAGGCCACAGACTCCCTGATTTCTGAAACCTAAGCAGCTTTTGACAAATCCTCTGTACAGCATGGGATCCACCATGCCAAGACCAGGCAACGGACCACTCAATTTCTGGAACCTTAACAGTTTTTCAGAAATCTTCTCTACTGCAAGGGATACAGCATGCCTTCACCAGAGCACAGACCCTTCAGTTTCTGGAACCTAAACAGTTCTTCAGAAATCCGCTGTACTACAAGGGATCCAGAACACCTCAACCAAGCCACAGACCCTGCGGTTTCTGGAACCTAAACAGTTCTTCAGAAATCCTCTGTACTGCAGGGGATCCAGTGTGCCTTCACTAGGTCATGGACCCCGTGGTTTCTGGAACCTAACCAGTTCTTCAGAAATCCTCTGTACTGCAAGGGATCCAGCAAGCCTTGACCTGGCCATGGACTCTGCAGTTTCTGGAACCTAACCAGTTCTTAGAAATCCTCTGTACTGGAAGGGATCCAGTGTGTCTTGACCAGGCCATGGACCCTGCAATTTCTGGAACCTAAACAGCTCTTCAGATGTCAGCTGTACTTCTAGGTATCCAACGTGCCTTGACCTGGCCATGGACCTTGTGATGTCAGGAACCTAAACAGCTTTTCAGAAAACCACTGTACTGCAAGGGATCCAGCATGCCTTGACCAGGCCATGGATCTCACAATTTCTGGAATCTAAACAGCTTTTCAGAAATCCTCTCTACCACAAGGGATCCAGTGTGCCTTGACCAGGCCATGGACCCCTAGATATCTGGAACCTAAACAGCTTTTCAGAAATCCTCTGTACCGCAAGAGATCCATTGTGTGTTGACCAGGCCATGGACCCCTAGATTTCTAGAACCTAAACAGCTTTTCATAAATACTCTATACTGCAAGGGATCCAGCGTGCCTTGACCAGGCCATGGACCACTAGATTTCTGGACCCTAAACATCTTTATAGAAATTCTCTGTACTGCAAGAGATCCAGCAAGCCTTGACCAGACCACAGACCCCTCGCTTTCTGGAACCTAAACAGCTTTTCAGAAATCCTCTGTACTGCAAGGGATCCAGTGTGCCTTGACCAGGCCACAGACCCATCAATTTCTGGAACCCAAACAGTTTTTCAGAAATCCTCTGTACTGCAAGGGATCCGGCATGCCTTGACCAGGCAACGGGCCCTGCGATTTCTAGAACCTAAACAGTTCTTCAGAAATCTGCTGTACTGCAAGGGATCCAGTGGCCTTGAACTGTGGATTAAACAATGGGCCTTTTTTTTTTTAAACTTTAACTGCCAAGGATCGACAGTCACCAGGCTCATACTGGAGCCTACATTGGAGCAAGATTGCATTGGCTAGCTGCACAAGGCTTGAAGCTTCATAGCTGCTGGGCTTCAAGGCTTCAAGACTTAAAATTGCCTGGTGTGTGGTCTTACCACCTCATTTCATAGACCAGGTAAAATTTAACAATGTTTCTTCGTCTTTCGGATGAGACGTTAAACCGAGGTCCCATCTGCCTGGATTGGTGGTAGTTCAGGTGGATGTTAAAGATCCCATGGCACTTATCGAAAAGAGTAGGGGAATTTCCCCGGTGTCCTGGCCAAATTTCTCTCATTCACTAAAAATACCACCAACAGCTTAATCTGGTTCAAGATCAGTTGGCATTAATTGGTATCCCCCTCCCCTGTGTCTTACCTGAAAATAGGCAGGATTTGTCTGGTGCACTTGCCCGGTCAACAAAAAATAAAAGAAAAACAAGCATAAAACAGCATGAAGGAGTGCAGGTTGTCAGCTCAAAGAGGAAGAAATAAGACACAAGGATGCTGAACTCTCTCTCCCCTAGAATGGCAACGATGACATACATTTTATTGGGTAGAGGAAAGCGTTTCAGTGACCCTGTACCACTTGCTGCTCTGAGGTCCTCTGCAGTAGGATGTGGGCATTGACGACAACCAGCATGCAATAATCCAGCTCCAAATTCCATCTCAATAATTAGTAAGATAATGAAAACATTTCCTGGGTGTTACATCTGTTACACTAACACAACAGCTAATGCTAGAGCTTATGCTTACATTAAAACTAATGTTAATAGTACAGTTTGCGCTTATGCTTACGCTACTGCTTACGCTTGCACTGAACCTAATGCTTCAGCTTATGCTACAACTTACGCTAATGTTACAGCTTATGCTAATGCTACAGCTAATGTTACAGGTAATGCTACATCATTCACTAACGCTACATCTTATGCTAATGCTACAGCTATGTCACAGTAGTGCTACACCTAAACTAATGCTAATGCTACAGCTAATGCCAATGATACAGTTAAGCTTATGCTACAGCTATACTTTTGCCACAGCTATTCTAATGCTACAGCTATGCTGAGGCTACAACAAAGCTAACACTACAGCTGTGCTAACGCTACACCTACACTAACAGATGTAACACCCAGGACATTTTTTTTAAAACTTTATTAGTTTACAATAGACATACAGTCATAAAAATGTCCGGAGACTGTACATAAGGATAAAACATAAATTAAATACAACAGGAAGGTGCCACCCCTCTTAATATACACAATTTAAAATGAATGCTTTGTACTGTTTCAATTAGATACAGCTTTATGAGGCTATCAGTAAAAACAACTTAATCAAAAGTAGTCCCTTGTATATATTGCTGTTGTTTAAGCTCATGAGCTGCACAATATAGTGGGATGATTTAGAAGTCCATATGGCTTACAGACATCTTCTGCCTCCTGAGAGAAAGACAAAAAACATGTAGAAACAATTTAGGTACCTTATAGGTAACAACCACCATACATGTCTAAACAACCCACCCACTTCTGCACTAATATCTGACTCTATGGCAACTTTGACATGGTACAAACTGAAATGGCTATAAATAGATTGTTCAGAGGCTATAATTACCCCTTTAAACTTCATCAACAACATGGTAAGAAAACTTTCCTGTACCCAGACTTGAGCATAAATCAAAACAGGAATCTTAAGACATTTCTAAAAGAAGCCTTATTGGCTTAATAAATCCCTATAGAATAAAGACTTTAATTAATAACAAAATACCCCTCATTTTGTCCATTTTATCTGTGTTTAGATCACGAACAACTCTGTGGATTAAAAGACGGGCCTTATTATTTTTTTAAACTTAAATTAGCCACCAAGGCTCGACAGTCACCAGGCTCATTCCAGAGCTTACAATGGAGCAAGATTGCTCTGGCTTGCTGAACAAGTCTTCAAGCTTCATAGCTTCTTGGCTTCAAGATTTAAAACTGTCTGATGTGCAGTCTCACCACCTCATTTCATAGACCAGGTAAAATGTAACAATGTTTGGGGAGCATAAAAGAGCGTGAAGGAGCGCAGGTTGTCCGCACAAAGAGGAAGGAATAAGACAAAAGAATGCTGGACCCTCTTTCCTAGTATGGCAACAATGGCATACATTTTATTGGGTAGAGGAAAACATTCAGTGGCCCTGTGCCACTTGCTCCTCTGAGGTCCTTTGCAGTGGAATGTGGGCATTGATGACAACCAGCATGCAATCCTCCAGCTCCACATTCCATCTCAATAATTAGTAAGATAAAAATAAAATTCCTGGGTGTTATATCTGTTATACTAACACTACAGCTAATGCTAGAACTTGTGCTTACATTAAAACTAATGCTTATAGTACAGTTTGCAGCTCATACTTATGCTGCAGTTTGCGCTATGCTACAGCTACGCTTATGCTACAGCTTACGCTTGCACTAAACCTAATGCTGCAGCTAATGCTACAACTTATGCTATGCTACAGCTTATGCTAATGCTACAGCTAACGTTACAGCTAATGCTGCAGCATTGACTCACCCTACATCTTATGCTGATGCTACAGCTAATGCTACAGCTTATGCTAATGCTACAGCTAAGTCACAGTAGTGCTACAGCTAAGCTAATGCTAATGCTACAGCTAAGCTAATGCCACAGCTATACTTTTGCCACAGCTATGCTAACGCCACAGATATGCTGAGGCTACAACAAAGCTAACAGCACAGCTAATGCTAACGCTTATTCTTACATTAAAACTGTTTATAGTACAGTTTGCACTTATGCTACAGCTAATGCTTATGCTACAGCTCATGCTCATGCTACAGCTTGCTCTTATGCTACAGCCTACGCCTACGCAACAGCTTACGCTTGCACTAAACCTAATGCTGCAGCTTATGCTACAACTTACGCTACGCTACAGCTTATGCTAATGCTACAGTTAACGTTACAGCTAATGCTACATCTTACGCTAATGCTACATCTTACGCTAATGCTACAGCTTATGCTAATGCAACAGCTAAGTCACAGTAGTGCTACAGTTAAACTAATGCTAACGCTAATGCTACAGCTAATGCCAATGCTACAGCTACTGCCAATGCTACAGCTAAGCTAATGCTACAGCTATACTTTTGCCACAGCTATGCTGAGGCTACAACAAAGCTAACACTACAGCTGTGCTAACGCTACAACTACACTAACAGATGTAGCACCCAGGATATTTTTTTAAACTTTATTAGCTTACAATAGACATACAGTCATAAAAGTGTCCAGAGACTGTACATAAGGATAAAACATAAAGAAAATTCCACAGGAAGGTGCCACCCCTCTTAATACACACAATTTAAAATGAATACTTTGTACTGTTTCAATTAGATGCAGCTTTAGGGAGCTATCAGTAAAAACAATCAAAATTAGTCCTTTGTAGATATTGCTTTTGTTTAAGCCAATGAGCTGCATGATAATAGTGGGATGATTTAGAAGTCCATATGGCTCACAAACATCTTCTCCCTCCTGAGAGAAAACCAAAAAACTTGTAGAAACAATTTAGGTACCTTATAGGTAACAAACACCATAAATGTCTAATCAGACCTCCCTCTTCTGTACTAATATCTGACTCTCTGGCAACTTTGATATGCTACAAACTGAAATGGTTATAAAAATCTTGTTCATAGGCAATAAGTACCCCTTAAACCCCATCAACAGCATGGAAAGAAAACTGTTCTGCACCCAGACTTGAGCATAAATTAAAATGGGTATCTTAAGACTTTTCTACAGGAAGTCTTACTGATTTAATAAATCCCCATAGAACAAACTCCTTTAATTAAATAAAATATCCCTCATTATGTCCCTAAAACAATTTCTGTAGGATCAGTTTTAGCCAAAATTCTGCTGGATACCTTTCCTTCACTGATTAATTCAGGTATCATCTTCCTCAGATTTATCCTGATCCGATTGATCAAAATTGGCTCTGTGTCTTGGTGGTGGAGCATGTTTTTGTGCCCACTTAAAGGCCTCGACTGGGACAGTAAAAATATAGACCATGCCTTCATTGAGAATCCTCACACACTGGAAAAAGCATATTGTGTGGCACCTCTGCCTCTTGTAGAATGTCTCTAACCCCATCGAATCTCTTCTTTTTTGCCTGGTGGCATAACCTAAATCTGGATAAAGTTGAACCTGGGAGTCATCCTGTAGCAAAGTTCTTCATTGCCTTGCCAATGCCAGGATGAAATCTCAAGAGCCGACAACATCAAGGAAGGCAACTATGGCTATAAGGGTGTCTGGATTAGCTTGACAACCTGTTATAGTGACCCCATAGGCCTTTTGAATAGTAATGCCCTTATCTTTAAATGCTGGCCTCAACTGTTCCTCCAACCAGGCCAGTAAAAATAGGATAAGGTGATTCCCCATCACTCCTTTCAGGCATATCCACAATGCAGAAATTAGCTGTCCTGGTCTGCTTTTCCAGGGCTTCAAGCCTGGACCTCATGTGAGTATTCTCTTTAACTAATGTCATTGCAGTACCCAGCACTGCCTCTGAACTTTTGCGGGACTCTGAGACCTCTGTTTTCATTACTGTGACATCTGACTCTAAAGTGGTAACTGTGTTTGTTAAAAGAGTTGAATTTATCTGAGTCCAAACACAGTGAAGATCAAATGGTTTATTCTGATGCACAGAGAGTGTGGCATTTCTTCTTCATTTGTGGCATCTTCTGGATTAGCACAGCTTTGCGTGGACCTCAGAGCTGGTAGTCCTGAAGCACTTGGGGTTTTTGCTGCTTCTTGAGACCCCTAATCCTTCTTTGGATTGCCCATCATTGTTCTCTATTAGTTCCGATAGCTGAGAAAAATATGTAGGTGCTGCTGAAGCATTTAAAATGATATTTTTAAATACTAGATATACAGTGTCTGTGAGGTGTGGTGATTTCAGATATCTGTCATGATCGTGGTCTGCAGCACCCCCCTCACCCAGGACATTTTTCTTTATCTTACAGGTTATGTTGCCTGTAAAATATTTTAGTTGTGGGATTTATGGGGTTGAATTGAAAATTGCCTCATATTGCAGTCTGAGGCCCAGGGGCACTCAGCTAGGGAGACCTTTGTGTAAGCAATCTTTTTCCTGTTGAGTAGAAAGCTTTTTTTGTTAAACTTCAAAGGATTGAGCCCCTTTTATTAAAACAAAAACATGCTTTGAATGTAAACAGGGTTAAGACAGATTTATATGATTTTCTGCAGGTCTAGCTAGTTAGGACAACAAAGGGACGAGGTTTTAATCCACAAAACCAGTTTGGAGCTGTTCTGGAAAAGGGTGGTCCTCAGAACTTGAAGGAATGGTACAAGCTGCAATGTCTGAGAGATCATGGTCCACAGATCCAGTGTGCCTTGATTAGGCCATGGACCCTTCGATTCTGGAACCTAAACAGTTTTTCAGAAATCCTATGTACTGCTAGGGATCCAGCATGCCTTGACCAGGCCATGGACCAGGCAATTTCTGGAACCTAAACAGCTTTTTAGAAATCCCCTGTACTGCAAGGGATCCAGCGTGCCTTGACCAGGCCACAGATCCCTTGATTTCTGGAACCGAAACAGTTCTTCAGAAATCCTCTGAACTGCAAGGCATCCAGCATGCCTGGACCAGGCCTCTCACCCCGTGATTTCTGGAACCTAAACAGTTCTTCAGAAATCCTCTGTATTGCAAGGGTTCCAGCATGCCTTGACCAGGCCATGGACCCCTTGATTTCAGGAACACAAACAGTTCTTCAGAAATCCTCTGTACTGCAAGGGATCTGGTGTTCCTTGACCTGGCCACACACTCCGTGATTTCTGGAACCTCAACAGTTCTTCAGAAATCCTCTGTACTGCTAGGCATCCCGTGTGCCTTGACCAGGCCACAGACCCCATGATTTTGGGAACCTAAACAGTTCTTCAGAAATACACTGTACTGCAAGGGATCCAGCGTGCCTTCACCAGGGCACAGACCCCACAGTTTCTGGAACATAAACAGTTCTTCAGAAATTCTCTGTACTGCAAAGGATCAAGCATGCCTTCACCACACCAAGGACCCCTTGATTTCTGGAACCAAAACAGTTTTGCAGGAATCCTCTGTACTACAAGGGATCCAGCGTGCCTTGACCAGGCCACACACACCATGATTTCTGGAATCTAAACAGTTCTTTAGTTATCTGCTGTACTGCAAGGGATCCAGCATGCCTTGACCATGCCATGGATCCCTCGATTAATGGAACGCAAACAGTTTTTTCAGAAATCCGCTATACTGCAAGGGATCGAGTGCCTTAAACAGGCCACTGACCCCTTGATTTCTGGAACCTGAGCAGTTTTTCAGAAATCATCTGAACCACAAGGGATCCAGCGCACCTTGACCAGGCCATGGACCATGCAATTTCTGGAACCTAAATAGCTTTTCAGAAATCCACTGTACTGCTAGGGATCCAGTGTGCCTTGACCAAGACAAGGACCCTGCGGTTTCAGGAACCTAAACAGTTCTTCAGAAATCCTCTGTACTGCAAGGGATCCAGCGTGCCTTCACCAGGCCATGGACACCACGGATTCTGGAACCTAAACAGTTCTTCAGAAATCCTCTGTACTGCAAAGGATCCAGCATTCCTTGACCAGGCCACTGACCTCGCAATTTCCGGAACCTAAACAATTCTTCAGAAATCCGCTGTCCTGCAGGGGATCCAGAGTGCTGTGATCAGGCCATAGACTCCTCGATTTCTGTAACCTAAACTGTTTGTCAGGAATCCTATGTACTGCAAGGGACCCAGTATGCCTTGACCAGGCCATGGATCCATCTGTTTCTGGAAACTAAAATTTTCAGAAATCCTCTGTAGTGCAAGGATTCAGCATGCCTTGACCAGGCCACAGTCCCCTCGATTTCTGGCACCTAAACAGCTTTTCAGGAATCATCTAGGAGTTCAGCATGCCTTGATCAGGCCATGGAACCCATGGTTTCTTGAACCTAAACAGTTCTTCAGAAATCCTCTGTACTGCAAGTGATCCAGTGTGCCTTGACCATGCCATGGACCCCTCGATTTCTGGAAACAAAACAGTTTTTCAGGAATCCTCTGTACTGCAAGGGATCCAGCTTGCCTTGACCAGGCCACGGATCCCCTCGATTTCTGGAACATAAACAGTTTTTTACAAATCATCTGTACTGCAAGGGATCCAGCATGCCTTGATAAGCCCACAGACCCCATGGTTTCTGGAACCTAAACAGTTCTTCAGAAATCCTTTGTACTGCAAGGGATCTGGCATGCCTTGACCAGGCCACTCACCCCATGGTTTCTGGAACCTAAACAGTTTTTCAGAAATCCTCTGTACTGCAAGGGACCAAGCATGCCTTGACCAGGCCATAGAACCCTCAATTTCTGGAACCTAAACAGCTTTTCAAAAATCCTCTGTACAGCAAGGGATCCAGCGTGCCTTGACCAGACCACAGACCCTTTGATTTTTGGAACCCAAACAGTTCTTTAGAAATCTGCTGTACTGCAAAGGGATCCAGCATGCCTTAAACAGGCCATGGACCCCGTGAATTCGGGAACTTAAACAGCTTTTCAGAAATCCTCTGTACTGCAAAGGATCCAGCATTCCTTGACCAGGCCATGGACTGCACCATTTCTGGACCCTAAACAGCTTTTTAGAAATCCTCTGTACTGCAAGGGATCCAGTGTTCCATGACCAGGCCTCAGACCCCACTATTTCTGCACCCTAAACAGCTTTTCAGAAATCCTCTGTACTGCAAAGGATCCAACATGCCTTGACAAGGCCACAAACCCCTAGATTTCTGGAACTTAAGCAGCTTTTCAGAAATCCTCTGAACTGTAAAGGATCCAGCATGCATTGACCAGGCTTGAACCCCTAGATGTCTGGAACCTTTCCAGCTTTACAGAAATCCTCTTTACTGCAAAGGATCTAGTGTGCCTTGACCAGGCCATGGACCCCTTGATTTCTGGAATGTAAGCTTTTCAGAAATCCTCTGTACTGCATGGGATCCAGCATGCCTTGACTGGGTTATGGACTATTTGATTTCTGGAACCCAAACAGTTCTTCAGAAATCCTCTATACTGCAAGGGATCCAGTGTGTCTTGACCAGGCAACACACACCCCATGATTTCTGGAACCTAAACAGTTTTTCAGAAATCCTCTGTACAGCAAGGGATCCAGCATGCCTAGACCAGGCCATGGACCCCGTGGTTTCAGGAACCTTAACAGTTCTTCAGAAATCCTCTTTACTGCAATGGAATTGGTGTGCCTTGACCAGGCCATGGATGCCTTGATTTCTGGAACCTAAACAGTTTTTCATGAATCCTCTGTACTGCAAGGGATCTGGTGTGTCTTGATCATGCCACAGAGCCTGCAGTTTCCTGAACCTAAACAGTTCTTCAGAATTCCTCTGTACTTCTAGGGCTCCAGCGTGCCTTCACCAGGCACAGACCCCATGGTTTCTTGAACCTAAACAGTTTTTCAGAAATCCTCTGTATTGCAAGGGATCCAGTGTACCTTGACCAGGCCATGGACCCCTCAATTTCTGAACTCTAAACAGATTTCAGAAATTCTCTGTTCCGCAAGCGATCCAGCATCCCTTGAGCAGGCCACAGACCCCTCAATTTCTGAACCCTAAACAGATTTCAGAAATCCTCTGTACCGTAAGGGGGTCCAACATGCCTTGAGCAGGCTACAGACCCCTCAATTTCTGGAACCTAAACAGTTTTTCAGAAATATGCTGTACTGAAAGGGATCCGGCATGACTTGAACAGGCCAAGGACCCCTAGACTTCTGGAACCTCAACAGTTTTTCAGAAATCCTCTGTTCCGAATGAGATCCAGCATGCCTTGAGCAGGCCACAGACCCCTCAATTTCTGGAACCTAAACAGTTTTTCAGAAATCTACTCTACTGCAAGGGATCCAGCATGCCTTCACCAGAGCACAGACCCCACGGTTTGTGGAACCTAAACAGTTCTTCATAAATCCTCTGTACTACAAGAGAAAAAGAAAGTCTTGACCAGTCTATGGACCCCGTGTTTTCTGGAACCTAAACAGTTCATCAGGAATCCTCTGTACTGCAAGGCAACCAGTGTGCCTTCACCATGCCTTGGACACCACGGTTTCTGGAACCTAAAGAGTTCATCAGAAATACTCTGTACTGCAAGGGATCCAGTGTGCCTTCACCAGGGCATGGATCCCGCAGTTTATGGAACCTTAACAGTTCTTCAGAAATCCTCTGCTCTGCAAGGGATCCAGCAATCCTTGAGCAGGCCACGGACCCATCAATTTCTGGAACCTAAACAATTTTTCAGAAATCCTTTCTACTGCAAGAGATGCAGTATGCCTTCACCAGAGCACAGACCCCATGGTTTCTGGATCCTAAACAGTTCTTCAGAAGTCCTGTGTACTGCAAGGGATAAGCATGCCTTGACCAGGCCATGGACCCCGCTGTATCTTAAACCTAAACAGTTCTTCAGAAATCCTCTGTCCTACGAGG
Organism: Neoceratodus forsteri; assembly: GCA_016271365.2. Lineage (NCBI taxonomy): Eukaryota > Metazoa > Chordata > Ceratodontiformes > Ceratodontidae > Neoceratodus > Neoceratodus forsteri. The sequence goes on from CM028133.1 coordinate 375,933,962, forward strand.
GATCCAGATTATCTTCACCAGGGCACAGACCCCATGGTTTCTGAAACCTAAACAGTTTTTCAGAAATCCTCTGTACTGCAGTGGATCAAGTGTGCCTTGAACAGGCCTCGGACCCCGTGATTTCTGGAACATAAACAGTTCTTCAGAAATCCTCTGGACTGCAAGGGATCCAGCGTGCCTTGACCAGGCCACGTACTCCCCAATTTCTGAAATCTAAACAGCTTTTGAGAAACCCTTTGTACTGCAAGGGATCCACCGTGCCTTGACCAGGCCATGGACCTTTCAATTTCTGGAACCTAAACAGTTTTTCAGAGATCCTCTCTACTGCAAGGGATCCAGTGTGCCTTCATCAAGGCACAGACATCATGGTTTCTGAAACCTAAACAGTTCTTCAGAAATCCACTGTACCACAAGGGATTCAGAACATCTTGACCAGGCCATGGACCCCATGGTTTCTTGAACCTAAACAGTTCTTCAGAAATCCTCTGTACTGAAATTGATCCAGCGTGCCTTGACCAGGCAATGGAGTCCCCAAGTACTGCAACCTAAATAGCTTTTGAGAAATCCTCTGTACAGCAAGGGATCCACCATGCCTAGACCAGGCAATGGACTCCTCAATTTCTGGAACCTAAACAGTTTTTCAGAAATCCTCTCTATTGCAAGGGTTCCTGCATGCCTTCACCAGAGCACAGACCCCATGGTTTCTGGAACCTAATCAGTTCTTCTGAAATCCTCTGTACTGCATGGGATCAAGTGCACCTTGACCAGGCCTCGGACCCCGCAATTTCTGGAACATAAACAGTTCTTCAGAAATCCTCTGTACTGGAATGGATCCAGAACACCTTGAACAAGCCATGGACCCCGTAGTTTCTGGAACCTAAGTAGTTCATCAGAAAACCTCTGTTCTGCAAGGCATCCAGCGTGCCTTCACCAGACCATGCACACCGCAGTTTCTGGATCCTAAACAATTCTTCAGAAATCGTCTTTACTTCTAGGGAGCAAGTATCCCTTGACTAGACCTCGGACTCCACGATTTCTTCTACCTAAACAGTTCTTCAGACATCAGCTTACTGCTAGGGATCCAGCGTGCCATGACCAGGCCACAGATCTCGCGATTTCTGTAATCTAAACAGTTCTTCAGAAATCCTCCGTACTGCTAGGGATCCAGTGTGACTTCACCAGTCCACAGAAACCGCGATTTCTGGAACATAAACAGTTCTTCAGAAACCCTCTGTACTGCAAGGAATCCAGCGTGCCTTGACCAGGCCATGGATCCTGGTGTTTCTGGAACCTAAAGAGTTTCTCAGAAATCATCTGTACCTCACGGGATCCAGCATGCCTTGAGCAGGACAGAGACCCCTCGATTTCTGGAAACTAAAAAGTTTTTCAGAAATCTACTCTACTGCAATGGATGCAGTATCCCCCTCACCAGACTACAGACCCCACAGTTTCTGGAACCTAAACAGTTCTTCAGAAATCCTGTCTACTACAAGGGATACAGAACGACTTGACCAGGCCATGGACCCCGTTGTTTCTGGAACCTAAACAGTACATCAGAAATCCTCTGTACTGCAAGGCATCCAGCTTGCCTTCACCAGACCATGGACACCACGGTTTCTGGAACCTAAACAGTTAATCAGAAATCCTCTGTACTGCAAGGGATCCATTGTGCCTTCACCAGGGCACAGACCACGCAATTCATGGAACCTTAACAGTTCTTCAGAAATCCTCTGTTCTGCAAGGGATCCAGCATGCCTTGACCTCACCATGGACACCGCTATTTCTGGAACCTAAAGAGTTTTTCAGAAATCCTCTATACTGCACAGGATTCAGCATGCCTTGAGCAGACCACAGACCCATTGAGTTCTGAAACCTAAACAGTTTTTTTAGAAATCCTCTCTACTGCAAGAGATCCAGCGTGCCTTCACCAGAGTACAGACCACACGGTTTCTGTAACCTAAACATTTGCTCAGAAATCCTGTGTACTGCAAGGGATCGAGAGTGCCTTGACCAGACCATGGACCCCACGATTTCTTGAACCTAAACAGTTTTTCATAAATTCTCAGTACTGCAAGGGATCCAGTGTGTCTTGACCAGGCCATAGATGCCTCAGTTTATGGAACCTAAACAGTTCTTCAGAAATCCTCAGTACTGCAAGCGATCCAGAGTGTCTTCGCCTGGGCACAGACCCCACGGTTTCTGGAACCTAAACAGTTCATCAGAAATCCTGAGTACTGCAAGAGATCAAGTGTGCCTTGATCAGGCCTCGGACCCCTAGATTTCTGGAACATAAACAGTTCTTCAGAAATCCTCTGTACTGCAAGGGATCTAAAACACCTTAAACAAGCCATGAACCCCATGATTTCTGGAACCTAAGCAGTTAATCAGATATGCTCTGTAGTGCAAGGCATCCAGCGTGGCTTCACCAGACCATGCACACCGCGGTTTCTGGAAGCTAGACAGTTCTTTAGATTTGGTCTTTACTGCAAGGGATCAAGTGCACCTTGTCTAGACCGCAGACCCCGCGATTTCTGGAACCTAAACAGTTCTTCAGAAATACTCTGTACTGGTAGGGATCCAGAATCCCTAGACCAGGCCATGGAAGCCTTAGTTTCTGGAACCTAAACCGTCCTTCAGAAATCAACTGTACTGCAAGGGATCCAGAGTGTTTTCACCAGGGTACAGACCCCGTGGTTTCTAGAACCTAAAAAATCTTCAGAAATCCTCTGTCCTGCAAAGGATCCAGTGTGCCTTGACCAGGCCTTGGACGCCTCAGTTTCTGGAACCTAAACAGTTCTTTAGAAATCCTCGGTACTGCAAGGGATCCATAGTGTCTTCACCTGGGCACAGACCCCGCTATTTCTGGAACCTAAACAGTTCTTCAGAAATTCTCTGTACTGCAAGGGATCAAGTGTGCCTTGACCTGGCCTTGGACCCCGCGATTTCTTGAACCTAAACAGTTCTTCAGAAATTCTATGTACTGCAAGGGATCCAGTTTGCCTTGACCTTGCCATGGACACCTCAGTTTCTGGAACCTAAACAGTTCTTATGAAATCCTCGGTACTGCAAGGGATCCAGTGTCTCTTCACCTGGGCACAGACCCCACGGTTTCTGGAATCTAAACAGTTCTTCAGAAATCCTCTGTACTGCAAAGGATCAAGTGAGCCTTGACCAGGCCTCGGACCCCGTGATTTCTGGAACCTAAACAGTTTTCAGAAATCCTCTCTACTGCAAGGGATCCAGCGTGCCTTGACCAGGACATGGACCCTTAGATTCCTGGAACCTAAACAGCTTTTCAGAAATGCTCTGCACTGCAAGGAATCCAGCATGCCTTCAACATGTCACGGACCCCTCAATTTCTGGAACCCATGCTGTTTTTCAGAACTCCTCTGTACTGCAAGGAATGCACTGTGCCTTCACCTGGGCACAGACCCCATCATTTCTGGAACCTAAACAGTTTTTCAGAAATCTTAAGTACTGCAAGGCATCCCGCGTGCCTTCCCCAGACTATGCACACCGCGGTTTCTGGATCCTAAACAGTTCTTCAGAAATCATCTTCCCTGCAAGGGATCAAGTATGCCTTGACTAGACCTCGGACCCCGCGATTTCCGCTACCTAAACAGTTCTTCAGACATCAGCTGTACTGCTAGGGATCCAGCGTGCCTTGACCAGGCCACAGATCTCATGATTTTTATAACCTAAACAGTTCTTCAGAAATCCTGTGTACTGCAAGGGATCCAGAGTGCCTTGACCATACCATGGACCCCATGATTTCTTGAACCTAAACAGTTCTTCAGAAATTCTCTGTACTGCAAGGGATCCAGTGTGCCTTGACCAGGCCATAGATGCCTCAGTTTCTGGAACCTAAACAGTTCTTCAGAAATCCTCGGTACTGCAAGCAATCCAGTGTGTCTTCGCCTGGGCACAGATCCCGTGGTTTCTGGAACCTAAACAGTTCCTCAGAAATCCTGTGTACTGCAAGAGATCAAGTGTGCCTTGACCAGGCCTCGGACCCCGCGATTTCTGGAACATAAACAGTTCTTCAGAAATCCTCTGTACTGCAAGGGATCTCAAACACCTTAAACAAGCCATGGACCCCATGATTTCTGGAACCTAAGCAGTTAATCAGATATGCTCTGTACTGCCAGGCATCCAGCGTGGCTTCACCTGACCATGCACACCGTGGTTTCTGGAAGCTAGATAGTTCTTCAGATATGGTCTTTACTGCAAGGGATCAAGTGTGCCTTGTTTAGACCTCAGACCCCGTGATTTCTGGATCCTTAACAGTTCTTCAGAAATACTCTGTACTGGCAGGGATCCATAATCCCTTGACCAGGCCATGGAAGCCTTAGTTTCTGGAACCTAAACCGTCCTTCAGAAATCAACTGTACTGCTAGGGATCCAGAGTGTTTTCACCAGGGCACAGACCCCGTGGTTTCTAGAACCTAAAAAATCTTTAGAAATCCTCTGTCCTGCAATCTATCCAGAACACCTTGAACTAGCCATGGAACCCATGGTTTCTGGAACATAAGTAGTTCATCAGAAAACCTCTATACTGCAAGGCATCCAGCGTGCCTTCACCAGACCATGCACGTCACGGTTTCTGGATCCTAAACAGTTCTTCAGAAAACGTCTTTACTGCAAGGGATCAAGCTTGCCTTGACTAGACCTTGGACCTCACGATTTCTGCAACCTAAACAGTTCTTCAGACATCAGCTTTACTGCTAGGGATCCAGCGTGCCATGACCAGGCCACAGATCCTGTGATTTCTGTAACCTAAATAGTTCTCCAGAAATCCTCCATACTGCAAGGGATCCAGTGTGCCTTCACCATTCCACGGACACCGTGATTTCTGGAACATAAACAGTTCTTCAGAAATCCTCTGTACTTCAAGGGATCCAGCATGCCTTGACCAGACCATGTATCCCGCTGTTTCTGACCCCTTAAAGAGTTTTTCAGAAATCCTCTGTACCACACGGGATCGAGCATGCCTGCAGCAGGAAACAGACCCCTCGATTTCTGGAACCTAAACAGTTTTTCAGAAATGTACTCTACTGCAATGGATGCAGTGTGCCCTCACCAGAGCACAGACCCCATGGTTTCTGGAACATAAACAGTTCTTCAGAAATGCTGTGAACTACAAGGGATCCAGAACGACTTGACCTGGCCATGGACCCCGTGGTTTCTGGAACCTAAACAGCACATCAGAAATCCTCTGTACTGCAAGGCATCCAACTTGCCTTCACCAAGCCATGGACACTGTGGTTTCTGGAACCTAAACAGTTCATCAGAAATCCTCTGTACTGCAAGGGATCCATTGTGCCTTCACCAGGGCACAGACCCCACAATTCATGGAACCTTAACAGTTCTTCAGAAATCCTCTGTTCTGCACGGGATCCAGCATGCCTTGACCTCACCATGGACACTGCTTTTTCTGGAAGCTAAAGAGTTTTTCAGAAATCCTCTGTACTGCACAGGATTCAGCATGCCTTGAGCAGACCACAAACCCCTTGATTTCTGGAACCTAAACAGTTTTTTTAGAAATCCACTCTACTGCAAGAGATCCAGCATGCCTTCACCAGAGCACAGACCACACGGTTTCTGTAACCTAAACAGTTGCTCAGAAATTCTGTGTACTGCAAGGGATCGAGAGTGCCTTGACCAGACCATGGACCCCGCGATTTCTTAAACCTATACAGTTCTTCAGAAATTCTCAGTACTGCAAGGGATCCAGTGTGCCTTGACCAGGACATGGATGCCTCAGTTTCTGGAACCTAAACAGTTCTTCAGAAATCCTCAGTACTGCAAGCGATCCAGAGTGTCTTCACCTGGGAACACACCTCGTGGTTTCTGGAACTGAAACAGTTCTTCAGAAATTCTCTGTACTGCAAGGGATCAAGCGTGCCTTGACCAGACCATGGACCCTGCGATTTCTTGAACCTAAACAGCTCTTCAAAAATTATCTCTACTGCAAGGGATCCAGTGTGCCTTGACTAGGCCATAGATGCCTCAATTTCTGGAACCTAAACAGTTCTTCAGAAATCCTTGGTACTTCAAGTGATCCAGAGTGTCTTCGCCTGGGCACGGACCCCGCGGTTTCTGGAACCTAAACAGTTCTACAGAAATCCTCTGTACTGCAAGGGATCAAGTGTGCCTTGACCAGGCCTTGGACCTAGCGATTTCTGGAACATAAACAGTTCTTCAGAAATCCTCTGTACTGCAAGGGATCCAAAACACCTTGACCAAGCCATGGACCCCATGATTTCTGGAACCTAAGCAGTTAATCAGAAATCCTCTGTACTGCAAGGCATCCAGCGTGGCTTCACCAGACCATGCACACTGCGGTTTCTGGAAGCTAAACAGTTCTTTAGACATCAGCTTTACTGCTAGGGATCCAGCGTGCCTTGACCAGGCCACAGATCTCATGATTTCTATAACCTAAACAGTTCTTCAGAAATCCCTTGTACTGCAAGGGATCCAGTGTGCCTTCCCCAATCCACGGACACTGGGATTTCTGGTACATAAACAGTTCTTCTGAAATCCTCTGTACTGCAAGGCATCCAGCTTGCTTTCAGCAGGCCATGGACACCACGGTTTCTGGAACCTAAACATTTAATCAGAAATCCTCTGTACTGCAAGGTATCCATTGTGCCTTCACCAGGGCACAGACCTCGCAATTTATGGAACCTTAACAGTTCTTCAGAAATCCTCTGTTCTGCAAGGAATCCAGCATGCCTTGACCACAACACGGACCCCGCTGTTTCTGGAACCTTAAGAGCTTTTCAGAAATCCTCTGTACTGTTCAGGATTCAGCATGCCTTGAGCAGAGCATAGACCCCTTGATTTATGAAACCTAAATAGTTTTTTTAGAAATCCTTTCTACTGCTTGAGATCCAGCGTGCCTTCACCAGTGCCCAGACCACGCAGTTTGTGTAACCAAATCGTTGCTCAGAAATCCTGTGTACTGCAAGGGATCCAGCGTGCCTTGACCAGGCCATGGACCCCACAATTTCTTGAACCTAAACAGTTCTTCAGAAATTCTCTGTACTGCAAGGGATCCAGTGTGCCTTGACCAGGCCATGGACGCCTCAGTTTCTGGACCCTAAACAGTTCTTCAGAAATCCTTGGTACTGCAAGGGATTAAGTGTGTCTTCGCCTGGGTACAGACCCCACAGTTTCTGGAACCTAAACAGTTCTTCAGAAATCCTCTGTACTGCAAGGGATCAAGTGTGCCTTGACCAGACCATGGACCCCTTGATTTCTGGAACCTAAACAGTTTTTCAGAAATCCTCGGTACTGCAAGGGTTCCAAAACACCTTGACCAAGCCATGGACCCCGTGATTTCTGGAACCTAGGCAGTTAATCAGAAATCCTCTGAACCGCAAGGCAACCAGCATGCCTTCACCAGACCATGCACACCCCGATTTCTGGAAGCAAAACGGTTCTTCAGATTTGGTCTTTACTGCAAGGGATCAAGTGCTCCTTGTCTAGACCTTGTACACCGTGATTTCTGGAACGTAAACAGTCCTTCAGAAATCCTCTGTACTACAAGGGATCCAGAATGCCTTGACCAGGCCATGGAAGCCTTAGTTTCTGGAACCTAAACAGTCCTTCAGAGTTCAACTGTCCTGCCAGGGATCCAGAGTGTCTTCACCAGGGCACAGACCCCGTGGTTTCTGGAACCTAAACAGTTCTTCAGAAATCCTCTGTCCTGCCAGCGATCCAACGTGCCTTGAGCAGGTCTTGGATGCCTCAGTTTCTAGAACCTAATCAGTTGTTTAGAAATCCTCAGTACTGCAAGGGATCCATAGTGTCTTCACCTGGGCACAGACCCCGCTGTTTCTGGAACCTAAACAGTTCTTCAGAAATCCTCTGTACTGCAAGGGATCCAGCATGCCTTGACCAGGCCACAGACAACCCAAATTCTGAAACTTATCAGCTTTTCAGAAATCCTCTGTACAACAAGGGATCCACGGTGCCTTGACCAGGCAACAGACCCCTCAATTTCTGGAACCTAAACAGTTTTTCAGAAATCCTCTATATTGCAAGGGATCCCGCATGCCTTGACCAGGATATGGACCCCTTGATTTCTGGAACCTAAACAGCTTTTCAGAAATCCTCTGTACTGCAAGGGATCCAGCATGAATTCAGCATGTCACAGTCCCCTCAATTTCTGGAACCCATGCTGTTTTTCAGAACTCCTCTGTACTGCAAGGGATGCACTGTTCCTTCACCTGGGCACAGAGCCCGTCATTTCTGGAACCTAAACAGTTTTTCAGTAATCTTATGTACTGCAAGAGTTCCAGTGTGCTGAGTCCCAGCCATGGATGCTGTGGTTTCTGGAACATAAACAGTTCGTCAGAAGTCCTGTGTACTATAAGGGATCCAGCTTGCCTTGACCAGGCCATGGGCCCCGCGGTTTACCTAAACAGTTCTTCAGAAATCCTCTGTCCTGCAAGGGATCCAGCGTGCCTTTACCAGGCCATGGAAGCCTCAGTTTCTAGAGCCTAAACAGTTCTTCAGAAATTCTCTGTACTGCAAGAGATCCAGAGTGTCTTCACCAGGGCACATACCCTGCAGTTTCTGGAACCTAAACAGTTCTTCAGAAATCCTCTGTCCTGCAAGGGATCCAGTGTGCCTTGACCAGGCCTTGTACACCTCAGTTTCTGGAACCGAAATAGTTCTTTAGAAATCTTTGGTACTGCAAGGGATCCATAGTGTCTTCACCTGGTCACAGACTCAGCTGTTTCTGCAACCTAAACAGTTCTTCAGCAATTCTCTGTCCTGCAAGGGATCAAGTGTGCCTTGACCAGGCCATGGACCCCACAATTTCTTGAACCTAAACAGTTCTTCAGAAATTCTCTGTACTGCAAGGGATCCAGTGTGCTTTGACCAGGCCATGAACACCTCAGTTTTTGTAACCTAAACAGTTCTTCAGAAATCCTCGGTACTGCAAGGGATCCAGAGTGTCTTCACCTGGACAGACCCCGTGGTTTCTGGAACCTAAACAGTTCTTCAGAAATCCTCTGAACTGCAAGGGATCAATTGTGCCTTGACCAGACCTCAGACCCCGCGATTTCTGGAACATAAACTGTTCTTCTGAAATCCTCTGTACTGCATGGGATCAAGTGTGCCTTGACCAGGCCTCGGACACCGCGATTTCTGGAACATAAACAGTTCTTCAGAAATCCTCTGTACTGCAATGGATCCAGAACACCTTGAACTAGCCATGGAACCCGTGGTTTCTGGAACATAAGTAGTTCATCAGAAAACCTCTATACTGCAAGGCATCCAGCGTGCCTTCACCAGACCATGCACACCATGGTTTCTGGATCCTAAACAGTTCTTCAGAAATCATCTTTACTGCAAGGGATCAAGCTTGCCTTGACTAGACCTTGGACCCCGCGATTTCTGCAACCTAAACAGTGCTTCAGACATCAGCTTTACTGCTAGGGATCCAGTGTGCCATGAGCAGTCCACAGATCTTGTGATTTCTGTAACCTAAATAGTTCTCCAGAAATCCTCCATACTGCAAGGGATCCAGTGTGCCTTAACCATTCCATGGACATCGCAATTTCTGGAACATAAACAGTTCTTCAGAAATCCTCTGTACTGCAAGGGATCCAGCATGCCTTGACCAGACCATGTATTCCACCGTTTCTGAAACCTAAAGAGTTTTTCAGAAATCCTCTGTACCACACGGGATCGAGCATGCCTTCAGCAGGAAACAGACCCCTCGATTTCTGGAACCTAAACAGTTTTTCAGAAATGTACTCTACTACAATGGATGCAGTGTACCCTCACCAGAGCACAGACCCCACGGTTTCTGGAACCTAAACAGTTCTTCAGAAATGCTGTGTACTACAAGGGATCCAGAACGACTTGACCTGGCCATGGACCCCATGGTTTCTGGAACCTAAACACCACATCAGAAATCCTCTGTACTGCAAGGCATCCAACTTGCCTTCACCAAGCCATGGACACTGCGGTTTCTGGAACCTAAACAGTTCATTAGAAATCTTCTGTACTGCAAGGGTTCCATTGTGCCTTCACCAGGGCACAGACCCTGCAATTCATGGAACCTTAACAGTTCTTCAGAAATCCTCTGTTCTGCACGGGATCCAGCATGCCTTGACCTCACCATGGACACCGCTATTTCTGGAAGCTAAAGAGTTTTTCAGAAATCCTCTGTACTGCACAGGATTCAGCATGCCTTGAGCAGACCACAGACCCCTTGATTTCTGGAACCTAAACAGTTTTTTTAGAAATCCTCTCTACTGCAAGATATCCAGCATGCCTTCACCAGAGCACAGACCACACGGTTTCTGTAACCTAAACAGTTGCTCAGAAATTCTGTGTACTGCAAGGGATTGAGAGTGCTTTGACCAGACCATGGGCCCCGTGATTTCTTGAACCTAAACAGTTCTTCAGAAATTCTCAGTACTGCAAGGGATCCAGTGTGCCTTGACCAGGCCATAGATGCCTCAGTTTCTGGAACCTAAACAGTTCTTCAGAAATCCTCAGTACTGCAAGCAATCCAGAGTGTCTTCACCTGGGAACACACCTCGTGGTTTCTGGAACTGAAACAGTTCTTCAGAAATTCTCTGTACTGCAAGGGATCAAGCGTGCCTTGACCAGAGCATGGACCCCACGATTTCTTGAATCTAAACAGCTCTTTACAAATTATCTGTACTGCAAGGGATCCAGTGTGCCTTGACCAGGCCATAGATGCCTCAGTTTCTGGAACCTAAACAGTTCTTCAGAAATCCTTGGTACTTCAAGCGATCCAGAGTGTCTTTGCCTGGGCATGGACCCTGCGGTTTCTGGAACCTAAACAGTTCTACCGAAATTCTCTGTACTGCAAGGGATCAAGTGTGCCTTGACCAGGCCTCGGACCTCACGATTTCTGGAACATAAACAGTTCTTCAGAAATCCTCTGTGCTGCAAAGGATCCAAAACACCTTGACCAAGCCATGGACCCCATGATTTCTGGAACCTAAGCAGTTAATCAGAAATCCTCTGTACTGCAAGGCATCCATCGTGGCTTCACCAGACCATGCACACCGCGGTTTCTGGAAGCTAAACAGTTCTTTAGACATCAGCTTTACTGCTAGGGATCCAGCGTGCCTTGACCAGGCCACAGATCTCGTGATTTCTATGACCTAAACAGTTCTTCAGAAATCCCTTGTACTGCAAGGGATCCAGTGTGCCTTCCCCAATCCACGGACACCGCGATTTCTGGTACATAAACAGTTCTTCTAAAATCCTCTGTACCGCAAGGGATCCAGTATGCCTTGACCAGGCCATGGATTCCGCTGTTTCTGGAACCTAAAGAGTTTTTCAGAAATCTACTGTACTGCAATGGATGCAGTGTGCCCTCACCAGAGCACAGACCTCACAGTTTCGGGAACCTAAACAGTTCTTCAGAAATCCTCTGTACTGCAAGGCATCCAGCTTGCTTTCACCAGGCCATGGACACTGCAGTTTCTGGAACTTAAACATTTAATCAGAAATCCTCTGTACTGCAAGGTATCCATTGTGCCTTCACCAGGGCACAGACCCTGCAATTTATGGAACCTTAACAGTTCTTCAGAAATCCTCTGTTCTGCAAGGGATCCAGCATGCCTTGACTACTACATGGACCCCGCTGTTTCTGGAACCTAAAGAGCTTTTCAGAACTCCTCTGTACTGTTCAGGATTCAGCATGCCTTGAGCAGAGCATAGACCCCTTGATTTATGAAACCTAAATAGTTTTTTTAGAAATCCTTTCTACTGCTTGAGATCCAGCGTGCCTTCACCAGTGCCCAGACCATGCAGTTTCTGTAACCAAATTGTTGCTCAGAAATCCTGTGTACTGCAAGGGATCCAGCGTGCCTTGACCAGGCCATGGACCCCACAATTTCTTGAACCTAAACAGTTCTTCAGAAATTCTCTGTACTGCAAGGGATCCAGTGTGCCTTGACCAGGCCATGGATGCCTCAGTTTCTGGACCCTAAACAGTTCTTCAGAAATCCTCTGTACTGCAAGGGATCAAGTGTGCCTTGACCAGGCCATGGACCCCTTGATTTCTGGAACCTAAGCAGTTAATCAGAAATCCTCTGTACCGCAAGGCAACCAGCATGCCTTCACCAGACCATGCACACCCCGATTTCTGGAAGCAAAACGGTTCTTCAGATATGGTCTTTACTGCAAAGGATCAAGTGCTCCTTGTCTAGACCTCGGACACCGTGATTTCTGGAACGTAAACAGTCCTTCAGAAATCCTCTGTACTACAAGGGATCCAGAATGCCTTGACCAGGCCATGGAAGCCTTAGTTTCTGGAACCTAAACAGTACTTCAGAGTTCAACTGTCCTGCCAGGGATCCAGAGTGTCTTCACCAGAGCACAGACCCCGTGGTTTCTGGAACCTAATCGGTTCTTTAGAAATCCTTGGTACTGCAAGGGATCCATAGTGTCTTCACCTGGGCACAGACCCCGCTGTTTCTGGAACCTAAACAGTTTTTCAGAAATCCTCTGTACTGCAAGGGATACAGCATGCCTTGACCAGGCCACGGACAACCCAAATTCTGAAACTTATCAGCTTTTCAGAAATCCTCTGTAGAGCAAGGGATCCACGGTGCCTTGACCAGGCAACATACCCCTCAATTTCTGGAACCTAAACAGTTTTTCAGAAATCCTCTCTACTGCAAGGGATCCCGCATGCCATGACCAGGATACGGACCCCTAGATTTCTGGAACCCAAACAGCTTTTCAGTAATCCTCTGTACTGCAAGGGATCCAGCATGACTTCAGCATGTCACAGACCCCTCAATTTCTGGAACCCATGCTGTTTTTCAGAACTCCTCTGTACTGCAAGGGATGCACTGTTCCTTCACCTGGGCACAGACCCCGTCATTTCTGGAACCTGAACAGTTTTTCAGAAATCTTATGTACTGCAAGAGTTCCAGTGTGCTGAGACCAGGCCATGGATGCCATGGTTTCTGGAACATAAACAGTTTATCAGAAGTCCTGTGTACTGTAAGGGATCCAGCTTGCCTTGACCAGGCCATGGGCCCCACGGTTTCTTGAACCTAAACAGTTCTTCAGAAATCCTTTGTCCTGCAAGGGATCCAGCGTGCCTTTACCAGGCCATGGAAGCCTCAGTTTCTAGAACCTAAACAGTTCTTCAGAAATTCTCTGTACTGCAAGAGGTCCAGAGTGTCTTCACCAGGGCACATACTCCGCAGTTTCTGGAACCTAAACAGTTCTTCAGAAATCCTCTGTCCTGCAAGGGATCCAGTGTGCCTTGACCAGGCCTTGTACACCTCAGTTTCTGGAACCTAAATAGTTCTTTAGAAATCCTTGGTACTGCAAGGGATCCATAGTGTCTTCACCTGGTCACAGACTCAGCTGTTTCTGCAACCTAAACAGTTCTTCAGAAATCCTCTGTACTGCAAGAGATCAAGTGTGCCTTGACTAGGCCTTGGACCCCGCGCTTTCTGGAACATATACAGTTCTTCAGAAATCCTCTGTACTGCAAGGGATCCAGAGTGTCTTCACCAGGGCACAAACCCTGCTGTTTCTGGAACCTAAAGAGTTTTTCAGAAATCCTCTGTACCACACGGGATCCAGCATGCCTTGAGCAGGACACAGACCCTCTATTTCTGGAACCTAAACAGTTTTTCAGAAATCTGCTCTACTGCAATGGATGCAGCGTGCCCTCACCAGAGCACAGTCCCCACGGTTTCTGGAATCTAAACAGATCTTCAGAAATCCTGTATACTACAAGGGATCCAGAACGACTTGACCAGGCCATGGACCCCGTGGTTTCTGAAACCAAAACAGTACATCAGAAATCCTCTGTACTGCAAGTGATCCATTGTGCCTTCACCAGGGCATAGACCCTGCAATTTATGGAACCTTAACAGTTCTTCAGAAATCATCTGTTCTGCACAGGATCCGGCATGCCTTGACCACATCATGGACCCTGTTGTTTCTGGAACCTGAAGAGTTTTTCAGAAATCCTCTGTACTGCACAGGATTCAGCATGCCTTGAGCAGACCACAGACCCCTTGATTTCTGGAACCTATACAGTTTTTCAGAAATTCTCTCTACTGCAAGGGATCCAGCGTGCCTTCACCAGAGCACAGACCCCATGGTTTCTGGAACCTAAACAGTTGTTCAGAAATCCTATGTACTGCAAAGGATCCAGCTTGCCTAGACCAGGCCATGGATCCCGTGATTTCTTGAACCTAAACAGTTCTTCAGAAATTCTCTGTACTGCAAGGGATCCAGTGTGCCTTGACCAGGCCATGAACACCTCAGTTTCTGGAACCTAAACTGTTCTTCAGAAATCCTCTGAATTGCAAGGGATCAAGTGTGCCTTGACCAGACCTCAGACCCCGCGATTTGTGGAACATAAACTGTTCTTCTGAAATGCTCTGTACTGCATGGGATCAAGTGTGCCTTGACGAGGCCTCAGACACCGCGATTTCTGGAACATAAACAGTTCTTCTGAAATCCTCTGTACTGCAATGGATCCAGAACACCTTGAATTAGCCATGGAACCCGTGGTTTCTGGAACATAAGTAGTTCATCAGAAAACCTCTATACTGCAAGGCATCCAGCATGCCTTCACCAGACCATGCACACCACGGTTTCTGGATCCTAAACAGTTCTTCAGAAATCGTCTTTACTGCAAGGGATCAAGCTTGCCTTGACTAGACCTTGGACCCCGCGATTTCTGCAACCTAAACAGTTCTTCAGACATCAGCTTTACTGCTAGGGATCCAGCATGCCATGACCAGGCCACAGATCTTGTGATTTCTGTAACCTAAACAGTTCTTCAGAAATCCTCTGTAGTGCAAGGGATCCAGAGTGTCTTCATCTGGACAGACCCCATGGTTTCTGGAACCTAAACAGTTCTTCAGAAATCCTCTGAACTGCAAGGGATCAAGTGTGCCTTGACCAGACCTCAGACCCTGCAATTTCTGGAACATAAACTGTTCTTCAGAAGTCCTCTGTACTGCAAGGCATCCAATGTGCCTTCACCAGACCATGCACACTGCGGTTTCTGGAAGCTAAACAGTTCTTCAGATATGGTCTTTACTGCAAGGGATCAAGTGCGCCTTGTCTAGACCTCGCACCCCACAATTTCTGGAACCTAAACAGTTCTTCAGAAACCTTCTGTACTACAAGGGATCCAGAATGCCTAGACCAGGCCATGGAAGCCTCAGTTTCTGGAACCTAAACACTTCTTTAGAAATCCTTGGTACTGCAAGGGATCCATAGTGTCTTCACCTGGTCACAGACCCCGCTTTTTCTGGAACCTAAACAGTTCTTCAGAAATCCTCTGTCCTGCAAGGGATCCAGTGTGCCTTGACCAGGCCTTGTACACCTCAGTTTCTGGAACCTAAAGAGTTTTTCAGAAATCCTCTGTACCACACGGGATCCAACATGCCTTGAGCAGGACACAGACCCTCTATTTCTGGAACCTAAACAGTCCTTAAGAAATCAACTGTACTGCAAGGGATCCAGAGTGTCTTCTCCAGGGCACAGACTCCGTGGTTTCTGGAACCTAAACAGTTCTTCAGAAATCCTCAGTCCTGCAAGAGATCCAGCGGGCCTTGACCAGGCCTTGGACGCCTCAATTTCTGGAACCTAAACACTTCTTTAGAAATCCTTGGTACTGCAAGGGATCCATAGTGTCTTCAGCTGGTCACAGACCCCGCTGTTTCTGGAACCTAAACAGTTCTTCAGAAATCCTCTGTCCTGCAAGGGATCCAGTGTGCCTTGACCAGGCCTTGTACACCTCAGTTTCTGGAACCTAAAAAGTTCTTTAGAAATCCTTGGTACTGCAAGGGATCCACAGTGTCTTCACCTGATCACAGACTCCACTGTTTCTGGAACCTAAAAGTTCTTAAGCAATCCTCTGTACTGCATGGGATCAAGTGTGCCTTGACCAGGCTTCGGACCTCGCGATTTCTGGAACATTCTGTTCTTCAGAAATCCTGTGTAGTGCAAGGGATCCAGTGTGCCTTGACCAGGCCATCGACCCCGTGGTTTCTGGAACCTAAACAGTACATCAGAAATCCTCTGTACTGCATGGCATCCAGCTTGCCTTCACCTGGCCATGGACCCCGCGGTTTCTTGTAGCTAAACAGTTCTTCAGAAATCCTCTGTCCTGCAAGGGATCCAGCGTGCCTTGACCAGGCCATGGAAGCTTCAGTTTCTGGAACCTAAACAGTTCTTCAGAAATCCTCTGTACTGCAAGGGATCCAGAGTGCCTTCACCAGGGCACAGACCCTGCTGTTTCTAGAACCTAAAGAGTTTTTCAGATATCCTCTGTACCACACGGGATCCAGCATGCCTTGAGCAGGACACAGAGCCCTCAATTTCTGGAACCTAAACAGTTTTTCAGAAATCTACTCTACTGCAATGGATGCAGCGTGCCCTCACCAGAGCACAGACCCCACGGTTTCTGAAATCTAAACAGATCTTCAGAGATCCTGTATACTATAAGGGATCCAAAATGACTTGACCAGGCCATGGACCCCGTGGTTTCTGAAACCAAAACAGTACATCAGAAATCCTCTGTACTGCAAGGCATCCAGCTTGCCTTCACCAGGCCATGGACACCGCGGTTTCTGAAACCTAAACAGTTCATCAGAAATCCTCTGTACTGCAAGAGATCCATTGTGCCTTCACCAGGGCACAAACCTCTCAATTTATGGAACCTTAACAGTTCTTCAGAAATCACCTGTTCTGCACGGGATCTGGCATGCCTTGACCACATCATGGACCCCATTGTTTCTGGAACCTGAAGAGTTTTTCAGAAATCCTCTGTATTGCACAGGATTCAGCATGCCTTGAGCAGACCACAGACCCCGTGATTTCTTGAACCTAAACAGTTCTTCAGAAATTCTTTGTACTGCAAGGGATCCAGTGTGCCTTGACCAGGCCATGAACATCTCAGTTTCTGGAACCTAAACTGTTAATCAGAAATCCTCGGTACTGCAAGGGATCCAGAGTGTGTTCACCTGGACAGACCCCGTGGTTTCTGGAACCTAAACAGTTCTTCAGAAATCCTCTGAACTGCAAGGGATCAAGTGTGCCTTGATCAGACCTCAGACCTCGTGATTTCTGGAACATAAACTGTTCTTCTGAAATTCTCTATACTGCAAGGGATCCAAAACACCTTGACCAAGCCATGGACCCCATGACTTCTGGAATCTAAGGAGTTAATCAGAAATCCTCTGTACTGCAAGGCATCCAATGTGCCTTCACCAGACCATGCACACTGCGGTTTCTGGAAGCTAAACAGTTCTTCAGATATGGTCTTTACTGCAAGGGATCAAGTGCGCCTTGTCTAGACCTCGGACCCCACAATTTCTGGAACCTAAACAGTTCTTCAGAAATCCTCTGTACTACAAGGGATCCAGCATGCCTTGACCAGGCCATGGACCCCGTGGTTTCTGGAACCTAAACAGTACATCAGAAATCCTCTGTACTGCATGGCATCCAGCTTGCCTTCACCTGGCCATGGACCCCGTGGTTTCTTGTAGCTAAACAGTTCTTCAGAAATCCTCTGTCCTGCAAGGGATCCAGCGTGCCTTGACCAAGCCATGGAAGCCTCAGTTTCTGGAACCTAAACAGTTCTTCTGAAATCCTCTGTACTGCAAGGGATCCAGAGTGTCTTCACCAGGGCACAGACCCCGCAGTTTCTGGAACCTAAACAGTTCTTCAGAAATCCTCTGTACTGCAAGGAATACAGAGTGTCTTCACCAGGCCACAGACTCCCCGATTTCTGAAACCTAAACAGCTTTTGAGAAATCCTTTGTACAGCAAGGGATTCACTGTGTCCTGGAGCAGGCAACGGACCCCTCAGTTTCTGGAACCTAAACCATTTTTCAGAAATCCTCTCTACTGCAAGGGATCCAGCATGCCTTCACCAGAGTGCATACTGTATGGTTTCTGGAACCTAAACAGTTCTTCTGAAATCCTCTGTAATGCAGGGGATCAAGTGCGCCTTGACCAAGCCTCTGGCCCCACGATTTCTGGAACATAAACAGATCTTCAGAAATCCTCTGTACTGCAAGGGATCCACCGTGCCCTCACCTGGCCATGGACTCCCCGATTTCTGAAACCTAAACTGTTCTTCAGAAATACTCTCTACTGCAAGGGATCCAGCGTGCCTTCACCAGAGCACAGACCCCACTGTTTCTGGAACCTAAACAGTTCTTCAGAAATCCACTGTACTACAAGGGATCCAGAACACCATGACCAGGACATGGACCCTGTGGTTTCTGGAACCTAAGCTGTTCACCAGAAATCCTTTGTACTGCAAGGCATCCAGTGTGACTTCACCAGACCATGAACACAGTGGTTTCTGGTACCTAAATAGTTCTTCAGTAATGGTCTTTAATGCAAGGGATCAAGTGTGCCTTGAGCTGACCTAGGACCCCGTGATTTCTGTAATCTAAACAGTTCTTCAGACATCAGCTTTGCTGCTAGGAATCCAGCGTGCCTTGACCAGGTCACAGATCTCATGATTTCTGTATCCTAAACAGTTCTTCAGAAATTCTCTGTACTGCATGGGATGCAGTGTGCCTTCACCAGGCCACAGACACCACAATTTCTGTAACGTAAATAGTTCTTTAGAAATCCTCTGTTCTGCAAGGGATCCAGCATGCCTTGAGCATGACATGGATTCCGCTGTTTCAGGAACCTAAAGAGTTTTTCAGAAATCTCTGTACTGCACAGGATCCAGCATGCCTTGAGCAGGCCACAGACCATTCGATTTCTGGAACTTAAACAGTTTTTCAGAAATCTACTCTAATGCAAGTGATGCAGCATGCCTTCACCAGAGCACAGACCCCACGGTTTCTGGAACCCAAATAGTTCTTCAGAACTCCTCTGTACTACAAGGGATCCAGAACGCCTTGACCAGGCCATGGACCCCATGGTTTCTGGAACCTAAACAGTACATCAGAAATCCTCTGTACTGCAAGGCATCCAGATTACCTTCACCAGGCCTTGAACACGGCAATTTCAGGAACCTAAACAGTTCATCAGAAATCCTCTGTACTGCAAGGTATCCAGTGTGCCTTCACCAGGGCACAGACCCAACAGTTTCAGAAATCCTCTGTTCTGCAAGGGATCCAGCATGCCTTGTCCAGTCCATGGACCCCACTGTTTCTGGAACCTAAAGAGTTTTTCAGAAATCCTCTTTACAGCACGGGATCCAACATGCCTTGAGCAGGCCACAGACCCTTTGATTTGTGGAACCTAAACAGTTTTTCAGAAATCAACTCTACTGCAAGGAATGCAGTGTGCCTTCACCAGAGCACAGACCCCATGGTTTCTGGAACTTAAACAGTTCTTCTGAAATCCTCTGTACTTCAAGGGATCCAGAATGCCTTGACCAGGCCATGGACCCCGTGGTTTCTGGAACTTAAACAGTTCTTCAGAACTCATCTGTACTACAAGGGATCCAGAATGCCTTGGCCAGGCCATGGACCCTATGGTTTCTGGAACCTAAACAGTACATCAGAAATCCTCTGTACTGCAAGGCATCCAGCTTGCCTTCACCAGGCCTTGGACACCGCGATTTCAGGAACCTAAACAGTTCATCAGAAATCCTCTGTACTGCAAGGTATCCAATGTGCCTTCACCAGGGCACAGACCTCGCAGTTTATGGAACCTTAACAGTTCTTCAGAAATCCTCTGTTCTGCAAGGGATCCAGCATGCCTTGTCCAGTCCATGGACCCCGCTGTTTCTGGAACCTAAAGAGTTTTTCAGAAATCCTCTCTACAGCACAGGATCCAACATGCCTTGAGCAGGCCAGAGACCCTTTGATTTGTGGAACCTAAACAGTTTTTCAGAAATCAACTCTACTTCAAGGGATGCAGTGTGCCTTCACCAGAGCACAGACCCCATGGTTTCTGGAACTTAAACAGTTCTTCTGAAATCCTCTGTACTTCAAGGGATCCAGAATGCTTTGACCAGGCCATGGACTCCATGGTTTCTGGAACCTAAACAGTTTTTCAGAAATCCTCTCTACTGCTAGGCATCCAGCATGCCTTGTCCAGGCTATGGATACCATGGTCTCTGAAACCTAAACAGTTCATCAGAAATCCTCTGCACTGCAAGGGATCCAGTGTGCCTTCTCAAGGGCACACACCCCACAGTTTTTGTAGCCTTAGCAGTTCTTCAGAAATCCTCTGTTCTGCAGGGGATCCAGCATGCCTTGACCAGGCCATGGACCTCACATTTTATGGAACCTAAACAATTATTCAGAAATCCGCTGTACTGCAAAGGACCCAGCGTGCCTTGACCAGGCTATTGACCCCTTGAATTCTGAATCCTAAACCGTTCTTCAGAAATCTTATGTACTGCAAGAGATCCTACATGCCTTGACAGGGCATGGTCCACTCAATTACTTGCCCCTAACCATTTTTTCAGAAATACTCTGTACCTCAATGGATCCAGCCTGCCTTGACCAGGCCACAGACCCCTCTCTTTCTGGAACCTAAACAATTTTTCAGGAATCCTCTGTGCTGCAAGGGATATAGCATGCTTTGACCATGCCACAGATCCCTTGATTTCTGGAACCTAACCATTTCTTCAGGAATGCCCTGTACTGAAAGGTATCCAGTGTGCCTTGATCAGTCCATGGACCCCTTGAATTCTGGACCCTAAACAGTTCTACAGAAATCCTCTGTAGTGCAAGGGATGCAGCATGCCCTGACAAGGACATGGACTCCAAGATTTCTATAACCTAAACAGCTTTTCTGAAATCGTCTGCACTGCACGGGATCCAGCAGGCCTTCAGCACATCATGGACCCCTCGATTTCTGGAACCCATACAGTTTTTCAGAAATCCTCTGTACTGCAAGGGATACACTGTGCCTTGACCTGCACACAAACCCCATCGTTTCTGGAACCTAAACAGTTTTTCAGAAATCTTATGTACTGCAAGGAATCCTGCGTGCCAAGACCAGGTGACGGACACCGTGATTTCTGGAACACAAACAGTTCTTCAGAAATCCTCTGTACTGCATGGGATCAAGTGTGCCTAGACCAGGCCTCGGGCCCCATGATTTCTGGAACATAAATAGTTCTTCAGAAATCCTCTGTACTGCAAGGCATCCAGCATCTCTTCACCAGACCATGCACACGGTGGTTTCTGGAACCTAAGCGGTTCTTCAGAAATCATCTTTACTGCAAGGGATCAAGTGAGCCTTGACTAGACCTCGGACCCCACGATTTCTGGAACCTAAACAGTTCTTCAGACATCAGCTTTACTGCTAGGGATCCAGCGTGCCTTGACCAGGCCACAAATCTTGCGATTTCTGTAACCTAAATAGTTCTTCTGAAATCCTCCGTACTGCATGGGATCTAGTGTGCCTTTACCAGGCCACGGACACCGCGATTTCTGGAACATAAACAGTTCTTCAGAAATCCACTGTACTGCAAGGAATCCAGCATGCCTGGACCAGGCAATGGATCCTGCTGTTTCAGGAACCTAATGAGATTTTCAGAAATCCTCTATACCACACGGTATCCAACATGCCTTGCCCAGGCCACACAACCCTCAATTTCTGGAACCTAAACAGTTTTTCAGAAATCTACTCTACTGCAAGGGATGCAGCGTTCTTTCACCAGAGCACAGACCCCACTGTTTCAGGAACCTAAAGAGTTTTCCAAAAGTCATCTATTCCACACGGTATCCAGCATGCCTTGCACAGGCCACTCAACCCTTGATTTCAGGAACCTAAACAGTTTTTCAGAAGTCTACTCTACTGCAAGCGATGCAGCATTCCTTCACCAGAGCACAGACCCCACAGTTTCTGGAACCTAAACAGTTCTTCAGAAATTCTCTGTACTACATGGGATGCAGAAAGCCTTGACCAGGCCATGGACCCTGTGGCTTCTGGAACCTAAACAGTTAGTCAGAAATCCACTGTAGTGCAAGGCATCTAGTGTGCCTTCACCAGGCCATGGACAGCGCCATATCTGGTACCTAAACACTTAATCAGAAATCCTCTGTACTACAAGGGATCCAGTGTGCCTTCACCAGTGCACAGACCCCACAGTTTCTGGAATCTAATTAGTTCTTCAGAAATCCTGTGTACTGCAAGGGATCCAGCGTGCCTTGACCAGGGCATGGCCCCTGCGGTTTCTTGAACCGAAACAGTTCTTCAGAAATCCTTTGTCCTGCAAGAGATTCAGCATGCCTTGACCAGGCCATGGAAGCCTCAGTTACTGGAACCTAAACAGTTCTTCAGAAATCCTCTGTACTGCAAGGGATCCAGCGTGCCTTGACCAGGCCACAGATCTCGCAATTTCTTTATCCTAAACAGTTCTTCAGAAATCCTCCATGCTGCAAAGGATCCAGCATGCCTTGACCAAGCCATGGATCCCACTGTTTCTGGAACCTAAAGGGTTTTTCAGAAATCGTCTGTACCGCACGGGATCCAGCATGCCTTGAGCAGGCCACAGACCCCTCGATATCTGGAATCTAAGCAGTTTTTCAGAAATCTACTCTACTGCAAGGGATGCAGCATGCCTTCACCAAAGCAGAGACCCCACGGTTTCTGGAACCTAAAAGTTTTTCAGAAATCTTCTGTACTGCAAGGGATCCAGAATGTCTTAACCAGGCCATGGACCCCGTGGTTTCAGGAACCTAAACAGTTCTTCAGAAATCAACTCTATTGCAAGGGACACAGCGTTCCTTCACCAGAGCACAGACTCCATGGTTTCTGGAACCTAAGCAGTTCTTCAGAAATCCTGTGTACTGCAAGGGATCCAGCATGCGTTGACCAGGCCATGGACCCTGTGGTTTCTTGAACCTAAACAGTTCTTCAGAAATCTTCTGTCCTGCAAAGGATCCAGCGTGCCTTGACCAGGCCATGGAAGCCTCTGTTTCTGGAATCTAAACAGTTCTTCAGAAATCCTCTGTACTGCAAGGGATCAAGTGTGCCTTGACCAGGCCTTGGACCCCGCGATTTCTGGAACATATACAGTTCTTCAGAAACCCTCTGTACTGCATGGGATCCAGTGTGCCTTCACCAGGCCACTGACTCCCCGATTTCTGAAACTTAAACAGCTTTTGAGAAATCCTTTGTACAGCAAGGGATTCACTGTGCCTAGATCAGGCACCGGTCCCCTCAGTTTCTGGAACCTAAACAGTTTTTCAGAAACCCTCTCTGCTGCAAGGGATCCAGTGTGCCTTCCCCAGAGCACAAACCCCACGGTTTCCAGAATCTAAGCAGTTCTTCTGACATCCTCTTTACTGCATGGGATCAAGTGTGCCTTGACCAGGCCTCGGACCCCCGCGATTTCTGGAACATAAACAGTTCTTCAGAAATCCTTTGCACTGCAATGGATCCAGAACACCTTGAACAAGCCATGGACCCCATAGTTTCTGGAACCTAAGTAGTTCATCAGAAGACCTTTGTACTGCAAGGCATCCCACGTGCCTTCATCAGACTATGCACACCATGGTTTCTGGATCCTAAACAGTTCTTCAGAAATCATCTTTACTGCAAGAGATCAAGTATGCCTTGACTAGACCTCGGACCCCACGATTTCTGCTACCTAAAGAGTTCTTCAGACATCGGCTTTACTGCTGGTGATCCAGCATCCCTTGAACAGGCCACAGATCTTGTGATTTCTGTAACCTAAACAGTTATTCAGAAATCCTCCATTCTGGAAGGGATCCAGTGTGCCTTCACCAGTCCACAGACACCGCGATTTGTGGAACATAAACAGTTCTTCAGAAATCCTCTGCACTGCAAGGGATCCAGCGTGCCTGGACCAGGCCATGGATCCTGCTGTTTCTGGAACCTAAAGAGTTTTTCAGAAATCCTCTGTACCACATGGGATCCAGCATGCCTTGAGCAGGCCACGGACATATCAATTTCTGGAACCTAAACAATTTTTCAGAAATCCTTTCTACTGCAAGGGATCCAGTGTGCCTTCACCAGAGCACAGACCCAACGGTTTCTGGAACCTAAAGTCTTGTGTACTGCAAGGGATCCAGCATACCTTAACCAGGCCATGGACCCCGTGGTATCTTAAACCTAAACAGTTCTTCAGAAATCCTCTGTCCTGCAAGGGATCCAAATGATCTTCTTCAGGGCACAGAAACCATGGTTTCAGAAACCTAAACAGTTCTTCAGAAATCTTCTGTACTGCAAGGGATCCAGAATGTCTTGACCAGGCCACGGACCCCATGGTTTCAGGAACCTAAACAGTTCATGAGAAATCCTCTGTACTGCAAGGGAACCAGTGTGACTTTACCAGGGCAGAGCCCGCAGTTTATGGAACCTTAACAGTTCATCAGAAATTCTCTGTTTTGCAAGGGATTCAGCACGTCTTGACCCAGCCATGGACCCCGCAGTTTCTGGAACCTAAAGAGTGTTTCAGAAATCCTTTGTACCGCACGGATCCAGCATGCTTTGAGCAGGCCACAGTCCCCTTGATTTCTGGAACCTAAAAGGTTTTTCAGAATCCTCTCACTGCAAGGGATCCAGCGTGCCTCACCAGAGTGCAGACCCCACTGTTACTGGAACCTAAACAGTTCTTCTGAAACTTGAGTACTGCAAGGGATCCAGCAGTGCCTTGACAAGGCCATTGACCCCACTATTTTTGAACCTAAACTGAACTTCAGAAATCCTCTGTATTGCAATGGATCCAGTGTGCTTGACCAGGCCATGGACGCCTCAGTTTTGGAACCTAAAGAGTTCTTCAGAAACCTCAGTATTGCAAGGGATTCAGAGTGTCTTCACCCGCACAGAGCCCGTGGTTTCTGGAACCCAAACAATTCTTCAGAAATCCTCTGTACTGCAAGGGTTCAAGTGTGCCTTGACCAGGCCTCACACATCGCGGATTTCTGGAACATAAACAGTTCTTCAGGAAACTTCTACTGCAAGGGATCCAGAACACCTTGAACAAGCTTCATGGACCCCGTGGTTTCTGGAACCCATGCAGTTCATCAGAAACTCTGTACAGGGGGCATCCAGTGTGCCTTCACCAGACCATGCACACTGCGTGTTTCTGGAAAGCAAACAGTTCTTCAGAAATGGTCTTGAAAGCAAGGGATCATTTGCGCCTTGTCTAGACCTCGGACCCCGCGATTTCTGGAACCTAAACAGTTCTTCAGACATCAGGCTTACTGCTAGGGATCCAGCATGCCTTGACCAGGCCAAAGATCTTGCGATTTCTGTAATCTAAACAGTTCTTCAAAAATCCTTTATACTGCAAGGGATCCAGTGTGCCTTCACCTGGCCACGGGCACTGCAATTTCCGGAACATAAACAGTTCTTCAGAAATCCTCTGTTCTGCAAGGGATCCAGCATGCCTTGACCAGGCCCTGGATCCCACTGTTTCTGGAACCTAAAGAGTTTTTGAGAAATCCTCTGTAATGCATGGGATCCAGCATGCCTTGAGCAGTCCACAGACCCTTCAATTTCTGAAACCTAAATAGTTTTTCAGAAATCTATTCTACTGCAAGGGATCCAGCGTGCCTTCACCAGAGCACAGACCCCACATTTTGTGGAACCTAAACATCTCTTCAGAAATCCTCTGTGCTTCAAGGGATCCAGAATGCCTTGACCATGCCATGGATCCCGTGGTTTCTGGAACCTAAACAGTTCATCAGAAATCCTCTGTTCTGCAAGGCATCCAGTGTGCCTTCACCATTACATGGACACTGCCATTTCTGGATTCTAAACAGTTTTCAGAAATCTACTCTACTGCAAGAGATCCAGCATGCCTTCCCCAGGGCACCTACCCCGCAGTTTATGGACCTTTAACAGTTCTTCAGAAATCTTCT
The DNA here is from genome assembly GCA_016271365.2 of Neoceratodus forsteri. NCBI lineage: Eukaryota > Metazoa > Chordata > Ceratodontiformes > Ceratodontidae > Neoceratodus > Neoceratodus forsteri. The sequence goes on from CM028133.1 coordinate 375,959,782, forward strand.
GTTCTGCAAGGGATCCAGCATGCCTTAACCAGGCCATGGACCCTGCTGTTTCTGGAACCTAAAGAGTTTTTCCGAAATCCTCTGTACCGCATGGGATCTAGCATGCCTTGATTATGCCACAGACCCCTTGATTTCTGGAACCTAAACAGTTCTTCAGAAATCCTCTGTCCTGCAAGGCATCCAGCGTGCCTTCACCTGACCATGCACACCACGGTTTCTGGAACCTAAACAGTTCTTCAGAAATTGTCTTTACTACAAGGGATCAAGTGAGCCTTGTCTAGACCTCAGACCATACAATTTCTGCAACCTAAACAGTTCTTCAGACATCAGCTTTACTGCTAGGGATCCAGTGTGCTTTGAGCAAGCCATAGATCTCATGATTTCTGTAACCTAAACAGTTCTTCAGAAATCCTCTGTACTGCTATGGATCTAGTGTGCCTTCACCAGGCCACAGACACCACGATTTCTGGAACATAAACAGTTCTTCAAAAATCAACTCTACTGCAAGGGACGCAGCATTCCTTCACCAGAGCACAGACCCCATGGTTTCTGGAACCTAAGCAGTTCTTCAGAAATCCTGTATACTGCAAGGGATCCAGCATGCGTTGACCAGGCCATGGACCCCATGGTTTCTTGAACCTAAACAGTTCTTCAGAAATCTTCTGTCCTGCAAAGGATCCAGCGTGCCTTGACCAGGCCATGGAAGCCTCTGTTTCTGGAATCTAAACAGTTCTTCAGAAATCCTCTGTACTGCAAGGGATCAAGTGTGCCTTGACCAGGCCTTGGACCCCGCGATTTCTGGAACATATGAAGTTCTTCAAAAACCCTCTGTACTGCATGGGATCCAGTGTGCCTTCACCAGGCCACTGACTCCCCGATTTCTGAAACCTAAACAGCTTTTGAGAAATCCTTTGTACAGCAAGGGATTTACTGTGCCTAGATCAGGCAACGGTCCGCTCAGTTTCTGGAACCTAAACAGTTTTTCAGAAATCCTCTCTGCTGCAAGGGATCCAGTGTGCCTTCCCCAGAGCACAAACCCCATGGTTTCCAGAATCTAAGCAGTTCTTCTGACATCCTCTTTACTGCATGGGATCCAGTGTGCCTTGACCAGGCCTCGGACCCCCACAATTTCTGGAACATAAACAGTTCTTCAGAAATCCTTTGCACTGCAATGGATCCAGAACACCTTGAACAAGCCATGGACCCCATGGTTTCTGGAACCTAAGTAGTTCATCAGAAGACCTTTGTACTGCAAGGCATCCCGCGTGCCTTCACCAGACTATGCACACCATGGTTTCTGGATCCTAAACAGTTCTTCAGAAATCATCTTTACTGCAAGGGATCAAGTATGCCTTGACTAGACCTCAGACCCCACGATTTCTGCTACCTAAAGAGTTCTTCAGACATCGGCTTTACTGCTGGTGATCCAGCATCCCTTGACCAGGCCACAGATCTTGTGATTTCTGTAACCTAAACAGTTCTTCGGAAATCCTCCATTCTGGAAGCGGGATCCAGTGTGCCTTCACCAGTCCAGACAGACACCGCGATTTCTGGAACATAAACAGTTCTTCAGAAATCCTCTGCACTGCAAGGGATCCAGCGTGCCTGGACCAGGCCATGGATCCCACTGTTTCTGGAACCTAAAGAGTTTTTCAGAAATCCTCTGTACCACATGGGATCCAGCGTGCCTTGACCAGGCCACGGACAACTCAAATTCTGAAACTTAACAGCTTTTCAGAAATCCTTTGTACAGCAAGGGATCCACGGTGCCTTGACCTGGCAACAGACCCCTCAATTTCTGGAACCTAAACAGTTTTTCAGAAATCCTCTCTACAGCAAGGGATCCCGCGTGCCTTGACCAGGATATGGATCCCTAGATTTCTGAAACCTAAACAGCTTTTCAGAAATCCTCTGTACTGCAAGGGATCCAGCATGCCTTCAGCATGTCATGGACCCCCCAATTTCTGGAACCCATGGTGTTTTTCAGAACTCCTCTGTACTGCAAGGGATGCACTGTTCCTTCACCTGGGCACAGACTCCATCATTTTTGGAACCTAAACAGTTTTTCAGAAATCTTATGTACTGCATGAGTTCCAGTGTGCTGAGACCAGGCCATAGATGCCGTGATTTCTGGAACATAAACAGTTCGTCAGAAGTCCTGTGTACTGTAAGGGATCCAGCTTGCCTTGACCAGGCCATGGGCCCCACGGTTTCTTGAACCTAAACAGTTCTTCAGAAATCCTCTGTCCTGCAAGGGATCCAGTGTGCCTTTACCAGGCCATGGAAGCCTCAGTTTTTGGAACCTAAACAGTTCTTCAGCAATCCTCTGTACTGCAAGGGATCAAGTGTGCCTTGACCAGGCCTTGGACCCCATGATTTCTGGAACATTCTGTTCTTCAGAAATCCTGTGTTGTGCAAGGGATATAGCATGCCTTGACCAGGCCTCGGACCCCGTGGTTTCTGGATCCTAAACAGTACATCAGAAATCCTCTGTACTGCAAGGCATCCAGCTTGCCTTCACCAGGCCATGGACCCCACGGTTTATTGTACCTAAACAGTTCTTCAGAAATCCTCTGTCCTGCAAGGGATCCAGCGTGCCTTGACCAGGCCATGGAAGCCTCCGTTTCTGCAACCTAAACAGTTCTTCAGAAATCCTCTGTACTGCACGGGATCCAGAGTGTCTTCACCAGGGCACAGACCCTGCAGTTTCTGGAACCTAAACAGTTCTTCAGAAATCCTCTGTACTACAAGAGATAAAGTGTGCCTTGACCAGGCCTCGGACCACACAATTTCTGGAACATATACAGTTCTTCAGAAATTCTCAGTACTGAAAGGGATCCAGAGTGTCTTCACCAGGGCACAGACCCTGCTGTTTCTGGAACCTAAAGAGTTTTTCAGAAATCCTTTGTACCACACGGGATCCAGCATGCCTTGAGCAGGACACAGACCCCTCAATTTCTGGAACCTAAACAATTTTTCAGAAATCTACTCTACTGCAATGGATGCAGTGTGCCCTCACCAGAGCACAGACCTCATGGTTTCTGGAATATAAACAGATCTTCAGAAATCCTGTATACTACAAGGGATCCAGAATGACTTGACCAAGCTATGGACCCCGTGGTTTCTGAAACCAAAACAGTACATCAGAAATCCTCTGTACTGCAAGGCATCCAGCTTGCCTTCACCAGGCCATGGACACCGTGGTTTCTGAAACCTAAACAGTTCATCAGAAATCTTCTGTACTGCAAGGGATCCATTGTGCCTTAACCAGGGCACAGACCCCGCAATTTATGGAACCTTGACAGTTCTTCAGAAATCATCTGTTTTGCATGGGATCAGGCATGCCTTGACCACATCATGTACCCCGCTGTTTCTGGAACCTGAAGAGTTTTTCAGAAATCCTCTGTACTGCACAGGATTCAGCATGCCTTGAGCAGACCACAGACCCCTTGATTTCTGGAACCTATACAGGTTTTCAGAAATCCTCTCTACTGCATGGGATCCAGTGTGCCTTCACCAGAGCACAGACCTCATGGTTTCTGGAACCTAAACTGTTGTTCAGAAATCCTATGTACTGCAAGGGATCCAGCGTGCCTTGACCAGGCATGGACCACGTGATTTCTTGAACCTAAACAGTTCTTCAGAAATTCTCTGTACTGCAAGAGATCCAGTGTGCCTTGACCAGGCCATGAACACCTCACTTTCTGGAACCTAAACTGTTCTTCAGAAATCCTCGGTACTGCAAGGGATCCAGAGTGTCTTCAGTGGGACAGACCCCGTGGTTTCTGGAACCTAAACAGTTCTTCAGAAATCCTCTGAACTGCAAGGGATCAAGTGTGCCTTGACCAGACCTCAGACCCCGCGATTTCTGGAACATAAACTGTTCTTCAGAAATCCTCTGTACTGCAAGGGATCCGAAACACCTTGACCAAGCCATGGACCCCATGACTTCTGGAATCTAAGGAGTTAATCAGAAATCCTCTGTACTGCAAGGCATCCAACATGCCTTCACCAGAACATGCACACCGCGGTTTCTGGAAGCTAAACAGTTCTTCAGATATGGTCTTTACTGCAAGGGATCAAGTGCGCCTTGTCTAGACCTCGGACCCCAAAATTTCTGGAACCTAAACAGTTCTTCAGAAACCCTCTGTACTACAAGGGATCCAGAATGCCTAGACCAGGCCATGGAAGCCTTAGTTTCTGGAACCTAAACAGTCCTTCAGAAATCAACTGTACTGCAAGGGATCCAGAGTGTCTTCTCCATGGCACAGACTCCGTGGTTTCTGGAACCTAAACAGTTCTTCAGAAATCCTCTGTATTGCAAGAGATCCAGCGGGCCTTGACCAGGCCTTGGACGCCTTAGTTTCTGGAACCTAAACACTTCTTTAGAAATCCTTGGTACTGCAAGGGATCCATAGTGTCTTCACCTGGTCACAGACCCTGCTGTTTCTGGAACCTAAACAGTTCTACAGAAATCCTCTGTCCTGCAAGGGATCCAGTGTGCCTTGACCAGGCCTTGTACACCTCAGTTTCTGTAACCTAAAGAGTTCTTTAGAAATCCTCGGGTCTGCAAGGGATCCATAGTGTCTTCACCTGATCACAGACTCCGCTGTTTCTGGAACCTAAAAAGTTCTTAAGCAATCCTCTGTACTACAAGGGATCAAGTGTGCCTTGACCAGGCCTCAGACCTCGTGATTTCTGGAACATTCTGTTCTTCAGAAATCCTGTGTAGTGCAAGGGATCCAGCGTGTCGTGACCAGGCCATGGATCCCGTGGTTTCTGGAACCTAAACAGTACATCAGAAATCCTCTGTACTGCAAGGCATCCAGCTTGCCTTCACCAGGCCATGGACCTGCGGGTTCTTGTAGCTAAACAGTTCTTCAGAAATCCTCTGTCCTGCAAGGGATCCAGCGTGCCTTGACCAGGCCATGGAAGCCTCAGTTTCTGGAACCTAAACAGTTCTTCAGAAATCCTCTGTACTGCAAGGGATCCAGAGTGTCTTCACTAGGCTACAGACTCCCCGATTTCTGAAACCTAAACAGCTTTTTAGAAATCCTTTGTACAGCAAGGGATTCACTGTGCCTAGTGCAGGCAACGGACCCCTCAGTTTCTGGAACCTAAACAGTTTTTCAGAAATCCTCTCTACTGCAAGGGATGCAGCGTGCCTTCACCAGAGCACAGACCCCACTGTTTCTGGAACCTAAACAGTTCTTCAGAAATCCACTGTACTACAAGGGATCCAGAACACCTTGACCAGGACATGCACCCTGTGGTTTCTGGAACCTAAGCTGTTCACCAGAAATCCTTTGTACTGCAAGGCATCCAGCATGACTTCACCAGACCATGGACACCACAGTTTCTGGTACCTAAATAGTTCTTCAGAAATGGTCTTTAATGCAAGGGGTCAAGTGTGCCTTGAGCTGACCTAGGACCCCGTGATTTCTGTAATCTAAACAGTTCTTTAGACATCAGTTTTGCTGCTAGGGATCCAGAGTGCCTTGACCAGATCACAGATCTCATGATTTCCGTAACCTAAACAGTTCTTCAGAAATCCTCTGTTCTGCAAGGGATGCAGTGTGCCTTCACCAGGTCACAGACACCACAATTTCTGTAACGTAAATAGTTCTTTAGAAATCCTCTGTACTGCAAGGGATCCAGCATGCCTTGAGCAGGCCATGGATTCTGCTGTTTCTGGATCCTAAAGAGTTTTTCAGAAATCTCTGTACTACACAGGATCCAGCATGTCTTGACCAGGCCATGGACCCCATAGTTTCTGGAACTTAAACAGTTTTTCAGAAATCTACTCTAATGCAAGGGATGCAGCATGCCTTCACCAGAGCACAGACCTCACGGTTTCTGGAACCTAAACAGTTCTTCAGAACTCCTCTGTACTACAAGGGATCCAGAACGCCTTGACCAGGCCATGGACCCCATGGTTTCTGGAACCTAAACAGTGCATCAGAAATCCTCTGTACTGCAAGGCATCCAGCTTGCCTTCACCAGGCCTTGGACACCGCGATTTCAGGAACCTAAACAGTTCATCAGAAATCCTCTGTTCTGCAAGGGATCCAGCATGCCTTGTCCAGTCCATGGACCCCGCTGTTTCTGGAACCTAAAGAGTTTTTCAGAAATCCTCTTTACAGCACGGGATCCAACATGCCTTGAGCAGGCCAGAGACCCTTTGATTTGTGGAACCTAAACAGTTTTTCAGAAATCAACTCTACTGCAAGGGATGCAATGTGCCTTCACCAGAGCACAGACCCCATGGTTTCTGGAACTTAAACAGTTCTTCTGAAATCCTCTGTACCTCAAGGGATCCAGAATGCTTTGACCAGGCCATGGACCCCGTGGTTTCTGGAACCTAAACAGTTTTTCAGAAATCCTCTCTACTGCTAGGCATCCAGCATGCCTTGACCAGGTCATGGATACCATGGTGTCTGAAACCTAAACAGTTCATCAGAAATCCTCTGCACTGCAAGGGATCCAGTGTGCCTTCTCAAGGGCACACACCCCACAGTTTTTGTAGAACAGTTCTTCAGAAATCCTCTGTTCTGCAAGGGATCCAGCATGCCTTGACCAGGCCGTGGACCTCACATTTTATGGAACCTAAACAATTATTCAGAAATCCGCTGTACTGCGAGGGACCCAGTGTGCCTTGACCAGGCCATTGACCCTTGAATTCTGGATCCTAAACTGCTCTTCAGAAATCTTATGTACTGCAAGAGATCCTACATGCCTTGACCAGGGCATGGTTCACTCAGTTACTTGCACCTAACCATTTTTCCGGAAATCCTCTGTACCGCAATGGATCCTGCCTGCCTTGACCAGGCCATGGACCCCTCTCTTTCTGGAACCTAAACAATTTTTCAGGAATCCTCTGTGCTGCAAGGGATATAGCATGCCTTGACCAGGCCACAGATCCCTTGATTTCTTGAACCTAAACATTTCTTCAGGAATGCCCTGTACTGAAAGGTTTCCAGTGTAGCTTGATCACTCCATGGACCCCTTGAATTCTGGATCCTAAACAGTTCTACAGAAATCCTCTGTAGTGCAAGGGATCCAGCATTCCTTGACCAGTCCATGGACCCCGTGATTTCTGTAACCTAAACAGCTTTTTAGAAATCATCTCTACAGCAAGGATGCAGCATGCCCTGACAAGGACATGGACTCCAAGATTTCTGTAACCTAAACAGCTTTTCAGAAATCATCTGTACTGCACGGGATCCAGCAGGCCTTCAGCACATCATGGACCCCTCGATTTCTGGAACCCATACAGTTTTTCAAAAATCCTCTGTACTGCAAGGGATACACTGTGCCTTAACCTGGGCGCAAACCCCATTGTTTCTGGAACCTAAACAGTTTTTCAGAAATCTTACGTACTGCAAGGGATCCTGCATGCCAAGACCAGGTCACGGACACCATGATTTCTGGAACACAAACAGTTCTTCAGAAATCCTCTGCACTGCATGGGATCAAGTGTGCCTAGACCAGGCCTCGGGCCCCATGATTTCTGGAACATAAATAGTTCTTCAGAAATCCTCTGTACTGCAAGGGATCCATAACACCTTGACCAAGCCTTGGACCCCATGGTTTGTGGAACTTAAGCAGTTCATCAGAAATCCTCTGTACTGCAAGGCATCCTGCATCTCTTCACCAGACCATGCACACGGTGGTTTCTGGAACCTAAACAGTTCTTCAGAAATCATCTTTACTGCAAGGTATCAAGTGAGCCTTGACTAGACCTCGGACCCCACGATTTCTGGAAACTAAACAGTTCTTCAGACATCAGCTTTACTGCTAGGGATCCAGCGTGCCTTGACCAGGCCACAAATCTTGTGATTTCTGTAACCTTAATAGTTCTTCAGAAATCCTCCGTACTGCATGGGATCCAGTGTGCCTTCACCAGGCCACGGACACTGCAATTTCTGGAACATAAACAGTTCTTCAGAAATCTACTGTACTGCAAGGAATCCAGCATGCCTTGCCCAGGCCACACAACCCTCAATTTCTGGAACCTAAACAGTTTTTCAGAAATCTACTCTACTGCAAGGGATGCAACATTCCTTCACCAGAGCACCGACCCCACTGTTTTAGGAACCTAAAGAGTTTTTAAAAAATCATCTATACCACACGGTATCCAGCATGCCTTGCACAGGCCACACAACCCTTGATTTCAGGAACCTAAACAGTTTTTTCAGAAGTCTACTCTACTGCGAGGGATGCAGCATTCCTTCACCAGAGCACAGACCCCACGGTTTCTGGAACCTAAACAGTTCTTCAGAAATTCTCTGTACTACATGGGATGCAGAAAGCCTAGAGCAGGCCATGGACCCTGTGGCTTCTGCAACCTAAACAGTTCATCAGAAATCCACTGTACTGCAAGGCATCTAGAGTGCCTTCACCAGGCCATGGACAGCACCATTTCTGTTACCTAAACAGTTAATCAGAAATCCTCTGTACTACAAGGGATCCAGTGTGCCTTCATCAGTGCACAGACCCCACAGTTTCTGGAACCTAAACAGTTCTTCAGAGATCCAGCGTACTGCAAGGGATCCAGCGTGCCTTGACCAGGGCATGGACCCCATGGTTTCTTGAACCGAAACAGTTCTTCAGAAATCCTTTGTCCTGCAAGGGATCCAGCGTGCCTTGACTAGGCCATGGAAGCCTCAGTTACTGGAACCTAAACAGTTCTTCAGAAATCCTCTGTACTGCAAGGGATCCAGCGTGCCTTGACAAGGCCACAGATCTCGCAATTTCTTCATCCTAAAGAGTTCTTCAGAAATCCTCCATGCTGCAAAGGATCCAGCATGCCTTGACCAAACCATGGATCCTGCTGTTTCTGGAACCTAAAGGTTTTCAGAAATCCTCTGTGCTGCCGGGATCCAGCATCGTTGAGCAGGCCACAGACCCCTCGATATGTGGAACCTAAGCAGTTTTTCAGAAATCTACTCTACTGCAAGGGATGCAGCATACCTTCACCAGAGCAGAGACCCCACGGTTTCTGGAACCTAAACGTTTTTTAGAAATCTTCTGTACTACAAGGGATCCAGAACGTCTTGACCAGGCCACGGACCCCATGGTTTCAGGAACCTAAACAGTTAATCAGAAATCATCTGTACTGCAAGGGACCCAGTGTGCCTTCACCAGGGAACAGAGCCCGCAGTTTATGGAACCTTAACAGTTCTTCAGAAATTCTCTGTTCTGCAAGGGATCCAGCGTGCCTTGACCTGGCCATGGACCCCGCAGTTTCTGGAACCTAAAGAGTGTTTCAGAAATCCTTTGTACCACACGGAACCAGCATGCTTTGAGCAGGCCACAGTCCCCTTGATTTCTGGAACCTAAAAAGTTTTTCAGAAATCCTCTCTACTGCAAGGGATCCAGCGTTCACCAGAGCGCAGACCCCACTGTTACTGGAACCTAAACAGTTCTTCTCAAATCCTGAGTACTGCAAGGGATCCAGCATGCCTTGACAAGGCCATTGACCCCGCTATTTTTTGAACCTAAACTGAACTTCAGAAATCCTCTGTATTGCAATGGATCCAGTGTGCTTTGACCAGGCCATGGACGCCTCAGTTTCTGGAACCTAAAGAGTTCTTCAGAAATCCTCGGTACAGCAAGGGTTTCAGAGTGTCTTCACCCAGGCACAGACCCCGTAGTTTCTGGAACCTAAACAGTTCTTCAGAAATCCTATGTACTGCAAGGTTTCAAGTGTACCTTGACCAGGCCTCACACACCGTGATTTCTGGAACATAAAGAGTTCTTCAGAAATCCTCTCTACTGCAAGGTATCCAGAACACCTTGAACAAGCCATGGACCCCGTGGTTTCTGGAACCTATGCAGTTCATCAGAAATCCTCTGTACTGCAATGCATCCAGCATGTCTTCACCAGACCATGCACACTGCAGTTTCTGGAAACTAAACAGTTCTTCAGAAATGGTCTTCACTGCAAGGGATCATTTGCGCCTTGTCTAAACCTTGGACCCCGTGATTTCTGGAACCTAAACAGTTATTCAGACATTAGGCTTACTGCTAGTGATCCAACATGCCTTGACCAGGCCAAAGATCTTGCGATTTCTGTAATCTAAACAGTTCTTCAAAAATCCTTCGTACTGCAAGGGATCCAGTGTGCCTTCACCTGGCCACGGGCACCGCGATTTCTGGAACCTAAAGAGTTTTTGAGAAATCCTCTGTAATGCACGGGATCTAGCATGCCCTGAGCAGGCCACAGACCCTTCAATTTCTGAAACCTAAACAGTTTTTCAGAAATCTATTCTACTGCAAGGGATCCAGCATGCCTTCACCAGAGCACAGACCCCATGTTTTGTGGAACCTAAACAGCTCTTCAGAAATCCTCTGTACTACAAGGGATCCAGAATGCCTTGACCATGCCATGGACCCATGGTTTCTGGAACCTAAACAGTTCGTCAGAAATCTTCTGTTCTGCAAGGCATCCAGTGTGCCTTCACCATTACATGGACACCGCCATTTCTGGATTCTAAACAGTTTTCAGAAATCTACTGCACTGCAAGAGATCCAGCATGCCTTCCCCAGGGCTCCTACCCCACAGTTTATGGAACCTTAACAGTTCTTCAGAAATCCTCTGTTCTTCAAGGGATCCAGCATGCCTTAACCAGGCCATGGACCCTGCTGTTTCTGGAACCTAAAGAGTTTTTCCGAAATCCTGTGTACCGCACGGGATCCAGCATGCCTTGATTATGCCACAGACCCCTCAATTTCTGGAACCTAAACAGTTTTTCAGAAATCCTCTCAGCCGCAAGGGATCCAGCATGCCTTCACCAGTGCACAGACACCACAGTTTCTGGAACCTAAACAGTTCTTCAGAAATCCTATGTACTGCATGGGATCCAGCGTGACTTGACCAGGTCATGGACCTTACAGTTTCTTGAACCTAAACAGTTCTTCAGAAATTCTCTGTCCTGCAAGGGTATCCCATGTGCCTTGACCAGGCTATGGAAGCCTCAGTTTCTGGAACCTAAACAGTTTTTCAGAAATCCACTGTACTGCAAGGGATCCAGAGTGTCTACACCAGGGCACAGACCTCACAGTTTCTGGAACCTAAACAGTTCTTCAGAAATCCTCTGTACTGCAAGGGATCCAGAGTGTCTACACCAGGGCACAGACTCCGCAGTTTCTGGAACCTAAACAGTTCTTCAGAAATAATCTGTACTGCAAGGGATCAAGTGTGTCTTGACCAGGCCTCGGACTCTGTGATTTCTGGAACATATACAGTTCTTCAGAAATCCTCTGTACTGCAAGGGATCCAGCATGCCTTGACCATGCCATGGACTCCCTGATTTCTGAAACCTAAACAACTTTTGAGAAATTCTCTGTACAGCAAGGGATCCACAGTGCCTAGACCAGGCAACGGACCCCTCAATTTCTGGCTCCTTAACAGTTTTTCAGAAATCCTTTCTACTGCATGGGATCCAGCTTACCTTCACCAGAGCACAGACCCCACAGTTTCGGGGAACCTAAACAGTTCTTAAGAAATCCTCAGTCCTGCATGGGATCCAGTGTGCCTTGACCACGCCATGGACACCTCTGTTTCTGGAGCCTAAACAATAATTCAGAAATCCGCTGTACTGCAAGGGATCCAGAGTGTCTTTACCAGGGCACAGACCCCGTGGTTTCTGGAACCTAAATAGTTCTTCAGAAATCCTCTGTACTGCATGGGACAAAATGTGCCTTGACCTGGCCTCATAACCCTCGATTTCTGGAACATAAACAGTTCTTCAGACATCAGCTTTACTGCTAGGGATCCAGCGTGCCTTGACCAGGCCACAGATCTTGCAATTTCTGAAATGCTAAACAGTTCTTCCAAAAGCCTCCGTACAGCAAGGGATCTAGTGCACCTTCACCAGGCCATGGACACTGCAATTTCTGGAACATAAACAGTTCTTCAGAAATCCTTTGTACTGCAACGGATCCAGACCACCTTGAACAAGCCACGGACCCCGTGGTTTTTGGAACATAAGCAGTTCATCAGACATCCTCTGTACTGCAAGGTATCCAGCATGCCTTCACCAGACCATGCACACCACGGTTTCTGGAACCTAAACAGTTCTTCAGAAATCGTCTTTACTGCAATGGATCAAGTGTGCCTTGACTAGACTGCAGACCCCGTGATTTCTGGAACCTAAACAGTTCTTCAGACATAAGCTTTACTGCAAGGGATCCAACATGCCTTGATCAGGTGACAGATCTCGCGATTTCTGTAATGTAAACAGTGCTTCCGAAATCCTCCATTCTGCAAGGGATCGAGCGTGCCTAGACCAGGCCATGGATTCTGCTGTTTCTGGAACCTAAAGAGTTTTTCAGGAATCCTCTGTTCCACACGGGATCCAGCATGCTTTAAGAAGGCCCCAGACCTCTCGATTTCTGGAACCTAAACAGTTTTTTAAAAATCTACTCTACTGCAAGGGATGCGGCGTGCCTTCACCAGAGCACAGACCACATGGTTTCTGGAATCTAAATAGTTCTTCAGAATTCCTCTGTACTACAAGTGATCCAGAACACCTTATCCAGGCCATAGACCCAGTGGTTTCTGGAACTAAAACAGTACATCAGATATCCTCTGTACTGTAAGGCATCCAGCTTGCCTTCACCAAGACATGCACACTGCGGTTTCTGGAACCGAATCAGTTCATCAGAAATCCTCTCTACTGCAAGGGATCCAGCGTGCCTTCACCAGAGCACATACCCCACAGTTTCTGGAACCTAAACAGTTCTTCAGAAATCCTGAGTACTGCAAGGGATCCAGCATGCCTTGACCAGGCCTAGGACCCTGTGATTTCTTGAACCTAAACACTACTTCAGAAATCCTCTGTACCGGGGGGATCCAGTGTGCCTTGACTAGGCCATGGACGCCTCAGTTTCTGGAACCTAAACAGTTCCTCTGAAATCCTCAGTTCTGCAAGGGATTCTGAGTGTCTTCACCTGGGCACAGACTCCACCATCTCTGGAACCTAAGCAGCTCTTCAGAAATCCTCTCTACTGCAAGGGATCAAGTGTGCCTTGACCAGGCCTTGGACACCGTGATTTCTGGAACATAAACAGTTATTCAGAAATAATCTGTACTGCAAGGGATCCAAAACACCTTGGCCAAGCCATGGACCCCGTAGTTTCTGGTACCTAGGCAGTTCATCAGAAATCCTCTGTACTGCAAGGCATCCATCGTGTCTTCACCAGACCATGCACACTGTGGTTTCTGGAACCTAAACAGTTCTTCAGTAATGGTCTTTACTGCATGGATGAAGTGTGCCTTGTCTAGACCTTGGACCACCCGATTTCTGGAACGTAAACAGTTCTTCAGACATCCGCTTTACTGCTAGGGGTCCAGCATGCCTTGACCAGGCCTAAGATCTTGTGGTTTCTGTAACGTAAACAGTTCTTCAGGAATCCTTCATACTGCAAGGGATACAGTGTGCCTTCACCAGGCCGTGGACACCACGATTTCTGGAACATAAACAGTTCTTCAGAAATCCTCTGTACTGCAAGGGATCCAGCATGCCTTGACCAGGCCAAAAATCCTGCTGTTACTGGAACCTAAAGAGTTTTTCAGAAATTCCCTGTACCGCACAGAACCCAGCATGCCTTGAGCTGGCCACAGACCCTTTAATTTCTGGAATCTAAACAGTTTTGCAGAAATCTACACTACTGCAAGGGATCCAGTGTGCCTTCACCAGTGCACAGACCCCACAGTTTATGGATCATTAACAGTTCTTCAGAAATCCTCTGTACTACAAGGGATCCAGAATGCCTTGACCAGGCCATAAACCCCGTGGTTTCTGGAATCTAAACAGTTCTTCAAAAATCCTCTGTACCAGAAGGCATCCAGCGTGCCTTCACCAGGCCATGGACACCACCATTTCTGGAACCTAAACTTTTAATCAGAAATCCTCTGTACTACAAGGGATCCAGTGTGCCTTCACCAGTGCACAGATCCCACAGTTTATGGATCCTTAACAGTTCTTCAGAAATCCTCTTTTCTGCAAGGGATCCAGCGTGCCTTCATTAAAGCACAGACCCCACAGTTTCTGGAACCTAAACAGATCTTCTGAAATCCTGTGTTCTGCAAGGGATCCAGCATGCCTTGACCAGGGCATGGACCACATAGTTTCTTGAACCTAAACAGTTCTTCAGAAATCCTCTGTACTGCAAGCGATCAAGTGTGTCTTGACCAGGCCTAGGACCCTGCAATTTCTGGAACATATACAGTTCTTCAGGAATCCTCTGTAGTGCTTTTGATCCAGCGTGCCTTATCCAGGCCACGGACTCCCCGATTTCTGAAACCTAAAAAGCTTTTGAGAAATCCTCTGTACAGCAAGGGATCCACAATGCCTAGACCTGGCAACGGACCCCTCAATTTCTGGAACCTTAACAGTTTTTCAGAAATCCTCTCTACTGCAAGGGATCCAGCATGCCTTAACCAGAGCACAGACTCCATGGTTTCTGGAACCTAAACAGTTCTTCAGAAATCCTCTGTACTACAAGGGATCCAGAACACCATATCCAGACCATGAACCCCGCAGTTTCTGGAACCTAAACAGTTCTTCAGATATTATCTGTACTGCAAGGGATCCAACGTGCCTTGAGCAGGGCATGGACCCCATGGTTTCTTGAACCTACACAGTTCTTCAGAAATCCTCTGTCCTGCAATCAATACAGCGTCCCTTGACAAGGCCATGGAAGCCTCAGTTTCTGGAACCTAAACAGTTCTTCATAAATCCTATGTACTGCAAGGGATCCAAAGTGTCTTCACCAGGGCACAGACCCTGCTGTTTTTGGAACCTGAACAGTTCTTCAGAAATCCTCTGTACTGCAATGGATTAAGTGTACCTTGACCAGGCCTCAGACCCCGTGATTTCTGGAATGTAAACAGTTCTTCAGAAATCCTCTGTACTGCAAGGCATCAAAGTGTGCCTTCACCAGACCATGCACACCGCGGTTTCTGGAAACTAAACAGTTCTTCAGAAATGGTCTTCACTGCAAGGGATCAATTGCGCCTTGTCTAGACCTCGGACCCCGCGATTTCTGGAACCTAAACAGTTCTTCAGACATCAGGTTTAATGCTAGGGATCCAGCATGCCTTTAGCAGGCAAAAGATCTTGCAATTTCTGTAATCTAAACAGTTCTTCAGAAATCCTTTTTACAGCAAGGGATCCAGTGTGCCTTCACCTGGCCACAGACACTGTGATTTCCGGAACATAAACTGTTCTTCAGAAATCCTCTGTTCTGCAAGGGATACAGCATGCTCTTGACCAGGCCATGGATCCCACTGTTTTTGGAACCTAAAGAGTTTTGAGAAATCCTCTGTAACACACGGAGTCAAGCATGCCTTGAGCAGGCCACAGACTCTTCAATTTCTGAAACCTAAACAGTTTTTCAGAAATCTATTCTACTGCTAGGGATCCAGCATGCCTTCACCAGAGCACAGACACCATGGTTTATGGAACCTAAACAGCTCTTCAGAAATCCTCTGTACTACAAGGGATCCAGAATGCCTTGACCATGCCATGGACCCCGTGGTTTCTGGAACCTAAACAGTTCATCAGAAATCCTCTGTTCTGCAAGGCATCCAGCATGCCTTCACCATTACATGGACACCGCCAATTCAGGATTCTAAACAGTTTTCAGAAATCTACTCTACTGCAAGAGATCCAGCGTGCCTTCCCCAGGGCACCTACCCCGCAGTTTATGGAACCTTAACAGTTCTTCAGAAATCCTCTGTTCTGCAAGGGATCCAGCATGCCTTAACCAGGCCATGGACCCTGCTGTTTCTGGAACCTAAAGAGTTTTACCAAAATCCTCTGTACCGCATGGGATCCAGCATGCCTTGATCATATCACAGACCCCTCGATTTCTGGATCCTAAACAGTTTTTCAGAAATTCTCTCTACTGCAAGGGATCCAGTGTGCCTTCACCAGAGCACAGACACCACAGTTTCTAGAACCTAAACAGTTGTTCAGAAATGCTATGTACTGCAAGGGATCCAGCGTGCCTAGACCAGGCCATGGACCCCATGATTTCTGGAACCTAACCTGTTCTTCAGAAATCCTTGGTACTGCAAGGGATCCAGAGTGTCTTCACCTGGACAGACCCCACGGTTTCTGGAACCTAAACAGTTCTTCAGAAATCCTCTGAACTGCAAGGGATCAAGTGTGCCTTGACCAGACCTCAGACCCTGCGATTTCTGGAACATAAACTGTTCTTCAGAAATCCTCTGTACTGCAAGGATTCCAAAACACCTTGACCAAGCCATGGACCCCGTGAGTTCTGGAATCTAAGGAGTTAATCAGAAATCCTCTGTACTGCAAGGCATCCAAAGTGCCTTCACCAGACCATGCACACCACGGTTTCTGGAAGCTAAACAGTTCTTCAGATATGGTCTTTACTGCAAGGGATCAAGTGCGCCTTGTCTAGACCTCATACCCCACAATTTCTGGAACCTAAACAGTTCTTCAGAAACCCTCTGTACTACAAGGGATCCAGAATGCCTAGACCAGGCCATGGAAGCCTTAGTTTCTGGAACCTAAACAGTCCTTCAGAAATCAACTGTACTGCAAGGGATCCAGAGTGTCTTCTCCAGGGCACAGACTCCGTGGTTTCTGGAACCTAAACAGTTCTTTTGAAATCCTCTGTCCTGCCAGAGATCCAGTGGGCCTTGACCAGGCCTTGGACGCCTCAGTTTCTGGAACCTAAACACTTCTTTAGAAATCCTTGGTACTGCAAGGGATCCATAGTGTCTTCACCTGGTCACAGACCCCGTGTTTCTGGAACCTAAACTGTTCTTCAGTAATCCTCTGTCCTGCAAGGGATCCAGTGTGCCTTGACCAGGCCTTGTACACCTCAGTTTCTGGAACCTAAAAAGTTCCTTAGAAATCTTCGGTACTGCAAGGGATCCATAGTGTCTTCACCTGATCACAGACTCCACTGTTTCTGGAACCTAAAAAGTTCTTAAGCAATCCTCTGTACTACAAGGGATCAAGTGTGCCTTGACCAGGCCTCGGACCTCGTGATTTCTGGAACATTCTGTTCTTCAGAAATCCTGTGTAGTGCAAGGGATCCAGCATGCTTTGACCAGGCCATGGACCCCGTGGTTTCTGGAACCTAAACAGTACATCAGAAATCCTCTGTACTGCAAGGCCTCCAGCTTGCCTTCACCAGGTCATGGACCCCGCGGTTTCTTGTAGCTAAACAGTTCTTCAGAAATCCTCTGTCCTGCAAGGGATACAGCGTGCCTTGACGAGGCCATGGAAGTCTCAGTTTCTGGAACCTAAACAGTTCTTCAGAAATCCTTTGTACTGCAAGGGATCCAGAGTGTCTTCACCAGGGCACAGACGCCGCAGTTTCTGGAACCTAAACAGTTCTTCAGAAATCCTCTGTACTGCAAGGGATCCAGAGTGTCTTCACTAGGCCACAGACTCCCCGATTTCTGAAACCTAAACAGCTTTTGAGAAATCCTTTGTACAGTAAGGGATTCACTGTGCCTAGAGCAGGCAACAGACCCCTCAGTTTCTGGAACCTAAATAGTTCTTCAGAAATACACTGTACTGCAAGGGATCCAGTGTGCCTTCACCAGGGCACAGACCCCACAGTTTCTGGAACATAAACAGTTCTTCAGAAATTCTATGTACTGCAAGGTATCAAGCATGCCTTCACCACACCATGGACACCTTGATTTCTGAAACCAAAACAGTTTTGCAGGTAATCCTCTGTACTACAAGGGATCCAGCGTGCCTTGACCAGGACACACACCTTGCAGTCTCTGGAACCTAAACAGTTTCTCAGAAATCCTCTGTACTACAAGGGATCCAGCATGCCTTGACCAGGAAACACACACAATGATTTCTGGAATCTAAACAGTTCTTTAGAAATCTGCTGTACAGCAAG
Source organism: Neoceratodus forsteri (assembly GCA_016271365.2). Classification (NCBI taxonomy): domain Eukaryota; kingdom Metazoa; phylum Chordata; order Ceratodontiformes; family Ceratodontidae; genus Neoceratodus; species Neoceratodus forsteri. The sequence goes on from CM028133.1 coordinate 375,977,695, forward strand.
GGATCCAGCATGTCTTGACCATGCCATGGATCCCTCGATTAATGGAACGCAAACAGTTTTTTCAGGAATCTGCTGTACTGCAAGGGATCCAGAGTGCCTTAAACAGGCCACGGACCCCTTGATTTCTGGAACCTGAACAGTTTTTCAGAAATCATCTGAACCGCAAGGGATCCAGTGCACCTTGACCAGGCTGTGGACGACGCAATTTCTGGAACCTAAATAGCTTTTCAGAAATCCACTGTACTGCAAGGGATCCAGCGTTCCTTGACCAGGCTGTAGACTCTGCGGTTTATGGAACCTAAACAGTTCTTCAGAAATCCTCTGTACTGCAAGTGATCCAGTGTGCCTTGACCAGGCCACGGATCTCTTGATTTCTGGAACATAAACAGTTTTTTACAAATCATCTGTACTGCAAGGGATCCAGTGTGCCTTGACCAGGTCTTGTACACCTCAGTTTCTGGAACCTTAAAAGTTCTTTAGAAATCTTTGGTACTGCAAGGGATCCATAGTGTCTTCACCTGATCACAGACTCCGCTGTTTCTGGAACCTAAAAAGTTCTTAAGCAATCCTCTGTACTGCAAGGGATCAAGTGTGCCTCGACCAGGCCTCGGATCTCGTGATTTCTTGGAACATTCTGTTCTTCAGAAATCCTGTGTAGTGCAAGGGATCCAGTGTGCCTTGACCAGGCCATGGACCCCGTGGTTTCTGGAACCTAAACAGTTCTTCAGAAATCCTCTGTACTGCAAGGGATCCAGAGTGTCTTCACCAGGGCACAGACCCCGCAGTTTCTGGAACCTAAACAGTTCTTCAGAAATCCTCTGTACTGCAAGGGATCTAGAGTGTCTTCACTAGGCCACAGACTCCCCGATTTCTGAAACCTAAACAGCTTTTGAGAAATCCTTTGTACAGCAAGGGATTCACTGTGCCTAGATCAGGCAATGGACCCCTCAGTTTCTGGAACCTAAATAGTTCTTCAGAAATACGCTGTAGTGTAAGGGATCTAGCATGCTTTCACCAGGCACAGACCCCACAGTTTCTGGAACATAAACAGTTCTTCAGAAATTCTCTGTACTGTAAGGGATCAAGCGTGCCTTCACCACACCATGGACACCTTGATTTCTGGAACCAAAGCAGTTTTGAAGGTAATCCTCTGTACTACAAGGGATCCAGCGTGCCTTGACCAGGACACACACCTTGCGGTCTCTGGAACCTAAACAGTTTCTCAGAAATCCTCTGTACTACAAGGGATCCAGTGTGCCTTGACCAGGCCACACATGCCATGATTTCTGGAATCTAAACAGTTCTTTAGAAATCTGCTGTACAGCAAGGGATCCAGCAGGTCTTGACCATGCCATGGACCCCTCAATTAATGGAACGCAAACAGTTTTTTCAGAAATTCCTGTACTGCAAGGGATCCAGAGTGCCTTAAACAGGCCACGGACCCCTTGATTTCTGGAACCTGAACAGTTTTTCAGAAATCATCTGAACTGCAAGGGATCCAGTGCACCTTGACCAGGCCATGGACGATGCAATTTCTGGAACCTAAATAGCTTTTCAGAAATCCACTGTACTGCAAGGGATCCAGCGTTTCTTGACCAGGCCGTGGACTCTGCGGTTTCAGGAACCTAAACAGTTCTTCAGAAATCCTCTGTACTGCAAGGGATCCAGTGTGCCTTGACCAAGACAAGGACCCTGTGGTTTCAGGAACCTAAACAGTTCTTCAGAAATCCTCAGTACTGCAAGGGATCCAGCATACCTTCACCAGGCCATGGACACCACGGATTCTGGAACCTAAACAGTTCTTCAGAAATCTTCTGTACTGCAAGGGATCCAACATTCCTTGACCAGGCCACAGACCTCGCAATTTCTGTAACCTAAACAATTCTTTAGAAATCCGCTGTTCTGCAGGGGATCCAGAGTGCTGTGATCAGGCCACAGACTCCTCGATTTCTGTAACCTAAACTGTTTGTCAGGAATCCTATGTACTGCAAGGGACCCAGTATGCCTTGACCAGGCCATGGATACGTCTGTTTCTGGAACCAAAATTTTTCAGAAATCCTCTGTAGTGCAAGGGGTTCAGCATGCCTTGACCAGGCCACAGTCTCTTCGATTTCTGGCACCTAAACAGCTTTTCAGGAATCATCTAGGGGTTCAGCATGCCTTGATCAGGCCACGGAACCCATGGTTTCTTGAACCTAAACAGTTCTTCAGAAATCCTCTGTACTGCAAGTGATCCAGTGTGCCTTGACCATGCCATGGACCCCTCGATTTCTGGAAACAAAACAGTTTTTCAGGAATCCTCTGTACTGCAAGGGATCCAGCTTGCCTTGATAAGCCCACAGACCCCGTGGTTTCTGGAACCTAAACAGTTTTTCAGAAATCCTCTGTACTGCAAGGCATCAAGCATGCCTTGACCAGGCCATAGAACCCTCAATTTCTGGAACCTAAACAGCTTTTCAAAAATCCTCTGTACAGCAAGGGATCCAGCGTGCCTTGACCAGACCACAGACCCTTTGATTTTTGGAACCCAAACAGTTCTTTAGAAATCTGCTGTACGGCAAGGGATCCAGCATGCCTTGAACAGGCCATGGACCCCATGTGAATTCGGGAACTTAAACAGCTTTTCAGAAATCCTCTGTACTGCAAGGGATCCAGCGTTCCTTGACCAGACCATGGACCGCACCATTTCTGGACCCTAAACAGCTTTTCTTAAATCCTCTGTACTGCAAGGGATCCAGAGTTCCTTGACCAGGCCACAGACCCCCCAATTTCTGGACCCTAAACAGCTTTTCAGAAATCCTCTGTCCTGCAAGGGATCCAGCATGCCTTGACCAGGCCACAGTCTCCTCGATTTCTGGCACCTAAACAGCTTTTCAGGAATCATCTAGGCGTTCAGCATGCCTTGATCAGGCCACGGAACCCATGGTTTCTTGAACCTAAACAGTTCTTCAGAAATCCTCTGCACTGCAAGTGATCCAGTGTGCCTTGACCATGCAATGGACCCCTCAATTTCTGGAAACAAAACAGTTTTTCAGGAATCCTCTGTACTGCAAGGGATCCAGCTTGCCTTGATAAGCCCACAGACCCCGTGGTTTCTGGTACCTAAACAGTTTTTCAGAAATCCTCTGTACTGCAAGGCATCAAGCATGCCTTGACCAGGCCATAGAACCCTCAATTTCTGGAACCTAAACAGCTTTTCAAAAATCCTCTGTACAGCAAGGGATCCAGCGTGCCTTGGCCAGACCACAGACCCTTTGATTTTTGGAACCCAAACAGTTCTTTAGAAATCTGCTGTATGGCAAGGGATCCAGCATGCCTTGAACAGGCCATGGACCCCGTGAATTTGGGAACTTAAACAGCTTTTCAGAAATCCTCTGTACTGCAAGGGATCCAGCGTTCCTTGAGCAGGCCATGGACCGCACCATTTCTGGACCCTAAACAGCTTTTCTTAAATCCTCTGTACTGCAAGGGATCCAGAGTTCCTTGACCAGGCCACAGACCCCTCAATTTCTGGACCCTAAACAGCTTTTCAGAAATCCTCTGTCCTGCAAGGGATCCGGCATGCCTTCACCAGGCCATGGACACCACGGATTCTGGAACATATACAGTTCTTCAGAAATCCTCTGTACTGCAAGGGATCCAGCATGCCTTGACCAGGCCACGGACTCCCCGGTTTCTGAAACCTAAACAGCTTTTGAGAAATTCTTTGTACATCAAGGGATCCACAGTGCCTAGACCAGGCAACGGACCCCTCAATTTCTGGAACCTAAACAGTAATTCAAAAATTATCTGTATTGCAAGGGATCCAGAGTGTCTTTACCAGGGCACAGACCCCGTGGTTTCTGGAACCTGAATAGTTCTTCAGAAATCCTCTGTACTGCACGGGACAAAGTGTGCCTTGACCTGGCCTCGTACCTCACGATTTCTGGATCCTAAACAGTTCTTCAGACATCAGCTTTACTGCTAGGGATCCAGCATGCCTTAACCAGGCCACAGATCTCACGATTTCTGAAACCTAAATAGTTCTTCCGAAAGCCTCAGTACATAAGGTATCCAGTGTACCTTCACCAGGCCATGTACACCGCGATTTCTGGAACATAAACAGTTCTTCAGAAATCCTCTGTACTGCAAGGGATCCAGACCACCTTGAACAAGCCACAGACTCCGTGGTTTCTGGAACCTTAGCTGTTCATCAGATATCCTCTGTACTGCAAGGCTTCCAGCCTGCCTTCACCAGACCATGTACACAGCGGTTTCTGGAACCTAAACAGTTCTTTAGATATCGTCTTTACTGCAATGGATCAAGTGTGCCTTGACTAGATCGCAGACCCCGCGATTTCTGGAACCTAAACAGTTCTTCAGACATAAGCTTTACTGCAAGGGATCCAGCATGCCTTGACCAGGTGACAGATCTCTCGATTTCTGTAACCTAAACAGTGCTTCCGAAATCCTCCATTCTGCAAGGGATCGAGCATGCCTAGACCAGGCCATGGATTCTGCTGTTTCTGGAACCTAAAGAGTTTTTCAGAAATCCTCTGTTCCACACGGGATCCAGCATGCTTTGAGCAGGCCCCAGACATCTCGATTGCTGGAACCTAAACAGTTTTTTAAAAATCTACTCTACTGCAAGGGATGCGGCGTGCCTTCACCAGAGCACAGACCTCATGGTTTCTGGAATCTAAATAGTTCTTCAGAATTCCTCTGTACTACAAGTGATCCAGAACACCTTATCCAGGCCACAGACCCAGTGGTTTCTGGAACTTAAACAGTACATCAAATATCTTCTGTACTGTAAGGCATCCAGCTTGCCTTCATCAAGACATGCACACTGCGGTTTCTGGAACCGAATCAGTTCATCAGAAATCCTCTCTACTGCAAGGGATCCAGCGTGCCTTCACCAGAGCACAGACCCCACAGTTTCTGGAACCTAAACAGTTCTTCAGAAATCCTGAGTACTGCAAGGGATCCAGCATGCCTTGACTAGGCCAAGGACCCTGCGATTTCTTGAACCTAAACACTACTTCAGAAATCCTCTGTACTGCAGGGGATCCAGTGTGCCTTGACTAGGCCATGGACGCCTCAGTTTCTGGAACCTAAACAGTTCCTCTGAAATCCTCAGTTCTGCAAGGGATTCTGAGTGTCTTCACCTGGGCACAGACCCCACCATCTCTGGAACCTAAACAGCTCTTCAGAAATCCTCTCTACTGCAAGGGATCAAGTGTGCCTTGACCAGGCCTTGGACACCACGATTTCTGGAACATAAACAGTTATTCAGAAATAATCTGTACTGCAAGGGATCCAAAACACCTTGGCCAAGCCATGGACCCCGTGGTTTCTAGTACCTAGGCAGTTCATCAGAAATCCTCTGTACTGCAAGGCATCCATCGTGTCTTCACCAGACCATGCACACTGTGGTTTCTGGAACCTAAACAGTTCTTCAGTAATGGTCTTTACTGCAAGGGATGAAGTGTGCCTTGTCTAGACCTTGGACCACCCGATTTCTGGAACATAAACAGTTCTTCAGACATCCGCTTTACTGCTAGGGGTCCAGCATGCCTTGACCAGGCCTAAGATCCTGTGGTTTCTGTAATGTAAACAGTTCTTCAGGAATCCTTCATACTGCAAGGGATACAGTGTGCCTTCACCAGGCCGTGGACACCATGATTTCTGGAACATAAACAGTTCTTCAGAAATCCTCTGTACTGCAAGGGATCCAGCATGCCTTGACCAGGCCAAAAATCCTGCTGTTTCTGGAACCTAAAGAGTTTTTCAGAAATCCCCTGTACCGCACAGAATCCAGCATGCCTTGAGCTGGCCACAGACCCTTTAATTTCTGGAACCTAAACAGTTTTTCAGAAATCTACTCTACTGCAAGGGATCCAGTGTGCCTTCAACAGTGCACAGACCCCACAGTTTATGGATCATTAACAGTTCTTCAGAAATCCTCTGTACTACAAGGGATCCAGAATGCCTTGACCAGGCCATAAACCCCGTGGTTTCTGGAATCTAAACAGTTCATCAAAAATCCTCTGTACCAGAAGGCATCCAGCGTGCCTTCACCAGGCCATGGACACCACCATTTCTGGAACCTAAACTTTTAATCAGAAATCCTCTGTACTACAAGGGATCCAGTGTGCCTTCACCAGTGCACAGATCCCACAGTTTATGGATCCTTAACAGTTCTTCAGAAATCCTCTTTTCTGCAAGGGATCCATCGTGCCTTCATTAGAGCACAGACCCCACAGTTTCTGGAACCTAAACAGTTCTTCTGAAATCCTGTGTACTGCAAGGGATCCAGCATGCATTGACCAGGGCATGGACCACATAGTTTCTTGAACCTAAACAGTTCTTCAGAAATACTCTGTACTGCAAGCGATCAAGTGTGTCTTGACCAGGCCTAGGACCCTGCAATTTCTGGAACATATACAGTTCTTCAGGAATCCTCTGTAGTGCTTTTTATCCAGCGTGCCTTAACCAGGCCACGGACTCCCCGATTTCTGAAACCTAAAAAGCTTTTGAGAAATCCTCTGTACAGCAAGGGATCCACAATGCCTAGACCTGGCAACGGACCCCTCAATTTTTGGAACCTTAACAGTTTTTCAGAAATCCTCTCTACTGCAAGGGATCCAGCATGCCTTAACCAGAGCACAGACTCCATGGTTTCTGGAACCTAAACAGTTCTTCAGAAATCCTCTGTACTACAAGGGATCCAGGACACCATAACCAGACCATGAACCCCTCAGTTTCTGGAACCTAAACAGTTCTTCAGATATCATCTGTACTGCATGGGATCCAACGTGCCTTGAGCAGGGCATGGACCCCACGGTTTCTTGAACCTACACAGTTCTTCAGAAATCCTGTGTCCTGCAATCAATCCAGCGTCCCTTGACAAGGCCATGGAAGCCTCAGTTTCTGGAACCTAAACAGTTCTTCATAAATCCTATGTACTGCAAGGGATCCAGAGTGTCTTCCCCAGGGCACAAACCCTGCTGTTTTTGGAACCTGAACAGTTCTTCTGAAATCCTCTGTACTGCAAGGCATCAAAGTGTGCCTTCACCAGACCATGCACACCGCGGTTTCTGGAAACTAAACAGTTCTTCAGACATCAGGTTTAATGCTAGGGATCCAGCATGCCTTGACCAGGCAAAAGATCTTGCAATTTCTGTAATCTAAACAGTTCTTCAGAAATCCTTTGTACTGCAAGGGATCCAGTGTGCCTTCACCTGGCCACAGACACTGTGATTTCCGGAACATAAACTGTTCTTCAGAAATCCTCTGTTCTGCAAGGGATACAGCATGCCTTGACCAGGCCATGGATCCCACTGTTTCTGGAACCTAAAGAGTTTTGAGAAATCCTCTGTAACGCACGGAACCAGGAATGCCTTGAGCAGGCCACAGACTCTTCAATTTCTGAAACCTAAACAGTTTTTCAGAAATCTATTCTACTGTTAGGGATCCAGCATGCCTTCACCAGAGCACAGACACCATGGTTTGTGGAACCTAAACAGCTCTTCAGAAATCCTCTGTACTACAAGGGATCCAGAATGCCTTGACCATGCCATGGACCCCGTGGTTTCTGGAACCTAAACAGTTCATCAGAAACCTCTGTTCTGCAAGGCATCCAGCGTGCCTTCACCATTACATGGACACCGCCATTTCAGGATTCTAAACAGTTTTCAAGAAATCTACTACTGCAAGAGATCCAGAGTCCTTCCTCAGGGCACCTACCCCGCAGTTTATGGAACCTTAACAGTTCTTCAGAAATCCTCTGTTCTGCAAGGGAGCCAGCATGCCTTAACCAGGCCATGGACCCTGCTGTTTCTGGAACCTAAAGAGTTTTACCGAAATCCTCTGTACCGTATGGGATCCAGCATGTCTTGATCATATCACAGACCCCTCGATTTCTGGAACCTAAACAGTTTTTCAGAAATCCTCTCTACTGCAAGGGATCCAGTGTGCCTTCACCAAAGCACAGACACCACAGTTTCTAGAACCTAAACAGTTCTTCAGAAATCCTGTTTACTGCATGGGATCCAGTGTGCCTTGACCAGGTCATGGACCCCACAGTTTCTTGAACCTAAACAGTTCTTCAGAAATCCTCTGTCCTGCAAGGGATCCCATGTGCCTTGACCAGTCCATGGAAGCCTCAGTTTCTGGAACCTAAACAGTTCTTCAGAAATCCACTGTACTGCAAGGGATCCAGAGTGTCTACACCAGGGCACAGACCTCGCAGTTTCTGGAACCTAAACAGTTTTTCAGAAATCTTCTGTACTGCAAGGGTTCAAGTGTGTCTTTACCAGGCCTTTGACTCTGTGATTTCTGGAACATATATAGTTCTTCAGAAATCCTCTGTACTGCAAGGGATCCAGCATGCCTTGACCAGACCACGGACTCCCCGGTTTCTGAAACCTAAACAGCTTTTGAGAAATTCTTTGTACATCAAGTGATCCACAGTGCTTAGACCAGGCAACGGACCCCTCAATTTCTGGAACCTAAACAGTAATTCAAAAACTTCTGTATTGCAAGGGATCCAGAGTGTCTTTACCAGGGCACAGACCCCGTGGTTTCTGGAACCTGAATAGTTCTTCAGAAATCCTCTGTACTGCACGGGACAAAGTGTGCCTTGACCTGGCCTCGTACCTCACGATTTCTGGAACCTAAACAGTTCTTCAGACATCAGCTTTACTGCTAGGGATCCAGCATGCCTTAACCAGGCCACCGATGTCACGATTTCTGAAACCTAAACAGTTCTTCCGAAAGCCTCAGTACATAAGGGATCCAGTGTACCTTCACCAGGCCATGGACACCGCGATTTCTGGAACATAAACAGTTCTTCAGAAATCCTCTGTACTGCAAGGGATCCAGACCAACTTGAACAAGCCACAGACCCTGTGGTTTCTGGAACCTAAGCTGTTCATCAGATATCCTCTGTACTGCAAGGCATCCAGCGTGCCTTCACCAGACCATGTACACCGCGGTTTCTGGAACCTAAACAGTTCTTCAGAAATCGTCTTTACTGCAATGGATCAAGTGTGCCTTGACTAGACTGCAGACCCCGTGATTTCTGGAACCTAAACAGTTCTTCAGATAAGCTTCACTGCAAGGGATCCAGCATGTCTTGATCAGGTGACAGATCTCGCGATTTCTGTAACCTAAACAGTGCTTCCGAAATCCTCCATTCTGCAAGGGATCGAGCATGCCTAGACCAGGCCATGGATTCTGCTCTTTCTGGAACCTAAAGAGTTTTTCAGGAATCCTCTGTTCCACACAGGATCCAGCATGCTTTGAGCAGGCCCCAGACCTCTCGATTACTGGAACCTAAACAGTTTTTTAAAAATCTACTCTACTGCAAGGGATGCGGCGTGCCTTCACCGGAGCACAGACCACATGGTTTCTGGAATCTAAATAGTTCTTCAGAATTCCTCTGTACTACAAGTGATCCAGAACACCTTATCCAGGCCATAGACCCAGTGGTTTCTGGAACTTAAACAGTACATCAGATATCTTCTGTACTGTAAGGCATCCAGCTTGCCTTTCACCATGACATGCACACTGCGGTTTCTGGAACCGAGATCAGTTCATGAAATCCTCTACTGCAAGGGATCCAGCTGGCGTCTCACCAGAGCATGTAGACCACAGTTTCTGGAACCCAAACAGTTCTTCAGAAATCCTGAGTACTGCAAGGGATCCAGCATGCCTGTCCAGGCCAAGGACCCTGTGATTTCTTGAACCTAAACACTACTTCAGAAATCCTCTGTACTGGGGATCCAGTGCCTTGACTGGGCCATGGACGCCTCAGTTTCTGGAACCTAAACAGTTCCTCTGAAATCCCTAGTTCTGCAAGGGATTCTGAGTGTCTTCACCTGGGCACAGACCCCACCATCCTGGAACCCAAACAGCTCTTCAGAAATCCCTCTCACTGCAGGGATCAAGTGTGCCTTGACCAGGCCTTGGACACCACGATTTCTGGAACATAAACAGTTATTCAGAAATAATCTGTACTGCAAGGGATCCAAACACCTTGCTAAGCCATGGACCCCATGGTTTCTGGTACCTAGGCAGTTCATCAGAAACTCCTGTACTGCAAGGCATCCATCGTGTCTTCACCAGACCATGCACACTGTGGTTTCTGGAACCTAAACAGTTCTTCAGTAATGGTCTTTACTGCAAGGGATGAAGTGTGCCTTGTCTAGACCTTGGACCACCCGATTTCTGGAACGTAAACAGTTCTTCAGACATCCGCTTTACTGCTAGGGGTCCAGCATGCCTTGACCAGGCCTAAGATCTTGTGGTTTCTGTAACGTAAACAGTTCTTCAGGAATCCTTCATACTGCAAGGGATACAGTGTGCCTTCACCAGGTCAGTGGACACTGATTTCTGAACATAAACAGTTCTTCAGAAACTCTCTGTACTGCAAGGATCCATGCCTTGGACCAGGCCAAAATCCTGCTGTTTCTGGAACCCAAAGAGTTTTTCAGAAACTGTACTGCACAGAATCCAGCATGCCTTGTTGGCCACAGACCCTTTAATTCTGGAACCCAAACAGTTTTGCAGAAATCTACCTACTGCAAGGATCCAGTGTGCCTTCACCAGTGCACAGACCCCACAGTTTATGGATCACTAACAGTTCTTCAGAAATCCTCTGTACTACAAGGGATCCAGAATGCCTTGACCAGGCCATAAACCCTGTGGTTTCTGGAATCTAAACAGTTCATCAAAAATCCTCTGTACCAGAAGGCATTCAGCATGCCTTCACCAGGCCATGGACACCGCCATTTCTGGAACCAAAACAGTTTTGCAGGTAATTCTCTGTGCTGCAAGGGATCCAGTGTGCCTTAACCTGACCATGGACCCCACGATTTCTGGAACCTAAACAGTTTTTCAGAAATCCTGTGTACTGCATGGGATCCAGAGTGCCTTGAACAGGCCTCAGACCCCGTGATTTCTGGAACATATACAGCTCATCAGAAATCCTCTGTACTGCAAGGGATCAAGTGTGCCTTGTCTAGACCTCATACCCCACAATTTCTGGAACCTAAACAGTTCTTCAGAAACCCTCTGTACTACAAGGGATCCAGAATGCCTAGACCAGGCCATGGAAGCCTTAGTTTCTGGAACCTAAACAGTCCTTCAGAAATCAACTGTACTACAAGGGGATCCAGAGTGTCTTCTCCAGGGCACAGACTCCGTGGTTTCTGGAACCTAAACAGTTCTTTTGAAATCCACTGTCCTGCAAGAGATCCAGTGGGCCTTGACCAGGCCTTGGACACCTCAGTTTCTGGAACCTAAACACTCTTTAGAAACTTGCAGTACTGCAGTAGGGATCCATAGTGTCTTCACCTGGTCACAGACCCCGTGTTTCTGGAACTCAACTGTTCTTCAGAAATCTCTGTCCTGCAAGGGATCCAGTGTGCCTTGACCAGGCCTTGTACACCTCAGTTTCTGGAACCTAAAAAGTTCTTTAGAAATCTTCGGTACTGCAAGGGATCCATAGTGTCTTCACCTGATCACAGACTCCACTGTTTCTGGAACCTAAAAAGTTCTTAAGCAATCCTCTGTACTGCAAGGGATCAAGTGTGCCTTGACCAGGCCTCAGACCTCGTGATTTCTGGAACATTCTGTTCTTCAGAAATCCTGTGTAGTGCAAGGGATCCAGCATGCCTTGACCAGGCCATGGACCCCGTGGTTTCTGGAACCTAAACAGTACATCAGAAATCCTCTGTACTGCAAGGCCTCCAGCTTGCCTTCACCAGGTCATGGACCCACGGGTTTCTTGTAGCTAAACAGTTCTTCAGAAGTCCTCTGTCCTGCAAGGGATACAGTGTGCCTTGACCAGGCCATGGAAGTCTCAGTTTCTGGAACCTAAACAGTTCTTCAGAAATCCTCTGTACTGCAAGGGATCCAGAGTGTCTTCACCAGGGCACAGACCCCGCAGTTTCTGGAACCTAAACAGTTCTTCAGAAATCCTCTGTACTGCAAGGGATCCAGAGTGTCTTCACTAGGCCACAGACTCCCGATTTGTGAAACCTAAACAGCTTTGAGAAATCCTTAGGCATGAAAGCAGAGATTCCTCTGTGCCTAGAGCAGGCAACAGACCCCTCAGTTTCTGGAACCTAAATAGTTCTTCAGAAATACACTGTACTGCAAGGGATCAAGTGTGCCTTCACCACACCATGGACACCTTGATTTCTGGAACCAAAACAGTTTTGCAGGTAATCCTCTGTGCTGCAAGGGATCCAGTGTGCCTTAACCTGACCATGGACCCCACGATTTCTGGAACCTAAACAGTTTTTCAGAAATCCTGTGTACTGCATGGGATCCAGAGTGCCTTGAACAGGCCTCAGACCCCGTGATTTCTGGAACATATACAGCTCATCAGAAATCCTCTGTACTGCAAGGGATCAAGTGTGCCTTGTCTAGACCTCATACCCCACAATTTCTGGAACCTAAACAGTTCTTCAGAAACCCTCTGTACTACAGGGATCCAGAATGCCTAGACCAGGCTGCTGAAGCCTTAGTTTCTGGAACCCAAACAGTCCTTCAGAAATCAACTGTACTACAAGGGATCCAGAGTGTCTTCTCCAGGGCACAGACTCCGTGGTTTCTGGAACCTAAACAGTTCTTTTGAAATCCACTGTCCTGCAAGAGATCCAGTGGGCCTTGACCAGGCCTTGGACACCTCAGTTTCTGGAACCTAAACACTTCTTTAGAAATCCTTGGTACTGCAAGGGATCCATAGTGTCTTCACCTGGTCACAGACCCCGTGTTTCTGGAACCTAAACTGTTCTTCAGAAATCCTCTGTCCTGCAAGGGATCCAGTGTGCCTTGACCTAGGCCCTTGTACACCTCAGTTTCTGGAACCTAAAAAGTTCTTTAGAAATCTTCGGTATTGCAAGGGATCCATAGTGTCTTCACCTGATCACAGACTCCGCTGTTTCTGGAACATAAAAAGTTCTTAAGCAATCCTCTGTACTGCAAGGGATCAAGTGTGCCTTGACCAGGCCTCAGACCTCGTGATTTCTGGAACATTCTGTTCTTCAGAAATCCTGTGTAGTGCAAGGGATCCAGCATGCCTTGACCAGGCCATGGACTCCGTGGTTTCTGGAACCTAAACAGTACATCAGAAATCCTCTGTACTGCAAGGCCTCCAGCTTGCCTTCACCAGGCCATGGACCCCACGGTTTCTTGTAGCTAAACAGTTCTTCAGAAGTCCTCTGTCCTGCAAGGGATACAGCGTGCCTTGACCAGGCCATGGAAGTCTCAGTTTCTGGAACCTAAACAGTTCTTCAGAAATCCTCTGTACTGCAAGGGATCCAGAGTGTCTTCACCAGGGCACAGACGCCGCAGTTTCTGGAACCTAAACAGTTCTTCAGAAATCCTCTGTACTGCAAGGGATCCAGAGTGTCTTCACTAGGCCACAGACTCCCCGATTTCTGAAACCTAAACAGCTTTTGAGAAATCCTTTGTACAGCAAGGGATTCTCTGTGCCTAGAGCAGGCAACAGACCCCTCAGTTTCTGGAACCTAAATAGTTCTTCAGAAATACACTGTACTGCAAGGGATCAAGCGTGCCTTCACCACACCATGGACACCTTGATTTCTGGAACCAAAACAGTTTTGCAGGTAATCCTCTGTGCTGCAAGGGATCCAGTGTGCCTTAACCTGACCATGGACCCTACGATTTCTGGAACCTAAACAGTTTTTCAGAAATCCTGTGTACTGCATGGGATCCAGCAGTGCCTTGAACAGGCCTCAGACCCCGTGATTTCTGGAACATATACAGCTCATCAGAAATCCTCTGTACTGCAAGGGATCAAGTGTGCCTTGAACAGGCCTCAGACCCCATGATTTCTGGAACATAAACAGTTCTTCAGAAATCCTCTGTACTGCAAGAGATCCAGAACACCTTGACCAAGCCATGCACACCACGGTTTCTGGAACCTAAACAGTTCTTCAGAAATCGTCTTTACTACAAGGGATCAAGTGAGCCTTGTCTAGACCTCGGACCCCATGATTTATGCAACCTAAACAGTTCTTCAGACATCAGCTTTACTGCTAGGGATCCAGCATCCCTTGACCAAGCCACAGATCTCATGATTTCTGTAACCTAAACAGTTCTTCAGAAATCCTCCATACTGCTATGGATCTAGTGTGCCTTCACCAGGCCACGGACATCGCGATTTCTGGAACATAAACAGTTCTTCAGAAATCAACTCTACTGCAAGGGATGCAGAGTTCCTTCACCAGAGCACAGACCCCATGGTTTCTGGAACCTAAGCAGTTCTTCAGAAATCCTGTGTACTGCAAGGGATCCAGCATGCCTTGACCAGGCCATGGACCCCACGGTTTCTGGAACCTAAACAGTTCTTCAGAAATCCTCTGTACTGCAAGGGATCAAGTGTGCCTTGACCAGGCCTCGGACCCCGTGTTTTCTGGAACATATGCAGTTCTTCAGAAACCCTCTGTACTGCATGGGATCCAGTGTGCTTTCACCAGGCCATGGACTCCCCGATTTCTAAAACCTAAACAGCTTTTTAGAAATCCCTTGTACAGCAAGGGATTCACTGTGCCTAGATCAGGCAACGGACCCCTCAGTTTCTGGAACCTAAACAGTTTTTCAGAAATCCTCTCTGCTGCAAGGTATCCAGTATGCCTTCCCCAGAGCACAGACCCCACGGTTTCCGGAACCTAAGCAGTTTTTCTGACATCCTCTGTACTGCATGGGATCAAGTGTGCCTTGACCAGGCCTCGAACCCCCGCGATTTCTGGAACATAAACAGTTCTTCAGAAATCCTCTGCACTGCAATGGATCCAGAACACCTTGAACAAGCCATGGACCCCGTGGTTTCTGGAACCTAAGTAGTTCATCAGGAGACCTTTGTACTGCAAGGCATCCCACGTGCCTTCACCATACCATGCACACCGAGGTTTCTGGGTCCTAAACAGTTCTTCAGAAATTGTCTTTACTGCAAGGGATCAAGTATGCCTTGACTAGACCTCGGACCCTGCGATTTCTGCTACCTAAACAGTTCTTCAGACATCAGCTTTACTGCTAGGGATCCAGTGTGCCTTGACCAGGCCATAGATCTCGTGATTTCTATATCCTAAACAGTTCTTCAGAAATCCTGTGTACTGCAAGGGATCCAGCATGCCTTGACCAGACCATGGACCCCACGGTTTCTTGAACCTAAACAGTTCTTCAGAAATCTTCTGTCCTGCAAGGGATCCAGCGTACCTTGACCAGGCCATGGAAGCCTCAGTTTCTGGAACCTGAACAGTTCTTCAAAAATCCTCTGTACTGCAAGGGATCCAGATTGTCTTTACTAGGGCACAGACCCCGCATTTTCTGGAACTGAAACAGCTCTTTAGAAGTTCTCTGTACTGCAAGGGATTGAGTGTGCCTTGACCAGGCTTTGGACCCCGAGATTTCTGGAACCTGAACAGTTCTTCAAAAATCCTCTGTCCTGCAAGGGATCCAGATTATCTTCACCAGGGCATCCCATGCTGTAGCTGACCTTAAGGGTTATTTAAGTGGATTGGCTCTTCCTAGCATACTGGACTCCCAGCAGGCATGTCTAGAGGCGCTCTTTTCAGTTGAGGAGATCCAGAGCACTATTGCCTCCCTTGTCCCAGACAAATCGCCGGGCCCAGATGGATTCCCAGCGAATTTTTACAAAGCTTTCTCTAAGGATTTGACCCCTATTCTGCTTAAATTATATAACTACTTTCAGGTAGCTTCGGATCTTGATTCGGCCTTGTTCGAGGCTACCATAGTTCTAATTTCTAAAGCAGATAAGGAGCCCTCAGACCCAGCTAGCTACCGTCCTATTTCCCTACAAAATTATGATATTAAAATACTGGCTAAAATTCTTGCCGAGAGGATTAAAAAGATCTGGGCGGACCTTCTGAGCCCTGAACAGGCAGGTTTTGTTCCAGGAAGATCTGCTGCTGATCATCTAAGGACACTGTCCCATATTTCACAGTACGCCCGGTCAGTTTCAGAACCACTTGTGCTGGTCTCTTTAGATGCTGAAAAAGCATTTGACTGGGTCGACTGGTCCTTTTTATGGGCTGTTCTGGAAGAAATGGGTTTCCCGTCCTCCTTCCTAAACATGATTCAGGTACTATATAAATGCCCCTCTGCTAAAATCTATTGCAACGGGTTTTATCCTTCCTTTCAACCTCTTTTGCAGCACGAGACAGGGCTGCCCCCTCTCTCCTCTATTATTTAACTTGTATTTGGAACCTTTGTTGACTCAGCTTAAATCTTCGCCTCGGGTGAAAGGGATTAGGATCTTAGGAAGGGAACTAGTTATTTCTTTCTGCGTATGCAGATGATGTTCTGTTACATTTGTCTGACCTGTCTGCATCGTTAGAAGCTGCTCTAGATATAATTAGACATTTCAGTTCCCTTTCTGGCTACAAATTAAATATATCAAAGTGTGAGATTTTCCCTTTAAATAATTATACCTTTAAGAGCTGCTTCCTACCTTTTGGAATGAGATGGACTTCCTGTTCCCTTAAGTACCTCGGGATTCACTTTTCCACCGACCCACTTCTGCTCAAGAAATTAAACTTAAATAAGATTAGAGACTCGTTAGTCAAGATCTGCAACGCTGGGCATCTCTTCCTATTTCCTTGATGGGCAGAATCAATATTATTAAAATGAACATTCTTCCCCGGATTTTCTATCCGCTGAACCTCACCAATCTCTGGCTTCCTCTTTCCTTTTTTCAACAGCTCCATAGAATGTTTTCTACTTTCATCTGGAAAGGGAAAGGGATACGTCGCTCTTATGGCTCCCTCTCGCTCCACAAAGACAAGGGAGGTCTGAAACTTCCCAACTTTCAGCTCTACTACTGGGCGGCCCATTTATCCAAGTTAGGACAGTGGTTTATGCAAAACCTGAGAATTCTCCAATGTGGCTTCACTTAGAATCATTTTCTCTCTGAGCTTAAATTTGACATAACTACTTTACCCTATCTTACTCCGAGTTCACTTCCACGCTTAATTTCTAATAATATGGTGGTGGTTTCTCTTAAAGTGTGGGCTCAATGTCTTAAGGTCTTCCGGATCTCTAACCAAACAGATTTAGGACAACCAATTACCTCTAAACCCAACCTTGCTATTGGTGACTCAAGGGTGGGAGTAACTTGGTTGCCACAACTTAAAGATTCCAGGGTTGAACATTTGTATAATTCAACCTCTCTTCTCACATCAGGCGATATCCTCACCAAATTCGGTATCCCTGGTAGAGAGACCTTTAAAGTGTTTCAGCTCCGTCATCTGGTCTGTAACAAGTTTGGTGTGGTATTCAAACCGTCTGTGGTACACCCTTTTCTCATATTATCAGGCTGGTATCTCAACCCCATTCCATTTCGTAGATCTACTCCTATCTATTAACTTTCAACTTGAAAGAGGAGGTAACTGGCCCCTGCTCGTGACTAACTTGTGCCGGATGAAGTGCCACTTTGGAGAACCTTATGGCCTAACCTGCACAAATACCATACTCAGGATAGGTTCCGGTTAGTACAGTATAATATTGTCAATAACTTATTTTATACTCCAGTTAAGCTTTATCAGCGTAAGATGATCTCTTCCTCAAGGTGCTTCCATTGCCTCCGGGATGAGGGTAACTTGATTCATGTTTTCTGGGAGTGCTCTAAAGTGGCCCCGTTGTGGTCTGCAATTATGGATAGCCTAGATCCCCTTCTGGGTCTGAGCAGGTTTTTCTCTCCAAGTATCTGTGTATTGGGGGACTTTTCTCAGATAGATTGCGTGGAGTGCAGGTATCATATGGCTTTGATTTCGATGGCAGTCAAAAAATTGGTTTTAAGGCTTTGGAAAGACCAATTGGTACTATCCCTTGCGGATTGGTTAAAAGAATTAATGTCCTACCTCCAGTCTGAAAGTTTGATTGCCAGTTACAAGCAGTATGGATTTATTTTATAAAGATGGGTAAACTTCAGTCCTTTTACCTACCAGGAGGTTAATGTATGTGATCTGATCCCTGGACCCTTACTCTATGTTGTATATTGATTGCCATCCTAGTATACTTGTTATAGTGATACAACCTAGTCTCTCTCACTGTATGGTAGACCTACAATCACAGCCAGCAAAAGATGGTTGCCTAAATGTGGTATCAAACTTTGATAGGTTGCTAGCTATGTTTTCGAACGTGCACCTAGGGGTGGGGGTGGGTTTTGGTTTTTCCGGATTTTCTCGCCCACAGATGAACATGTTTTATGATGTCTTTTGATGCTAATAGATCTGTTATTTGTTATTTGTATAGCCGGGGTGTATTGACTTTGGTTAACTGATTGGTTTCTAATACTATGGTATGGTTGTAACTTTATTTTTTTTTTTTCTTTCTTTTGTGAAAATAATAAACTTAAATTTCAAAAACAATCTTCACCAGGGCACAGAAACCATGGTTTCAGAAACCTAAACACTTCTTCAAAAATCCTCTGTACTGCAATGGATCAAGTGTGCCTTGACCAGTCCTCGGACCCCGTGTTTTCTGGAACATAAACAGTTCTTCAGAAATCATCTGTACTGCAAGGGATCCAGCGTGCCTTGACCAGGCCACGTACTCCCTGATTTCTGAAATCTAAACAGCTTTTGAGAAATCCTTTGTACTGCAAGGGATCCACTGTGCCTTGACCAGGCCATGGACCTTTCAATTTCTGGAACCTAAACAGTTTTTCAGAAATCCTCTCTACTGCAAGGGATCCAGCATGCCTTCACCAGAGCACAGACCCCATGGTTTCTCAAACCTAAACAGTTCTTCAGAAATCCACTGTACTACAAGGGATTCAGAATATCTTGACCAGGCCATGGACCCCACGGTTTCTTGAACCTAAACAGTTCTTCAGAAATTCCTCTGTACTGCAATTGATCCAGTGTGCCATGACCAGGCCACGGACTCCCCAATTTCTGAAACCTAAATAGCTTTTGAGAAATCCTCTGTACAGCAAGGGATCCACTGTGCCTAGATCAGGCAACGGACCCCTCAATTTCTGGAACGTAAACAGTTCTTCTGAAATCCTCTGGACTGCATGGGATCAAATGTGCCTTGACCAGGCCTTGGAGACCATGATTTCTGGAACATAAACAGTTCTTCAGAAATCCTCTGTACTGCAATGGATCCAGAACACCTTGAACAAGTCATGGACCCCGTGGTTTCTGGAACCTAAGTAGTTCATCAGAAAGCCTCTGTACTGCAAAACATCCAGCATGCTTCACCAGACCATGCACACTGCAGTTTCTGGATCCTAAACAGTTCTTCAGAAATCGACTTTACTGCAAGGGATCAAGTATGCCTTGACTAGACCTTGGACCCTGCGATTTCTGCTACCTAAACAGTTCTTCAGACATCAGCTTTACTGCTAGGGATCCAGCGTGCCATGACCAGGCCACTGATCTCGCGATTTCTGGAACATAAACAGTTCTTCTGAAACCCTCTGTAAGGCAAGGGATTCAGCGTGCCTTGACCAGGCCATGGATCCCACAGTTTCTGGAACCTAAAGAGTTTTTCAGAAATCCTCTGTACCTCACGGGATCCAGCATGCCTTGAGCAGGACACAGACACCTCGATTTCTGGAACCTAAACAGTTTTTCAGAAATCTACTCTACTGCAATGGATGCAGTGTCCCCCTCACCAGACTACAGACCCCACGGTTTCTGGAACCTAAACAGTTCTTCAGAAATCCTGTCTACTACAAGGGATCCAGAACGACTTGACCAGGCCATGAACCCCGTCATTTCTGGAACCTAAACAGTACATCAGAAATTCTCTGTACTGCAAGGCATCCAGCTTGCCTTCACCAGACCATGGACACCGCGGTTTCTGGAACCTAGACAGTTCATCAGAAATCCTCTATACTACAAGGGATCCATTGTGCCTTCACCAGGGCACAGACCCCACAATTTATGGAACCTTAACAGTTCTTCAGAAATCCTCTGTTCTGCAAGGGATCCAGCATGCCTTGACCTCACCATGGACACCGCTATTTCTGGAACCAAAAGAGTTTTTCAGAAATCCTCTATACTGCACAGGATTCAGCATGCCTTGAGCAAACCACAGACCCATTGAGTTCTGGAACCTTAACAGTTTTTTTAGAAATCCTCTCTACTGCAACAGATCCAGCGTGCCTTCACCAGAGCACAGACCACACGGTTTCTATAACCAAACATTTGCTCAGAAATCCGTGTGAAGATTTCTGAAAAAGCTGCTAAGGTTCCAGAAATCTAAGGGTACGAGGCCCGGTCAAGGCACGCAGGATCTCATGCAGTACAGAGGATTTCTGAAAAGCTGCTTAGGTTCCAGAAATCACAGGGTCCAAGGCCTGGTGAAGGAACGCAGGATGCCTTGCAGTTCAGTGGTTATCTGAAAAGCTATTTAGGTTCCAGAAATCGTGGGGTCCATGGCCTGGTCAAGGCACGCTGGATCCCTTGTGGTACAGAGGATTTTTGAAAAACTGTTTAGGTTCCAGTAATCTAGGGGTCCTTGGCCTGTTCAAGGCATGCTGGATCCCTTGCAGTACAGCGGAGTTCTAAAAAACAGTTTAGGTTCCATTAATTGAGAGGTCCGTGGTTTGGTCAAGGCATGCTGGATCCCTTGCAGTACAGCAGATTTCTAAAGAACTTTTTAGGGTCCAGAAATCACGAAGTGTGTGGAATGATCAGGGTACACTGGATCATTTCCAGTATAGAGGACTTCTGAAGAACTTTTTAGATTCCAGAAATCGCGTGGTCCTTGGCCTGGTCAAGGCACACTAGATCCATTGCAGTACAGAGGATTTCTGAAGAACTGTTTGGGTTCCAGAAGTAAACTGGTCCATGGCCTAGTCAAGGCACCCTGGATGTCTTGTAGTTCACAGGATACCTGAAGAACTGTTAAGGTTCCAGAAATCATGGGATGTGTGGAATGTTCAAGGCACACTGGATCCCTTGCAATGCAGAGGATTTCTGAAGAACTGTTTAGGTTCCAGGAACCGCGGGGTCTGTGGCCTGGAGAAGGTATGTTGGATCCTTTGCAGTACAGAGGATTTCTGAAAATCTGTTTAGGTTCCAGAAATCAAGGGGTCTGTGGCCTGCTCAAGTCTCACTGGATCACTTGCAGTACAGCAGATTTTCAAAAAACTGTTTAGGTTCCATAAATTGAAGGGTCCGTGGCTTGGTCAATTCTTACTGGATCCCTTGCAGTATGGTAGATTTCTGAAGAACTGTTTAGGTTCCAGAAATCATGGGGTCCGTGTCCTCGTCTAGGTACACTGGATCCCTTGCAGTACAGAAGATTTCTGAAAAACTATTTGGGCTCCAGAAATTGAATGGTCTGTAACCTGGTCAAGGCATGCTGGATCCCTTGCAGTACAGAGGATTTGTGAAAAGCTGTTTACATTCCAGAAATCAAGGGGTCCCCGGTCTGGTCAAGGCACACTGGATCCTTTGCAGTAAAGAGGATTTCTGTAAATCTGCAAAGGTTCCAGACATCTAGGAGTCCAAGTCTGGTCAATGCATGCTGGATCCCTTACAGTACCTAAAAAGCTGTTTAGGTTCCTGAAATTGCGGGGTGCATGGCCTGGTCAAAGAACTTCACATCCCTTGCAGTACAGAGGATTTCTGAAAAACTATTTAGCTTCCAGAAATCATGGGGTCCATGGGCTTGAAGGATAAACGCTTGGATCCCTCACAGTACAGAGAGATTTCTGTAAGCTATTTAGGTTCCAGAAATGAACATCATCGGGCCTGGTCAAGGCACACTGCATCCCTTGTGGTACAGACGTATTTCTAAAGAACTGTTTAGGTTCCAGAAATCATAGGGTGTGTGGACTGGTCAGGACATGCTGGATCCCTTGCAGCACAGAGAATTTCTGAAGAGCTGTTTGGGTTCCAGAAGTCAAGGGGTCCGTGGCCTGGAGAAGGCACGCTGGATCACTTGCAGTAGAGAGTATTTCTGAAAAGCTGTTTAGGTTCCAGAAATCGAGCAGTCAGTGGTCTGGTCAAGGCATGCAGAATCCCTCGCAGTACAGAGGATTTCTGTAAAGCTATTTAGGTTCCAGAAATCGCGACATCCATGGCCTGGGCAAGGCACTCTGGATCCCTTGCAATACATAAATTTTCTGAAGAACTGTTTAGGTTAGAGAAACTGCAGGGTCAATGGCCTGGTCAAGGCATGCTGGATCCATTGCAGTACAGAGGATTTCTGAAGAACTGTTTAGGTTCCAGAAATTATGGGGTCTGTGGAGTGGTCAAGGCTCACTGGATCCCTTGCAGTACAGAGGATTTCTGAAAAACTGTTTAGGGTTCAGAAATCGAGGGGCACATGGCCTGGTCAAGGCACATTGGATCCCTTGCTATACAGAGGATTTCTGAAAAACTGTTTAGGTTCAAGAAACCATGGGGTCTGTGCCTGGTGAAGGCATGCTGGAGCCCTTAAAGTACAGAGGAATTCTGAAGAACTGTTTAGGTTCAGGAAACCGCACACTCTGTGGCATGATCAAGGCACTCTGAATCCCTTGCAGTACAGAGGATTCATGAAAAGCTGTTTAGGTTCCAGAAATCGAGGCATCCATGGCCTGGTCTAGCTACACTGGATCCTTTGCAGAACAGAAGATTTCTGAAAAACTGTTTGGGTTCCAGAAATCGAATGGTCAGTAACCCGGTCAAGGCATGCTAGATCCCTTGCAGTACAGAGGATTTCTGAAAAGCTGTTTACATTCCAGAAATCAAGGGGTCCATGGCCTGGTCAAGGCATGCTGGATCTTTTGCAGTAAAGAGGATTTCTGAAAAGTTGCTAAGGTTCCAGAAATCAAGGGGTCCATGGCCTGAATGAAACGCGCTGGATCCCTTGCAGTACAGAGGATTTCTGAAGAACTTTTTAGGTTCCAGAAATCACGTGGTCCTTGTCCGGGTCAAAGGCACACTGGATCCCTTGCAGTACAGAGGATTTCTAAAGAGCTGTTTGGGTTCCAGAAATCAATGGGTCCATGCCTAGTCAAGGCACGCTGGATCCCTTGTAGTTCACGGGATTCATAAAGAACTGTTTAAGTTCCAGAAATCACAGGGTGTGTGGAATGGTCAAGCCACACTGGATCCCTTGCAGTACAAAGGATTTCTGAAAAGCTGCTTAGGTTCCAGAAATCTAGGGGTCTGTGGCCTAGTCAAGGCACATTGTATCCCTTGCATTACAGAGGATTTCTGAAAAGCTGTTTAGGATCCAGAAATTGTGGGGTCTGTGGCCTGGTCAAGGAACTCTGGATCCCTTGCAGTACAGAGGATTTCTGAAAAGCTGTTTAGGGTCCAGAAGTGGTGCGGGTCCAAGGCCTAGTCAAGAAACGCTAGATCCCTTGCAGTACAGAAGACTTATGAAAAGCTGTTTAAGTTCCCGAATTCACGGGGTCCATGGCCTGGTCAAGGAACACTGGATCTCTTGCAGTATAGTGGATTTCTGAAAAGCTATTTAGGTTCCATAAATCGCGGGGTCCATGGCCTGGTTAAGGTACACTGGATCCCTTGCTATACAGAGGATTTCTGAAAAACTGTTTAGGTTCAAGAAACCGTGGGGCCTGTGCCTGGTGAAGGCATGCTGGAGCCCTTAAAGTACAGAGGAATTCTGAAGAACTGTTTAGGTTCAGGAAACCGCACACTCTGTGGCATGATCAAGGCACTCTGAATCCCTTGCAGTACAGAGAATTCATGAAAAGCTGTTTAGGTTCCAGAAATCGAGGCATCCATGGCCTGGTCAAGGTACACTGGATCCCTTGCAATACAGAGGATTTCTCAAGAACTGTTTAAGTTCCAGAAATTGCGGCATCCGTGTCCTGGTCTAGCTACACTGGATCCTTTGCAGAAGAGAAGATTTCTGAAAAACTGTTTGGGTTCCAGAAATTGAATGGTCAGTAACCCGGCCAAGGCATGCTAGATCCCTTGCAGTACAGAGGATTTCTGAAAAGCTGTTTACATTCCAGAAATCAAGGGGTCCATGGCCTGGTCAAGGCATGCTGGATCTTTTGCAGTAAAGAGGATTTCTGAAAAGTTGCTAAGGTTCCAGAAATCAAGGGGTCCATGGCCTGGTCAAGGCACGCTGGATCCCTTGCAGTACAGAGGATTTCTGAAGAACTTTTTAGGTTCCAGAAATCACGTGGTCCTTGTCCTGGTCAAAGGCACACTGGATCCCTTGCAGTACAGAGGATTTCTAAAGAGCTGTTTGGGTTCCAGAAATCGATGGGTCCATGCCTAGTCAAGGCACGCTGGATCCCTTGTAGTTCACGGGATTCCTAAAGAACTGTTTAAGTTCCAGAAATCACAGGGTGTGTGGAATGGTCAAGCCACACTGTATCCCTTGCAGTACAAAGGATTTCTGAAAAGCTGCTTAGGTTCCAGAATTCTAGTGGTCTGTGGCCTAGTCAAGGCACGTTGGATCCCTTGCATTACAGAGGATTTCTGAAAAGCTGTTTAGGGTCCAGAAATTGTGGGGTCTGCGGCCTGGTCAAGGAACTCTGGATCCCTTGCAGTACAGAGGATTTCTGAAAAGCTGTTTAGGGTCCAGAAATGGTGCGGTCCATGGCCTGGTCAAGGAACACTAGATCCCTTGCAGTACAGAGAATTTATGAAAAGCTGTTTAAGTTCCCGAATTCACGGGGTCCATGGCCTGGTCAAGGAACACTGGATCTCTTGCAGTATAGTGGATTTCTGAAAAGCTATTTAGGTTCCAGAAATCGCGGGGTCCATGGCCTGGTTAAGGTACACTGGATCCCTTGCAGTACAGAGGATTTCTGAAAAACAGTTTAGGTTCCAGAAATCAAGGGGTCCATGACCTGTTCAAGGCATGCTGGATCCCTTGCAGTACAGCAGATTTCTAAAGAACTGTTTGGGTTCCAAAAATCAAAGGGTCTGTGGTCTGGTCAGGCACACTGGATCCTTGCTGTACAGAGGATTTTTGAAAAGCTGTTTAGGTTCCAGAAATTGAGGGTTCTATGGCCTGGTCAAGGCATGCTTGATCCCTTGCAGTACAGAGGATTTCTGAAAAACTGTTTAGGTTCCAGAAACCATGGGGTGTGTGGCCTGGTCAAGGCATGCCAGATCCCTTGCAGTACAAAGGATTTCTGAAGAACTGTTTAGGTTCCAGAAACCACAGGGTCTGTGAGCTTATCAAGGCACGCTGGATCCCTTGCAGTACATATGATTTGTAAAAAACTGTTTATGTTCCAGAAATCGAGGGATCCATGGCCTGGTCAAGGCAAGCTGGATCCCTTGCAGTACAGAGGATTCCTGAAAAACTGTTTTGTTTCCAGAAATCGAGGGGTCCATGGCATGGTCAAGGCACACTGGATCACTTGCAGTACAGAGGATTTCTGAAGAACTGTTTAGGTTCAAGAAACCATGGGTTCCATGGCCTGATCAAGGCATGCTGAATCCCTAGATGATTCCTGAAAATCTGTTTAGGTGCCAGAAATCAAGGGGACTGTGGCCTGGTCAAGGCATGCAGAATCCCTGGCACTACAAAAGATTTCTGAAAAACTTTAGGTTCCATAAACAGATGGATCCATGGCCTGGTCAAGGCATACAGGGTCCCTTGCAGTACACAGGATTCCTGACAAACAGTTTAGGTTACAGAAATCGAGGAGTCTGTGGCCTGATCACAGCACTCTGGATCCCCTGCAGGACAGCAGATTTCTGAAGAATTGTTTAGGTTCCAGAAATTGCGAGGTCTGTGGCCTGGTCAAGGAATGCTGGATCCCTTGCAGTACAGAGGATTTCTGAAGAACTGTTTAGGTTCCCGAATTCGTGGTGTCCATGGCACGCTGGATCCCTTGCAGAACTGAGGATTTTTGAAGAACTGTTTAGGTTCCTGAAACCGCAGGGGTCCTTGTCTTCATGCACATGCACACTGGATCCCTTGCGGTATAGAGGATTTCTGAAGAACTGTTTAGGTTTCAGAAACTGCAGAGTCCACGGCCTGGTCAAGGAACGCTGGATCCCTTGCAGTACAGTGGATTTCTGAAAAGCTATTTAGGTTCCAGAAATTGCATGGTCCATGGCCTGGTCAAGGTGCACTGGATCCCTTGCGGTTCAGATGAATTCTGAAAAACTGTTCAGGTTCCAGAAATCAAGGGGTCCGTGGCCTGTTTAAGGCACTCTGGATCCCTTGCAGTACAGCGGATTTCTGAAAAAACTGTTTGCGTTCCATTAATCAAGGGGCCCATGGCATGGTCAAGGCATGCTGGATCCCTAGCAGTACAGCAGATTTCTAAAGAACTATTTAGGTTCTAGAAATCATGGCATGTGTGGCCTGGTCAAGGCACGCTGGATCCCTTGTAGTACAGAGGATTTCTGAGAAATTGTTTAGGTTCCAGAAATCAAGGGGTCCATGGTGTGGTGAAGGCATGCTTGATCCCTTGCAGTACAGAGAATTTCTGAAGAACTGTTTATGTTCCAGAAACTGTGGGGTCTGTGCCCTGGTGAAGGTACGCTGGATCCCTTGCAGTACAGTGTATTTCTGAAGAACTAGTTACGTTCCCAAAATCATGGGGTCCAAGGCCTGGCCAAGGCACACAGGATGCCTAGCAGTACAGAGGATTTCTGAAGAACTGTTGAGGTTCCAGAAATCATGGGATGTGTGGCCAGGTCAAGGAACACCAGATCCCTTGCAGTACATAGGAATTCTGAGGAACTGTTTGTGTTCCTGAAATCAAGGGGTCCATGGCCTGGTCAAGGCATGCTGGAACCCTTTGTTACAGAGGATTTCTGAAAACTGTTTAGGTTCCAGAAATCGCGTGGTGTGAGGCCTGGTCCAGGCACGCTGGATGCCTTGCAGTTCAGAGGATTTCTGAAGAACTGTTTCGGTTACAGAAATCAAGGGGTCTGTGGCCTGATCAAGGCACACTCGATCTGTGGACCATGATCTCTCAGACATTGCAGCTTGGACCATTCCTTCAAGCTCTGAGGACCACCCTTTTCCAGAACAGGTCCAAACTGGTTTTGTGGATTAAAATCTTGTCCTTTTGTTGTCCTGATTAGCTAGACCTGCAGGAAATCATATCAATCTGTCTTAACCCTGTTTACATTCAAAGCATTTTTTTGCTTTAATAAAAGGGGCTCAAACCTTTGAAGTTTAACAAAAAAAACTTTCTACTCAAGAGGAAAGAGATTGCTTACACAAAGGTCTCCCTAGCTGAGTGCCCCTGGGCCTCAGACTGCAATATGAGGCAATTTTCAATTCAACCCCATAAATCCCACAACTAAAATATTTTACAGGTAACATAACTTGTAAGATAAAGAAAAGTGTCCTGGGTGAGGGGGGTGCTGCATACCACGATCATGACAGATATCTGAAATCACCACACCTCACAGACACTGTATATCTAGTAGTTAAAAATATAATTTTAAATGCTTCAGCAGCACATACATATTTTTCTCAGCTATCGGAACTATTAGAGAACAATGATGGGCAATCCAAAGAAGGATAAGGTGTCTCAAGAAGCAGCAAAAACCCCAAGTGCTTCAGGACTACCTGCTCTGAGGTACGTGCAAGTCTGTGCTAATCCAGAAGATGCCACAAGTGAAGAAGAAATGCCACACTCTCTGTGCGTCAGCATAAATCATTTGATCTTCACTGTGTTTGGACTCAGATAAATTCAACTCTTTTAACAAACACAGTTACCACTTTAGAGTCAGATGTCACAGTAATGAAAACAGAGGTCTCGGAGTCCCGCAAAAGTTCAGAGGCAGTGCTGGGTACTGTAATGACATTAGTTAAAGAGAACACTGACATGAGGTCCAGGCTTGAAGCCCTGGAAAAGAAGACCAGGACAGCTAATTTCTGCATTGTGGATATGCCTGAAAGGAGTGATGGGGAATCACCCTATCCTACTTTTACTGGCCTGGTTGGAGGAACAGCTGAGGCCAGCATTTAAAGATAAGGGCATTACTATTCAAAAGGCCTATGGGGTCACTATAACAGGTTGTCAAGCTAATCCAGACACCCTTATAGCCATAGTTGCCTTCCTTGATGTTGTTGGCTCTTGAGATTTCATCCTGGCATTAGCAAGGCAATGAAGAACTTTGCTAGGATGACTCCAGGTTCAACTTTATCAGAATTAGGTTATGCCACCAGGCAAAAAGAAAGATTCGATGGGTTAAGACATTCTACAAGGGCAGAGGTGCCACACAATATGCTTTTCCAGTGTGTCTGAGGATTCTCAATGAAGGCATGGTCTATATTTTTACTGTCCCAGTCGAGGCCTTTAAGTGGGCACAAAAACATGCTCCACCACCAAGACACAGAGCCAATTTTGATCAATCAGATCAGGATAAATCTGAGGAAGATGATACCTGAATTAATCAGTGAAGGGAAAGGTATCCAGCTGAATTTTGGCTAAAATTTATCCTACAGAAATCATTTTATGGACATAATGAGGGATATTTTGTTATTTAATTAAAGGAGTTTATTCTATGGGGATTTATTAAATCAGTAAGACTTCCTGTAGAAATGTCTTAAGATACCCATTTTAATTTATGCTCAAGTCTGGGTGCAGAACAGTTTTCTTTCCATGCTGTAGATGGGGTTTAAGGGGTACTTATTGCCTATGAACAAGAATTTTATAACCATTTCAGTTTGTAGCATATCAAAGTTGCCAGAGAGTCAGATATTGGTACAGAAGAGGGAGGTTTGATTAGACATTTATGGTATTTGTTACCTATAAGGTACCTAAATTTGTTTCTACATGTTTTTTGTCTTTGTCTCAGGAGGGAGAAGATGTTTGTGAGCCATATGGACTTCTAAATCATCCCACTATATCATGCAGCTCATGGGCGTAAACAAAAGCAATATCTACAAAGGACTATTTTTGATTAAGTTGTTTTTACTGATAGCTTCCTAAAGCTGCATCTAATTGAAACAGTACAAAGTATTCATTTTAAATTGTGTGTATTAAGAGTGGTGGCACCTTCCTGTGGAATTTTCTTTATGTTTTATCCTTATGTACAGTCTCCGGACACTTTTATGACTGTATGTCTATTGTAAGCTAATAAAGTTTAAAAAAATGTCCTGGGTGCTACATCTATTAGTGTAGTTGTAGCGTTAGTACAGCTGTAGTGTTAGCTTTGTTGTAGCCTCAGCATAGCTGTGGCAAAACTATGGCTGTAGCATTAGCTTAGCTGTAGCATTAGCTTAGCTGTAGCATTGGCATTAGCTGTAGCGTTAGCATTAGCATTAGCTTAACTGTAGCACTACTGTGACTTAGCTGTTGCATTAGCATAAGCTGTAGCATTAGCGTAAGATGTAGAATTAGTGAATGCTGTAGCATTAGCTGTAACGTTAGCTGTAGCATTAACATAAGCTGTAGCGTAGCGTAAGTTGTAGCATAAGCTGCAGCATTAGGTTTAGTGCAAGCGTAAGCTGTTGCGTAGGCGTAAGCTGCAGCATAAGCGCAAGCTGTAGCATAAGGATGAGCTGTAGCATAAGCATGAGCTGTAGCATAAGTGCCAACTGTACTATAAACAGTTTTAATGTAAGCATAAGTGTTAGCATTAGCTGTGCTGTTAGCTTTGTTGTAGCCTCAGCATATCTGTGGCGTTAGCATAGCTGTGGCAAAAGTATAGCTGTGGCATTAGCTTAGCTGTAGCATTGGCATTAACATTAGCTTTGCTGTAGCACTACTGTGACTTAGCTGTAGCATTAGCATAAGCTGTAGCATTAGCTGCAGCATCAGCATAAGATGTAGGGTGAGTCAATGCTGCAGCATTAGCTGTAACGTTTGCTGTAGCATTAGCATAAGCTGTAGCGTAGCGTAAGTTGTAGCATTAGCTGCAGCATTAGGTTTAGTGCAAGCGTAAGCTGTAGCATCAGCATAAGCTGTAGCATCAAGCGCAAACTGCAGCATAAGTATGAGCTGCAAACTGTACTATAAGCATTAGTTTTAATGTAAGCACAAGTTCTAGCATTAGCTGTAGTGTTAGTATAACAGATATAACACCCAGGAATTTTATTTTTATCTTACTAATTATTGAGATGGAATCTGGAGCTGGAGGATTGCATGCTGGTTGTCGTCAATGCCCACATTCCACTGCAGAGGACCTCAGAGGAGCAAGTGGCGCAGGGCCACTGAATGTTTTCCTCTACCCAATAAAATGTATGCCATTGTTGCCATACTAGGAAAGAAGGTCCAGCATTCTTTTGTCTTATTTCTTCCTCTTTGTGCTGACAACCTGCGCTCCTTCATGCTCTTTTATGCTCCCCAAACATTGTTAAATTTTACCTGGTCTATGAAATGAGGTGGTGAGACTGCACAGCAGTTTTAAATCTTGAAGCCATGAAGTTATGAAGCTTGAAGCCTTGTGCAGCAAGCCAGAGCAATCTTGTTCCATTGTAAGCTCTGGTATGAGCCTGGTGACTGTCAAGCCTTGGCGGCTAATTTAAGTTTAAAAAAAAAAAAAGGCCCGTCCTTTAATCCACAGACTTGTTCATGATCTAAACACAGATAAAATGGACAAAATGAGGGGTATTTTATTAATTAAGTCTTTATTCTATAGGATTTATTAAGCCATTAAGGCTTCTTTCAGAAATACTTAAGATTCCTGTTTTGATTTATGCTCAAGTCTGGGTACAGGAAAGTTTTCTTACCATGTTGTTGATGAAGTTTAAAGGGGTAATTATAGCCTCTGAACTATATATTTATAGCCATTTAAGTTTGTACCATGTCAAAGTTGCCAGAGAGTCAGATATAAGCGCAGAAGAGGGGGGGTTGTTTAGACATGTATGGTGGTTGTTACCTATAAGGTACCTAAATTGTTTCTACATGTTTTTTGTCTTTCTCTCAGGAGGCAGAAGATGTCTGTAAGCCATATGGACTTCTAAATCATCCCACTATATCATGCAGCTCATGAGCTTAAACAACAGCAATATATACAAGGGACTATTTTTGATTTAGTTGTTTTTACTGATAGCCTCGTAAAGCTGTATCTAATTGAAACAGTACAAAGCATTCATTTTAAATTGTGTATATTAAGAGGGGTGGCACCTTCCTGTGGTATTTAATTTATGTTTTATCCTTATGTACAGTCTCCGGACATTTTTATGACTGTATGTCTATTGTAAACTAATAAAGTTTAAAAAAAAATGTCCTGGGTGTTACATCTGTTAGAGTAGGTGTAGTGTTAGCACAGCTGTAGTGTTAGCTTTGTTGTAGCCTCAGCATAGCTGTAGCATTAGAATAGCTGTGGCAAAAGTATAACTGTAGCATTAGCTTAGCTGTATCATTGGCATTAGCATTAGCTTAGCTGTAGCACTACTGTGACTTAGCTGTAGCATTAGCGTAAGATGTAGCGTTAGTGAATGATGTAGCATTACCTGTAACATTAGCTGTGGCATTAGCATAAGCTGTAACATTAGCGTAAGTTGTAGCATAAGCTGAATCATTAGGTTCAGTGCAAGCGTAAGCAGTAGCGTAAGCATAAGCTGTAGCATAAGCGCAAACTGTACTATAAACATTAGTTTTAATGTAAGCATAAGCTCTAGCATTAGCTGTAGTGTTAGTGTAACAGATGTAACACCCAGGAAATGTTTTCATTATGTTACTAATTATTGAAATGGAATGTGGAGCTGGATTATTGCATGCTAGTTGTCGTCAATGCCCACATTCTACTGCAGAGGACCTCAGAGCAGCAAGTGGTACAGGGTCACTGAAACACTTTCCTCTACCCAATAAAATGTACGTCATCATTGCCATACTAGGGGAGAGAGTTCAGCATCCTTGTGTCTTATTTCTTCCTCTTTGTGCTGACAACCTGCACTCCTTCATGCTGTTTTATGCTTGTTTTTCTTTTCTTTATTTTTTGTTGACTGGGTAAGTGCACTAGACAAATCCTGCCTATTTTCAGGTAAGACCCAGGGGAGGGGCATACCGATTAATGCCAACTGACCTTGAACCAGATTAAGCTGTTGGTGGTATTTTTAGTGAATGAGAGAAATTTGGCCAGGACACCAGGAAATTCCCCTACTCTTTTCGATAAGTGCCATGGGATCTTTAACATCCACCTGAACTACCACCAATCCAGGCAGATGGGACCTCGGTTTAACGTCTCATCTGAAAGACGAAGAAACATTGTTAAATTTTACCTGGTCTATGAAATGAGGTGGTAAGACCGCACACCAGGCAATTTTAAGTCTTGAAGCCTTGAAGCCCAGCAGCTATGAAGCTTCAAGCCTTGTGCAGCTAGCCAATGCAATCTTGCTCCAATGTAGGCTTCGGTAGGAGCCTGGTGACTGTCGCTCCTTGGCAGTTAAAGTTTAAAAAAAAAAAGGCCCGTTGTTTAATCCACAGTTCAAGGCATGCTGGATCCCTTGCAGTACAGCAGATTTCTGAAGAACTGTTTAGGTTCTAGAAATCGCAGGGTCTGTTGCCTGGTCAAGGCATGCTGGATCCCTTGCAGTACAGAGGATTTCTGAAAAGCTGTTTAGGTTCCAGAAATTGAGGGGTCCATGGTCTGGTCAAGGCTAGCTGGATCTCTTGCAGTACAGAGAATTTCTATAAAGATGTTTAGGGTCCAGAAATCTAGGGGTCCATGGCCAGATCAAGGCACACTGGATCCCTTGCAGTATAGAGTATTTATGAAAAGCTGTTTAGGTTCCAGAAATCTAGGGGTCCATGGCCTGGTCAACACACAATGGATCTCTTGTGGTACAGAAGATTTCTGAAAAACTGTTTAGGTTCCAGATATCTAGAGGTCCATGGCCTGATCAAGGCACACTGGATCCCTTGTGGTACAGAGGATTTCTGAAAAGCTGTCTAGATTCCAGAAATCACAAGGTCCATGGCCTGATCAAGGCATGCTGGATCCCTTGCAGTACAGAAGATTTCTGAAAAGCTGCTTAGGTTCCAGAAATTGTGGGGTCCATGGCCTGGTCAAGGCATGCTGGATCCCTTGCAGTACAGTGGTTTTATGAAAAGCTGTTTAGGTTCTTGAAATCACAAGGTCCATGGCCAGGTCAAGGCATGTTGGACACCTTGAAGTACAGCTGACATCTGAAGAGCTGTTTAGGTTCCAGAAATTGTAGGGTCCATGGCCGGGTCAAGGCACACTGGATCCCTTCCAGTACAGAGGATTTCTAAGAACTGGTTA
Source organism: Neoceratodus forsteri (assembly GCA_016271365.2). Lineage (NCBI taxonomy): Eukaryota > Metazoa > Chordata > Ceratodontiformes > Ceratodontidae > Neoceratodus > Neoceratodus forsteri. Next base: position 376,010,820 of record CM028133.1, read on the forward strand.
GGTTCCAGAAACTGCAGAGTCCATGGCCAGATCAAGGCATGCTGGATCCCTTGCAGTATAGAGGATTTCTGAAGAACTGGTTAGGTTCCAGAAACCACGGGGTCCATGGCCTAGTGAAGGCATGCTGGATCCCCTGCAGTACAGAGGATTTCTGAAGAACTGTTTAGGTTCCAGAAACCGTAGGGTCCATGGCTTGGTTGAGGTGTCCTGGATCCCTTGTAGTACAGCGGATTTCCAAAGAACTGCTTAGGTTCCAGAAACTGTGCTCTGGTGAAGGCATGCTGTATCCCTTGCAGTAGAGAGGATTTCTGAAAAACTGTTAAGGTTTCAGAAATTGAGGGGGTCCATTGCCTGGTCTTGGCATGGTGGATCCCATGCTGTACAGAGGATTTGTCAAAAGCTGCTTAGGTTTCAGAGATCAGGGAGTCTGTGGCCTGGTCAAGGCATGCTGGATCCCTTGCAGTACAGAGGATTTCTGTTGAACTGTATATGTTCCAGAAATCATAGGGTCCGAGGCCTGGTCAAGGCACACTTGATCTCTTGCAGTACAGAAGCTTTCTGAAGAACTGTTTAGGTTCCAGAAACCAAGGGGTCCATGACTTTTTCATGGTGTTCAGGATCCCTTGCAGTACAGAGGATTTCTGTGGAACTGTTTAGGGTCCGGAATTCAAGGGGTCCGTGGCCTGATCAAGGCACACTGGGTACCTTTCATTACAGGGCATTCCTGAAGAAATGTTTAGGTTCCAGAAATCAAGTGGTCGGTGGCCTGTTCAAGGTATGCTGCATCCCTTGCAGTACAAAGGATTCCAGAAAAACTGTTTAGGTTCCAGAAACAGCCATGCTGGATCCCTTGCGGTACAGAGGATTTCTGAAAAAATGGTTAGCTGCAAGAAATTGAGTGGACCAAGCCCTGGTCAAGGCATGTAGGATCTCTTGCAGTACATAAGATTTCTGAAGAACTGTTTATGTTCCAGAATTCAAGGGGTCCATGGCCTGGTCAAGACACGCTGGATCCCTTGCAGTACAGCGGATTTCTAAAAAACTGTTTAGGTTCCAGAAACCACAGGGTCCATGGCCAGGTTAAGACATTCTGGATTCCTTGCAGAACAGAGGATTTCTGAAGAAGTGTTTATGTTCCAGAAACCATGGGGTCTGTGCTCTGGTGAAGGCACACTGTTTCCCTTGCAGTAGAGTAGATTTCTGAAAAACTGTTTAGGTTCCAGAAATCAAGGAGTCTGTGGCCTGCTCAAGGCATGCTGGATCCCTTGCACAACAGAGGATTTCTGAAGAACTATTAAGGCTCCAAAAACTGTGGGGTAAGTGCCCAAGTGAAGGCACACTGGATCCCTTGCAGTACAGAGAATTTTTGATTAACTGTTTAGGTTCCAAAAATCATGGTGTCCATGGCCTGGTGAATGCAAGCTGGATGGCTTGCAGTACAGAGGATTTCTAATGAACTGTTTAGGTTCCAGAAACTGCAGTGTGTGCATGGCATGGTGAAAGCAAGCTGGATGCCTTACAGTACTGAGGATTTCTGATGTACTGTTTAGATTCCAGAAACCATGGAGTCCATGGCCTGGTCAAGGTGTTCTGGATCCATTGTAGTGCAGAGGATTTCTGAAGAACTGTTTAGGTTCCGGAAACCGTGGGGTCTGTGCTCTGGTGAAGGCATGCTGCATCCCTTGCAGTAGAGTAGATTTCTGAAAAACTGTTTAGGTTCCAGAAATCGAGGGGTCTGGGGCCTGCTCAAGGCAAGCTGGATACCTTGTAGTACAGAGGATTTCTGAAAAACTCTTTAGGTTCCAGAAATCACGGGATATGAGGCCAGGTCAAGGCACACCTTGTCCCATGCACTACAGAGGATTTCTGAAGAACTGTTTAGGTTCCAGAAACCATGGGGTCTGTGCCCTGGTAAAGACACTCTGGATCCCTTGCAGTACAGAGGATATCTGAAGAACTGTTTAGGTTCCAGAAACTGAGGCGACAATGGCCTGGTTAAGGCACGCTGGATCCCTTGCAGGACAGAGGATTTCTGAAGAACTGTTTAGGTTCCAGAAACTGCAGGGTCCATGGCCTGTTCATGGTGTTCTGGATCCCTTGTAGTACAGAGGATTCCTGAAGAACTGTTTACGTTACAGAAACTGCAAGATCTTAGGCCTGGTCAAGGCATGCTGGACCCCTAGCAGTAAAGCTGATGTCTGAAGAACTGTTTAGGTTCCAGAAATCGGGGGGTCCAAGGTCTAGACAAGGTGCACTTCATCCCTTGCAGGAAAGACCATTTCTAAAGAACTGTTTAGGTTCCAGAAACCACAGTGTGCATGGTCTGGTGAAGACACGATGGATGCCTTGCAGTACAAAGGATTTCTGAAGAACTGCTTAGGTACCAGAAACCACGGGGTCCATGGCTTGGCCAAGATGTTTTGGATCCCTTACAGTACAGATTATTTGTGAATAACTGTTTATGTTCCAGAAATCCACGGGGTCGAGGCCTGGTCCAAGGCACACTTGATCCTTGCAGTAGAGGATTTCTGAAGAACTGTTTAGGTTCCAGAGATGGTGGGGTCTGTGCCAGTTGAAGACACTCAGAATCCCTTGCAGAACTGAGGATTGTTTAGGTTCCAGAAACTGAGGCATCCATGGCCTAGTCAAGGCACACTGGATCCTTTGCAGTACTGAGGATTTCTGAAGTACTGTTTAGGTTCAAGAAATCATGGGGTCCTTGGCCTGGTCAAGGCATGCTGGATCCCTTGCAGTACTCATGATTTCAGAAGAACTGTTTAGGTTCCAGAAACTGTGGGGTCTGTGCTCTGGTGAAGGCACATTGGATCCCTTGCAGTAGAGAGGATTTCTGATTAACTGAATCGGTTCCAGAAACTGCAGTGTGCATGTCTTGATGAAGGCAAGATGGATGCCTTACAGTACAGAGGAATTCTGAAGAACTGTTTAGGTTCCAGAAACCACTGGGTCTATGGCCTGGATAAGGCATTCTGGATCACTTGTAGTACAGAGAAATTCTGAAGAACTGTTTAGATTCCAGAAACCGTGTGGTCTGTGCTCTGGTGAAGGCACGACGCATCCCTTGCAGTAGAGTATATTTTTAGAAACTGTTTAGGTTCCAGAAATCGAGAGGTCTGGGGCCTACTCAAAGCATGCTGGATTCCATGTGGAAGAGAGGATTCCTGAAAAACTCTTTAGGTTCCAGAAACAGTGGAATCCATGGCCTGGTCTAGGCACACTGGATCCCTTGCAGAATGAAGGATTTCGGAAGAACTGTTTCGGTTACAGAAATTGCGAGATCTGTCACCTGGTCAAGGCATGCTGGATCCCTTGCAGTAAAGCTGATGTCTGAAGAACTGTTTAGGTTCCAGAAATCGCGGGGTCTGAGGTCTAGTCAAGGCACACTTGATCCATTGCAGTAAAGATGATTTCTGAAGAACTGTTTAGGTTTCAGAAACCGCGGTGTGCATGGTCTGGTGAAGGCACACTGGAGCCTTGCAGTACAGAGGATATCTGATGAACTGCTTAGGTTCCAGAAACCACGGGGTCCATGGCATGTTCAAGGTGGTATGGATCCCTTGCAGTACAGAGGATTTCTGAAGAACTGTTTATGTTCCAGAAACCATGGGGTCTGTGCCCTGGTAAAGACACTCTGGATCCCTTGCAGTACAGTGGATTTCTGAATTATTGTTTAGGTTCCAGAAACAGAGGCATCCATGGCCTGGTCAAGGCACGCTGGATCCCATGGAGGACTGAGGATTCTGAAGAACTGTTTAGGTTCCAGAAACAGCGGGGTCCATGGCCTGGTCAAGGTGTTCTGGATCCCTTGTAGTACAGAGGATTTCTGAAGAACCGTTTGGTTCCAGAAACTGTGGGGTCTGTGCTCTGGTGAAGGCAAGCTGGATCCCTTGCAGTAGAGAGGATTTCTGAAAAACTGTTAAGGTTCCAGAAATTGAGGGGTCCGTTGCCTGGTCTAGGCACTGTGGATCCCTTGCTGTACAGAGAATTTCTCAAAAGTTGTTTAGGTTTCAGAAATCAGGGAGTCCATGGCCTGGTCAAGGCACACTGGATCCCTTGCAGTACAGAGGATTTCTGAAGAACTGTTTATGTTCCAGAAATTGCAGTGTCTGTGGCCTGGTGAAGGCAGACTCTATCCCTTCCATTAAGGAGGATTTCTTAAGAACTGTTTAGGTTACAGAAACCGTAAGATCTTTGGACTGGTTAAGGCACGCTGGAACCCTAACAGTAAAGCTGATGTATGAAGAACTGTTAAGGTTCCAGAAATCGCATGATTTGAGGTGTAGACAAGGCGCACATGATCCCTTGCAGAAAAGACCATTTCAGAAGAACTGTTTAGCTTCCAGAAACCGCGGTGTCCATGGTCTGGTGAAGGCACTCTGGATGCCTTGCAGTAGAGAGGATTTCTGAAAAACTGCTTAGGTTCCAGAAACCACGGGGTCCATGTCATGGTCAAGGTGTACTGGATCCCTTGTAGTACAGTGGATTTCTGAAGAACTGTTTAGGTTCCAGAAACAATGGAGACTGTGCTCTGGTGAAGGCACGCTGGATTCCTTGCAGTAGAGAGGATTTCTGAAATACTGTTTAGGTTCCAGAAACTGAGGGGTGCATTGCCTGGTCCAGGCACGGTGGATCACTTGCAGTGTACAGGATTTCTCAAAAGCTGTTTAGGTTTCAGAAATCTTGGAGTCCTTGGCCTGGTCAAGGCACACTGGATCCTTTGCAGTATAGAGGATTTATGAAGAACTGTTTATGTTCCAGAAATTGCAGGGTCTGAGGGTGGGTCATGGCACACATGACCCCTTGCAGTACAGAGGATTTCTGAAGAACTGTTTAGGTTCCAGAAATTGAGAGGTCTGTGCCCTGGTGAAGACACTCTAGATCTCTTGCAGTACAGAGGATTTCTGAAGAACTGTTTAGGTTCCAGAAATTGAGGCTTCCATGGCCTGGTCAAGGCACCCTGGATCCCTTGCAGGACAAAGGATTTCTGAAGAACTGTTTAGGTTCAAGAAACCACTGGGTGCAAGGCCTGGTCATGGCACACTGGATCCTTTGCAGAACACAGGATTTCTGAAAAACTGTTTAGGTTCCAGAAATCGAGGGGTCTGTGTCCTGCTCAAGGCATGTTGAATCCCGTGCGGTACTGAGGATTTCTGAAAAACTCTCTAGGTTCCAGAAACAGCAGGGTCCATGGCCTGGTCAAGGCATTCTGGATCCCTCGTAGTACAGAGAATTTCTGAAGAACTGTTTAGGTTCCAGAAACAGTGGGGTCTGTGCTCTGGTGAAGGCACACTGCATGCCTTGCAGTAGAGTTGATTTCTGAAAAACTGTTTAGGTTCCACAAATCAAGGGGTCAGTGGCCTGCACAAGGCATGTTGGATCCTGTGCGGTACAGAGGAATTCTGAAAAACTCTTTAGGTTCCAGAAACAGTGGGGTCCATGGCCTGGACAAGGCACACTGGATCCCTGGGCAGAACAGAGGATTTCTGAAGAACTGTGAAGGTTCCATAAACTACGGGGTCTGTGCCCTGGTGAAGGCACACTGGATCCCTTGCAGTACAGAGGATTTCTGATGAACTGTTTAGGTTTCAGAAATCGCAGTGTCCAAGGCCTGGTGAAAGCAAGCTGGATGCCTTGCAGAACAGAGGATTTCTGATGTACTGTTTAGGTTCCAGAAACCACAGGGTCCATGGCCTGGTCAAGGCATTCTGGATCCCTTGTAGTACAGAGGATTTCTGAAGAACTGTTTAGGTTCCAGAAACTGTGGGATCTGTGCTCTGGTGAAGGCATGATGGATCCCGTGCAGTCCAGAGGATTCCTGAAAAACTATTTAGGATCCAGAAACAGTGGGATCCATGGCCTGGTCAGGGAATGCTGGATCCCTTCCAGTACAGAGGATTTCTCAAGAACTATTTACATTCCAGAAATTGCGGTGTCCGTGGCCTGGTGAAGGCACACTGGATCCCTTGCAGTACAGAGGATTTCTGAAGAACTGTTTAGGTTACAGAAATTGTGAGCTCTGTGACCTGGTCAAGGCACGCTGGGTCCCTAGCAGCAAAGCTGATGTCTGAAGAACTGTTTAGGTTCCAGAAATCAGGGGGTCAGAGGTCTAGACAAGGCGCACTTGATCCCTTGCAGTAAACACCATTACTGAAGAACTGTTTAGGTTCCAGAAACCGAGGTGTGCATGGCCTCGTGAAGGCACACTGGATCCCTTGCAGTACAGAGGATTTCTGAAGAACTGTTTAGGTTACAGAAATTGTGAGCTCTGTGACCTGGTCAAGGCACGCTGGGTCCCTAGCAGCAAAGCTGTTGTCTGAAGAACTGTTTAGGTTCCAGAAATCGGGGGGTCCGAGGTCTAGACAAGTGCACTTGATCCCTTGCAGTAAACACCATTTCTGAAGAACTGTTTAGGCTCCAGAAACCGTGGTGTGCATGGCCTGGTGAAGGCATGCTGGATGCCTTGCAGTACAGAGGATTTCTGATGTACTGTTTAGGTTCCAGAAACCACGGGGTCCATGGCCTAGTCAAGGCATTCTGAATCCCTTGTAGTACAGAGGATTTCTGAAGAACTGTTTAGGTTCCAGAAACCGTGGGATCTGTGCTCTGGTGAAGGCATGATGGATCCCGTGCAGTACAGAGGATTCCTGAAAAACTCTTTAGGATCCAGAAACAGCGGGATCCATGGCCTGGTCAAGGAACGCTGGATCCCTTCCAGTACAGAGGATTTCTGAAGAACTATTTACGTTCCAGAAATTGCGGTGTCCGTGGCCTGGTGAAGGCACACTGGATCCCTTGCAGTACAGAGGATTTCTGAAGAACTGTTTAGGTTACAGAAATTGTGAGCTCTGTGACCTGGTCAAGGCACGCTTGGTCCCTAGCAGCAAAGCTGATGTCTGAAGAGCTGTTTAGGTTCCAGAAATCGGGGGGTCAGAGGTCTAGACAAGGTACACTTGATCCCTTGCAGTAAACACCATTTCTGAAGAACTGTTTAGGCTCCAGAAACCGCGGTGTGCCTGGCCTGGTGAAGGCATGCTGGATGCCTTTCAGAACAGAGGATTTCTGATGAACTGTTTATGTTCCAGTAATCGTGGTGTCCATGGCCTGGTGAAGGCTCACTGGATCTCTTGGAGTATGAAAGATTTCTGAAGAACTGTTTAGGTTACAGAAACTGCAAGATCTTTGGCCTGGTCAAGGCATGCTGGATCCCTAGCAGTAAAGCTGATGTCTGAAGAACTGTTTAGTTTCCAGAAATCAGGGGTCTGAGGTCTAGACAAGGCGTACTTGATCCCTTGCAGTAAACACCATTTCTGAAGAACTGTTTAGGCTCCAGAAACCGCGGTGTGCATGGCCTGGTGAAGGCATGCTGGATGCCTCGTAGTACAGAGGATTTCTGATGAACTGCTTAGGTTCCAAAAACCACGGGGTCCATGGCTTAGCCAAGGTGTTTTGGATCCCTTGCAGTAGAGAGGATTTCTGAAGAACTGCTTATCTTCCAGAAATCACGGGGTCTGAGGCCTGGTCAAGGCACACTTGATCCCTTGCAGTAGAGAGGATTTCTGAAGAACTGCTTAGGTTCCAGAGATCGCGGGGTCTGTGCCCACGTGAAGACACTCTGAATCCCTTGCAGTACCGAGGATTTCTGAAGAACTGTTTAGGTTCCAGAAACTGAGGCATTCATGGCGTAGTCAAGGCACACTGGATCCTTTGCAGTACAGAGGATTTCTGAAGTACTGTTTAGGTTTAAGAAATCATGGAGTTCATGGCCTGGTCAAGGCACGTGGGATCCCCTTACAGTACACAGGATTTCTGAAGAACTGTTTAGGTTCCAGAATCCGTAGGGCTGTGCTCTGGTGAAGGCATGCTGGATCCCTTGCAGTAGAGAGGATTTCTGAAGAACTGATTAAGTTCCTGAAATCAAGGGGTCTGTGGCCTGCTCAAAGCATGCTGGTTCCCGTGGGGTACAGAGGATTTCTGAAAAACTCTTTAGGTTCCAGAAACTGCGGGGTTCATGGCCTGGTCAAGGCATGCTGGATCCCCTTGCAGAACTGATGATTTCTGAAGAACTGTTAAGGTTTCATAAACTGAGGGGTCTGTGCCCTGGTGAAGGCACACTGGATCCCTTGCAGTACAGAGCATTTATGATGAACTGTTTACCTTCCAGAAACCACAGTGTGCATGGCTTGGTGAAGGCAAGCTGGATGCTTTACAGTACAGAGGATTTCTGATGTACCATTTAGGTTCCAGAAACCCCAGGGTCCATGGCTCGGTCAATGCATTCTGGATTCCTTGTAGTACAGAGGATTTCTGAAGAACTGTTAAGATTCCATAAATTGCAGGGTCTTTGCCCTAGTGAAGGCACACTGGATCCCTTGCAGTACAGAGGATATCTGATGAACTGTTTAGCTTCCAGAAACTGCAGTGCCATGGCCTGGTGTAGGAAAGCTGGATGCCTTGCAGCACAAAGGATTTCTGATGTACTGTTTAGGTTCCAGAAACTACTGGGTCCATGACCTGGATAAGTCATTCTGGATCCCTTGTAGTACAGAGAAATTCTGAAGAACAGTTTAGGTTCCAGAAACCATGGGGTCAGTGCTCTGGTGAAGGCACGCTGCATTCCTTGCAGTAGAGTAGCTTTCTGAAAAATTGTTAAGGTTCCAGAAATTGAGGGGTCAGGGGCCTGCTCAAGGCAAGCTGGATCCCATGTGTACAGAGGATTTCTGAAAAACTCTTTAGGTTCCTGAAACAGCAGAATCCATTTCCTGGTCAAGGCATGCTGGATCCCTTGCAGTTGAGAGGATTTCTTAAGAACTGTTTATCTTCTAGAAATCGCGGTGTCTGTGGCCTGTTAAAGGCACACTGGATGCCTTGCAGTACAAAGGATTCCAGAAGAACTGTTTAGGTTACAGAAATTGCGAGATCTGTGGCCTGGTCAAGGCATGCTGGATCCCTAGCACTAAAGCTGAAGTCTGAAGATCTGTTTAGGTTCCAGAAGTCACAGGTCTGAGGTCTAGTCAAGGCACACTTGATCCCTTGCAGCAAAGATGATTTCTGAAGAATTGTTTAGCTTCCAGAAACCGCGGTGTGCATGGTCTGGTGAAGGTACGCTGGATGCCTTGCTGTACAGAGAGTATCTGAAGAACTGCTTAGGTTCCAGAAACTACGGGGTCTGTGGCTTGTTCAAGGTGTTCTGGATCCCTTGCAGCACAGAGGATTTCTGAAGAACTGTTTATGTTCCAGATACTGCAGGGTCTGTGCCCTGGAGAAGACACTCTGGATCCCTTGCAGTACAGAGGATTTCTTAAGAACTGTTTAGGTTCCAGAAACTGAGGCTTCCATGGCCTGGTCAAGGCAGTTTGGATCTCTTGCAGGACAGAGTATTTCTGAAGAACTGTTTAGGTCCATGGCCTGGTCAGGGCATGCAGGATCCCATGCAGTGCACAGGATTTCTGAAGAACTGTTTACGTTCCAGAAACTGAGGGGTCTGTGCTCTGGTGAAGGCACGCTGGATCCCTTGCAGTAGAGAGGTTTCTGAACTGTTTAGGTTCTAGAAATCGAGGGGTCTGAGGCCTGCTCAAGGCACGCTGGATACCGTGCGGTACCGAGCATTTCTGAAAAACTCTTTAGGATCCAGAAACTGTGGGGTCCATGGCCTGGTCAAGGCATGCAGGATCCCTTGCAGATTAGAGGATTTCTGAAGAACTGTTAAGGTTCCATAAACTGCGGGGTCTGAGCCCAGGTGAAGGCACACTGGATCCCTTGCAGTACAGAGTATTTCTGATAAACTGTTTAGGTTCCAGAAACTGCAGTGTGCATGGCATGGTGAAAGGAAAGCTGGATGCCTTACAGTACAGAGGATTTCTGATGTACTGTTTAGATTCCAGAAACCATGGAGTCCATGGCCTGGTCAAGGTGTTCTGGATCCATTGTAGTGCAGAGGATTTCTGAAGAATTGTTTAGGTTCCGGAAACCATGGGTTCTGTGCACTGGTGAAGGCACACTGCATCCCTTGCAGTAGAGTAGATTTCTGAAAAACTGTTTAGGTTCCAGAAATCGAGGGGTCTGGGGCCTGCTCAAGGCAAGCTGGATCCCTTGTAGTACAGAGAATTTCTGAAAAACTCTTTAGGTTCCAGAAATCGCAGGGTATGAGGCCAGGTCAAGGCACACTTTGTCCCATGCACTACAGAGGATTTCTGAAGAACTGTTTAGGTTCCAGAAACCATGGGGTCTGTGCCCTGGTAAAGACACTCTGGATCCCTTGCATTACAGAGGATATCTGAAGAACTGTTTAGGTTCCAGAAACTGAGGCGACAATGGCCTGGTTAAGGCACGCTGGATCCCTTGCAGGACAGAGGATTTCTGAAGAACTGTTTAGGTTCCAGAAACTGCAGGGTCCATGGCCTGTTCATGGTGTTCTGGATCCCTTGTAGTACAGAGGATTCCTCAAGAACTGTTTACGTTACAGAAACCGCAAGATCTTAGGCATGGTCAAGGCATGCTGGACCCCTAGCAGTAAAGCTGATGTCTGAAGAACTGTTTAGGTTCCAGAAATCAGGGGGTCCTAGGTCTAGACAAGGTGCACTTCATCCCTTGCAGGAAAGACCATTTCTAAAGAACTGTTTAGGTTCCAGAAACCACAATGTGCATGGTCTGGTGAAGACACGATGGATGCCTTGCAGTACAAAGGATTTCTGATGAACTGCTTAGGTACCAGAAACCATGGGGTCCATGGCTTGGCCAAGGTGTTTTGGATCCCTTACAGTACAGATTATTTGTGAATAACTGTTTATGTTCCAGAAATCACGGTGTCCGAGGCCTGGTCAAGGCACACTTGATCCCTTGCAGTAGAGAGGATTTCTGAAGAACTGTTTAGGTTCCAGAGATGGTGGGGTCTGTGCCCAGTTGAAGACACTCAGAATCCCTTGCAGAACTGAGGATTGTTTAGGTTCCAGAAACTGAGGTGTCCATGGCCTAGTCAAGGCACACTGGATCCTTTGCAGTACTGAGGATTTCTGAAGTACTGTTTAGGTTCAAGAAATCGTGGGGTCCTTGGCCTGGTCAAGGCATGCTGGATCCCTTGCAGTACTCATGATTTCAGAAGAACTGTTTAGGTTCCAGAAACTGTGGGATCTGTGCTCTGGTGAAGGCACATTGGATCCCTTGCAGTAGAGAGGATTTCTGATGAACTGAATCGGTTCCAGAAACTGCAGTGTGCATGTCTTGATGAAGGCAAGATGGATGCCTTACAGTACAGAGAATTCTGAAGAACTGTTTAGGTTCCAGAAACTACTGGGTCTATGGCCTGGATAAGGCATTCTGGATCACTTGTAGTACAGAGGAATTCTGAAGAACTGTTTAGATTCCAGAAACCGTGTGGTCTGTGCTCTGGTGAAGGCACGCCGCATCCCTTGCAGTAAAGTATATTTTTAAAAACTGTTTAGGTTCCAGAAATCGAGAGGTCTGGGGCCCGCTCAAAGCATGCTGGATTCCGTGTGGAAGAGAGGATTCCTGAAAAACTTTTTAGGTTCCAGAAACAGTGGAATCCATGGCCTGGTCTAGGCACACTGGATACCTTGCAGAATGGAGGAATTCGGAAGAACTGTTTAGGTTACAGAAATTGCAAGATCTGTCACCTGGTCAAGGCATGCTGGATCCCTTGCAGTAAAGCTGATGTCTGAAGAACTGTTTAGGTTCCAGAAATCGTGGGGTCTGAAGTCTAGTCAAGGCACACTTGATCCATTGCAGTAAAGATGATTTCTGAAGAACTGTTTAGGTTCCACAAACCACGGTGTGCATGGTCTGGTGAAGGCACGCTGGAGCCTTGCAGTACAGAGGATATCTGATGAACTGCTTAGGTTCCAGAAACCACGGGGTCCGTGGCATGTTCAAGGTGGTCTGGATCCCTTGCAGTAGAGAGGATTTCTGAAGAACTGTTTATGTTCCAGAAATCGCGGTGTCCATGGCCTGCTGAAGGTACACTGGATCCCTTGCTTTATGGAGGCTTTCCGAAGAACTGTTTAGGTTTCAGAAATCGCTAGATCTGTGACATGGTCAAGGCATGCTGGATCCCTAGCAGTAAAGCTGATGTCTGAAGAACTGTTTATGTTCCAGAAATCGCGGGGTACGAGGCCAGGTCAAGACACACTTTGTCCAGTGCAGTACAGAGGAATTCTGAATTATTGTTTAGGTTCCAGAAACTGAGGCGTCCATGGCCTGGTCAAGGCACACTGGATCCCATGGAGGACTGAGGATTCTGAAGAACTGTTTAGGTTCCAGAAACAGCGGGGTCCATGGCCTGGTCAAGGTGTTCTGGATCCCTTGCAGTACAGAGGATTTCTGAAGAACCGTTTCAGTTCCAGAAACTGTGGGGTCTGTGCTCTGGTGAAGGCAAGCTGGATCCCTTGCAGTTGAGAGGATTTCTGAAAAACTGTTAAGGTTCCAGAAATTCAGGGGTCCGTTGCCTGGTCTAGGCACTGTGGATCTCTTGCTGTACAGAGAATTTCTCAAAAGTTGTTTAGGTTTCAGAAATCAGGGAGTCCATGGCCTGGTCAAGGCACGCTGGATCCCTTGCAGTACAGAGGATTTGTGAAGAACTGTATATGTTCCAGAAATCACAGGGTCCAAGGCCAGGTCAAGACACACTTGATCCCTTGCAGTACAGAGTATTTCTGAAGAACTGTTTAGATTCCAGAAACTGCGGGGTCTATGCCCTGGTGTAGACACTCTGGATCCCTTGCAGTACAGAGGATTTCTGAAGAACTGTTTAGGTTACAGAAACTGCGGGGTCTGTGCCCTGGTGTAGACACTCTAGATCCCTTGCAGTACAGTGGATTTCTGAAGAACTGTTTAGGTTCCAGAAACTGAGGCTTCCATAGCCTGGTCAAGGCACATGGGATCCCTTGCAGTACAGAGGATTTCTGAAGACCTGTTTAAGTTCCAGAAACTGTAGGGTCCATGACCTGGTCAAGGCACACTGGATCCCTTGCAGTAGAGAGGATTTCTGAAAAACTGTTTAGGTTCCAGAAATCGAGGGGTCTGTGGCATGATCAAGGCATGCTGGATCCCATGCGGTACAGAGGATTTCAGAAAATCTCTTTAGGTTCCAGAAACAGCAGGCTCCATGGCCTGGTCAAGGCATGCTGGATCCCTTGCAGATCAGAGGATTTCTGAAGAACTGTTAAGGTTCCATAAACTGCGGGGTAGGTGCCCTGGGGAAGGCATGCTGGATCTCTTGCAGTAGAGTAGATTTCTGAAAACTGTTTAGAATCCAGAAATGGCGGTGTCCATGTAATGGTGAAGGCAAGCTGGATGCCTTGCAGAACAGAGGATTTCTGATGAACTGTTTAGGTTCCAGAAACCACGGGGTCCATGGCATGGTCAAGGCATTCTGGATCCCTTATAGTACAAAGGATTTCTGAAGAGCTGTTTAGGTTCCACAAAATGTGGGGTCTGTGCTCTGGTGAAGGCATGCTGTATCCCTTGCAGTAGAATAGATTTCTGAAAAACTGATTAGGTTTCAGAAATTGAAGGGTCTGTGGCCTGCTCAAGGCATGCTGGATCCCGTGCGTTACAGAGGATTTCTCAAAAACTCTTTAGGTTCCAGAAACAGTGGGATCCATGGCCTGGTCAAGGCATGCTGGATCCCTTGCAGAACAGAGGATTTCTGAAGAACTGTTTATGTTCCAGAAATCGCGATGCCCATGGCCAGGTGAAGGCACACTGGATCCCTTGCAGTACGAAGGATTTTTGATGAACTGTTTAGATTAAAGAAATCGCAAGATCATTGGCCTGGTCAAGGCATGCTGGATCCCTAGCAGTAAGCCTGATGTCTGAAGAACTGTTTAGGTTCCAGAAATCACGGGGTCCAAGGTCTAGACAAGGCGCAAATGATCCCTTGTAGTGAAGACCATTTCTGAAGAACTGCTTAGTTTCCAGAAACCGCAGTGTGCATGGTCTGGTGAAGGCACACTGGATGCCTTCCTGTACAGAGGATTTCTGATGAACTGCATAGGTTCCAGAAACCACGGGGTAATTGGCTTGTTCAAGGACTTCTGGATCCCTTGCAGTAGAGAGGATTTCTGAAGAACTGTTTATGTTTTTTTTTAATTTTATTTAGCTTTTGTTGACCGGGTAAGTGCACTAGACAATTTCTGACTATTTTCAGGCACGATCCGGGGGAGGGGGGATACAGATGAATGCCAAATGACCTTGAACCAGATTAAGCTGTTGGTGGTATTTTTAGTGAATGAGGGAAATTTGGCCAGGACACCTGGGAAATTCCCCTACTCTTTTCGAGAAGTGCCATGGGATCTTTAACATCCACCTGAACTACCACCAATCCAGGCAGATGGGACCTCGGTTTAACGTCTCATCCGAAAGACGGCACCTCAACAGTGCAGCACCCCTCTCATGCTGCACTGCAGTGTCAGTACTGGGATATTAACCCAAGTGCCAGATGTGGGAACTGAACCCACAGCCCTCTGATCTCCCAGCCTCAGAGGCGAGTGTGCTACCTACTGAGCCACTGACACTGCTAAACAGTTCTTCAGACATTGTTCCAGAAATCACGGTGTGTGAGGCCTGGTCAAGGCACACTTGAACCCTTGCAGTACAGAGGATTTCTGAAGAATTTTTTAGGTTCCAGAAACTATGGGGTCTGTGCCCGGGTGAGGACACTCTGAAACCCTTGCAGTACCGAGGATTTCTGAAGAACTCTTTAGGTTCCAGAAACTGAGGCATCCATGGCCTGGTCAAAGCACACTGGATCCATTGCAATACAGAAGATTTCTGAAGTTCAGTTTAGGTTCAAAAAATAGCGGGGTCAATGGCCTTGTCAAGGCACGCTGGATCCCTTGCAGTACTCAGGATATCAAAAGAACTGTTTAGGTTCCAGTAACAGTGGGGTCTACACTCTGGTGAAGGCATGCTGGATCCCTTGCAGTAGAGAGGATTTCTGAAAAACTTTTTATGTTCCAGAAATCAAGGGGACTGTAGCCAGCTCAAAGCATGCTGGATCCCGTGTGGTACAAAGGATTTCTGAAACACTCTTCAGGTTCCAGAAACTGTGGGGTCCATGGCCGGGTCAAGGCATGCTGGATCTCTTGCAAAACAGAGAATTTCTGAAGAACTGTTAAGGATCCATAAACTGCAGGCTCTGTGCCCTGGTGAAGGCACACTGGGTCCCTTGCAGTACAGAGGATTTCTGATGAACTGTTTAGGTTCCAGAAACCAAGGGGTCCGTGGCCTGGTCAAGACATTCTGAATCCCTTGTAGTACAGAAGATTTCTGAAAAACTTTTAGGTTCCAGAAACCGTGGGGTCTCTGCTCTGGTGAAGGCATGCTGCATCCCTTGCAGTAGAGTAGATTTCTGAAAAACTGCTTAGGTTCCAGATATCGAGGGGTCTGTGGCCTGCTCAAGGCATGCTGGATCCCGTGTGGTACAGAGGATTTCTGAAAAACACTTTAGATTCCAGAAACAGTGGGATCCATGGCTTGGTCAAGGCATGCTGGATCCTTTGCAGCATGGAGGATTTCTGAAGAACTGTTTAGGATAAAGAAATTGCGAGATCTGTGGCCTGGTCAAGGCACGCTGGATCCCTTGCAGTACAGAGGATTTCTGAAGAACTGTTTAGGTTCCAGTAACTGAGGCTTCCATGGCCTGGTCAAGGCACGCTGGATCCCTTGCAGAACAAAGGATTTCTGAAGAACTCTTTCGGTTCAAGAAATCACGGGGTCCATGCTCTGGTCAAGGCACACTGGATCCCTTGCAGTACACAGGATTTCTGAAGAACTGTTTAGGTTCCAGAAACTGTGGGGTCTGTGCACTTGTGAAGGCACACTGGATCCCTTGTAGTACAGAGGATTTCTGATTAACTGTTTAGGTACCAGAAATGGTGCTGTCCATGGCCTGGTGAAGGCACACTAGATGCCTTGCAGTACAGTGGATTTCTGATGAACTGTTTAGGTTCCAGAAGCCACGGGGTCCATGGCCTGGTCAAGGCTTTATGCATCCCATGTAGTACAGAGAATTTCTGAAGAACTGTTTAGGTTCCAGAAACTGTAGGGTCTGTGCTCTGGTGAAGGAATGCTGCATCCCTCGCAGTAGAGTAGACTTCTGAAAAACTGTTTAGGTTCCAGAAATTGAGGGTTTGGTGGCCTGTGCAAGGCAAGCTGGATACCGTGTGGTATAG
Source organism: Neoceratodus forsteri (assembly GCA_016271365.2). Classification (NCBI taxonomy): domain Eukaryota; kingdom Metazoa; phylum Chordata; order Ceratodontiformes; family Ceratodontidae; genus Neoceratodus; species Neoceratodus forsteri. Next base: position 376,027,025 of record CM028133.1, read on the forward strand.
AGGATTCCTGAAACAGTGGGATCCATTGCCTGGTCCAGGCATGCTGGATTCCTTGCAGTACAGTGGATTTCTGAAGAACTATTTATGTTCCAGAAATTGTGGTGTATGTGGCCTGGTGAAGGCACACTGGATCCCATGCAGTACGGAGGATTTCTGAAGAACTGTTTAGGTTACAGAAATCGCAAGATTTGTGGCCTGGTCAAGGCAAGCTGGATCCCAAGCAGTAAAGCTGATGTCTGAAGAACTGTTTAGGATCCAGAAATCGTGGGGTCTGTGGTCTAGTCAAGGCTCACTTGATCCCTTGCAGTAAAGATGATTTCTGAAGAACTGTTTAGGTTCCCAGAAACCACCGTGTGCATCTTCTGGTGAAGAGATGCTGGATGCCTTGCAGTACAGAGGATTTCTGATGAACTGCTTAAGTTCCACAAACCACGGGGTCCATGGCTTGGTCAAGGTGTTATGGATCCCTTGCAGTACAGAGGTTTTCTGAAGAACTATTTATGTTCCAGAAATCACGAGGCCTGAGGCCTGGTCTAGGCACACTTGATCCCATGCAGTACAGAGGATTTCTGAAAAACTGTTTGTGTTCCAGAAATCACAGTGTCCATGACCTGGTCTTGGCATGCAGGATCCCTTGCAGTACATACGATTTCTGAAAAACTGTTTAGGTTCCAGAAATGATGGGGTTTGTGCCCAGGTTAAGGCACAGTGTATCCCTTGCAGTACAGAGAATTTTTTGAAAAACTGTATGGGTTCCAGAAATCGAGGGGTCCATGATGTGCTGAAGGCCTGCTGGATCCCGTGCAGTACAGAGGATTTCTGAAAAGCTGTTTAGGTTACAGAAATCTTGGAGTCCATGTCCTTGTCAGGGCATGCTGCATCCTTGCTGTAGAGATGATTTCTGAAAAGCTGTTTAGGTTACAGAAATCACGGGGTCCATGGACTGGTCAAGGAATGCTGGATCCCTTGCACTACAGAGGATTTCTGTAGAACTGTTTAGGATCCAGAATTCAAGGGGTCCATGGACTGATCAAGGCACACCAGATACCTTTCAGTACAGGGCATTCCTGAAGAAATGTTTAGGTTCCAGAAATCAAGGGATCTGTGGCCTGGTCAAGGCATGCTATATCCCTTGCAGCACCGAGGATTCCTGAAAAATTGTTTAGGTTCCAGAAAGAGAGGGCTCTGTGGCCTGATCAAGGTAGGCTGGATCCATTGCAGTACAGAGGATTTCCGAAAAAATGGTTAGGTGCAAATAATTGAGTGGACCATGCCCTGGTCAAGGCATGTAGGATCTCTTGCAGTACATAAGATTTCTGAAGAATGGTTTAGGTTACAGAAATCACGAGATCTGTGACCTGGTCAAGGCACACTGGATCCCTAGCAGCAAAGCTGATGTCTGAAGAACTGTTTAGATTACAGAAATCACGGGGTCCTAGGTCAGTTCAAGGCACACTTGATCCCTTGCATTAAAGACCATTTCTGAAGAACTATTTAGGTACCAGAAACCGCGGTGTCCATGGTCAGGTGAAGTCACTCTGGATGCCTTGCAGTACAAAGGATTTCTGGTGAACAGCTTAGGTTCCAGAAACCACGGGGTCCATGTCCTGGTCAAGGTGTCCTGGATCCCTTGTAGTACAGTTGATTTCTGAATAACTGTTTAGGTTCCAGAAACAGTGGGGTCTGTGGTCTGGTGAAGGCACGCTGGATCCCTTGCAGTAGAGAGGATTTCTGAAGAACTGTTTAGGTTCCAAAAATTGAGGGGGTCCATTGCCAGGTCAAGGCACTGTGAATCACTTGCTGTACAAAGGATTTCTCAAAAGCTGTTTAGGTTTCAGAAATCGGGGAGTCCATGGCCAGGTGAAGGCACGGTGGATCCCTTGCAGTACAGAGGATTTCTGAAGAACTGTTTATGTTCCAGAAATCACGGGGTCCGAGGCCTGGTCAAGGCACACTTGATCCCTTGCATTACAGAGGATTTCAGAAGAACTGTTTAGGTTCCTGAAACCATACAGTCTGCGCTCTGGTGAAGGTACACTGGATCCCTTGCAGTAGAGAGGATTTCTGAAAAACTGTTTAGGTTCCAGAAACTGAGGGGTCTGTTGCCTGCTCTAGGCACAGTGAATCCCTTGCTCTACAAAGGATTTCTCAAAAGCTGTTTAGGTTTCAGAAATTGGGAAGTCTGTGGCCTGGTGAAGACACTCTGGATCCCTTGTAGTACAGAGGGGATTTCTGAAGAACTGTTTAGGTTCCAGAAACTGCGGGGTCTGTGCCCTGATGAAGACACTCTAGATGCCTTGCAGTACAAAGGATTTCTGGTGAACAGCTTAGGTTCCAGAAACCATGGGGTCCATGTCCTGGTCAAGGTGTTCTGGATCCCTTGCAGGACAGAGGATTTCTGAAGAACTGTTTAGGCTCCAGAAACTGAGGCTTCCATGGCCTGGTCAAGGCATGCTGGATCCCTTGCAGGACAGAGGATTTCTGAAGAACTGTTTAGCTACAAGAAACCGTGGGGTCCATGGCCTGGTGAAGGCAAGCTGGATACCTTGCAGTACAGAGGATTTCTTATGTACTGTTTAGGTTCCAGAAACCACGGGGTCCATGGCCTGGTCAAGGCATGCTAGATCCCTTGCACTACACAGGATTTCTGAAGAAACGAATGTTCCAGAAATCGTGAGGTCTGAGGCCTGGTCAAGGCACACTTGATCCCTTGCAGTACAGAGGATTGCTTAAGAACTTTGTAGGTTCCAGAAACAGCAGAGTCTGTGACCAGGTGAAGACACTATGGATCCCTTGCAGTACCAAGGATTTCTAAAGAAGAGTTTAGGTTCCAGAAACTGAGGCCTCCAAGGCCTGGTCAAGGCCCGCTGGATCTCTTGCAGGACAGAGGATTTCTGAAGAACTGTTTAGGCTCCAGAAACCACAGAGTCTGTGCCCTGGTGAAGACACTCTGGATCCCTTGCAGTACAGAGGATTTCTAAAGAACTGTTTAGGTTCCAGAAACTGAGGTGTACAAGGTCTGGTCAAGGCACACTGGATCCCTTGCAGGACAGAGGATTTCTAAAGAACTGTTTAGGTTCCAGAAACTGAGGTGTACAAGGTCTGGTCAAGGCACACTGGATCCCTTGCAGGACAGAGGATTTCTGAAGAACTGTTTAAGTTCCAGAAACAATGGGGTCTGTCACCAGGTGAAGACACTATGGATCCCTTGCAGTACCAAGGATTTCTAAAGAAGAGTTTAGGTTCCAGAAACTGAGGCCTCCAAGGCCTGGTCAAGGCCCGCTGGATCTCTTGCAGGACAGAGGATTTCTGAAGAACTGTTTAGGCTCCAGAAACCACAGAGTCTGTGCCCTGGTGAAGACACTCTGGATCCCTTGCAGTACAGAGGATTTCTGAAGAACTGTTTATGTTCCAGAAATTGTGGTGTCCACGGCCTGGTGAAGGCACACTGTATCCTTTGCAGTATGAAAGATTCCTGAAGAACTGATTACGTTACAGAAACCGCAAGATCTTAGGCGTGGTCAAGGCATGCTGGTCCCCTAGCAGTAAAGTCTGAAAAACTTTTTAGGTTCCACAAATCGGGGGGTCCAAGGTCTAGACAAGGCGCACTTACTCCCTTGTAGTAAAGACCATTTCTAAAGAACTGTTTAGGTTCCAAAAACCACAGTGTGCATGGTCTGGTGAAGACATGATGGATGCCTTGCAGTACAGAGGATTTCTGATGAACTGCTTAGGTACCAGAAACCACTGGGTCCATGGCTTGGCCAAGGTGTTTTGGATCCCTTGCAGTACAGATTATTTCTAAAGAACTGTTTATGTTCCAGAAATCGAGGTGTCCGAGGCCTGGTCAAGGCACACTTGATCCCTTGCTGTAGAGAAGCTTCCTGAAAAGCTCTTTAGGTTCCAGTAACAGGAGAGTCCATGGCCTGGTCTAGGCACACTCGATCCCTTGCAGAATGGAGGATTTCGGAAGGACTGTTTAGGTTACAGAAATCGCGACATCTGTCACCTGGTCAAGGCATGCTGGATCCCTTGCAGTAAAGCTGATGTCTGAAGAACTGTTTAGGTTCAAGAAACCACAGTGTGCATGGTCTGGTCAAGGCACGCTGGATCCCTAGCAGTAAAGCTGATGTCTGAAGAACTGTTTTTGTTCCAGAAATCGTAGGGTATGAGGCCAGGTCAAGGCACACTTTGTCCCATGCAGTACAGAGGATTTCTGAAGAACTATTTAGGTTCCAGAAACCACGGGATCTGTGCCCTGGTAAAGACACTCTGGATCCCTTGCAGTACAGTGGATTTCTGAATTATTGTTTAGGTTCCAGAAACAGAGGCATCCATGGCCTGGTCAAGGCACGCTGGATCCCATGGAGGACTGAGGATTTCTGAAGACCTGCTTAGGTTCCAGAAACAGCGGGGTCCATGGCCTGGTCAAGGTGTTCTGGATCACTTGTAGTACAGAGGATTTCTGAAGAACCGTTTTGGTTCCAGAAACTGTGAGGTCTGTGCTCTGGTGAAGGCAAGCTGAATCCCTTGCAGTAGAGAGGATTTCTGAAAAACTGTTAAGGTTCCAGAAATTGAGGGGTCCATTGCCTGGTCTAGGCACTGTGGATCCCTTGCTGTACAGAGAATATCTCAAACGTTGTTTAGGTTTCAGAAATCAGGGAGTCCGTGGCCTGGTCAAGGCACGCTAGATCCCTTGCAGTACAGAGGATTTCTGAAGAACTGTATATGTTCCAGAAATCACAGGGTCCGAGGCCAGGTCAAGACACACTTGATCCCTTGCAGTACAGAGGATTTCTGAAGAACTGTTAAGGTTCCAGAAACTGCGGGGTCTGTGCCCTGGTGTAGACACTCTGGATCCCTTGCAGTACAGTGGATTTCTGAAGAACTGCTTAGGTTCCAGAAACTGAGGCTTCCATAGCCTGGTCAAGGCACATGGGATCCCTTGCAGGACAGAGAATTTCTGAAGAACTGTTTAGGTTCAAGAAACTGTAGGGTCCATGACCTGGTCAAGGCACACTGGATCCCATGCAGTACAAAGGATTTCTGAAGAAATGTTTAGGTTCCAGAAACTGTGGTGTCTGTGCTCTGGTAAAGGCATGCTGGATCCCTTGCAGTAGAAAGGATTTCTGAAAAACTGTTTAGGTTCCAGAAATCAAGGGGTCTGTGGTATGATCAAGGCATGCTGGATCCCATGCGGTACAGAGGATTTCGGAAAAACTCTTTAGGTTCCAGAAACAGCAGGGTCCATGGCCTGGTCAAGGCATGCCGGATCCCTTGCAGATCAGAGGATTTCTGAAGAACTGTTAAGGTTCCATAAACTGCGGGGTAGGTGCCCTGGGGAAGGCATGCTGGATCTCTTGCAGTACAGTAGATTTCTGAAAACTGTTTAGAATCCAGAAATGGAGGTGTCCATATAATGGAGAAGGCACGCTGGATGCCTTGCAGAACAGAGGATTTCTGACGAACTGTTTAGGTTCCAGAAACCACAGGGTCCATGGCATGGTCAAGGCACTCTGGATCCCTTATAGTACAAAGGATTTCTGAAGAGCTGTTTAAGTTCCACAAAACGTGGGGTCTGTGCTCTGGTGAAGGCATGCTGGATCCCTTGCAGTAGAATAGATTTCTGAAAAACTGATTAGGTTTCAGAAATTGAAGGGTCTGTGGCCTGCTCAAGGCATGCTGGATCCCATGTGTTACAGAGGATTTCTCAAAAACTCTTTAGGTTCCAGAAACAGTGGGATCCATGGCCTGGTCAAGGCATGCTGGATCCCTTGCAGAACAGAGGATTTCTGAAGAACTGTTTATGTTCCAGAAATTGCGGTGCCCGTGGCCAGGTAAAGGCACACTGAATCCCTTGCAGTATGAAGGATTTTTGATGAACTGTTTAGATTACAGAAATCGCAATATCTTTGGCCTGGTCAAGGCATGCTGGATCCCCAGCAGTAAGCCTGATGCCTGAAGAACTGTTTAGGTTCCAGAAATCACGGGGTCCAAGGTCTAGACAAGGCGCAAATGATCCCTGGCAGTGAAGACCATTTCTGAAGAACTGTTTGCTTTCCAGAAACCGCAGTGTGCATGGTCTGGTGAAGGCACACTGGATGCCTTCCTGTACAGAGGATTTCTGATGAACTGCATAGGTTCCAGAAACCACGGGGTCCATGGCTTGTTCAAGGTGTTCTGGATCCCTTGCAGTAGAGAGGATTTCTGAAGAACTGTTTATGTTCCAGAAAGCACGGTGTGTGAGGCCTGGTCAAGGCACACTTGAACCCTTGCAGTACAGAGGATTTCTGAAGAATTGTTTAGGTTCTAGAAACTACGGGGTCTGTGCCCGGGTGAAGACACTCTGAATCCCTTGCAATACCGAGGATTTCTGAAGAACTCTTTAGGTTCCAAAACTGAGGCGTCCATGGCCTGGTCAAAGCACACTGGATCCATTGCAATACAGAGGATTTCAAGTTCAGTTTAGGTTCAAAAATAGCGGGTCAATGGCCTTGTCAGGCATGCTGGATCCCCTTGCAGAACTCAGGATTTCAGAAGAACTGTTTAGGTTCCAGTAACAGTGGGTCTGCACTCTGGTGAGCACAGCTGGATCCGTTGCAGTAGGGAGATTTCTGAAAAACTTTTATGTTCCAGAAATCAAGGGGACTGTGGCCAGCTCAAAGCATGCTGGATCCCGTGTGTTACAAAGGATTTCTGAAACACTCTTTAGGTTCCAGAAACTGCAGGGTCCATGGCCAGGTCAAGGCATGCTGGATCTCTTGCAAAACAGAGAATTTCTGAAGAACTGTTAAGGTTCCATAAACTGTGGGCTCTGTGCCCTGGTGAAGGCACACTGGGTCCCTTGCAGTACAGAGAATTTCTGATAAAATGTTTAGGTTCCAGAAACCATGGGGTCCATGGCCTGGTCAAGATGTTATGAATCCCTTGTAGTACAGAAGATTTCTGAAAAACTTTTAGGTTCCAGAAACAGTGGGGTCTCTGCTCTGGTGAAGGCATGCTGCATCCCTTGCAGTAGAGTAGATTTCTGAAAAACTGCTTAGGTTCCAGATATCAAGGGGTCTATGGCCTGCTCAACGCATGCTGGATCCCGTGCAGCACAGAGGATTTCTGAAAAACACTTTAGGTTCCAGAAACAGCAGGATCCATGGCTTGGTCAAGGCATGCTGGATCCTTTGCAGCATGGAGGATTTCTGAAGAACTGTTTAGGATAAAGAAATTGTGAGATCTGTGGCCTGGTCAAGGCACGCTGGATCCCTTGCAGTACAGAGGATTTCTGAATAACTGTTTAGGTTCCAGTAACTGAGGCTTCCATGGCCTGGTCAAGGCACTCTGGATCCCTTGCAGGACAAAGGATTTCTGAAGAACTGTTTTGGTTCAAGAATTCACGGGGTCCATGCTCTGGTCAAGGCACGCTGGATCCCTTGCAGTACACAGGATTTCTGAAGAACTGTTTAGGTTCCAGAAACTGTGGGGTCTGTGCACTGGTGAAGGCACACTGGATCCCTTGTAGTACAGAGGATTTCTGATTAACTGTTTAGGTACCAGAAATGGCGCTATCCATGGCCTGGTGAAGGCACACTAGATGCCTTGCAGTACAGTGGATTTCTGACGGACTGTTTAGGTTCCAGAAGCCATGGGGTCCATGGCCTGGTCAAGGCTTTCTGCATCCCATGTAGTACAGAGAATTTCTGAAGAACTATTTAGGTTCCAGAAACCGTGGGGTCTGTGCTCTGGTGAAGGAATGCTGCATCCCTCGCAGTAGAGTAGACTTCTGAAAAACTGTTTAGGTTCCTGAAATCAAGGGTTATGTGGCCTGTGCAAGGCATGCTGGATACCGTGTGGTATAGATGATTTTTGAAAAACTCTTTAGGTTCCTGAAACAGTGGGGTTTGTGCTGTGGTGAAGGAACACTGCATCCCTTGCAGCAGAGTAGATTTCTGAAAAACTGTTTAGGTTCCAGAAATTGAGGGTTCGGTGGCCTGTGCAAGGCAAGCTGGATACCGTGTGGTATAGAGGATTCTTGAAACAGTGGGATCCATTGCCTGGTCCAGGCATGCTGGATTCCTTGCAATACAGTGGATTTCTGAAGAACTGTTTATGTTCCAGAAATCGTGGTGTCTGTGGCCTGGTGAAGACACACTGGATCCCATGCAGTACGGAGGATTTCTGAAGAACTGTTTAGGTTACAGAAATTGCAAGATTTGTGGCCCGGTCAAGGCACGCTGGAGCCCAAGCAGTAACGCTGATGTCTGAAGAACTGTTTAGGTTCCAGAAATCGTGGGGTCCGAGGTCTAGTCAAGGCTCACTTGATCCCTTGCAGTAAAGATGATTTCTGAAGAACTGTTTAGGTTCCAGAAACCACCGTGTGCATCTTCTGGTGAAGAGATGCTGCATGCCTTGCAGTACAGAGGATTTCTGATGAACTGCTTACGTTCCACAAACCACAGGGTCCATGGCTTGGTCAAGGTGTTATGGATCCCTTGCAGTACAGAAGGATTTCTGAACTATTTATGTTCCAAATCCATGAGGCTGAGCCTGGTCTAGGCACTGATCCATGCAGTACAGAGGATTTCTGAAGAACTGTTTGTGTTCCAGAAATCACAGTGTCCGTGACCTGGTCTTGCACACAGGATCCCTTGCAGTACATACAATTTCTGAAAAACTGTTTAGGTTCCAGAAATGATGGGGTTTGTGCCCAGGTTAAGGCACAGTGTATCCCTTGCAGTACAGATGATTTTTGAAAAACTGTATGGGTTCCAGAAATCGAGGGGTCCATGATGTGCTGAAGGCCTGCTGGATCCCGTGCAGTACAGATGATTTCTGAAAAGCTGTTTAGGTTACAGAAATCTTGGAGTCCATGTCCTTGTCAGGGCATGCTGCATCCTTGCTGTAGAGATGATTTCTGAAAAGCTGTTTAGGTTACAGAAATCACGGGGTCCATGGACTGGTCAAGGAATGCTGGATCCCTTGCATTACAGAGGATTTCTGTAGAACTGTTTAGGTTCCAGAATTCAAGGGGTCCATGGAGTGATCAAGGCACACTGGATACCTTTTAGTACAGGGCATTCCTGAAGAAATGTTTAGGTTCCAGAAATCAAGGGATCTGTGGCCTGGTCAAGGCATGCTATATCCCTTGTAGCACTGAGGATTCCTGAAAAATTGTTTAGGTTCCAGACAGAGAGGGGTCCGTGGCCTGATCAAGGCAGGCTGGATCCATTGCAGTACAGAGGATTTCCGAAAAAATGGTTAGGTGCAAGTAATTGAGTGGACCATGCCCTGGTCAAGGCATGTAGGATCTCTTGCAGTACATAAGATTTCTGAAGAACGGTTTAGGATCCAGAATTCAAGGGGTCAATGGCCTGGTCAAGGCACGCTGGGTCCCTTGCAGTACAGCGGATTTCTGAATAATTGTTTAGGTTCCATAAAATGTGAGGTCCATGGCCTGGTCAAGGCATGCTGGATCCCTTGCAGAACAGAGGATTTCTGAAGAACTGTTAAGGCTCCAAAAACTGTGGGGTGTGTGCCCTTGAGAAGGCACACTGTATCCCTTGCAGCGCAGAGGATTTCTGATGAACTATTTAGGTTTCAGAGACCACGGTATCCTTGGACTGGTGAAGGCATGCTGGATGCCTAGCAGTAGAGAGGATTTCTGAAAAACTGTTTAGGTTCCAGAAACCACGGGGTCCAAGGCCTGGTCAAAGCATTCTGGATCCCTTGAAGTACACAGGATTTCAGAAGAACTGTTTAGGTTCCGGAAACTGAAAGCTCCGTGGCCTGGTCAAGGCATAGTGGATCTCTTGCAGTACAAAGGATTTCTCAAAAGCTGTTTAGATTTCAGAAATCGGGCAGTACGTAGCCTGGTCAAGGCACACCGGATCCCTTGAAGTACAGAGGATTTCTGAAGAACTATTTATGTTCCAGGAATCATGGGGTCTGAGGCCTGGTCAAGGCACACTTGATCCATTGCAGTACAGAGGATTTCCGAAGAACTGTTTAGGTTCCAGAAATGGCGGTGTCCATGGCCTGTTCTCAGCATGCTGGATCCCATGCAGTACATAAGATTTCTGAAGAACTCTTTAGGTTCCAGAAATTATGGGGTCTGTGCCCAGGTGAAGGCACAGTGCATCCCTTGCAGTACAGAGGAGTTCTGAAAAAACAGCATGGGTTCCAGAAATCGAGGGGTCTATGACATGCTGAAGGCATGCTGGATCCCTTCCAGGAAAGCGGATTTCTGAAAAGCTGTTTAGGTTCCAGAAATCTAATGGTCCATGTCCTGGTCAAGGCACGGTGGATCCCTTGCTGTACAGAGGATTCCTGAAAAGCTGTTTAGGTTTCAGAATTTGAGTTGTCCATGGCCTGGTCAAGGCAAGCTGTATCCCTTGCAGTACACAGGATTTCTGAAGAACAGTATGATCCAGAACTCACGTGGTCCGAGGCCTTGTTAAGGTACACTTGATCCCTTGCAGTACAGAGGATTTCTGAAGAACTGTTTAGGCTCCAGAAACAGCAGGATCTGTGCCCAGGTGAAGACACTATGGATCCCTGCAGTACCGAGGATGTCTAAAGAATTGTTTAGGTACCAGAAACTGAGGCATCCAAGGCCAGGTCAAGGCACGCTGGATCCTTTGCAGGACAGAGGATTTCTGAAGAACTGTTTATGTTCCAGAAATCGTGGGGTCCAAGGCCTGGTCAAGGCACATTTGATCCGTTGCAGTACAGAGGATTTCTGAAGACCTGTTTAGGTTCCAGAAATGATGGGGTCTGTGCCGTGGTGAAGATAATCTGGATCCCTTGCAGGACAGTGGATTTCTGAAGAACTGTTTAGGTTCCAGAAACCACGTGGTCTGTGCCCTGGTAAAGACACTCTGGATCCCTTGCAGTAGTACAGAGGATTTCTGAAGAACCTCTTAGGTTCCAGAAACTGAGGTGTCCATGGCCAGACAAAGGCACCCTGGATAGCTTGCAGTACAGAGGATTTCTGAAGAACTGTTTAGGTTCAAGAAATTGCAGGATCCATGGACTGGTCAAGGCACGTTGGATCCCTTGTAGTACACAGAATTTCTGAGCAACTGTTTAGGTTACAGAAACCGTGTGGTCTGTTTTCTGGTGAAGGCATGCTTGATCTCTTGCAGTAGAGAGGATTTCTAAAAAAACTGCTTAGGTTCCAGAAATCAAGGGGTCTGTGGTCTGCTCAAGGCATGCTGAATCTTGTGCAGTACAGAGGATTTCTGAAGAACTGTTTAGGATAAAGAAATTGTGAGATCTGTGGCCTGGTCAAGGCACGCTGGATCCCTTGCAGTACAGAGGATTTCTGAAGAACTGTTTAGGTTCCAGTAACTGAGGCTTCCATGGCCTGGTCAAGGCACTCTGGATCCCTTGCAGGACCAAGGATTTCTGAAGAACTGTTTTGGTTCAAGAATTCACGGGGTCCATGCTCTGGTCAAGGCACGCTGGATCCCTTGCAGTACACAGGATTTCTGAAGAACTGTTTAGGTTCCAGAAACTGTGGGGTCTGTGCACTGGTGAAGGCACACTGGATCCCTTGTAGTACAGAGGATTTCTGATTAACTGTTTAGGTACCAGAAATGGCACTATCCATGGCCTGGTGAAGGCACACTAGATGCCTTGCAGTACAGTGGATTTCTGACGGACTGTTTAGGTTCCAGAAGCCATGGGGTCCATGGCCTGGTCAAGGCTTTCTACATCCCATGTAGTACAGAGAATTTCAGAAGAACTGTTTAGGTTCCAGAAACCATGGGGTCTGTGCTCTGGTGAAGGAATGCTGCATCCCTCACAGTAGAGTAGACTTCTGAAAAACTGTTTAGGTTCCTGAAATCAAGGGTTATGTGGTCTATGCAAGGCATGCTGGATACTGTGTGGTATAGATGATTTTTGAAAAACTCTTTAGGTTCCTGAAACAGTGGGGTCTGTGCTGTGGTGAAGGAACACTGCATCCCTTGCAGCAGAGTAGATTTCTGAAAAACTGTTTAGGTTCCAGAAATTGAGGGTTCGGTGGCCTGTGCAAGGCAAGCTGGATACCGTGTGGTATAGAGGATTCCTGAAACAGTGGGATCCATTGCCTGGTCCAGGCATGCTGGATTCCTTGCAGTACAGTGGATTTCTGAAGAACTGTTTATGTTCCAGAAATCGTGGTGTCTGTGGCCTGGTGAAGACACACTGGATCCCATGCAGTATGGAGGATTTCTGAAGAACTGTTTAGGTTACAGAAATTGCAAGATTTGTGGCCTGGTCAAGGCACGCTGGAGCCCAAGCAGTAACGCTGATGTCTGAAGAACTGTTTATGTTCCAGAAATCGTGGGGTCCAAGGTCTAGTCAAGGCTCACTTGATCCCTTGCAGTAAAGATGATTTCTGAAGAACTGTTTAGGTTCCAGAAACCACCGTGTGCATCTTCTGGTGAAGAGATGCTGATGCCTTGCAGTACAGAGGATTTCTGATGAACTGCTTAGTTCCACAAACCACAGGGTCCATGGCTTGGTCAAGGTGTTATGGATCCCTTGCAGTACAGAGGATTTCTGAACTATTTATGTTCCAGTAATCACGAGGCCCGAGGCCTGGTCTAGGCACACTTGATCCCATGCAGTACAGAGGATTTCTGAAGAACTGTTTGTGTTCCAGAAATCACGGTGTCCATGACCTGGTCTTGGCACGCAGGATCCCTTGCAGTACATACAATTTCTGAAAAACTGTTTAGGTTCCAGAAACGATGGGGTTTGTGCCCAGGTTAAGGCACAGTGTATCCCTTGCAGTACAGAGGATTTTTGGAAAACTGTATGGGTTCCAGAAATCGAGGGGTCCATGATGTGCTGAAGGCCTGCTGGATCCCGTACAGTACAGATGATTTCTGAAAAGCTGTTTAGGTTACAGAAATCTTGGAGTCCATGTCCTTGTCAGGGCATGCTGCATCCTTGCTGTAGAGATGATTTCTGAAAAGCTGTTTAGGTTACAGAAATCACGGGGTCCATGGACTGGTCAAGGAATGCTGGATCCCTTGCACTACAGAGGATTTCTGTAGAACTGTTTAGGATCCAGAATTCAAGGGGTCCGTGGAGTGATCAAGGCACACTGGATACCTTTCAGTACAGGGCATTCCTGAAGAAATGTTTAGGTTCCAGAAATCAAGGGATCTGTGGCCTGGTCAAGGCATGCTATATCCCTTGCAGCACAGAGGATTCCTGAAAAATTGTTTAGGTTCCAGACAGAGAGGGGTCCATGGCCTGATCAAGGCAGGCTGGATCCATTGCAGTACAGAGGATTTCTGAAAAAATGGTTAGGTGCAAGTAATTGAGTGGACCATGCCCTGGTCAAGGCATGTAGGATCTCTTGCAGTACATAAGATTTCTGAAGAACGGTTTAGGATCCAGAATTCAAGGGGTCAATGGCCTGGTCAAGGCACGCTGATTCCCTTGCAGTACAGCGGATTTCTGAATAATTGTTTAGGTTCCATAAAATGTGAGGTCCATGGCCTGGTCAAGGCATGCTGGATCCCTTGCAGAACAGAGGATTTCTGAAGAACTGTTAAGGCTCCAAAAACTGCGGGGTGTGTGCCCTTGAGAAGGCACACTGTATCCCTTGCAGTGCAGAGGATTTCTGATGAACTATTTAGGTTTCAGAGACCACGGTATCCATGGATTGGTGAAGGCACTCTGGATGCCTAGCAGTAGAGAGGATTTCTGAAAAACTGTTTAGGTTCCAGAAACCACAGGGTCCATGGCCTGGTCAAAGCATTCTGGATCCCTTGAAGTACACAGGATTTCAGAAGAACTGGTTAGGTTCCAGAAACCATAGGGTCTGTGCTCTGGTGAAGACATGCTGGATCCATTGCAGTAGAGTGGATTTCTGAAAAACTGTTTAGGTTCCAGAAACTGAAAGGGACGTGGGCTGGTCAAGGCATGGTGGATCTCTTGCAGTACAAAGGATTTCTCAAAAGCTGTTTAGATTTCAGAAATTGGGCAGTACGTAGCCTGGTCAAGGCATGCCGGATCCCTTGAAGTACAGAGGATTTCTGAAGAACTATTTATGTTCCAGGAATCATGGGGTCCGAGGCCTGGTCAAGGCACACTTGATCCATTGCAGTACAGAGGATTTCTGAAGAACTGTTTAGGTTCCAGAAATGGCGGTGTCCATGGCCTGTTCTCAGCATGCTGGATTCCATGCAGTACATAAGATTTCTGAAGAACTCTTTAGGTTCCAGAAATTATGGGGTCTGTGCCCAGGTGAAGGCACAGTGCATCCCTTGCAGTACAGAGGAGTTCTGAAAAACAGCATGGGTTCCAGAAATCGAGGAGTCTATGACATGCTGAAGGCATGCTGGATCCCTTCCAGGACAGCGGATTTCTGAAAAGCTGTTTAGGTTCCAGAAATCTAATGGTCCATGTCCTGGTCAAGGCACAGTGGATCCCTTGCTGTACAGAGGATTCCTGAAAAGCTGTTTAGGTTTCAGAATTTGTGTTGTCCATGGCCTGGTCAAGGCAAGCTGTATCCCTTGCAGTACACAGGATTTCTGAAGAACAGTATGATCCAGAAATCACGGGGTCCGAGGCCTGGTTAAGGCACACTTGATCCCTTGCAGTACAGAGGATTTCTGAAGAACTGTTTAGGCTCCAGAAAACAGCAGGGTCTGTGCCCAGGTGAAGACACTATGGATCCCTTGCAGTACCGAGGATGTCTAAAGAACTGTTTAGGTACCAGAAACTGAGGCATCCAAGGCCAGGTCAAGGCACACTGGATCCCTTGCAGGACAGAGGATTTCTGAAGAACTGTTTATGTTCCAGAAATCGTGGGGTCCGAGGCCTGGTCAAGGCACACTTGATCCGTTGCAGTACAGAGGATTTCTGAAGACCTGTTTAGGTTCCAGAAACTGTGGGGTCTGTGCCGTGGAGAAGATAATCTGGATACCTTGCAGGAGAGAGGATTTCTGAAGAACTGTTTAGGTTCCAGAAACCATGGGGTCTGTGCCCTGGTAAAGACACTCTGGATCCCTTGCAGTACAGAGGATTTCTGAAGAACTGCTTAGGTTCCAGAAACTGAGGTGTCCATGGCCAGACAAAGGCACGCTGGATAGCTTGCAGTACAGAGGACTTCGGAAGAACTGTTTAGGTTCCAAAAACCGCGGGGTCCATGGCCTGGTCAAGGTGTTCTGGATCCCATGCAGGACAGAGGATTTCTGAAGAACTGTTTAGGTTCCAGAAACCACGGGGTCTGTGCCCTGCTAAAGAAACTCTGGATCCCTTGCAGTACCGAGGATTTCTGAAGAACTGTTTAGGTTCAAGAAATTGCAGGATCCATGGCCTGGTCAAGACACGTTGGATCCCTTGCAGTACACAGAATTTCTGAGCAACTGTTTAGGTTACAGAAACCGTGTGGTCTGTTTTCTGGTGAAGGCATGCTGGATCTCTTGCAGTAGAGAGGATTTCTAAAAAAACTGCTTAGGTTCCAGAAATCAAGGGGTCTGTGGTCTGCTCAAGGCATGCTGAATCCTCTGCAGTACAGAGGATTTCTGAAAAACTCTTTTGGTTCCAGAAACAGCGGGGTCCATGGTGTGGTCAAGGCATGCTGGATCCCTTGCAGAACAGAGGATTTCTGAAGAACTGCTAACGTTCCATATATTGTGGGGTCTGTGCCCTGGTGAAGGCACAATGGATCTCTTGCAGTACAGAGGATTTCTGATGAAGTGTTTAGGTTCCAGAAACCGTGGTGTCCATGGCCTGGTGAAGGCAAGCTGGATGCCTTGCAGTACAGAGGATTTCTGATGTGCTGTTTAGGTTCCAGAAACCACGGGGTCCATGTCCTGGTCAAGTCGTTCTGGATCCCTTGAAGTACACAGGATTTCTGAAGAACAGTTTAGGTTTCAGAAACCATGGGGTCTGTACTCTGGTGAGGGAACACTGCATCCATTGCAGTAGAGTAGATTTCTGAAAAACTGTTTCGGTTCCAGAAATCGAGGGGTCTGTGTCCTGCTCAAGGTATGCTGAATCCCTTGCAGTACAGAGGATGTCTGAAGAACTGTTTATGTTCCAGAAATCGCGGTGTCCGTGGACTGGTGAAGGCACACTGGATCCCTTGCAGTATGGAGGATTTCTGAAGAAATGTTTAGGTTACAGAAATCACGAGATCGGTGGCCTGGTCAAGGCACGCTGGATCCCTAGCAGTAAAGCTGATGTCTGAAGAACTGTTTAGGTTGCAGAAATCGTGTGTTCCGAGGTCTAATCAAGGCATACTTGATTCCTTGCAGTAAAGACGATTTCTGAAGAACAGTTTTTGATCCCGAAACTGCGGTGTGCATGGTGTGGTGAAAGCACGCAGGATGCCTTGTAGTACAGAGGTTTTCGGATGAACTACTAATGTTCCAGAAACCACAGGGTCCATGGAATGTTCAAGGTGTTCTGGATCCATTGCAGTACAGATGATTTCTGAAGAACTGTTTATGTTCCAGAAATCGCAGGGTCCGAGGCCTGGTCAAGGCACACTTGATCACATGCAGTACAGAGGATTTCAGAAGAACTGTTTAGGTTCCAGAAACCATGGGGTCTGAGCTCTGGTGAAGGCATGCTGGATCCCTTGCAGTAAAGAGGATTACTGAAAAACTGTTTAGGTTTCAGAAACTGCAGGGTCCATTGTCTGGTCTAGGCACGGTGAATCCCTAGCTGTTCAAAGGATTTCTCAAAAGCTGTTAAGGTTTCAGAAATTGGGGAGTCTGTGGCCTGGTGAATGCATGCTGGATCCCATGCAGTACAGAGGATTTCTGAAGAATTGTATATCTTCCAGAAATAGCGGGGTATAAGGCCTGGACAAGGCACACTTGATCCCTTGCAGTACAGAGGATTTCTGAAGAACTGTTTAGGTTCCAGAAACAGCGGGGTCTGTGCCCTGGTGAAGACACTCTGGATCTCTTGCAGTTCAGAGGATTTCTGAAGAATTGTTTACGTTCCAGAAACTGAGGCTTCTATAGCCTGGTCAAGGAACGCTGGATCCCTTGCAGTACAGAGGATTTCAGAAGAACTGTTTAGGTTCAAGAAACCATGTGGTCTGTGCTCTGGTGAAGGAACACTGCATCCCTTGCAGTAGAGTAGATTTCTGAAAAACTGTTTAGGTTCCAGAAATTGAAGGTTCTGTGACTTGCTGAAGGCATACTTTATCCCGTGTAGTACAAAGGCTTTCTGAAAAACTCTTTAGGTTCCAGAAACATTGGGGTCAATATCCTGGTGATGACATGCTGGATGCCTTGCACTACAGATAATTTCTGATGAACTGTTTAGGTTCCAGAAACCACGGGGTCCATGCCCTGGTCAAGGAATACTGGATCCCTTGTAGTACAGAGGATTTCTGAAGAATTGTTTAGGTTCCAGAAACCACGGGGTCCATGGCCTGGTCAAGGAATTCTGGATCCCTTGTAGTACAGAGGATTTCTGAAGAACTGTTTAGATTCCAGAAACCATGGGGTCTGTGCTCTGGTGAAGGAATGTTGCATCCCTTGCAGTAGAGTAGATTTCTGAAAAACTGTATATGTTCCAGAAATCAAGGGGGTCTGTGGCCTGGTCAA
The DNA here is from genome assembly GCA_016271365.2 of Neoceratodus forsteri. NCBI lineage: Eukaryota > Metazoa > Chordata > Ceratodontiformes > Ceratodontidae > Neoceratodus > Neoceratodus forsteri. Next base: position 376,044,589 of record CM028133.1, read on the forward strand.
GGCATGCTGCATTCCTTGCAGTACAGAGGATTTCTGAAGAACTGTTTATGTTCCAGAAATTGCAGTGTCTGTGGCCTAGTGAAGGCACACTACATCCGTAGCAGTATGGAGGATTTCTGAAGAACTGTTTAGGTTACAGAAATCATGATATCTCTGGCCTGGTCAAGGGATGCTGGATCCCTTGCAGTGAAGCTTATGTCTGAAGAACTGTTTAGGTTGCAGAAATCGCGGGGTCTGAGGTCTAGTCAAGGTTCACTTGATCCTTTGTAGTACAGACGATTTCTGAAGAACTGTTTAGATTCCAGAAACCGCGGTGTGCATGGCTTGGATAAGGTGTTCTGGATTTCTTGCAGTACAGAGGATTTCTAAAGAACTGTTTATGTTCCAGAAATCATGGGGTCCGAGGCCTGGTCAAGGCACACTTGATCCCTTGCAGTACAGAGGATTTCTGAAGAACTGTTTAGGTTCCAGAAACCACGTAGTCTGTGCTCTGGTAAAGACACCCTGGATCCCTTGCAGTACAGAGGATTTCTGAAGAACTGTTTAGGTTCCAGAAACTGAGGTGTCCATGGCCTGGTCAAGACAAGCTGGATCACTTGCATGACAGAGGATTTCTGAAGAACTGTTTAGGTTCCAGATATCATGGGGTTTGTGCACTGGTGAAGACAAGCTGGATCCCTTGCACTAGAGAGGATTTCTGAAAAACTGTTTAGGTTTCAGAAATTGAAAGGTCCGTGTCCTGGTCAAGGCATGGCGGATCCCTTGCAGTACAAAGGATTTCTCAAAGCTGTTTAGATTTCAGAAATCGGGTAGTCTGTGTAGCCTGATCAAAAGCACGCGGATCCCTTTGCAGTACAGAGGATTTCTGAAGAACTGTTTATGTTCCAGAAATCGTGGGGTCTGTGTCCTGGTGAAGATAATCTGGATCCCTTGCAGGAGAGAGGATTTCTGAAGAACTGTTTAGGTTCCAGAAACTGAGGTGTCCATGGCCAGGTCAAGGCACACTGGATAGCTTGCAGGACAGAGGATTTCTGAAGAAATGTTTAGGTTCCAAAAACCGCAGGGTCCATGGCCTGGTCAAGGTGTACTGGATCCTTTGTAGTACAGTCGATGTCTGAAGAACTGTTTAGGTTCCAGAAACCATGGGGTCTGTACCCTGGTGAAGACACTCTGGATCCCTTGCAGTACAGAGGATTTCTGAAGAATTGTTTAGGTTCCAGAAACAGCGGCGTATGTGCCCTCGCGAAGACACTCTGGATCTCTTGCAGTACAGAGAATTTCTGAAGAACTGTTTAGGTTCCAGAAACTGGGGCTTCCATGGCCTGGTCAAGGCACACTGGATATTTTACAGGACAGAGGATTTCTGAAGAACTGTTTAGGTTCAAGAAACCACGGGGTCCATGGCCTGGTTAAGGCATGCTGGATTGCTTGCAGGACAGAGGATTTCTGAAGAACTGTTTAGGTTCCAAAAAAAGCAGGGTCCATGGCCTGGTCAAGGTGTTCTGGATCCCTTGTAGCACAGTGGATGTCTGAAGAACTGTTTAGGTTCCAGAAACCACGGGGCACATGGCCTGGTCAAGGCATTCTGGATCCCTTGTAGTACAGAGGATTTCTGAAGAACTGTTTAGGTTCCAGAAACCATGGGGTCTGTGCTCTGGTGAAAGCATGCAGGATCCCTTGTAATAGAGAGGATTTCCGGAAAACTGTTTAGGATCCAGAAATTGAGGGGTCCGTTTGCCTTGTCTAGGCATGGTGGATCCCTCGCTGTACAGAGGATTTCTCGAAAGCTGTTTAGGTATCAGAAATCGGGGAGTCTGTGGCCTGTTCAAGACACGCTGGATCAATTGCAGTACACAGGATTTCTGAAAAACTGTTTAGGTTCCAGAAACTGTGGGGTCTGTGCTCTGGTGAAGGCACGTTGGATCCCTTGCAGTACAGAGAAGTTCTGAAAAATTGTTTAGGTTCCAGAAATCGAGGGGTTTGTGGCAAGCTCAAAGCATGCTGGATCCATTGCATTACAGAGGATTTCTGAAGTAGTGTTTAGGTTCCAGAAACAGAGGGGTCCATGGCCAGATTAAGGCACACTTGGTCCCTTGCAGCACAGAGGATTTCTGAAGAATTGTTTACGTTCAGAAAACCGCGGGGTCTGTGGCCTGATAAAGGCACACTGGATCCCTTTCAGTACAGGGCAATTACTGAAAAATGTTTAGGTTCCAGTAATCAAGGGGTCAGCGGCCTGGTCAAGGTACACTGGATCCCTTGAGGTAAAGAGGATTCCTGAAAAACTGTTTAGTTTCCAGAAACAGGGGGGTCCATGGCCTGGTCAAGGCACGCTTGATCCCTTGCGGTGCAGAGGATTTCTGAAAAAATGCTTAAGTGCAAGAAATTGAGTGGACAATGCCCTGGTCAAGGCATGTAGGATATCTCACGGTACATAAGATTTCTGAAGAACTGTTTAGGTTCCAGAATTCAAGGGGTCTGTGGCCTGGTCAAGGCAATCTGGAGCCTGTGCAGTACAGCGGATTTCTGAAGAAGTGTTTAGGATCCATTAATTGTGAGGTCCATGGCCTGGTCAAGGCACACCGGATCCCTTGCAGAACAGAGGATTTCTGAAGTACTGTTAAGGTTCCATAAACTGCGGGGTCTGTGCCCTGGTGAAGGCACACTGAATCCCTTGCAGTACAGAGGATTTCTGATGAACTGTATATGTTCCAGAAATCACGGGGTCTGAGGCCTGGTCAAGTCAAACTTGATCACTTGCATTACAGAGGATTTCTGAAGAACTGTTTAGGTTCCAGAAACTGAGGCTTCCATGGCCTGGTCAAGGCATGCTGGATCCCTTGCAGGACAGAGGACTTCTGAAGAACTGTTTAGGATCAAGAAACCACAGGGTCCATGGCCTCATCAAGGCAAGCTGGATCCCTTGCAGTACACAGGGCTACTGACGAACTGTTTATGTTCCAGAAATCATTGCATCCACGGCCTGGTCTCAGCACGCTGGATCCCCTGCAGTACATAAGATTTCTGAAAAACTGTTTAGATTCCAGAAATAATGGGGTCTGTGCCCAGGTGAAGGCAGAATGCATCCCTTGCAGTACAGAGTTCTGAAAAACAGCATGGGTTCCAGAAATCAAGGGGTCCATGACATGCTGAAGGCATGCTGGATCCCTTGCAGTACAGAGGATTTCTGAAAAGCTGTTTAGGTTCTAGAAATCTAGGGGTCCATGACCTGGTCAAGGCATGCTGGATCCCTTGCTGTAGAGAGGATTTCTGAAAAACTGTTTAGGTTCCAGAAATAGAGGGGTCCATTGCTTGGTCAAGGCACGATGGATCCCTTGCTGTACAGAGGATTTCTGAAAAGCTGTTTAGCTTCCAGAAACCGCAGTGTGCATGGTCTGGTGAAGGCACACTGGATGCCTTACGGTACAGAGGATTTCTGATTAACTGCTTAGGTTCCAGAAATCACAGGGTCTATGGCTTGGTCAAGGTGTTTTGGATCCCTTGCAGTACAGAGGATTTCTGAAGAACTATTTATGTTCCAGAAATCACGGGGTCTGAGGCCTGGTCAAGGCACACTAGATCCCTTGCCGTAGAGGATTTCTGTAGAACTGTTTAGATTCCAGAAACCGTGGGGTCTGTGTCCAGGAGAAGACACTCTGGATCCCTTGCAGTACCGAGGATTTGAGAAGAACTGTTTAGGTTCCAGTAACTAAGGTGTCCATGGCCTGGTCAAGACACACTGGATCCCTTGCAGTACAGAGAATTTCTAAAGAACTGCTTAGGTTCAAGAAATTGCGGGGTTCGAGGCCTGGTCAAGTCACGCTTGATACCTTGCAGTACAGAGAATTTCTGAAGAACTGTTTAGGTTCCAGAAACAGCGGGGTCTGCGCCTAGGTGAAGACACTATGGATCCCTTGCAGTACTGAGGATTTCTAAAGAACTGTTTAGGTTCCAGAAACTGAGGCATCCAAGGCCTGGTCAAGGCACGCTGGATCCCTTGCAGGACAGTGGATTTCTGAAGAACATTTTAGGTTCCAGAAACCTTGAGGTCTGTGCCATGTTAAAGACACTCTGGATCCCTTGCAGGACAGTTGATTTCTGAAGGACTGTTTATGTTCCAGAAATCGCGGGGTCCGAGGCCTGGTCAAGGCACACTTGATCCCATGCAGTACAGAGGATGTCAGAAAAACTGCTTAGGTTCCGGAAACCATGGGGTCTGTGCTCTGGGGAAGGCATACTGGATACCTTGCAGCAGAGAGGATTTCTGAAAAACTGTTTAGGTTCCAGAAACTGAGGGGTCCGTTGCCTGATCTAGGCACAGTGAATCCCTTGCTGTACAAGGGATTTCTCAAAAGCTGTTTAGGTTTTAGAAATCGGGGAGTCCATGGCCTGGTGAAGGCACACTGGATCCCATGCAGTACAGAGGGTTTCTGAAGAACTGCATATGTTCCAGAAATCGCGGGGTCCGAGGCCTGGTCAAGGCACACTTGATCCCTTGCAGTACAGAGGATTTCTGAAGAACTGTTTAGGTTCCAGAAACTGAGGCTTCCATGGCCTGGTCAAGGCATGCTGGATCCCTTGCAGGACAGAAGATTTCTAAAGAGCTGTTTAGGTTCCAGAAACCGCGGGAGCCATGGCCTGGTCAAGGCATGCTGAATCCCTTGCAGTACACAGGATTTCTGAAGAACTGCTTAGGTTCCAGAAACCATGGGGTCTGTGCTCTGGTGAAGGAACGCTGCATCCCTTGCAGTAGAATTGATTTCTGAAGGGCTGTTTATGTTCCAGAAATCGCGGTGTCCGTGGCCTGGTGAAGGCACACTAGATCCATAGCAGTAGGGAGGATTTCTGAAGAACTGTTTAGTTACAGAAATCATGAGATCTGTCGCTTGGTCAAGGGATGCTGGATCCCTAGCAGTAAAGCTGATGTCTGAAGAACTGTTTAGGTTGCAGAAATCGTGGGGTCCGAGGTCTAGACAAGGCTCACTTGATCCCTTGTAGTAAAGATGATTTCTGAAGAACTGTTTAGGTTCCAGAAACCGTGGTGTGCATGGCTTGGTCAAGGTGTTCTGGATCTCTTGCAGTACAGAGGATTTCTGAAGAACTGTTTATGTTCCAGAAATCATGGGGTCTGAGGCCTGTTCAAGGCACACTTGATCCCTTGCAGTACAGAGGATTTCTGATGAGCTGTATATGTTCCAGAAATCACGGGGTCTGAGGCCTGTTCAAGGCACGCTGGATCCCTTGCAGTACACAGGATTTCTGAAAAACTGTTTAGGTTCCAGAAATCGGGGTCCATGGTCAGGTTAAGGCACACTGGATCCCTTGCAGCACAGAGGATTTCTGAAGAGTTGTTTACGTTCAGGAAACTGCGGGGTCTGTGGCCTGATTAAGGCACACTGGATCCCTTTCAATACAGGGTAATTACTGAAAAAATGTTTAGATTCCATAAATCAAGGGGTCAGTGGCCTTGTCAAGGCACACTTGATCCCTTGCGGTATAGAGGATTCCTGAAAAACTGTTTAGTTTCCAGAAACAGAGGGGTCCATGGCCTGGTCAAGGCACGCTGGATCCCTTGTGGTACAGAGGATTTCTGAAAAAATGCTTAAGTGCAAGAAATTGAGTGGATTATGCCCTGGTCAAGGCATGTAGGATCTCTTGCGGTACATAAGATTTCTGAAGAACTGTTTAGGTTCCAGAATTCAAGGGGTCCGTGGCCTGGTCAAGGCAAGCTGGAGCCCGTGCAGTACAGTGGATTTCTGAAGAAGTGTTTTGCATCCATTAATTGTGAGGTCCATGGCCTGGTCAAGGCACACTGGATCCCTTGCAGAACAGAGGATTTCTGAAGAACTGATAAGGTTCCATAAACTGCGGGGTCTGTGCCCTGGTGAAGGCACACTGTATCCCTTGCAGTACAGAGGAATTTTGATGAACTGTATGTGTTCCAGAAATAGCGGGGTCCGAGGCCTGGTCTAGGTATACATGATCCCTTGCAGTACAGAGGATTTCTGAAGAACTGTTTCTGTTCCAGAAACTGGGGCTTCCATGGCCTGGTCAAGGTATGCTGGATCCCTTGCAGGACAGAGGATTTCTGAAGAACTGTTTAGGTTCAAGAAACTGGGGGTTCCATGGCCTGGTCAAGGCATGTTGGTTCCGTTGCAGTACATAAGATTTCTGAAGAACTGTTTAGGTTCCAGAAACTGAGGGGTATGTGCTCTGGTGAAGACACTCTGGATCCCTTGCAGGACAGAGGATTTCTGAAGAACTGTTTTGGTTCAAGAAACCGAGGGGTCCATGGCCTGATCAAGGCAAGATGGATCCCTTGCAGTACACAGGACTTCTGACGAACTGTTTATGTTCCAGAAATCATGGCATCCATGGCCTGGGCTCAGCACGCTGGATCCCTTGCAGTACTTAAGATTTCTGAAAAACTGTTTAGGTTCCAGAAATGATGGGGTCTGTGCCCAGGTGAAGGCACAGTGCATTCCTTGCAGTACAGAGGAGTTCTGAAAAACAGCATGGGTTCCAGAAATCGAGGGGTCCATGACATGCTGAAGGCATGCTGGATCCCTTGTAGTACAGAGGATTTCTGAAAAGCTGTTTAGGTTCCAGAAATCTAGGGGTCCATGACCTGGTCAAGGCACGCTGGATCCCTTGCAGTAGAGAGGATTTCTGAAAAACTGTTTAGGATCCAGAAATTGAGAGGTCCATTGCTGATCAAGGCACGGTGGATCCCTTGCTGTACAGAGGATTTCTGAAAAAGCTGTTTAGCTTCCAGAAACCGTGGTGTGCATGGTCTGGTGAAGGCACGCTGGATGCCTTGCAGTACAGAGGATTTCTGATTAACTGCTTAGGTTCCAGAAATCACAGGGTCCATGGCTTGGTCAAGATGTTTTGGATCCCTTGCAGTACAGAGGATTTCTGAAGAACTGTTTATGTTCCAGAAATCACGGGATCCGAGGCCTGGTCAAGGCTCACTTGATCCCTTGCAGTACAAAGGATTTCTGAAGAACTGTTTAGATTCCAGAAACCATGGGGTCTGTGCCCAGGTGAAGACACTCTGGATCCCTTGCAGTACCGAGGATTTCTGAAGAACTGTTTAGGTTCCAGAAACTGAGGCGTCCATGGCCTGGTCAAGGCACACTGGATCCCTTGCAGTAGAGAGAATTTCTGAAGAACTGTTTAGGTTCAAGAAATCGTGGGGTCCAAGGCCTGGTCAAGGCACACTTGATCCATTGCAGTAGAGAATTTCTGAAGAACTGTTTAGGTTCCAGAAACAGCGGGGTCTGTGCCCAGGTGAAGACACTATAGATCCCATGCAGTACCGAGGATTTCTAAAGAACTGTTTAGGTTCCAGAAACTGAGGCGTCCAAGGCCTGGTCAAGGCACCCTGGATCCTTTGCAGGACAGAGGATTTCTGAAGATGTTTTAGGTTCCAGAAACCAAGGGGTCTGTGCCCTGGTGAAAACACTCTGGATCCCTTGCAGTACAGTTGATTTCTGAAGGACGGTTTAGGTTCCAGAAACTAAGGCTTCCATGTCCTGGTCAAGGGATTCTGGATCCCTACCAGTACAGAGTATTTCTGAAGAACTGTTTAGGTTCCAGAAATCGTGGGTCTGAGGTCTAGACAAGGCGCACTTGATCCCTTGCAGTAAAGACCATATCTGAAGAACTGTTTAGCTTCCAGAAACTGCGGTGTGCATGGTCTGGTGAAGCCACACTGGATGCCTTGCAGTACAGAGCATTTCTGATTAACTGCTTAGGTTCCAGAAATCATGAGGTCCATGGCTTGTTTAAGGTGTTTTAGATCCCTTGCAGTACAGAGGATTTCTGAAGAACTATTTATGTTCAATAAATCGCAGGGTCCGAGGCCTGGTCAAGGCACACTTGATCTCTTGCAGTACACAGGATTTCTGAAGAACTGTTTAGGTTCCAGAAACCGTGGGGTCTGTAGTCTGGTGAGGGGGACACTGTATCCATTGCAGTAGAGTAGATTTCTGAAAAACTGTTTAGGTTCCAGAAATCGAGGTGTCTGTGTCCTGCTCAAGGCATGCTGGATCCCGTGAGGTACAGAGGATTTCTGAAAAACTCTTTAGGTTCCAGAAACAGCAGGATCCATGGCCTGGTCAAGTCATTCTGGATCCCCTGTAGTACACAGCATTTCTGAAGAACTGTTTAGGTTCCAGAAACCATGGGGTCTGTGCTCTGGTGAGGGCACACTGCATCCATTGCAGTAGAGTAGATTTCTGAAAAACTGTTTAGGTTCCAGAAATCGAGGGGTCTGTGTCCTGCTGAAGGCATGCTCGATCCCGTGGGGTATAGAGGATTTCTGAAAAACCCTTTACATTCCAGAAACAGTGGGATCCCTTGCAGTACAGAGGATTTCTGAAGAACTGTTTATGTTCCAGAAATCGCAGGGTCTGAGGCCTGGTCAAGGCACACTTGATCCCATGCAGTACAGAGGATGTCAGAAAAACTGCTTAGGTTCTGGAAACCATGGGGTCTGTGCTCTGGGGAAGGCATACTGGATACCTTGCAGCAGAGAGGATTTCTGAAAAACTGTTTAGGTTCCAGAAACTGAGGGGTCCGTTGCCTGATCTAGGCACAGTGAATCCCTTGCTGTACAAGGGATTTCTCAAAAGCTGATTAGGTTTTAGAAATCGGGGAGTCCATGGCCTGGTGAAGGCACACTGGATCCAATGCAGTACAGAGGGTTTCTGAAGAACTGCATATGTTCCAGAAATCGTGGGGTCCGAGGCCTGGTCAAGGCACACTTGATCCCTTGCAGTACAGAGGATTTCTGAAGAACTGTTTAGGTTCCAGAAACTGAGGCTTCCATGGCCTGGTCAAGGCATGCTGAATCCCTTGCAGTACACAGGATTTCTGAAGAACTGCTTAGGTTCCAGAAACCATGGGGTCTGTGCTCTGGTGAAGGAACGCTGCATCCCTTGCAGTAGAATTGATTTCTGAAGAACTGTTTATGTTCCAGAAATCGCGGTGTCCGTGGCCTGGTGAAGGCACACTAGATCCATAGCAGTAGGGAGGATTTCTGAAGAACTGTTTAGGTTACAGAAATCATGAGATCTGTGGCTTGGTCAAGGGATGCTGGATCCCTAGCAGTAAAGCTGATGTTTGAAGAACTGTTTAGGTTGCAGAAATCGTGGGGTCCGAGGTCTAGACAAGGCTCACTTGATCCCTTGTAGTAAAGACGATTTCTGAAGAACTGTTTAGGTTCCAGAAACCGTGGTGTGCATGGCTTGGTCAAGGTGTTCTGGATCTCTTGCAGTACAGAGGATTTCTGAAGAACTGTTTATGTTCCAGAAATCATGGGGTCTGAGGCCTGTTCAAGGCACACTTGATCCTTGCAGTACAGAGGATTTCTGATGAGCTGTATATGTTCCAGAAATCGCGGGTCTGAGGCCTGTTCAAAGGCACGCTGGATCCCTTGCAGTACACAGGATTTCTGAAAAACTGTTTAGGTTCTAGAAATCGCGGGGTCCATGGTCAGGTTAAGGCACACTGGATCCCTTGCAGCACAGAGGATTTCTGAAGAGTTGTTTGCATTCAGGAAACTACGGGGTCTGTGGTCTATTAGGCACACTGGATCCCTTTCAATACAGGGTAATTACTGAAAAATGTTTAGATTCCATAAATCAAGGGTCAGTGGCCTTGTCAAGGCACACTTGATCCCTATGGTATAGGAGGATTCCTGAAAAACTGTTTAGTTTCCAGAAACAGAGGGGTCCGTGGCCTGGTCAAGGCACGCTGGATCCCTTGTGGTAGAGAGGATTTCTGAAAAAATGCTTTAGTGCAAGAAATTGAGTGGATGATGCCCTGGTCAAGGCATGTAGGATCTCTTGCGGTACATAAGATTTCTGAAGAACTGTTTAGGTTCCAGAATTCAAGGGGTCCATGGCCTGGTCAAGGCAAGCTGGAGCCCGTGCAGTACAGTGGATTTCTGAAGAAGTGTTTTGCATCCATTAATTGTGAGGTCCATGGCCTGGTCATGGCACACTGGATCCCTTGCAGAACAGAGGATTTCTGAAGAACTGTTAAGGTTCCATAAACTGCGGGGTCTGTGCCCTGGTGAAGGCACACTGTATCCCTTGCAGTACAGAGGATTTTTGATGAACTGTATGTGTTCCAGAAATAGCGGGGGTCCAAGGCCTGGTCTAGGTATACATGATCCCTTGCAGTACAGAGGATTTCTGAAGAACTGTTTTGGTTCCAGAAACTGGGGCTTCCATGGCCTGGTCAAGGCATGTTGGTTCCCTTGCAGTACATAAGATTTCTGAAGAACTGTTTAGGTTCCAGAAACTGAGGGGTATGTGCTCTGGTGAAGACACTCTGGATCCCTTGCAGGACAGAGGATTTCTGAAGAACAGTTTTGGTTCAAGAAACCGAGGGGTCCATGGCCTGGTCAAGGCAAGCTGAATCCCTTGCAGTACACAGGACTTCTGACGAACTGTTTATGTTCCAGAAATCACGGCATTCATGGCCTGGGCTCAGCACGCTGGATCCCTTGCGCAGTACTTAAGATTTCTGAAAAACTGTTTAGGTTCCAGAAATGATGGGGTCTGTGCCCAGGTGAAGGCACAGTGCATTCCTTGCAGTACAGAGGAGTTCTGAAAAACAGCATGGGTTCCAGAAATCGAGGGGTCCATGACATGCTGAAGGCATGCTGGATCCCTTGTAGTACAGATGATTTCTGAAAAGCTGTTTAGGTTCCAGAAATCTAGGGGTCCATGACCTGGTCAAGGCACGCTGGATCCCTTGCAGTAGAGAGGATTTCTGAAAAACTGTTTAGGATAAAGAAATTGAGAGGTCCATTGCCCTGATCAAGGCACGGTGGATCCCTTGCTGTACAGAGGATTTCTGAAAAGCTGTTTAGCTTCCAGAAACCGTGGTGTGCATGGTCTGGTGAAGGCACGCTGGATGCCTTGCAGTACAGAGGATTTCTGATTAACTGCTTAGGTTCCAGAAATCACAGGGTCCATGGCTTGGTCAAGGTGTTTTGGATCCCTTGCAGTACAGAGGATTTCTGAAGAACTGTTTATGTTCCAGAAATCACAGGGTCCGAGGCCTGGTCAAGGCTCACTTGATCCCTTGCAGTACAAAGGATTTCTGAAGAACTGTTTAGATTCCAGAAACCACGGGGTCTGTGCCCAGGTGAAGACACTCTGGATCCCTTGCAGTACAGAGGATTTCTGAAGAACTGTTTAGATTCCAGAAACCACGGGGTCTGTGCCCAGGTGAAGACACTCTGGATCCCTTGCAGTACCGAGGATTTCTGAAGAACTGTTTAGGTTCCAGAAACTGAGGCGTCCATGGCCTGGTCAAGGCACACTGGATCCCTTGCAGTAGAGAGAATTTCTGAAGAACTGTTTAGGTTCAAGAAATTGTGGGGTCCAAGGCCTGGTCAAGGCATGCTTGATCCCTTGCCGTAGAGAATTTCTGAAGAACTGTTTAGGTTCCAGAAACAGCGGGGTCTGTGCCCAGGTGAAGACACTATAGATCCCATGCAGTACCGAGGATTTCTAAAGAACTGTTTAGGTTCCAGAAACTGAGGCGTCCAAGGCCTGGTCAAGGCACCCTGGATCCTTTGCAGGACAGAGGATTTCTGAAGATGTTTTAGGTTCCAGAAACCACAGGGTCTGTGCCCTGGTGAAAACACTCTGGATCCCTTGCAGTACAGTTGATTTCTGAAGGACGGTTTAGGTTCCAGAAACTAAGGCTTCCATGTCCTGGTCAAGGGATTCTGGATCCCTACCAGTACAGAGTATTTCTGAAGAACTGTTTAGGTTCCAGAAATCGCGGGGTCTGAGGTCTAGACAAGGGGCACTTGATCCCTTGCAGTAAAGACCATATCTGAAGAACTGTTTAGCTTCCAGAAACTGCGGTGTGCATGGTCTGGTGAAGCCACACTGGATGCCTTGCAGTACAGAGCATTTCTGATTAACTGCTTAGGTTCCAGAAATCATGAGGTCCATGGCTTGTTTAAGGTGTTTTAGATCCCTTGCAGTACAGAGGATTTCTGAAGAACTATTTATGTTCAATAAATCGCGGGGTCCGAGGCCTGGTCAAGGCACACTTGATCTCTTGCAGTACAGGATTTCTGAAGAACTGTTTGGGTTCCAGAAACCGTGGGGTCTGTAGTCTGGTGAGGGGGACACTGCACCCATTGCAGTAGAGTAGATTTCTGAAAAACTGTTTAGGTTCCAGAAATCGAGGTGTCTGTGTCCTGCTCAAGGCATGCTGGATCCCGTGAGGTACAGAGGATTTCTGAAAAACTCTTTAGGTTCCAGAAACAGCAGGATCCATGGCCTGGTCAAGGCACGCTGGATCCCTTGCAGTACAGAGGGTTTCAGAAGAACTGTTTATGTTCCAGAAATCACGGTTTCCGTGGACTGGTGAAGTCACACTGGATCCCTTGCAGCATGGAGGATTTCTGAAGAACTGTTTAGGTTACAGAAATCATGAGATCAGTGGCCTGGTCATGGCACGCTGGATCCCTAGCAGTAAAACTGATGTCTGAAGAACTGTTTAGGTAGCAGAAATCACAGGGTCCAAGGTCTAGTCAAGGCATACTTGATCCCTTGCAGTAAAGTCGATTTCTGAAGAACTGTTTAGGATCCAGAAACTGCGGTGTGCATGGTCTGGTGAAGGCATGCTGGATGCCTTGCAGTACAGAGGTTTTCTGATGAACTACTTAGGTTCCAGAAACCACGGGGTCCATGACTTGTTCAAGGTGTTCTGGATCCATTGCAGTACAGAGGATTTCTGAAGAACTGTTTATGTTCCAGAAATCGTGTAGTCCGAGGCCTGGTCAAGGTGCACTTGATCCCATGCAGTACAGAGGATTTCAGAAGAACAGTTCAGGTTCCAGAAACAGTGGGGTCTGTGCTCTGGTGAAGGCATGCAGGATCCTTTGCAATAGAGAGGATTTCTGAAGAACTGTTTAGGTTCCAGAAACTGCGGGGTCAATGACCTGGTCAAGACATGCTGGATCCATTGCAGTACAGAGGATGTCTGAAGAACTGTTTAGGTTCCAGAAATTATGGGGTCCGTGGAGTGGTCAAGGCTCACTGGATCCCTTGCAGTACAGAGGATTTCTGAAAAACTGTTTAGGTTCCAGAAATTGAGTGGTCCGTGGCCTGCTCATGGCACACAAGATCCATTGCGGTACATAAGATTTCTGAAAAACTGTTTAGGTTCCAGAAATCGAGGGGTCTGTGGCCTGTTCAAGGCATGCTGGATCCCTTGTGGTACGGAGGATTTCTGAAATCTGTTTAGGGTTCAGAAATCGAGGGGTCCATGGCCTGGTCAATGCACATTGGATCCCTTGCTATACAGAGGATTTCTGAAAAACTGTTTAGGTTCAAGAAACCATGGGGTCTGTGCCTGGTGAAGGCATGCTTGAGCCCTTGAAGTACAGAGGAATTCTGAAGAACTGTTTAGGTTCAGGAAACCGCACGCTCTGTGGCATGATCAAGGCACTCTGGATACCTTGCAGTACAGAGGATTCATGAAAAGCTGTTTAGGTTCCAGAAATCGAGGCATCCATGGCCTGGTCAAGGTATGCTGGATCCCTTGCAGTACTGAGGATTTCTGAAGAACTGTATAAGTTCCAGAAATTGTGGCATCCATGTCCTGGTCTAGCTACACTGGATCCTTTGCAGTACAGAAGATTTCTGAAAAACTGTTTGGGTTCCAGAAATTGAATGGTCAGTAACCTGGTCAAGGCATGCTAGATCCCTTGCAGTACAGAGGATTTCTGAAAAACTGTTTACATTCCAGAAATCAAGGGGTCCATGGCCTGGTCAAGGCACACTGGATCCCTTGCAGTACAGAGGATTTCTGAAGAACTTTTTAGGTTCCAGAAATCATGTGTTCCTTGTCCTGATCAAGGCACACTGGATCCCTTGCAGTACAGAGGATTTCTAAAGAACTGTTTGGGTTCCAGAAATCAATGGGTCCATGCCTAGTCAAGGCATGCAGGATCCCTTGTAGTTCACTGGATTCCTAAAGAACTGTTTAAGTTCCAGAAATCACGGGGTGTGTGGAATGGTCAAGCCACACTGGATCCCATGCAGTACAAAGGATTTCTGAAAAGCTGTTTAGGTTCCAGAAATACGGGGGTCCATGGCCTGAACAAGGCACGCTGTATCCCTTGCAGTACAGAGGATTTCTGAAAAGCTGCTTAGGTTATAAAAATCTAGGGGTCTGTGGCCTAGTCAAGGCACGTTGGAGCCCTTGCAGTACACAGGATTTCTGAAAAGCTGTTTAGGGTCCAGAAATAGTGGGGTCTGAGGCAGGGTCAAGGAACACTGGATCCCTTGCAGGACAGAGGATTTCTGAAAAGCTGTTTTAGGGTCCAGAAATTGTGGGGTCTGTGGCCTGGTCAAGGAACTCTGGATCCCTTGCAGTACAGAGGATTTATGAAAAGCTGTTTACGTTCCAAAATTCACGGGGTCCATGGCCTGTTCAAGGCATGTTGGATCCCTTGCAGTACAGCAGTTTTCTAAAGAGCTGTTTGGGTTCCAATAATCAAATGGTCTGTGGTCTGGTCAAGGCACGCAGGAACCCTTGCTGTACAGAGGATTTTTGAAAAGCTGTTTAGGTTCCAGAAATTGAGGGTTCTATGGCCTGGTCAAGGCATGCATGATCCCTTGCAGTACAGAGGATTTCTGAAAAACTGTTTAGGTTCCAGAAACCATGGGGTGTGTGGCCTGGTCAAGGCATGCCAGATCCCTTGACGTACAAAGGATTTCTGAAGAACTGTTTAGGTTCCAGAAACCACGGGGTCTGTGGGCTTATCAAGGCATGCTGGATCCCTTGCAGTACAGATGATTTGTAAAAAACTGTTTATGTTCCAGAAATTGAGGGATCCGTGGCCTGGCCAAGGCAAGTTGAATCCCTTGCAGTACAGAGGATTCCTGAAAAACTGTTTTGTTTCCAGAAATCGAGGGGTCCATGGCATGGTCAAGGCACACTGGATCCCTTGCAGTACAGAGAATTTCTAAAGAACTGTTTGGGTTCCAGAAAGCACAGGGTGAGTGGAATGGTCAAGCCACACTGGATCCCTTGCAGTACAAAGGATTTCTGAAAAGCTGTTTAGGTTCCAGCAATCGAGGGTCCATGGACTGGACAAGGCACGCTGTATCCCTTGCAGTACAGAGGATTTCTGAAAAGCTGCTTAGGTTCCAGAAATCTAGGGATCTGTGGCCTAGTCAAGCCACGTTGGATCCCATGCAGTACAGAGGATTTCTGAAAAGCTGTTTAGGGTCCAGAAATAGTGGGGCCTGAGGCCTGGTCAAGGAGCACTGGATCCCTTGCAGGACAGAGGATTTCTGAAAAGCTGTTTAGGGTCCAGAAATTGAGAGGTCTGTGGCCTGGTCAAGGAACTCTGGATCCCTTGCAGTAGAGAGGATTCAAGAAAAGCTGTTTAGGGTCCAGAAATGGAGCGGTCCATGGCCTGGTCAAGGAACGCTGGACCCCTTGCAGTACAGAGGATTTCTGAAAAGCTGTTTAAGTTCCCAAATTCATGGGGTCCATGGCCTGTTCAAGGCATGCTGGATCCCTTGCCATACAGCAGGTTTCTAAAGAACTGTTTGGGTTCCAAAAATCAAAGGGTCTGTGGTCTGGTCAAGGCACGCTGGATCCCTTACTGTACAGAGGATTTTTGGAAAGCTGTTTAGGTTCCAGAAATTGAGGGTTCTATGGCCTGGTCAAGGCATGCTGATGCCTTGCAGTACAGAGGGATTTCTGAAAAACTGTTTAGGTTCCAGAAACCACGGATATGGATGATTATCAGGCAAGCTGGATCCCTTAGCAGTACAGAGGATTCCTCGAAAATCTGTTTTGTTTCCAGAAATTGAGGGGTCTATGGCATGGTCAAGGCACACTGGATCACTTGCAGTACAGAGGATTTCTGAAGAACTGTTTAGGTTCAAGAAACCATGGGTTCTGTGGCCTGATCAAGGCATGCTGAACCCCTAGATGATTCCTGAAAAGCTGTTTAGGTGCCAAAAATCAAGGGGACTGTGGCCTGGTCAAGGCATGCTGAATCCCTTGCACTACAGAGGATTTCTGAAAAATTTAGGTTCCAGAAACAGACGGATCCATGGCCTGGTCAAGTCATACTGGGTCCCTTGCAGTACACAGGATTCCTGACAAACAGTTTAGGTTTACAGAAATTGAGGAGTCTGTGGCCTGATCACAGCACTCTGGATCCCCTGCATGACAGCGGATTTCTGAAGAATTGTTTAGGTTACAGAAATTGCGAGGTCTGTGGCCTGGTCAAGGAATGTTGGATCCCTTGCAGTACAGAGGATTTCTGAAGAACTGTTTAAGTTCCAGAATCCGTGGTGTCCATGGCCTGGTGAAGGGCACACTGGATCCCTTGCAGTACTGAGGATTTCTGAAATACTGTTAAGGGTCCTGAAACCACAGGGTCCTTGTCTTGGTCAAGGCACACTGGATCCCTTGAAGTACAGAGGATTTCTGAAGAACAGTTTAGGTTCCAGAAACCGCAGAGTCTACAGCCTGGTCAAGGAACGCTGGATCCCTTGCAGTACAGTGGATGTCTGAAAAGCTATTTAGGTTCCAGAAATTGCGTTGTCCATGTCCTGGTCAAGTTGCACTGGATCCCTTGGGGTTCAGATGATTTCTGAAAAAACTGTTTGCGTTCCATTAATCGAGGGGTCCATGGCATGGTCAAGACATGCTGGATCCCTTGCTGTACAGCAGATTTCTAAAGAACTGTTTAGATTCCAGAAATCATGGCGTATGTGGCCTGGTCAAGGCACGCTGGATCCTTAGGTACAGAGGATTTCTGAGAAACTGTTTAGGTTCCAGACACTGCAAGGTGTGTGTCCTGGTCAAGGCACACTGGATCCCTTGTAGTACAGAGGATTACCTGCAAAACTGTTTTGGTTCCAGAAATCAAGGTGTCCATGGTGTGGTGAAGGCACGCTTGATCCCTTGCAGTACAGAGAATTTCTGAAGAACTGTTTATGTTCCAGAAACTGTGGGGTCTGTACCCTGGTGAAGGCACACTGGATCCCTTGCAGTACAGTGTATTTCTGAAGAACTATTTAGGTTCCAGAAACTGAGGGGTCTGTTGCCTGCTCTAGGCACAGTGAATCCCTTGCTGTACAAAGGATTTCTCAAAAGCTGTTTAGGTTTCAGAAATCGGGGAGTCTGTGGCCTAGTGAAGACACTCTGGATCCCTTGCAGTACAGAGGATTTCTGAAGAACTGTTTAGGTTCCAGAAACTGCGGAGTCTGTGCCCTGGTGAAGACACTCTGGATCCCTTGCAGTACAGAGGATTTTTGAAGAACTGTTTAGGTTCCAGAAACTGAGACTTCCATGGCCTGGTCAAGGTACACTGGATCCATTGCAGGACAGAGGATTTCTGAAGAACTGTTTAGCTACAAGAAACCGCGGGGTCTATGACCTGGTGAAGGCAAGCTGGATGCCTTGCAGTACAGAGGATTTCTGATGTACTGTTTAGGTTCCAGAAACCACGGGGTCCATGGCCTGGTCAAGGCATGCCGGATCCCTTGCACTACACAGGATTTCTGAAGAACACAATGTTCCAGAAATCACAAGGTCCGAGGCCTGGTCAAGGCACACTTGATCCCTTGCAGTACAGAGGATTGCTTAAGAACTTTTTAGGTTCCAGAAACACCAGAGTCTGTGATCAGGTGAAGACACTATGGATCCCTTGCAGTACCGAAGATTTCTAAAGAACTTTTTAGGTTCCAGAAACTGAGGTGTACAAGGCCTGATCAAGGCACACTGGATCCCTTGCAGGGCAGAGGATTTCTGAAGAACTGTTTAGGTTCGAGAAACTGTGGGGTATATGCTCTGGTGAAGACACTCCGGATCCCTTGCAGGACAGAGGATTTCTGAAGAACTGTCTTGGTTCAAGAAACTGAGGGGTCCATGGCCTGGTCAAGGCAAGCTGGATCCCTTGCAGTACACAGGACTTCTGACGAACTGTTTATGTTCCAGAAATCACAGCATTCATGGCCTGGTCTCAGCACCCTGGATCCCTTGCAGTACTTAAGATTTCTGAAAAACTGTTTAGGTTCCAGAAATGATGGGGTCTGTGCCCAGGTGAAGGCACAGTGCATTCCTTGCAGTACAGAAGAGTTCTGAAAAACAGCATGGATTCCAGAAATCGAGGGTCCATGACATGCTGAAGGCATGCTGGATCCCCTGTAGTACAGAGGATTTCTGAAAAGCTGTTTAGGTTCCAGAAATCTAGGGGTCCATGTCCTGGTCAAGGCACGCTGGATCCTTGCAGTATGAAAGGATTCTGAAAACTGTTTAGGATCCAGAAATTGAGAGGTCCATTGCCTGATCAAGGCACGGTGGATCCCTTGCTGTACAGAGGATTTCTGAAAAGCTGTTTAGTTTCCAGAAACCGTGGTGTGCATGGTCTGGTGAAGGCACGCTGGATGCCTTGCAGTACAGAGGATTTCTGATTAACTGCTTAGGTTCCAGAAATCACAGGGTCCATGGCTTGGTCAAGATGTTTTGGATCCCTTGCAGTACAGAGGATTTCTGAAGAACTGTTTATGTTCCAGAAATCACTGGGTTCGAGGCCTGGTCAAGGCTCACTTGATCCCTTGCAGTACAAAGGATTTCTGAAGAACTGTTTAGATTCCAGAAACTGTGGGGTCTGTGCCCAGGTGAAGACACTCTGGATCCCATGCAGTACAGAGGATTTCTGAAGAACTGTTTAGATTCCAGAAACCACGGGGTCTGTGCCCAGGTGAAGACACTCTGGATCCCTTGCAGTACCGAGGATTTCTGAAGAACTGTTTAGGTTCCAAAACTGAGGCATCCATGGCCTGGTCAAGGCACACTGGATCCCTTGCAGTAGAGAAAATTTCTGAAGAACTGTTTAGGTTCAAGAAATCGTGGGGTCCAAGGCCTGGTCAAGTCACGCTTAATCCCTTGCAGTAGAGAATTTATGAAGAACTGTTTAGGTTCCAGAAACAGCGGGGTCTGTGCCCAGGTGAAGACACTATAGATCCCATACAGTACCGAGGATTTCTAAAGAATTGTTTAGGTTCCAGAACTGAGCGTCAAGGCCTGGCTAAGGCACCCTGGATCCTTTGCAGGACAGAGTTTCTGAAGATGTTTTAGGTTCCAGAACCACGGGTCTGTGCCTGGTGAAACACTCTGGATCCCTTGCAGTACAGTCGATTTATGAAGGACGGTTTTAGGTTCCAGAAACAAGGCTTCCATTTCCTGGTCAAAGTTCTGGATCCCTACCAGTACAGAGTATTTCACAGAAGGAACTGTTGGGATCCGTCAGCAGGGGTCTGAGTCTAGACAAAGGCACATTGATCCCTTGCAGTAAAGACCATATCTGAAGAACTGTTTAGCTTCCAAACCGCAGTGTGCATGGTCTGGTGAGCCACACTGGATGCCTTGCAGTACAGAGCATTTCTGATTAACTGCTTAGGTTCCAGAAATCATGGGGTCCATGGCTTGTTTAAGGTGTTTTAGATCCCTTGCAGTATAGAGGATTTCTGAGGAACTATTTATGTTCAAGAAATCACGGGGTCTGAGGCCTGGTCAAGGCACACTTGATCTCTTGCAGTACACAGGATTTCTGAAGAACTGTTTAGGTTCCAGAAACTGAGGCGTCTATGGCCTGGTCAAGGCACACTGGATCCCTTGCAATACAGAGAATTTCTGAAGAACTGTTTAGGTTCAAGAAATCGCGGGGTCCATGGTCTGGTCAAGGCACTCTCGATCCCTTGCAGTACACAGGATTTCTGAGCAAATGTTTTGGGTTACAGAAACTGTCTGGTCTGTGCTCATAGTGAGGCAGCTGGATCTATTGCAGTAGAGAGTTTCTAAAAAACTGTTAAGGTTCCAGAACTCAATGGGTCTGTGGTCTGCTCAAGGCATGCTGAATCCAGTGCAGTATAGAGGATTTCTGAAAAACTCTTTAGGTTCCAGAAATAGCGGTGTCCATGGTGAGGTCAAGGCATGCTGGATCCCTTGCAGAACAGAGGATTTCTGAAGAACTGTTAAGGTTCCATAAATTGCGGGGTCTGTGCCCTGGTGAAGGCACACTGGATCCCTTGCAGCATGGAGGATTTCTGAAGAACTGTTTAGGTTACAGAAATCATGAGATCAGTTGCCTGGTCATGGCACGCTGGATCCCTAGCAGTAAAGCTGATGTCTGAAGAACTGTTTAGGTAGAAGAAATCACAGGGTCAAAAGGTCTAGTCAAGGCATACTTGATCCCTCGCAGTAAAGTCGAATTCTGAAGAACTGTTTAGGATCCAAAACTGTGGTGTGCATGGTCTGAAGATAGAGGCATGCTGGGATGCCTTACCAGTACAGAGGTTTTCTGATATAACTACTTGGGTTCCAGAAACCACAGGGTCCATGGCTTGTTCAAGGTGTTCTGGATCCATTGCAGTACAGAGGATTTCTGAAGAACTGTTTATGTTCCAGAAATCACGGGGTCCGAGGCCTGGTCAAGGCGCACTTGATCCCATGCAGTACAGAGGATTTCAGAAGAACTGTTCAGGTTCCAGAAACCATGGGGTCTGTGCTCTGGTGAAGGCATGCAGGATCCCTTGCAATAGAGAGGATTTCTGAAGAACTGTTTAGGTTGCAGAAACTGCGGGGTCAATGGCCTGGTCAAGGCATGCTGGATCCATTGCAGTACAGAGGATTTCTGAAGAACTGTTTAGGTTCCAGAAATTATGGGGTCCATGGAGTGGTCAAGGCTCACTGGATCCCTTGCAGTACAGAGGATTTCTGAAAAACTGTTTAGGTTCCAGAAATTGAGTGGTCCGTGGCCTGCTCATGGCACACAAGATCCATTGCGGTACATAACATTTCTGAAAAATATTTGAGGTTCCAGAAATTGGGGGTCTGTGGCCTGTTCAAGGCATGCTGGATCCCTTGTGGTACGGAGGATTTCTGAAATCTGTTTAGGGTTCAGAAATCGAGGGGTCCATGGCCTGGTCAATGCACATTGGATCCCTTGCTATACAGAGAATTTCTGAAAAACTGTTTAGGTTCAAGAAACCGTGGGGTCTGTGCCTGGTGAAGGCATGCTTGAGCCCTTGAAGTACAGAGGAATTCTGAAGAACTGTTTAGGTTCAGGAAACCGCACGCTCTGTGGCATGATCAAGGCACTCTGGATACCTTGCAGTACAGAGGATTCATGAAAAGTTGTTTAGGTTCCAGAAATCGAGGCATCCATGGCCTGGTCAAGGTACGCAGGATCCCTTGCAGTACAGAGGATTTCTGAAGAACTGCATAAGTTCCAGAAATTGTGGCATCCATGTCCTGGTCTAGCTACACTGGATCCTTTGCAGTACAAAGGATTTCTGAAAAGCTGTTTAGGTTCCAGAAATCGAGGGGTCCATGGCCTGAACAAGGCACGCTGTATCCCTTGCAGTACAGAGGATTTCTGAAAAACTGCTTAGGTTCCAGAAATCTAGGGGTCTGTGGCCTAGTCAAGGCACGTTGGATCCCTTGCAGTACAAGAGGATTTCTGAAAGCTGTTTAGAGTCCAGAAATGGTGGGGTCTGAGGCAGGGGTCAAGGAACACTGGACCCCTTTGCAGGACAGAGGTTCTGACTGGTAGGGTCAAGACCGTGGGGTCTGGGTCTGGTCAAGGAACTCTGGATCCCTTGCAGTAGAGGATTTATAGCTGTTTAAGTTCCAAAATTCACGGGGTCATTCCTGTTCAAAGGCATACTGGATCCCTTGCAGTACAATTTCTAAAACTGTTTGGGTTCCAATAATCAAAGGTCTATGGTCTGGTCAAGGCACAGGAATCTTTAACAACAGGATTTTTGAAAAAATGTTTAGGTTCAGGGTGAGGGTTCCATGGCCTGGTCAAGGCATGATCCTTGCAGCACAAGGATTTCTGAAAACTGTTGAGTTCCGAAACCATGGGGTGTGTGGCCTGGTCAGGCATACCAGATCACAGTACAAGTTTCCGAAGAACTGTTGGATCCAGAACCACGGTCTGTGGGCCTCAAGGCATACTGGATCCTTGCAGTGGATGATTTGTAAAACTGTTTATGTTCGAAATCGAGGATCCGTGGCCTGGTCAAACAAGCTAGATCCCAATAAAGAAGTTCTGAAAAACTGTTTCTTTCCAGAAAGGGGTCCATGGCATGGTCAAGGCACACTGATCACTTGCAGTACAGACAGTTCTAAAGAACTGTTTGGGTTCGAAATCAACGGTCCATGCCTAGTCAAGGCATGCTGAATCCTTAGTTCACAGGATTCCTAAAGAATAGCTAAATTACAGAAATCACAGGGTGTGTGGAATGGTCAAAGACACACTGGATCCCTTACAGTACAAAAGTTTCCCAGCTGTTAGGTTCCAGGATCGGTCCATGGACTGGACAGGCACGCTGTATCCTTGCAGTACAGAGGTTCTGTAGCTTGAGTTCAGAAATCTAGGGTCTGTGGCCTAGCAAGGCATTGGATCCATGCAGTACCAGGATTTCTGGCTGTTCAGGGTCCAGAAATAGTGGGGTCTGAGGACAGTCAAGACACTGGATCCCTTGCAGGACAGAGGATTCCTGAAAGCTGTTTGGGCCAAGAAAGAGGGGTCTGTGGCTGAAGGAACTCTGGATCCTTGCCAGTACAGAGGTTAGAAAAGCTGTTTAAGTCAGAATGACGCGGTCCATGGCCTGGTCAAAGACATGGACCCCCTGCAGCACAAGAGGATTTCTGAAAAGCTGTTTAAGTTCCAAATTCAAGGAACTTGGGTTCAAGCATGCTGGATCCTTGCCATCAACAATTTTAAAAACTGTTTGGTTCAAAATCAAAGGGTATATGGTCTAGTCAAGGCATGGATCCCTTGCTGTACAGAGGATTTGAAAAGCTGTTTGATTCCAAATGAGGGTTCTAGCTGGTAAGAGCTTGCTTGATGCTACCGTACAGAGGATTCCTGAAAAACTTATGAGTTCCATAACCACAGGGGTCTGTGGGCTTATCAAGCAAGCGGATCCCTTGCAGTACAGGATTCTGAAAACATTTCTTTCCAGAATCAGGGTCATGGCATGGTCAAGCACACACTGGATAACTTGCAGTACAGAGTTTCTGAAGACTGTTGGGTTCAAAAACCATGAGTTCTGTGGCTGATCAAGGCATGCTGAACTAGATGATTCCTGAAAGCTGTTTGGGTGCAGAAATCGAGGAGACTGTGGCTAGTCAGGCATGCTGAACCTTACACTGGAGGATTTCTGAAAATTTTGGTTCAAAAAGGCGGATCAATAGCCCGCAATTCATACTGGGTCCCACAGTACAAGTTCCGACAAACAGTTTAGGTTACGAAATCAGGAGTCTGTGGCCTGATCACACTCTGGATCCTTCAGGACAGCGGATTCCTGAAGAATTGTTTAGGTTCGAAGTGACGGGTCCTGGCCTGGTCAAGGTGTTGATCACTTGCAGTAAAGAGGTTTCTGAAGAATGTTTAGTTCCAGAATCCGTGGTGTCCACACTAGTGAAGGCAACTAGATCCCTTGCAGCACTGGGGTTTCTGAAGGAGACTGTTTGGTTCTGAGACGCCGGTCCTTGTCTTAGTCAAGGCACACTGGATCCTTGATGCAAGATTCTGAAGAACAGTTTAGGTTCAGAACCACAGAGTCCTCAGCCTGGTCAAGGAACGCTGGATCCTTGCAGTACAGTGGATTTCTGAAAGCTATTTGGGTTCCCAAATTGCATCATCCATGGCCTGGTCAAGGGTGCAGGATCCTTATGGTTCAGATGATTTCTGAAAACTGTTTTGCGTTCCATTAATTGGGGGTCCATGGCATGGTCGACATACTGGATCCTTGCTGTACACCAATTTCTAAGAACTGTTTGATTCCAATCATGGCGTGTGTGGCCTGGTCAGGCATGCTGGATCCCATGTAGTACAGAGGTTTCGAAACTGTTGAATTCCAGGACACAAGGTGTGCCCTGGTCAAGGCAAGATGGATCCCTTGCAAGTATAGAAGTTACCCAAAACTGTTTTGGTTCCAGAAATCAAGGTGTCCATGGTGTGGTGAAGGCAGCAGTCCCTGCAATACAGTGTATTTCTGAAGAACTATTTGAGTTCCAGAGCAAGGTGTCCATGCCTGGTCTAGGCACAGTGAATCCTTAAAGGCTCAAAGTTTCTCAAAGCTGTTGGGGTTTCAGAAATCAGAGTCTGTGGCCTAATGAACACTCTAGATCACTTGCAGTCAGAGGTTCTGAAGAACTGTTTAGGTTCCAGAAAAAGCGTCTGTGCCTGGTGAAGACACTCTGATCCTTGCAGTACAGAGGATTTCAAGAACTGCTGAGGTTCCAGAACTAAGATCATGGCCTGGTCAAGACACCTGGATCACTTGGGACGAGGACTTCCAGAAGAACTGTTTAGGTACAGAAACCGTGGGTCCATGGCCTGGTGAAGGCAAGCTGATGCCTTGCAGCACAGAGGATTTCGATGTACTGTTTAGGTTCCAAAACCACGGTCCATGGCCTGGTCAAGAAACCTGGATCCTTACTACAAGTTCAGAAAGACAGAATGTTCCAAAATCAAGGGTCGAGCCTTGTCAAGGCACATGATCACTGCAGTACAGAGGATTGTAAGAACTTTTTAGGTTCCAGAAACAGCGGGTCATGATCAGGTGAACACTATGGATCCTGCAGTACGAATTTCTGAAGAACTTTAGGTTCCACAAACTGAGGTGTAAGGCCTGGTCAACACACTGGATCCTTGGTACAGATGATTTGTAAAACTGTTTGGGTTCCATCAGGGATCCATGGCCTGGTCAAGCCTGGATCCTGCAATACAGAGGATTCCTGAAAAACTGTTTTGTTTCCAAGAATCGGGGTCCATGGCATGGTCAAGGCAATGGATCACTTGCAGTACAGAGTTTCTGAAGAACTGTTTAGTTCAAGAACATGAGTTCGTGGCCCCATCAGTCATGCTGAACCCTAGATGATTCCTCAAGCTGTTTAGGTGCCCAGGCAGGGGACTGTGGCCTGGTCAAGCATGCTGAACCCATGCACTACAGAGTTTCTAAAAAGTTAGGTTCAGAAATAGGCGGATCCGCTGGTCAATTCATACTGAGTCCCTTGCAGTCATAAGTTCCTGACAAACAGTTTAGGTTACGAAATCATCTGTGGCTGATCACACTCTGGATCCCCTGCAGGACAGCAGATTGAAGAATTGCCAAGTTCAGAAATTGCGGTCTGTGGCTGGTCAGAATGTTGATCCTTGCAGTACAGAGGTTTCTAAGAACTGCTTGAGTTCCAGAATCCGTGGTGCCCATAACAGTGAGCATGCTAGATCCCTTACAGTACTGAGTTCTGAAAAACTGACTGGGTTCTGAAACTACAGAGTCCTTGTCTTGGTCAAGACACACTGGATCCTTACAGTACAGTCGGTTATGAAGGACGGTTTAATGTTCCAGAACTAAACGCTTCCATAAACCGTCAAGGATTGGATCCCTACAGTACAAGAGTATTGAAGAACTATTTAGGCTCCAGAAATCACGAGGTCTGAAGACGAACAAGCCTTGATCCTTGCAGTAAGACCATATCTGAAGAACTGTTTAGCTTAAAACGCGGTGTGCATGGTCAGGTAAAGCCACTGGATGCCTGCAGTACAGAGCATTTCTGATTAACACTTAGGTTCCAGAAATAATGAGGTCCATAGCATTTAAGGTGTTTAGATCCCTTGCAGTACAAGAGGTTTCTGAAGAACTATGATATTCAAGAATCAGGGCCTAAGAGGCCTGAGTCAAAGCACTTGATCTCTTGCAGTACACAGGATTTCTGAGCTGTTTGGGTTCAGAAACTGGGCGTCTCTAGCCTGGTCAGGCACACTGGATCACTTGCAGTACAGAATTTCCGAAGACAGTTTAGGTTCAAGAAAGCGGGGTCCATGGTCTAGTCAGGCACTCTGATCCCTGCAGTACAGGTTCAGGCAAATGTTTGGGTTACAGACCAGTGAGGTCTGTGCTCTGGTGAAGGCACGCTGGATCTGTTGCAGTGAGAGGATTTCTAAAAAACTGGAGTTCCAGAACTCAAATGGGTCTGTGGTCTGTAGGCATGCTGAATCCTATAAGTATGAGGTTCCTGAAAACTCTTTGGTTCCAGAAATAAGTGTCCATGGTGAGGTCAAGGCATACTGGATCCATGCAGAACAGAGGATTTCTGAAGAACTGTTAAGGTTCATCAATGCGAGGTCTGTGCCTGGTGAAGGCAAATGGATCCCTTAGTACAGAGGATTTCCTAGGAACTGTTTAGGTTCCAGAACCGCGGTATCCATAATCTGGGGAGCAAGCTGGATGCTTGCAGTGCAAATTTCTGATGTACTATTTAGGACCAGAAATAGCGGGGTCCATGGCTAATCGATCGTTGGATCCTTGAAGACAGGATTTCTGAAGACTGTTTGGGAACCAGAAACTGTGGGTCATAGTCTGGCCAGGGGGACACTGCATCCATTGTAGAGTGATTTCTGAAAAACTGTTTGGGTTCAGAAATCAGTGTCTATCCTGCTCAAGACATGCTGGATCCTGTGAGGAGGATTCCTGAAAACTCTTTAGGTTCCAAAAAGCCGGATCCATGGCCTGGTCAAGCCACGCTATCCTGCAGTACAGAGGGTTTCAAGAACTGATGCTTAAAATCAGCGGTTTCCATGGACTGGTGAAGTCACTGGATCCCTTGGCATGGAGGATTTCAGAGAACTGTTTAGTTAAAATCCACGAGGATAAATCAACAGGTCATGGCAGCTGGATCCCTAGCGTAAAGTGATGTCGAGAACTGTTTAGGTAGCAGAAATCACAGGATCAAGGTCTAGTCAAGGCATACCAATCCTTGCAGTAAGTCGATTTCGAAGGGCTGTTTAGGATCAAAACTACGGTGTGCATGGTCTGGTGAAAGCATAGATGCCTTGCAGTACAGAATTTCTGATGAACTATTAGGTTCAAGAACCCAGGGTCATAACATTAAAGTGTTCTGGATCCATTGCAGTACAGAAGTTTCTGAAGAACTATTATGTTCCTGGAAATCACGGGATCGAGGGGAGAAGCCTGGTCAAGGCGCCACTTGATCCCATGCAGAACAGAGGATTTCAGAAGAACTGTTCAGGTTCAGAGCATGGGGTCATGCTATGGTGAAGGTATGGGATCCTTGCAACCAGAGATTTCTGAAGAACTGTTGGGTTCCAGAAACTGCTGGGTCAATGGACTGGTCAAGCCAAGCTGGATGATTGCAGTACAGAGAGGATTTCTGAGAGGCAATGGGTTCCAGAAAACATGGGTTCAGGAGTGGTCAAGGCTCACTGGATCCTTGCAGTACAGAGGATTTCTGAAAATGTTTAGGTTCAGAAATTGAGTGGTCCGGCCTGCTCATGGCACACAAGGATCCTTTCTTGTTATACAAGATTTCCTGAAAAACTGTTTGGGTTCCAGAAATCGGGGGTCTAATGGCCTATTCAGGGCATGCTGGATCACTTGTGGTATGGAGGAGTTTCTGAAATCTGTTTGGGGTTCAGAATCAGCGGGGGTCCATATTTATAGTCCAATGCACATTGGATCCTTAGCCCTTTGCCACAGAGGATTTCTGAAAACTGTTTAGGTCAAGAAACCTGTGCCTGGTGACATGCTTGAGTATGAGCACAGAGGAATTCTAAACTGCTGAGTTCAGGAAACCGCACGCTCTGGGCATGATCAGGCACTCTGGATGCCTTGCAGTTCAGAGGATTCATGAGAGAAAGCTGTTTGTTCCAGACTGAGCATCCATGGCCTGGTCAGGTAGCTGGACCTTGAGTACAGAGAAGTATATGAAACTAGTCATTCCAGAATTGGAGCATCCATGTCCTGGTCTAGCTACTGGATCATGCATCAGAAAATTCTGAAAACCGTTGGGTTGAAATTGAATATTAACCCTCAAGGCTGCTAGATCCCTGCAGCACAGAGGATTGAAAACTGTTTACATTCCAGATATCAAGGGGTCCATGGCCCGGTCAAGGCAAACTGACCCCTTGCACAGAGGATTTCAAGAACTTTAAGGTTCCAGAAATCATGTTCCTTGTCCTGGTCAAGGGGCCACTGGATCCTCGTACAGAGAATTTCTAAGAACTGTTTAGTTCAAAATCACGGAGTCCATGGTCTGGTCAAGGACTCGATCCTTGCAGTACACAGGATTTTACGGAACAAATGTTTTTGAGTTACAGAAACGTGTGGTCTGTGCTCTGGTGAAAACACGCGCTGGATCTGTTGCAGTAGAGAAAGTTTCTAAAACTGGCAAGTTCCAGAACTCAATAGGTCTGTGGTCTGTCAGGCATGCAGATCTGTACGTATAAGTTTCAGAAACTCTTTAGGTTCAAAATAGTGTCCATGGTGAGGTCAGGCATGCTGGATCCCTTGAAACAGAGTTTCCCAAAGAACTGTTAAGGTTCATCAATTCAAAGGTCTGTGCCCTGGTAAGGCAAAATGGATCCCTTTAGTACAAGGATCTGATGAACTATTGGGTTCCAGAAACATGGTGTCCATGGTCTAGTGAAGGCAAGCTGGATGTACAGTACAGAGAATTTCTGATGTACTGTTTAGGTTCAGAAATGACGGGGTCCATGGCCTGGTCAAATCGTTCAGGATCCTTGTAGTAGACAGGTTTCTGAAGAACTGTTTAGGTTCCAGAAACCGTAGGGTCTATGTCTGGTAGAGGACACTGCATCCATTGCAGTAGGTAAATTTCTGAAAACCGTTTAGTTCCAGAAATCATGTCTATATCCAGCCCAGACATGCTGGATCCTGTGATACAGATGATTTCTGAAAACCTTTAGGTTCAGAAACAGCGGGATCATGGCCTGATCAGAAAGCTGGAACCCCATACACAGAGGGTTCAGAAAACCATTTATGTTCCAGAAATCGCGGTTTCCTGGACTGGTGAAGTCCTGGATCCTTGCAGCATGGAGGATTTCTGAAACTGTTTAGGTTACAGAAATCCACAGATCAGTGGCCTGGTCATGGCGCACTGGATCCCTAGCAGTAAAGCTGATGTCTGAAGACTGTTTGGTGGCAAAATCACGGATCAAAAGGTCTATCAGGCACATGATCCCTTGCAGTAAGTCGATTTCTGAAGAACTATTTAGGATCCAGAAACTACGGTGCATGGTCTGGTGAGCATGCTGGATGCTTGCAGTACAAGGTTTTCTGATGAACTTGGGTTCCAGACCCACGGGGTCATGACTTATAGTGTTCTGGATCATTGCAGTACAGAGGATTTCTGAAGAACCCAAATGTTCCGAAATCAAGTCCGAGCCTAGTCAAGCGCCTTGATCCCATGCGGTACAGAGTTTCAGAAGACTGTTCAGTTCCAGAAACCTAGGGTCTGTGCTCTGGTGGTATGCAGGATCCCTTGCAATGGAAGGATTTCTGAAGAACTGGCTGGGTTCAAACTGCTGGGTCAATGGCTAGTCAAAGCAAGCTGGATCAATTACGGTACAGAGGTTTCCGAAGAACTGTTTGGTTCCAGAAATTATAGGATAAATGGTGGTCAAGCTCACTGGATCCCACATACACAGAGGATTTGAAAACTGTTTAGGTTCCAGAAATTGAGGGTCCGTGCCTGCCCAAGGCAAACAGCATCTTTATGGGTATAACAAGATTGGAAACGTTGAGTTCCAGAAATCGAGGGTCTGTCGCCTGTGCAGGCATACTGGATCCTTGTGATGCAGGAGTTTCTGAAATCTGTTTGGGGTTCCAAAAACGAGGGTCCCATGGCCTAGTCAATGCATTGGATCCATTGATATACAGAGGATTTCTGAAAAACTGTTTGGGTCAAGCCATGAGATCAGCGCAGGTGAGGCATAGAAGACCAGAAGTACCAGAATTCACAGAACTAGCTAGGTTCAAGAACCCTTGCGGCTCTGGCATGATCAAGGCCTCTGGATACCTTACAATACAGAGGATTCATGAAAAGCTGTTTAGGAACAAAGTGAGCATCCATGGCCAGTCAAGGCACATGGATCCCTTGCAGTACAGGATTTCTGAAGAACTGTATCAGTTCAGAGTGTAGCATCAATATCCTGGTCTATACAATGGATCCTTTGCAGTACCAAGACTCTGAAAAACTATTTGGGTTCAGAATTGAATAATTAGTAACCTGGTCAGGCATGCTAGATCACTTACAGTACAGAGGTTCTGAAAACTATTTTATTCAAGATTCATGGGGTCCATGGCCTCAGTCAAGGCACACTGGATCCCTTGCAGTAAGGATTTCAGAAGACTTTTAAGGTTCCAATCATGTGTTCTGTCCTGGTCAAGGCCTGGATCCCTTGAGACAAAGGATTTTAAAGAACGTTTGGGTTCAGAAATCAATGGTTCCATGCCAGTCAAGGAATGCAGGATCCCGTAGTTCACCGGATTCCTAAAGAACTGTTATTCAAGAATCGCAGGGGTGTGTGGAATGGTCTAGAGGCCACTGGATCCCATGCAGTACAAAGGATTTCTGAAAAAGCTGTTTAGGTTCAGAAATGGAGAGTGTGTGGCCTGGTCAAGGCATGCCAGATCCCTTGCAGTACAAAGATTTCTGAAGAACTGTTTAGTTCCAAACCACCGGTCAGTGGGCATCAGGCATGCTGGATCCTTGCAGTACAGATGGTTGTAAAAACTGTTTATGTTCAGAAATCAGGGGATCCATGGCTAATCAAGGCAAGCTGAATCCCTGCAGTAAAGAGTTCCTGAAAGAGCTGGCTTTTGTTCAGAATTGGGGGTCCATGGCATGTCAGGCACTGATCCGCGTACAGAGGTTTTAAGACTGTTTGGGTTCCAAATCAATGGGTCATGCTAGTCAAGGCATACTGGATCCTGTAGTTCCAGGATTCCTAAAAGACTATTTAAGTTCCAGAAATCAAAGGGTGTGGAATGGTCAACCACACTGGATCCCCTGCAGTACAAAGTTTCTGAAAAGCTGTTTTAGGTTCCAAGATTGAGGTCCATGGACTGGACAAGACACGCTGTATCCTTGCAGTACAGAGTTTCTGTAAAGCTGTAGGTTCAGAAATCTCGGGTCTGTGACCTAGTCAAGGCGGTGGATCCCATGCAGTACAGAGGATTTCTGAAAAGCTGTTTGGGTCCACAAATGAGTAGGTCGAGGCCTGGTCAGGAACCTGGATCCTTGCAGGACAGAGAGGTTCTTAAAAGCTGTTAGAATCCAGGGTGGGGGTCTGTGGCTAGTCGAAACTCTGGATCCTTGCAGTACAGAGGATTTAAGAAAAGCTGTTTAGGGTCCAGAAATTGCAGTCCATGGCCTGATCAAGGAACTGAACCCCTTGCAGCACGAGTTTCTGAAAAGCTGTTTAAGTCCAAATTCAAGGACTATGGCACATTCAAGGCATGATGGATCCTCGCAGTGCAGATTTCTAAAGAACCGTTTGGGTTCCAAAACAAAGGGTCTGTCGTCTGGCCAAGGCACGCTGGTCCTGCTGCACAGAGGATTTTGAAAAGCTGTTTAGGTTCAGAAATTGAGGGTTCTATGGCCTGGTCAAGGCATGCCAGTGCACAGTACAGAGGTTCGAAAACTGTGAGTTCCAGAAACACGGGGTCTGTGGACCCATCAAACAGCTGGATCCTTGCAGTACAGAGGATTCCTGAAAAACTGTTTTGTTTCCGTCCAGAGGTCCATGGCATTAAGGCACATGGATCACTTGCAGTACAGAGTTCCTGAGAACTGTTTGGTTCAGAAACCATGGGTTCTGTGGCTGATCAAGGCTAGAACCCTAGATGATTCTGAAAAGCTGTTTAGGTGCCAGAATTGGGAGACTGTATTGGTCAAGGCATATGAACCCTTTGCACTAGAGATTTCTGAAAATTTAGGTTCGAAACAGATGGATCCACAGCCGGCAAATGCATACTGTCTTTACATAGGATTCCTGACAAACAGTTTAGGTCAGAAATCGAAAGGTCTGTACCTGATAACAGCACTCTGACTTCAGCAAAGAGTTCTGAAGATTATTTAGGTTCAGAAATTGCAGGTCTGTGGCCTGGTCAGGAATCCGGATCACTGCAGTACAGAGTTTCCAAGAAATGTTTAGGTTCCAGAATCAGTGGTGTCCAGGCCTGGTGAAGGCATCTAGATCCCTTGCAGTACTGAGTTTCTGAAGAACTGTTGGGTTTACGAAACACTTAGGGTCCTTGTCTTGGTCAAGGCACACCAGATCCCTTACACACAGAGGTTCCCGAAAGAACTGTTTGAAGTTCCAAAAACTCAGAAGTCACGCCTGGTCAAGAAACACCGGATCCCCGCAGCAGTGAATTTCGAAAGCTATTTGGGTTCCAGAAATTGCATCATCCATGGCCTCGCCAAGCTGCACTGGATCCTTGAGGCTAGATGATTTCAAAACTATTTAGGTTCCAGAAATCAAGGGCCCGTGGCCTGTCAAGCACACTCTGGATCCCTTGCAGTACAACAGATTTCTGAAAAACTGTTGAGTTCCATTAATTTGGGGTCCATGGCATGGTCAAGACATACTGGATCCTTGCTGTCAACAGATTTCTAAAAATATTTAGATTCCAAAATCAAGTGTCCGTGGTCTGGTCAAGGCACGCTGCATCCCTTACAAGAAAATTTCTGAAGAATATTTATGTTCAGAAACTATGGGGTCTGTGCCTGGTGAAAGCAGCTGGATCACCGGTACAGTTATTTCAGAGAACTATAGGTTCAGAAACTGAGGGGTCCATTACCTGGTCTAGCACAGCGAATCCCTTGATAAAAGAATTTCAAAGCTATTTAGGTTTCAAAATCGGGAGTCTGTGGTCTAGAAGACACTCCGATCCCTGCAGCACAGAGGATTTCCGAAGAACTGGTTGGTTCCAGAAACTGCGCGTCTGTGCCCTGGTGAAGACACACTGGATCACGGTACAAAGATTTCAGAAGACTGTTAGGTTCAAAACTGAACTTCATGGCCTGGTCAGGCATGGATCCTGCAGGTCAGAGGACTTCTAGAAGAACTGTTCCGCTACAAGAAACCTTGGTCCATGGCCTGGTGAGGCAAGCTGGATGCCTTGCGTACAGAGATTTCTGATCTACTGGTTGGTTCCAGAAAACCACGGGTCCATGGCCTGTCAAGGGCACGCCTGATCCCTTGCACTACACAGGATTTCAGAAGAACAGGAATGTTCCAGAAATCATGAGGTCCGCCGAGGCCGGCCTTGTCAAGGCAACACCCTGATCCCTTGCGCACAGAGGATTGCTTCAGAACTTGGCTTCCAGAAACAGCAGGTCTGTGATCAGTAAGACACTATGGATCCCAGCATACAGAGATTCTAAGAACTTTTGGTTCCACAATCGGTCTACAAGGCCTGGTCAAACACACTGGATCCCTATAGTACAGATGATTTGTAAAAATATTTATGTTCCAGAAATCAAGGGTCCACGGCATGGTCAAGGCACACTCGATCAATGGCACAGAAATTTCTGAAGAACTGTTGGTTCAAGAAACCATGGGTTCCGTGGCCTGTCAATCATGCTGAACCCTGATGATTTCTGAAAGCTGTTTAGGTGCCAGAAATCGAGGAGACTGTGGCCTGGTCAGGCGTGAACACCACTACAGAGGTTTCTGAAAGTTGGGTTCAGAAACAGACGGATCCATGGCCTGGTCAATTCATACTGGGTCCTTGCAGTACAAGATTCTGACAAACAGTTTAGGTTACAGAAATCGAAGGTCTGTGGCCCGATCACAACACCCTGGATCCTGAGGCAGTTTGAAGAGTTGTTTAGATTCAGAAATTGCGGGGTCTATAGCTAGTCAAGGAATGTTGGATCCTTGCAGTACAGGATTTCTGAAAACTATTTGGGTTCAGAATCAGTGGTATCCAATAGCCTGGTGAGGCTGCAGATCCCTTGCAGTACTGAAGTTTCTGAAGAACTGTTTGGATTCTTGAAACCAAAGGGTTCTTGTCTTGGTCAAAGCACACTGATTTCTTCCAGTACAGAAGTTTCTGAAGAACTGCTTGGTTCCAGAAACTGCAGAGTCCACGGCCTGTCCAGGACGCTGGACCTTGCAGTACAGTGGATTTCTGAAAACTATTTGGGTTAAAGAAATTCACATCGTCCATAGCCTGGTCAAGGTCACAGGATCCCGCATAAAGACAGATGTTTCCAGAAAAACTGTTAAGTTCCAAGAAAACAGGAATCCTTGGCCTGACTAAGGCACTCTGACCTTGCAGTACAGCAGTTCTGAAAAACGTTTCGTGCCATTATTTAGGGTCCATGGCATAGTCAAGACATGCTGGATCCTTGCAGTCTAACAGTTTCAAAAGAACTGTTTAGATTCAGAAATCATGGTGTGTGGCCTGGTCAAGGCACGCTGGATCCCTTGTCAGGAGGATTTCACAGAAACTGTTTGGATTCAGAGACGCAAGGTGTGTACCCTGGTCAGGCACTGGATCCCTTGTAAGGATTACCACAAAACTGTTTTGGTTCCAGAAATCAAGTGTCCATGGTGTGGTGAAGCAGCTTGATCCTGCAGTAAAAATTTCTGAAGAACTGTTTATGTTCAGAAACTGTGGGGTCTGTGCCCTGGTGAAGGCACACTGGATCCCTTGCAGTACAGTGTATTTCTGAAGAACTATTTAGGTTCCAGAAACTGAGGGGTCCATTGCCTGGTCTAGGCACAGTGAATCCTGCGGTACAAAGAATCAAAAAGTTTAGTTTCAGAAATCCAGAGTCTAGGCTAGAAGACACTCTGATCCCTTGCAGCACAGAGGTTTCGAAGGCTAGCTAGGTTCCAGAACTACGTCTCTGCCTAGTGGACACACTCTGGATCCCTTGCAGTACAGAGTTTCACGAAGAACTGTTAGGTTCCAGAAACTGGACTTCAGCCTGGTCAAAGCAGCTGGTTCCCTTGCAGGACAGAGGACTTCTGAGAACTGTTTAGCTAAGAGCCGGGGTCCATGGCCAAGTGAGGCAAACTGGATGCCTTGCAGTACAGAGTTTCTGATGTACTGTTTAGGTTCCAGAAACCACGGGGTCCTTGGCCTGGTCAGGGCGCTGGAACTTTGCACTACAAGTTTCAGAAGAACAGATGTTCCAGAAATCACGAACCGAGGCCCTGTCAAAGCACACTTGATCCCTTGCGGTACAGAGGATTGAGAACACTAGGTTCCAGAAACGGAGTCTGTGATCAGGTGAAGACACT
Source organism: Neoceratodus forsteri (assembly GCA_016271365.2). Lineage (NCBI taxonomy): Eukaryota > Metazoa > Chordata > Ceratodontiformes > Ceratodontidae > Neoceratodus > Neoceratodus forsteri. The sequence goes on from CM028133.1 coordinate 376,079,771, forward strand.
ATGGATCCCTTGCAGCGGAAGATTTCTGAGGACTTTTAGGTTCCACAAACTGGGGTGCAAAGGCCTGTCAAGGCACACAGATCCTTACAGTACAGATGATTTAGAAAAAACTGTTTATATTCCAGAAATCGGGGATCAGTAGCCAAGGCCAAGGCAAGCAAGATCCTTGCAGCACAGAGGATTCCTGAAAACTGTTTTGTTCCAGAAACGAGAAATCCACAGCTGGTCAAGCACACTGGATCCTTCCTAAGGATTTCTGAAGAACTATTTGGGTTCAGAAACCATGGGTTCTGTGGCCTGATCAAGGCATGCTGAACCTAGATGATTCTGAAAAGCTGTTTAGGTACCAGAAATCGGGGGCTGGCCTGGTCATGGCATACAGATCCTTACACAACAGGGTTCTGAAAAAGTTAGGTTCAAAACAGACAGATCCATGGCCTGGTCAAGGCATGGGTCACTGCAGTACAGTTCCTGACAGCGGTTTAGGTTACAGAAATTGGGAGTCTGTGGCCTGATCACAGCACTCTGGATCCCCTGGGACAACAGTTTCACAGAATTGTTTAGGTTCAGAAATCACGGGTGTGGCCTGGTCAAGATATTGGACACTTGCAGTACAGAGTTTTAAGAAGAACTATTTGAAGTTCAGAATCAGTGGTGTCCATGGCCTGGTGAAGGCACTGGATCACCCACAGTACTGAGATTTCTGAAGAACTGTTTAGGGTCCTGAACCACCAGGTCCTTGTCTTAGTCAAGGCACACTGGATCCTTTGCAGTACAGAGGATTTCTGAAAAACTGTTTAGGTTCCAGAACCACAGAGTCTACAGCCCGGTCAAGGCGCTGGATCCCTAGCAGTACAGTGGATTTCTGAAAGCTATTTAGGTTCCAGAAATACATGTCCATGTCCTGGTCAAGGCACTGGATCACTTGCGGTTCAGATGATTTCCGAAAACTGTTCAGGTTCCGAAATCAAGGGTCAGTGGCTGTTGAAGGCACTCTGGATCCCTTGCAGTCCCTTGAATTTCTGAAAAAAATGTTTTGCGTTCCATTATTAGAGGGTCCATAGCAGTCAGACGCTGGATCCTTGCTATGCAAATTTCTAAGAACTGTTTAGATTCCAAATCATGGTGTGTGGCCTGAAGGCATGCTGGATCCCTTGTAGTACAGAGAATTTCACAGAAACTGTTAGGTTCAGACACAGCAAAGGTGTGCCCTGGTCAAGGCACTGGACACTAAGTACAGAGGATTACCTGCAAAACTGTTTTGGTTCAGAAATCAAAGTGTCATGGTGCTGAGGGCACGCCTGATCCTTTACAGTACAGAGAATTTCTGAAGAACTGTTTATGTTCCAGAAACTTGCAGTCTAATGCTGCGAAACCAGCTGGATCCTGCAGTACAGTGTATTTCTGAAGAACTATTTGGACCCAGAACTGAGGTCTGTTGCCTGCTCTAGGCACGTGAATCCTTGCTGGACAAAGTTTCTCAAAAGCTGATTAGGTTTCGAAATTAGAGTCGTGGCCAGTGAGACCTCTGGATCCCTTGCAGTACAGGAAGTTCCTGAGAACTGTTTGGGTTCAGAAACTGCAGGGTCTGTGCCTGGTAAGACACTCTGGATCCCTTGCAGTAGAGATTTCTGAAGAACTGCTGGGTTCCAGAACTGAGACTTCCATGGACGCAGTCAAGGCATTGAATCCTTGCAGGACAGGATTTCCAAGAGACTGTTTAGCTACAAGAAAACCATGGGATCTGTGACCTGGTGAGCAAGCTGGATGCCTTGCAGTACAGGACTGCTTTAGAAATCCTCTGTACTGCAGTGATCCAATGAGCCTGACAAGGCCATACTTCATGCGATTTCAGGAACCTAAACAGTTCTTGAACTTGACCGCATAGATCCATTTGTCTGACCAGGCCATGGATGCCCAATTTCTGGAACCTAAACAGTTTTTCGCACTCTATGGTTGGTATCCAGAGTGCCTTGATCATGCCAAGGAGCGATCAGTTTCCTGAACCTAAACAGTTCTTCAGAAATCCTCTGTACCCAAAGGGATCCAGCATGCCTTGAACAAGCAATGGACCCCTCGATTTCTGGAACCTGAACAGTTCTTCAGAAATACTCTGTACTGGGTAGGTATCCATAATGCCTGACCAGGCCATGGAAGCCTTTAGTTTCTGAACCTAAACCGCCTTCAGAAATCAACTGTACTGCAAGAGATCCAGAGCTGCCAGGGCAGACCCCGTGGTTTCTGGAACTCAAAAGTTTTCAGAAATCCTCTGTCCCAAAGGATCCAGCGGCCTTGACCAGGCCTTGATGCCTGAGTTTTCGGAACCTAAACAGTCTTTAGAAATCTCGTACTGCAAGGGATCCATAGTTTCACCTGGGCATGACCCCGTTGTTCTGAACCCAACAGTTCTTCAGAAATTCTCAGCTGTAAGGACTGCATGCCTGACCAGGTCTTGACCCCGCGATTTCGAACCTAAACAGTTCTTCAGAAATTTCTACTAAAGTATCCAGTGCCTTGACTAGGTTATCGGCACCTCAGCTTGGAACCTGAACAGTTCTTCAGAACTTTGCACTGAAAGGATCCAGAGGTCTTCACCTGGGCACAGACCCTGTGGGGCTTGGAATCTAAACAGTTCTTCAGAAATCCTCTACCAATTGATCCAGAGTATCTTCACCTGAGCACAGACTCTGTAGTTTCTGGAACCAAACAGTTCTTCAGAAACCTCTGTACCAAGAGATCGAGGAGCCTTGATCAGGCTCTTTGGACCCGTGATTTCTGAACATAAACAGTTCTTCAGAATCCTGTACTGCAAGGGATCCAAAACACCTGACCAAGCTATGACCCTGGATTTCTGGAACCTGCAGATACTCAGAAATCTCTGTACTGCAAGGCATCCAGCATGCCTGCACCAGACCATTCATGTTTCTGGAAGCAAACAGCTTTTCAGAAATCCCTGTACACAGGATCCACCGCCTTGACTAGCACGGACCTCTCAATTTCTGGAACCTAAACAGTTTTTCAGAAATCCTTCTCTACTGCAGATCCAGCGTGTTCTGACCAGGACCTGACCCTAGATTTCTGAACCTAAACAGCTTTTCAGAAATTCTCTGTACTGTGGATCCATATGCTTTCAGCATGTCACAGAACCCTCATTCTGAATCCATGCTGTTTTTAGAACCTCTGTGTCAGTGAATGCACTGGCTCTCACTGGGCACAGACCATATAATTTCTGGAACCTAATAGTTTATCAGAAATCTTGGCTGCAAGGGATCCAGCGTGTGAGACCAGCCATGGCTGGGATTTCGAACAGAAGTTCGTTGAAGTCCTGGTACTGCAGTGATCCAGCATGCTATGACCAGGCCATGGACCCTCGGTTTGTTGAACCCAACAGTTTTTCAGAAATCTTGGTACTGCAAGGATCCAGTGCTGAGATTGAGGTTATGGATGCCATGATTGAACATAAACAGTTGGTAGAAGTCATGGTACTGCAAGGATCCAGAATACCTGACCAGCCATGGACCCCCTGGGTTTCTTAAATCCAACAGTTTTTCGAAATCCTCTGTCCATCAAGGGATCCAGAGTTTTCACCAGGGCACATACCCACAGTTTCTGAACCCAACAGTTCTTCAGAATTCATGTACTGCAGGAACCAGCGGTTTTGACCAGGCCAGGACCCCCTTTCTTGAACCCAACAGTTCTTCAGAAATCCTCTGTCCCAAGGGATCCAGTGTTCTTGACTTGCTGGAAGGCCCTGTTTGAACCCAAACAGTTCTTCAGAGATCCAGAGTTCTTCACCAGGCACATACCCCACAGTTTCTGAACCCAAACGGTCAGAAACTTGTACTGTAAGGGACTGGTATGCTCAGACCAGGCCTTGGACCTCGCTATTTCAAATATAGTTCATCAGAACTTCTGTACTGCAGGATCCAGTGTGCCTTCACCAGGGCACAGACCCGTAGCTATGGAACCTACCAGTTTTCAGAAACTTCTGTATTGCATGGCTCCAGCTGCCTTGACCAGCCATGGACCCTTTGAATTCTGGAACCTAACAGTCCTTCAGAAATCTATGTACCGCGAGATCCTAGGTGCTTGACCAGGGCATCATCCACTCAATTTCTTGCACTTACATTTTTTCAGAAATCCTCGTGCAGCAGGATCCAGCATGCCTTGACCAGGCCACTGACCCTGTTTCTGGAACTAAACAGTTTTCAGAATCCTCTGTATCGCTAGTTATCATGCCTTGACAAGGCCACTGACCCCTTGATTTATGGAACCTAAACATTTTTCAGTAATTGCTTGTACTGAAAGTGATCCAGTGTGCCTTACTGTGGCCATGGACCTCACTTCTGAATGTAAACAGTTCTTAGAAATCCTATGGATGCAAGAGATCCAGTGCCTTAACCTGACGATGGACCTCATGATGGAACCTAAACAGTTTTCAGAAATCCTGTACTGCAAGGACAATGGTCACCAGAGCACAGACCCCACAGTTTCTGAACCTAAACAGTTTTCAGAAATCCTGGTATTGTAAGGGATCCAGTGGTTTTGAATGGTCCTTATCTCATGATGGAACATATACAGTTCATCAGAAATCCTCTGTACTGCAGGATCGGTGCCTTGAATAGGCTCGACCCCATGATTTCTAACATAAACAGTTCTTCAGAAATCCCTCTGTACTGCAAGAGATCCAGAACACCTGACCAAGCCATGCACACCATGGTTTTGAACCAACAGTTCTTCAGAAATCGCTTTACTACAAGGGATCAAGGAGTTGTTCAGACCTCAGACCATGATTTCTGCAATCTAAACAGTTCTTCAGACATCAGCTCACTGTAGGATCCAGCCCCTGACTGCTGACAGATCTCATGATTTCTGTAACCTAAATAGTTTTCAGAAACTTCTGTATTGCTGCAGATCTAGTGTGCCTTCATTAGCCACAGACACCGTAATTTCTGAAACATAAATAGTTCTTCAGAAATCAACTCTACTGCACGTGCCAGCGTTCCTTCACCAGAGCATAGACCCTATGGTTTCTGGAACTCAAACAGTTCTTCAGAGTCCCTGTACTGCAAGATCCAGCACGCCTGGTGTGGCCATGATTCCTGGTTTCTTGAACCCAACAGTTCTTCAGAAATCTTCTGTCCCAGGATCCAGTGTTCACCTGGCCTCGACCCCATGATTTCTGGAATATACAGTTCTTCAGAAACCCTCTGTACTGCATGGGATCCAGTGTGCCTTCACCAGGTCACTTGACTCCATTTCTGGAAACCCTAACAGCTTTTGAAAACCTTTTGTGCAGTAGGGATTCACCAGCCTAGATCAGGCAAACCCTGTTTCTGAACCAAACAGTTTTTCAGAAATCCTCTGCTGCAAGGGATCCAGTGTGCCTCCCCAGCACAGACCCTACAGTTTCTGAACCTACAGTTCTTCTGACATCCTCTGTACTGCATGGATCAAGTGCCTTGACCAGGCCCTATCCCCAGGATTCTGGAACATAACAGTTGTTCGGAAATCCTGCACTGCAATTGACCAGAACACCTTGAACAAGCCATGGACCCCGTGGTTTCTGGAACTAAGTAGTTCATCAGAAGACCTTGTACTGTGCATCCCACGGCCTCACGGAGACCATGCACACCGTGGTTTCTGATCTTAAACAGTTCTTAAGAAATCGATTTATTGCAAGGGATCACATGCCTTGACTAGACCTCGACTCCACGATTTCGCTACCTAAACAGTCTTCGGATGTCGCATACGTTAGATCCAGTGCTTAACCAGCTACAGATCTCGTGATTTCTATAACCAAACAGTTCTTCAGAAATCCTGTACTGCACGGATCCAGCATGGCTGACCAGCTGTTGACCCGGCGGTTTCTTGAACTTAAATAGTTCTTCAAAACTTCTTACTGGAAGGATCCATAATGCCTGACCAGGCCATGAAGTTTTAGTTTCTGAACCTACAGTCCTTCAGAAATCAACTGTCCTGTAAGGGATCCAGAGGTTCTCATGACACAGACCCCGTGGTTTCTGAACCTAAAAAGTTCTTCAGAAATACACTGTCTGCAAGGATCCAGTTTCCTTGACCAGGCCTTGGATGCCTTAGTTTCTGAACCCAACACTTTAGAAATCCAGGGTATTGCAGGATCCAGTGTCTTCGCTCAGACAGACCGCTGTTTCTGAACCCAAACAGTTCTTCGGAAATTTTCACTGTAAGAGATCGTTGCCTGACCAGGCTCCTCGACCTCATGATTTTGAACCTAAACAGTTCTTCAGAGTTTGTCTGTAAGGATCCAGGTGCCTTGAACAGGCCCTGATTTCTTGAACCTAAACAGTTCTTCAGAAATCGGTACTGTGGGATCCAGAGGTCTCTCCTGGGCACAGACCTGTGTTTCTGAATTAAACAGTTCTCAGAAACTCTGTACTGCAAGGACTGGTATGCCTTGACTAGACCTCAGACCTGGGTGATTTCTGAACATAAATAGCTCAGAAACTTATACTGCAGATCCAAACACCTTGACCAAGCCATGATCCTGTGATTTCTGAACTTACAGTTAATCGAACTTCTGTCTGCAAGGCATCATGCCTCATCAGACCATACACCGGTTTCTGAAGCTAAACAGCTTTCAAATCCTCTGTGCAGCAAGGACCCATGGTGCCTTGACCAGGTATGACCTGATTTCTGGACCCACAGCTTTTCAGAAATCCCCTACTGCAGGATCCAGTGCTCAGCATGTCACGCCCCCACTCTGGAACCCATGCTGTTTTTCAGAACTCCTCTGTACTGCAAGGATGCACTTGCCTTCACCTGGGCACAGACCCCATCATTTCTGAACCTAAACAGTTTTTTAGAAATCTTGCGGTCCTGCAAGGATCCAGCGTGCTGAGACCAGCCATGGATGCTGTGATTTCTGGAACATAAACAGTTCATCATAGTCCTGGTACTGCAGATCCAGCTTGCCTTGACGAGGCCATGGACCCTGTGTTTTCTTGAACTAAAAGTGTTCTTCAGAAACTCTGTCCTGGGTAAGGGATCCATGCCTTGACCAGGCTGGTGCTTCCTGTTTCTGAACTTAAATAGTTATTCAGAAATTCTGTATTGTGATCCAGAGTGTCTTCACAAGGCATATATTCTACAGTTTCTGGAACCAAACAGTTCTTCAGAAATCCTGTAACGCAAGGGATCAAGGTGCCTTATTAGGTTCGACCCCGCGATTTGGAAGTATACAGTTCATCAGAAATCTCTGTACTGCAGGATCCAGTGTGCTTTCACCAGCACAGACCGTAGTTATGGAACCAGTTTTCAGAAATCCTTTTTCTGTAAGGATCTGTGTGCCTTGACCAGGCCTTGGACCTCACAATTAATGGATCCAAATACTTCTTCAGAAATCTGTGATTTCAGGCTCCAGCTGTTTTGACCAGGCCACGGACCCCTAAATTCCAACCTAAACAGTTCTTCTGAAACTTATGTACGAGAGATCCTGATGCCTTGTTCAGGCATTGTCCACCAATTCTTGCACTCAGCATTTTTCAGAACCTTCTGCACCGTTGTGATCCAGCTGCTTTGACCAGTCCATGGACCCCCTGTTTCTGGAAACTATACAGTTTTTCAGGAAACCCTTACTGTAAGGGATCCAGTGTACCTGACCAGGCCACTGACCCTTGATTGAACCCAAACATTTTTCAGTACTTCCCTGCTGAAAGGGTCCAGTGTGCCTTAATCAGGCCACGGACCTTGCAGTTTCCTTGAACGTAAACACCAGATATTCTCTGTGCTGCAAGTGATCCAGTGTGCCTTTACCCGGCCATGGACCCCGTGTTTCTGGAACCCAAGACTACTTCAGAAACTTTGAACACAACGATCCAGCATGCCTTGAGCTGGCCACAGACCCTCAATTTCTGGAACCAAACAATTTTTCAGAACTTCTGTACTGTGTGATCCAACGTTTCTCACTGAGCACAGACCCCACAGTTTCTGAACCTAAACAGTTTTTCAGGATCGTTGGTACTGCAGGATCCAGCATGCCTTGACCAGGCCATGGACCCCATGGTTTCTTTGAACCTACAGTTCTTCAGAAATCTGTACTGCATTGATCCAGTGCCTTGAACAGGCCACAGACTTCCCGATTTCGATACCTAAACAGCTTTGAGAAATCCTCTGCAGCAGGATCCACTGTTTCAGATAAAGCGGACCCTACTCTGGAAACTAGCAGTTCTTCAGAAATCCTCTGTCCTGCAAGCAATCCACATGCCTTGACTAGCCATGGGACCCCACGGTTTCTTGAACCTAAACAGTTCTTCAGACATCCACTGTGCTTCAAGGGATCCAGAACACCTTGAAAGGCCATGGACCCTGCTTTTTTTGGAACCTAAACAGTTCTTCAGAAATCCTCTGTCCTGTAACGGATCCAGCATGCCTTGACCAGGCCATGGACCCCGGGGTTTCTTGAACCTAAACAGTTCTTCAGAAATCCTCTGTCCTGTAACGGATCCAGCGTGCCTTGACCAGGCCATGGAAGCCCCAGTTTCCAGAACCTAAACAGTTCTTCAGAAATTCTCTGTACTGCAAGAGATCCAGAGTGTCTTCACGAGGGCACATACGCCGCTGTTTCTGGAACCTAAACAATTCTTCAGAAATCCTCTGTACTGCAATGGATCCAGAGTGTCTTCTCCAGGGCACTGACCCTATGGCTTCTAGAACCTAAACAGTTCTTCAGACATCGACTGTACTACAAGGGATCCAGAACACCTAGACCAGGCCATGGACCCCGCGGTTTTTGGAACCAAAACAGTTCTTCAGAAATCCTCTGTCCTGCAATCTATCCAGCGTGCCTTGACCTGGCCATGGACACCTCAGTTTCTGGAACCTAAACAGTTCTTCAGAAATCCTCCTTCCTGCAAGGGAACCAGATTATCTTCAGCAGGACACAGATCCCATGGTTTCTGGAACATAAACAGTTCTTCAGAAATCCTCGGTACTGCAAGGGATCCGGCGTGCCTTGACCAGGCTACATACTGCCCGATTTCTGACATCTAAACAGCTTTTGAGAAATCCTTTGTACTGCAAGGAATCCACCGTGCCTTGACCAGTCCACGGACCTTTCAATTTCTGAAACCTAAACAGTTTTTCAGAAATCCTCTCTAGTGCAAGGGATCCAGTTTCTCTTTTCACCATAGCACTAAACCCCATGATTTCTGGAACCTAAACAGTTCTTCAGAAATCCTCTGTCATGAAGTTATCCAGCATGTCTTGACCAGGCCATGGACACCCTATTTCTGTGAACCCAAACAGTTCTTCTTGAAATCCTCTGTACAGCAAGGGATCCAGGGTGTCTTTACCAGGGCACAGACTACGTGGTTTCTGGAACCTAAACAGTTCTTCAGAAATCCTCTGTACTGCAAGGGATCAAGTGTCCCTTGACCAGGCCTCGGACCCCATGATTTCTGGAACATAAACAGTTCTTTAGAAATCCTCTGTACTTCAAGAGATCCAGAACACCTTAACCAAGCCACGGACACCGCAATTTCTGGAACATAGACAGTTCTTCAGAAATCCTCTGTACTGTCAAATCCAGCAGGCCTTAATCAGGATACAGACCCCCTGGGATTTCTGGAACATAAACAGTTTTTCAGAAATCTACCTACTGCAAGGGATGTGTGCTGCCTTCACCAGTGCACAGACCCCATGGTTTCTGGAATCTAAACAGTTCTTCAGAAATCCTCTGTACTACAAGGGATCCAGAATTCCTTGACCAGGCCATGGACCCAGTGGTTTCTGGAACCTAAACAGTTCATCAGAAATTATCTGTACTGCAAGGCATCCAGTGTGTCATCACCAGGATATGGACCCCAATGTTTCTGGAACCTAAAGAGTTTTTCAGAAAGCCTTTGTACTGCACGGGATAAAGGATGCATTGAGCAAGCCACAGAACCTTCAATTTCTGGAACCTAAACAGTTTTTCAGAAATCTACTCCACTACAAGGGATGCAGCGTTCCTTCACCAGAGCACAGACCACACGGTTTCTTGAACCTAAACAGTTCTTCTGAAATCCTTTGTCCTGCAAGGGATCCAGCGTGCCTTGACCAGGCTATAGAAGCCTCAGTTTCTGGAATGTAAACAATTCTTCAGAAATCCTCTGAACTGCAAGGGATCCAAAGTGTCTTCACCAGGGCACAGACCCCCACAGTTTCTGGAACCTAAACAGTTCTTAAGAAATCCTCTGTACTGCAAGGGATCAGGTGTGCCTTGACCAGGTCTTGGACCCCGCGATTTCTGGAAGATATACAATTCTTCAGAAATCCTCTGTACTGCATGGGATCCAGCATGCCTTCACCAGGCCACATACTCCCCAATTTCTGAAACCTAAACAGCTTTTGAGAAATCCTTTGAACAGCTAGGGATTCACTGTGCCTAGACCAGGCAACGAACCCCGCAGTTTCTGGAACCTAAACAGTTCTTCAGAAATCCTCTTTACTGCAAGGGATCTGGCATGCCTTCACCAGAGCACAGACCCCATGGTTTCTGGAACCTAAACAGTTCTTCTGAAATCCTCTGTACTGCATGTGATCACTGTGCTTGACCAGGTTTGACCCTCATGCATTGAACATAAACAGTTCTTCAGAAATCGCCTGTACTGCAAAGGATCCAGAACACCTTGAACAATCCATGGACCCCATGGTTTCTGGAACCTTAGTAGTTCATCTGAAAACCTCTGTACTACAAGGCATCCTGCGTGCCTTCACCAGACCATGCACACCACGGTTTTGGGATCAAAAACTGTTCTTCAGAAATCATCTTTACTGCAAGGGATCAAGTATGCCTAGACTAGACCTCGGACCCCGCGATTTCCGCAACCTAAACAGTTCTTCAGACATCAGCTTTACTGTTAGGGGTCCAGCATGCCTTGACCAGGCCACGATCTCGTGATTTCTGTAACCTAAACATTTCTTCAGAAATCCTCCATACTGCAAGGGATCCAGTGTGCCTTCACCAGTCCACGGACACCGCGATTTCTGGAACATAAACAGTTCTTCTGAAATCCTCTGTACTGCAAGGGATACAGCATGCCTTGACCAGGCCATGGATCCCACATTTCTGGAACCTGAAGAGTTTTTCCGAAATCCTCTGTACCACATGGGATCCAGTACGCCTTGACAGGATGACCCCTCAATTTCTGAACCTAAAACAGTTTTTCAGAAATCTATTTGTCCATAATGGGATGCAGTGTTCCCACCAGAGTACACATCCACGGTTTCTGGAACCCAAACAGCACATCAGAAACGTCTGTACTGCAAGGCATCCAACTTTCTTCACCAGGCCATGGACACCGTGGTTTCTGGAACCCTAAACACTTCATCAGAAATCCTCTGTACCACCAAGAGATCCATTGTACTTTCTCCAGGGCACAGGTTCCGAAATATATGGAACCTTAGCAGTTCTTCAGAAATCCTCTGTTCTTCAAGGGATCCAGCATGCCTTGACCACACCCTATGGGACCCTCGCTGTTTCTGGAACCAAAGAGTTTTTCGAAATCCTCTGTACTGCACAGGATTCAGCATGCCTTGAGCAGACCACAGACCCCCTTGATTTCTGGAATCCAAGCAGTTTTTTTAGAAATCCTCTCTACTGCAAGCGATCCAGTATGCCTTCACCACAATACAGACCACACAGTTTCTGTAACCTAAACAGTTGCTCAGAAATTCTGTGTACTGCAAGGGATCCAATATGCCCTGACCAGGCCATGGATCCCGCAATGTCTTGAACCTAAACAGTTCTTCAGAAATCCTCTGTCCTGCAAGGGATCCAGAACACCTTGACCAGGCCATGGACCCCGCGGTTTTTGGAACCTAAACAGTTCTTCAGAAGTCCTCTGTCTGCAAGCAATCCAGCGTTGCCTTGACCTGGCCACGGACACTCTCAGTTTCTGGAACCTAAGCAGTTCTTCAGAAATCCTCTGTACTGCAAGGGATCCAGAGTGTCTTACCCAGGGCAGAGACTCTCATGGTTTCTGGAACCTAAACAGTTTTCAGAAATCCTCTACTGCAAGGGATCCAGCGTGCCTTTACCAGGGCAGAGCCCTCGGTTTCTGGAACCTAAACAGTTCTTCAGAAATCCTGTGTACTGCAAGGGATCCAGTGTGCCTTCACCAGGCCATGGACCCTCGTGATTTGTTCAACCTAAACAGTTCTTCGGAAATCCTCTGTACTGCAAGGGATCCAGTGTGCCTTGACCAGGTCATTTATGCCTCAGTTTCTGGAACTGAAACAGTTCTTCAGAAATCGTCAGTACTGCTAGGGATCAAGAGTGTCTTCAACTGGGCACAGACCCCATGGTTTCTGGAACCTAAACAGTTGCTTCTAAAATCCTCTGTACTGCAAGGGATACAAAACACTTTGACCAAGCCATGGACTCCCTGGTTTCTGGAACCTTAGCAGTTCATAAGAAACCCTCTGTACTGCAAGGGATCCAGCATGCCTTAACCAAGCAATGGACCCCGTGGTTTCTGGAACCTAAGCAGTTCATCAGAAACCCTCTGTACTGCACGGGATCCAGCATGCCTTGAGCAGTCCACAAACCCCTCGATTTCTGAAACTTATGCAGTTTTTCAGAAATCTACTCTACTGCAAGGGATCCAGCGTGCCTTCACCAGAGCACAGACCCCATGGTTTGTGGAACCTCAACATTTCTTCTCAAATCCTCTGTACTACAAGGGATCCAGAATGCATTGACCAGGCCATGGACGCCTGAGTTTCTGGAACCTAAACAGTCCCTCAGAAATCATTTGTACTGCAAGGGATCAAGTGTGCCTTGACCAGGTCTCAGACCGTGAGATTTCTGGAACATAAACAGTTCTTCAGAAATCTTCTGCACTGCAAGGGATCCAGCGCGCCTTGGCAAGGCCAAGGACTCCCTGATTTCTGGAACCTAAACAGTTTTTCAGAAATCCCCTCTACTGCAAGGGATCCAGCATGCCTTCACCAGAGCAGAGACCCCACAGTTTCTGGAACCTAAACAGTTCTTCAGAAATCCACTGTACTACAAGGTATCCAGAACACCTTGACCAGGCCATAAACCCTGTGGTTTCTGGAACCTAAGCAGTTCATCAGAAATCCTCTGTACTGCAAAGCATCCAGCTTGACTTCTACAGACCATGGACACAGTGGTCTCTGGAACCTAAACAGTTCATCAGAAATGGTCTTTACTGCAAGGGTTCAAGTGTGCCTTGACTAGACCTAGGACCCCGAGATTTCTGGAACCTAAACAGTTCTTCACAGACAACAGCTTTACTGCTAGGGATCCAGCATGCCTTGACCAGGCCACAGATCTCACGATTTCTGTAACCTAAACAGTTCTTCAGAAATCCTCTGCACTGCAAGGGATCCAGTGTGTCTTCGTCAGGCCATGGACACCTCGGTTTCTGGAACATAAACAGTTCTTCAGAAATCCTCTGTACAGCATTGGATCCAGCATACCTTGACCAGGCCGTGGATCCCACTGTTTCTGGAACCTAAAGAGTTTTTCAGAAATCCTCTGTGCCGCATGGGATCCAGCATGTCTTGAGCAGGCCATAGATCCCTCGATTTCTGGAACCTAAACAGTTTTTCAGAAATCTGCTCTACAGCAAGGGCTCCAGCATGTCTTCACCAGAGCACAGATGCCACAGTTTGTTGAACCTAAACAGATCTTCAGAAATCCTCTGTACTACAAGGTATGCAGAACGCCTTGACCAGGCCATGTACCCTGTGGTTTCTGGAACCTAAACGGTTAGTCAGAAATCCTCTGTACTGCCAGGCATCCAGCGTGCCTTGACCAGGCCATGGACACCGTGGTTTCTGGAACCTAAACAGTTCATCAGAAATCCTCTGTACTGCAAGGGATCCAGTGTGCCTTCACCAGTGCACAGACTACTCAGTTTATGGAACCTCAAGAGTTCTTCAGAAATCCTCTGTTCTGCAAGGGATCCAGCATGCCTTGACCAGGCCATGGACCCCGCTGTTTCTGGAACCTAAAGAGTTTTTCAGAAATCCTCTGTACCACACGGGATCCAGCATGCCTTCAGCAGGCCTCAGACCCCTCGATTTCTGGGACCTAAACAGTTTTTCAGAAATTCTCTCTACTGCAAGGCATCCGGTGTGCCTTTACCTGAGCACAGACCCCGCAGTTTGTAGAACTTAAACAGTTCTTCAGAAATCCTCTGTACTGCAAGGGATCCAGAACGCCTTGACCAGGTCATGGTCCCTGTGGTTTCTGTAACCTAAACAGTTAGTCAGAAATCCTCTGTACTTCAAGGCATCCAGCATGCCTTCACCAGTCCATGGACACTGTGGTTTCAGGAACCTAAACAGTTCATCATAAATCCTCTGTACTGCAATGGATCCAGTGTGCCTTCACCAGGGCCCAGACCCTGCAGTTTATGGAACCTTAAAAGTTTTTCAGAAATACTCTCTACTGCAAGGGATCCAGCATGCCTTCACCAGAGCACAGACCCCACAGTTTCTGTAACCTAAACAGTTCTTCAGAAATCCTGTGCACTGCAAGGGATCCAGCGTGCCTTGACCAGGCCATGGACACTGCGGTTTCTTGAACCTAAACAGTTCTTCAGAAATCCACTGTACTACAAGGGATCCAGAACACCTTGACCAGGCTGTGGACTCCATGGTTTCTGGAACCTAAACATTTCTTCAGACATCCTCTGTCCTGCAAAGGATTCAGCGTGCCTTGACCAGGCCATGGACACCTCAGATTCTGGAACCTAAGCAGTTCTTCAGAAATCCTCTGTACTGCAAGGGATCCAGAGTCTTTACCAGAGCACTGACCTCGTGGGTTCTGGAACCTAAACAGTTCCTCAGAAATCCTCTATACTGCATGGGATCAGGTGTGCCTTGACCAGGCCTCGGACCCTGCGATTTCTGGAACATAAACAGTTCTTCAGAAATCCTGTGTACTGCAAAAGATCCAGAACACCTTGACTAAGACATAGACCCCGTGGTTTCTGGAACCTAAGCAGTTCATCAGAAAACATCTGTAGTGCAAGGCATCCAGCGTGCCTTCACCAGACCATGCACACCGCGGTTTCTGGAACCTAAACTGTGCTTCAGAAATCGTCTTTACGGCAAGGGATCAAGTGTGTCTTGACTAGACCTCAAACCCCCTTATTTCTGGAGCATAAACTGCTTTTGAGAAATCCTCTGCACTGCAAGGGATCCAGCATGCCTTGGCCAGGCAGCGCACCCCTTAATTTCTGGAACCTAAACAGTTTTTCAGAAATCTTCTCTACTGCATGGGATCCAGCATGACTTCACCAGAGCACAGACCCCATGGTTTGTGGAAGCTAAACAGTTCTCAAATCCTCTGTACTTCAAGGGATCCAGAACACCTTGTCCAGGCCATGGACGCCTCAGTTTCTGAAACCTAAACAGTCCCTCAGAAATCATTTGTACTGCATGGGATCCAGAGTGTCTTCACCTGGGCACAGACCCCGTGGTTTCTGGAACCTCAACAGTTCTTCAGAAATCCTCTGTTCTGCAGCAGATCATGTGGGCCTTGACCAAGTCTCAGACCCTGCGATTTCTGGAACATAAACAGTTCTTCAGAAATCTTCTGCACTGCAAGGGATCCAGCATGCCTTGACAAGGCCAAGGACTCCCTGATTTCTGAAACATAAACAGCTTTTGAGAAATCCTCTGTACTGCAAGGGATCCACTGTGCCTTGACCAGGCAATGCACCCCTTAATTTCTGGAACCTAAACAGTTTTTCAGAAATCCTCTCTACTGCAGGGGATCCAGCGTGACTTCACCAGAGCACAGACCCCATGGTTTTTGGAACCTAAACAGTTTTTCAGAAATCCACTGTACTACGAGGGATCCAGAACACCTTGACCAGGCCATGGACCCCGTGGTTTCTGGATCCTAAGCAGTTCATCAGAAATCCTCTGTACTGCAATGTACCCAGCTTGACTTCACCAGACTATGGACACAGTGGTTTCTGGAACCTAAACAGTTTTTCAGAAATCCTCTCTACTGCAAGGCATCCAGTGTGCCTTTACCTGAGCACAGACCCCACAGTTTTTAGAACTTAAACAGTTCTTCAGAAATCCTCTGTACTGCAAGGGATCCAGAACACCTTGACCAGGCCATGGTCCCCGTGGTTTCTGTAACCTAAACAGTTAGTCAGAAATCCTCTGTACTTCAAGGCATCCAGTGTGCCTTCACCAGTCCATGGACACTGCAGTTTCAGGAACCTAAACAGTTCATCATAAATCCTCTGTACTGCAATGGATCCAGTGTGCCTTCACCAGGGCCCAGACCCTGCAGTTTATGGAACCTTAAAAGGTTTTCAGAAATACTCTCTACTGCAAGGGATCCAGCGTGCCTTCACCAGAGCACAGACCCCACAGTTTCTGTAACCTAAACAGTTCTTCAGAAATCCTGTGCACTGCAAGGGATCCAGCATGCCTTGACTAGGCCATGGACACTGCGGTTTCTTGAACCTAAACAGTTCATCAGAAATCCACTGTACTACAAGGGATCCAGAACACCTTGACCAGGCTGTGGACTCCATGGTTTCTGGAACCTAAACATTTCTTCAGACATCCTCCGTCCTGCAAAGGATTCAGCGTGCCTTGACCAGGCCATGGATGCCTCAGTTTCTGGAACCTAAGCAGTTCTTCAGAAATCCTCTGTACTGCAAGGGATCCATAGTCTTTACCAGAGCACTGACCTCATGGGTTCTGGAACCTAAACAGTTCCTCAGAAATACTCTCTACTGCAGGGGAATCCAGCGTGACTTCACCAGAGCACAGACCCCACGGTTTTTGGAACCTAAACAGTTTTTCAGAAATCCACTGTACTACAAGGGATCCAGAACACCTTGACCAGGACATGGACCCTGTGGTTTCTGGATCCTAAGCAGTTAATCAGAAATCCTCTGTACTGCAAAGTACCCAGCTTGACTTCACCAGACCATGGACACAGTGGTTTCTGGAACCTAAACAGTTCTTCAGAAATGGTCTTTACTGCAAGGGTTCAAGGGTGTCTTGACTAGACCTAGAACCCCATGATTTCTGGAACCTAAACAGTTCTTCTCAGACAACAGCTTTACCGCTAGGGACCCAGTGTGCCTTGACCAGGCCACAGATCTCATGATTTCTGTAACCTATGCAGTTCTTCATAAATCCTCTGCACTGCAAGGGATTCAGTGTGCCTTCACCAGGCCATGCACACTTCAGTTTTTGGAACATAAACAGTTCTTCATTAATCCTCTGTACAGCAAAGGATCCAGTGTGCCTTGACCAGGCCATGGATCCCGCAGTTTCTGGAACCTAAAGAGTTTTTCAGAAATCCTCTGTGTGCACGGGATCCACCATGCCTTGAGCAGGCCACGGACCCCTCGATTTCTGGAACCTAAACAGTTTTTCAGAAATCTACTCTACTGCAAGGGATCCAGCATGCCTTCACCAGAGTACAGATGCCACAGTTTGTTGAACCTAAACAGTTCTTCAGAAATCCTCTGTACTACAAGGGATCCATAATGCCTTTACCAGGCCATGGACCTCATGGTTTCTGGAACGTAAACAGTTCATCAGAAATCCTCTGTACTTCAAGGGATCTAGTGTGTCTTCACCAGGGCACAGACCCCGCAGTTTAAGGAACCTTAACAGTTCTTCAGAAATCCTCTGTTATGCATGGGATCCAGCATGCCTTGACCAGGCCATGGACCCTGCTGTTTCTGGAACCTAAAGAGTTTTTCAGAAATCCTCTGTAGCACACAGGATCCAGCATGCCTTCAGCAGGCCTCAGACCCCTCGATTTCTGGAACCTAAACAGTTTTTCAGGAATCCTCTCATCTGCAAGGGATCCAGTGTGCCTTCACCAGAGCACAGACCCCACAGTTTCTGGAACCTAAACAGTGCTTAAGAAATCCTCTGTACTACAAGGGATCCAGAACACATTGACCAGGCCATGGGCCCCATGGTTTCTGGAACCTAAACAGATCTTCAGAAATCCTCTGTCCTGCAAGGGATGCAGCATGCCTTGAACAGGCCTTGGACACCTCAGTTTCTGGAGCCTAAACAGTTCTTCAGAAATCCTCTGTACTGCATGGGATAAAGTGTGCCTTGACCAGGCCTCGGAACCCATGATTTCTGGAACATAAACAGTTTTTCAGAAATTCTCTGTACTGCAAGGGATCCAGAACTCCTTGAACAAGCCATGGACCCCGTGGTTTCTGGAACCTAAGCAGTTCATCAGAAAACCTCTGTACTGCAAGGCATCCAGCATGCCTTCACCAGACCATGCACACTGTGGTTTCTGGAACCTAAATAGTTCTTCAGAAATCATCTCTACTGCAAGAAATCAAGTGTGCCTTGAGTAGACCTCAGACCCCACCATTTCCGGAACCTAAACAGTTCTTCAGACATCAGCTTTATTGCTAGGGTTCTAGCTTGCCTTGACCAGGCCACAGTATTTGTGATTTCTGTAACTTTAACAGTTCTTCAGAAATCCTGTGTACTGCAAGGGATGCAGTGTGCCATGACCAGGCCATGGACCCCACGATTTCTTGAACCTAAACAGTTCTTCAGAAATCCTCTGTTCTGCAAGGGATCCAGTGTGCCTTGACCAGGCCATGGATTCCTAAGTTTCTGTAACCTAAACAGTTCCTCAGAAATCCTTGGTACTGCAAGGGATTCAGAGTGTCTTCACCTGGGCACAGACCCTGCAGTTTCTGGAACCTAAACAGTTCTTCAGAAATCCTCTGTACTGCAAGGAATCAAGTGTGCCTTGACCAGGCCTCCTACCCCAGGATTTCTGGAACCTATACAGTTTTTCTGATATTCTCTCTGCTGCAAGGGATCCAGCATGCCTTCATCAGAGCACAGACTCCATGGTTTCAGGAACATTAACAGTTCTTCAAAAATCCACTGTACTAGAAGGGATCTAGAACACCTTGACCAAGCCATGGACCCTGTGGATTCTGGAACCTAAGCAGTTCATCAGAAATCCTCTGTTCTGAACTGCATCCAGAGTGCCTTCACCAGACCATGCACACCGCGGTTTCTGGAACCTAAACAGTTCTTCAGAAATGGTCTTTACTGCAAGGGATCAAGTGCGCCTTGTCTAGACCTCAAACCCCACGATTTCTGGAACCTAAAGAGTTCCTCAGACATCAGCTTTACTGCAAGGGATCCAGCATGCCTTGACCAGGCCAAAGTTCTTGTGGATCTTCCTGGACATAAGTCTCCACCACTCATTCACACTATTGGGATCTGCGCCGGAGGCCAAAGTTCTTGTGGTTCCTGTAACCTAAACAGTTTTTCAGAAATCCTCCATACTGCAAGGGATCCAGTGTGCCTTCAACAGGCCACTGACACCGCCATTTCTGGAACATAAACAGTTCTTCAGAAACCCTCTGTACTGTAAGGGACCCAGTGTGCCTTGACCGGACCATGGATCCTGCTGTCTCTGGAACCTAAAGAGTTTTTCAGAAATCCTCTGTACCTCATGGGATCCAGCATGCCTTGAGCAGGCCACAGACCCCTTGATTTCTGGAACCTAAACAGTTTTTCAGAAATCTACCCTACTGCAAGGGATCCAGTGTGCCTTCACCGGAGCACAGTCCCCATGGTTTGTGGAACCTTAACAGTTCTTCAGAAATCCTCTGTACTGGAAGGGATCCAGAATGCCTTAACCAGGCCATGGACGCTTCAGTATCTGGAACCTAAACAGTCCCTCAGATATCATTTGTACTGGAAGGGATCCAGAGTGCCTTCTCCAGGACTCAGACCCAGTGGTTTCTGGAACCTAAACAGTTCTTCAGAAATCCTCTGTACTGCAAGAGATCAAGTGTGCCTTGACCAGGTTGCAGAGCCTGCGATTTCTGGAACATTAGCAGTTCTTCAGAAATCCTCTGTACTGCAATTGATCCAGCGTGCCTTGACCAGGCCAAGGACTCCCCAATTGCTGAAACCTAAATAGCTTTTGAGAAATCCTATGTACTGCAAGGGATCCACCGTGCCTTGACCAGGCAACGCACCCCTCAATTTCTGGAACCTGAACAGTTTTTCAGATATCCTCTCAGCTGCAAGGGATCCAGCACACCTTCAACAGAGCACAGACCCCATGGTTTTTGGAACATAAACAGTTCTTCAAAAATCCACAGTACTACAAGAGATCCAGAACACCTTGACCAGGCTATGGACCCTGTGGTTTCTGAAACCTAAGCAGTTCATCAGAAATCCTCTGTTCTGCAAGGCATCCAGCGTGACTTCACCCGGCCATTGGCCCTGTGGTTTCTGGAACCTAAGCAGTTCATCTGAAATCCTCTGTACTGCAAGAGATCCAGTGTGCCTTCACCTGGGCACAGACCCCGCAATTTATGGAACCTTAACAGTTCTTTAGAATTCCTCTGTTCTGCAAGGGATCCAGCATGCGTTGACCTGGCCATGGACCCCGCTGTTTCTGGAACCTAAAGAGTTGTTCAGAAATCCTCTGTACCGTACGGGATCCAGCATGCCTTGAGCAGCCCACAGACCCCTCGATTTCTGGAACCTAAACAGTTCTTCAGAAATTCTCTGTCCTGCAAGTGATCCAGCATGCCTTGACCAGGCCATGGACCCTGCGGTTTCTTGATCCTAAACAGTTTTTCAGAAATCCACTGTCCTGCTAGTTATTCAGCATGCCTTGACAAGGCCATGGAAGCCTTAGTTTCTGGCACCTAAGCAGTTTTTCAGAAATCCTCTGCCCTGCAAGGTATCCACCGTGCCTTGACCAGGCAATGCACCCCTCAACTTCTGGAACCTGAACAGTTTTTCAGAAATCCTCCCTACTGCAAGGGATCCAGCATGCCTTCACCAGAGTACAGACCCCATGGTTTCTGGAACATAAACAGTTCTTCAGAAATCCACTGTACTACATGGGATCCAGAACACCTTGACCAGGCCATGGACCCCGTGGTTTCTGGAACCTAAGCAGTTCATCAGAAATCCTCTGTTCTGCAAAAGATCCAGCATGACTTCACCAGACCATGGACACCACAGCATCTGCAACCTAAACAGTTCTTCAGAAATGGTCTTTACTGCAAGGGATCAAATATGCCTTGACCAGACCTAGGACCCCGTGATTTCTGGAACTAAAACAGTTCTTCAGACATCAGTTTTCCTGCTAGGGATCCAGCGTGCCTTGACCAGGCCACACATCTCGCGATTTCAGTTACCTAAGCAGTTCTTCAGAAATCCTTCATACTGAAAGGGATCCAGTGTGCTGTCACCAGGCCAGGGACACCACAATTTCTGAAACATAAACAGTTCTTCAGAAACCCTCTGAACTTCAAGGGATCCAGGATGCCTTCACCAGGTGATGGACCCCGTGATTTCTGGAACCTAAACAGTTCGTCAGAAGTCCTCTGTACTGCAAGGGATCCAGCGTGCCTTTACCGGGCCATGGACTCCCTGACTTCGGAAACCTAAACAGCTTTTTGAGAAATACACAATACTGCAAGGGATCCACTGAGCCTAGACCTGGCAATGGACACCTCAATTTCTGGAACCTAAACACTTCTTCAGAAATACTCCGTACTGAAAGGGATCCAGTGTACCTTCACCAGGCTACGGACACCACGATTTCTGGAACATAAACAGTTCTTCAGAAACTCGCTGTACTGCAAGGGATCCAGAACACCTTGACCAGGCTTGGACCCCCCTGTTTCTGGAACCTAAAGAGTTTTTCAGAAATACTCTGTACTGCATGGGATCCAGCGTGCCTTGAGCAGGCCACAGACCCCTCAATTTCTGGAACCTAAACAATTTTTCAGAAATCCTCTGTACTGCAAGGCATCCAGCATGCCTAGACCAGGCCATGCACACCGCAGTTTCTGGAACCTAAACAGTTCATCAGAAATCTTCTGTACTGCAAGGGATCCAGTGTGCCTACACCAGGGCACTGACCCCGCAGTTTATAGATCCTTAACAGTTCTTCTGAAATCCTCTGTTCTGCAAGAGATCCAGCATGCCTTGACCAGGCCAAGGACCCCCTGTTTCTGGAACCTAAACAGTTCATCAGAAATCTTCTGTACTGCAAGGGATCCAGTGTGCCTACACCAGGGCACTGACCCCGCAGTTTATAGATCCTTAACAGTTCTTCTGAAATCCTCTGCTCTGCAAGGGATCCAGCATGCCTTGACCAGGCCAAGGACCCCCTGTTTCTGGAACCTAAAGAGTTTTTCAGAAATCCTCTGTACCGCACGGGATCCAGCATGCCTTCACCAGAGCACAGACCCCACAGTTTCTGGAACCTAAACAGTTCTTCAGAAATCCTTTGTTCTGAGAGGGATCCAGCATGCCTTGACCAGGCCATGGACCCCGTGGTTTATTGAACCTAAACAGTTCTTCAAAAAGCCTCTGTCCTGCAAGGGATCCAGCGTGCCTTGACCAGGCCATGGAAGCCTCAGTTTCTGCAACCTAAACAGTCCTTCAGAAATCCTCTGAACTGCAATGGATCCAGAGTGTCTTCACCAGGGCACAGACCCCACAGTTTCTGGAACCTAAACAGTTCTTCGGAAATCCTCTGTACTCCAAGTGATCAAGTGTGCCTTGACCAGGCCTTGGACCCCGCGTTTTCTGAAACATATACAGTTCTTCAGAAATCCTCTGTACTGCAAGGGATCCAGCATCCCTTTACCAGGCCATGGACTCTTTCACTTCTGAAACCTAAACAGCTTTTGAGAAATTCGCTGTAGAGCAAGGCATCCAGCGTGCCTTCACCAGGCCATGCACACCATGGTTTCTGGAACCTAAACAGTTCTTCAGAAATCATCTTTACTGCAAGGGATCAAGTGTGCCTTGACTAGACCTCGGACCCTGCGATTTCTGGAACCTAAACAGTTCTTCATACATCAGCTTTACTGCTAGGGATCCAGAGTGCCTTCACCAGGACACAGATCTCACGATTTCTGTAACCTTAACAGTTCTTCTGAATTCCTCC
The DNA here is from genome assembly GCA_016271365.2 of Neoceratodus forsteri. NCBI lineage: Eukaryota > Metazoa > Chordata > Ceratodontiformes > Ceratodontidae > Neoceratodus > Neoceratodus forsteri. Next base: position 376,102,743 of record CM028133.1, read on the forward strand.
GTACTGCAAGGGATCCAGTATGCCTTCACCAGGCCGCAGACACTGCGATTTCTGGAACAAAACAGTTCTTCGGAAATCTCTGTACTGCACGGGATACAGCGAGCCTTGACCAAGCCATGGATCCTGCTGTTTCTGGAACCCAAAGAGTTTTTCAGAAATCCTCTCACCGCAGCGGGATCCATCATGCCTTCACCAGAGCACAGACCCCACGGTTTGTGGAACCTTAACAGTTCATCAGAAATCCTCTCTGTACTACAAGGGATCCAGAACACCTTGACCAGGCCATGGACCCTGTGGTTTCTGAACCTAAACAGTTCTGAAATCCTCTGTCCTGCAAGGGATCCAGCGTGCCTTGACCAGGCAACGGACACCTCATTTCTGGAACCTAAACCGTTCGTCAGAAATCCTCTTTACTGCAAGGGATCCAGAGTCTTTACCAAAGTACAGACCCTGTGGTTTCTGGAACCTAAACAGTTCTTCAGAAATCCTCTGTACTGCATGGGATCAAGTCTGCCTTGACCAGGCCTCGGACCCTGCGATTTTTGGAACATAAATAGTTCTTCAGAAATCCTTTGTACTGCAAGGATCCATAACACCTTGAACAAGCCATGGACCCTGTGGTTTCTGAAACCTAAGCAGTTCTTCAGAAAACCTCTGTACTGTAAGGCATCCAGTGTGCTCTCACCAGACCATGCACCCTCTGGTATCTGGTACCTAAACACTCCTTCAGAAATCGCTCTTTACTGCAAAGGATCAAATGTGCCTTGATTAGACCTCGGACACTGCGATTTCTGAACCCTAAACAGTACTTCAGACATCAGCTTTACTGCTAGGGATCCAGCGTGTTTTGACCAGGACATAGATCTCACGATTTCTGTAACCTAACAGTTCTTCAGAAATCCTCCGCACTGCAAGGGATCCAGTGTGCTCACCAGGCATAGACCCTCATTTCTGGAACCTAAACAGTTTTCAGAAATCTACTTACTGCTATGAATGCAGTGTGCCTTCACCAGAGCACAGAGCCTACGTTTTTTGGAAGCTAAACAGTTCTTAAGAAATCCTGTGTTCTACAAGTGATCCAGAATGCCTTGACCAGGCCAAGGACCCTGTGCTTTCTGGAACCTAAACAGTACATCAGAAATCCGCTGTACTGCATGACATCCAGCTTGCCTTCACCATGCGATGAACACCATGGTTTCCAGAACCTAAACAGTTCTTCGGAAATCCTCTGTACTGCAAGGGATCCAGAAAGTCTTCACCTTGGCACAGACCCCGCAGTTTCTGGAACCTAAACAGTTCTTCAGAAATCCTCTATACTGCAAGGGATCAAGTGTGCCTTGACCAGGCCTAAGACCCAGCGATTTGTGGAACATAAACAGTTCTTCAGAAATCCTCTGTACTGCAAGGAATCCTAAACACCTTGACTCAGCCATGGACCCCGTGGTTTCTGTAACCTAAGCAGTTAATCAGAAATCCTCTGTATTGCAAGGCATCCAGTGTACCTTCACCAGAGCATGCACACTGCAGTTTCTGGAACCTAAACAGTTCTTCAGAAATGGTCTTTACTGCAAGAGATCAAGTGTGCCTTGACCAGGCCAAAGATATTGCGGTTTCTGTATCCTAAACTGTTCTTCAGAAATCCTCCGTCCTGCAAGGGATCCAGTGTGCCTTCACCAGGGCACAGACCCCACAGTTTATGGAACCTTAACAGTTCTTCAGAAACTCTGTTTTGCAGGGATGCAGCATGCCTTGACCAGGGCATGGACCTCACAATTTATGGAACCTAAACAATTCTTCAGAAACCACTGTACTGCAAGGGATCCAGCATGCCTTGACCAGGCCATGGACCCTTGAATTCTGGAACCTAAACAGTTCTTCAGAAATCTTATGTACCACAAGAGATTCTGCATGCCTTGACCATGGCATGTTCCACTCAATTTCTTGCACCTAACCAATTTTTAGAACCACTGTACCACATGGTATCCAGCGTGCCTTGACAAGGCCATGGACCCTCTGTTTCTGGAACCTAAACAGTCTTTGAGGAATCCTCTGTACTACAAGGGATACAGAATGCCTTGACCAGGCCACAGACCCCTTGAATTCGCAAACTAAACATTTGTTTAGGAATGCTCTGTACTGAAAGGGATCCAGTGTGCCATGATCAGACCACAGAACTCTGGTTTCTAGAACCTAAACAGTTCTTCAGAAATCCTCTGTACTGCAAGAGATCCAGTGTGCCTTAACCTGCCATAGACCCCCTGGGTTTTGGAACCTAAACACTTCTTCAGAAATCATCAGTATTGCAAGGGATCCAGTGTGCCTTCACCAGGCCATGGACACTGCAGCTTCTGTAACCTTAACAGTTCTTCAGAAATCCTCTGTTCTGCAAGGGATCCAGCGTGCCATGACCAAGCCATGGACCCCGTGATTTCTGGAACCTAAACATCTTTTCAGAAATCCTCTGTGCAGCAATTGATGAAGAGTTCCTTAATGAGGCCACTGACCCTGCAATTTCTGGAACCTAAACAGCTTTTCAGAAATCATCTGTACTGCAGGGATCCAGCGTGCCTTGAAAAGGACACGGACCCTTAGATTTCTGAAACTCAAACAGATTTCAGAATACTCTCAGATTGCACGGGATCCAGCTTGCCTTGACCAGGCCGTGGACCCCCAATTTCTGAAACCCAAACAGCTTTTCAAAATCCTCTGTACTGCAAGGTATCCAGCATGCCTTCAGCAGGTCAAGGACCCTTGATTTCTGGTTCACATACAGTTTTTCAGAAATCCTCTGTTCTGCAAGGGTTCCATTGTCCCTTCACCTGGGCACAGACCACTGGTTTCTGGAACCTAAACAGTTTTTCAGAAATCTTATGTACTGCTAGGGATCCAGCATGCCGAGACCAGGCAATGGACGCCGTGATTTCCGGAACATAAACAGTTCTTTAGAAATCCTGTGTACTGCAAGGGATCCAGAGTGCCTTGAGCAAGCCATGGGCCCCGTGATTTCTTGAATCAAAACAGTTCATCTGAAATCCTCTGTCCTGCAAGGGATCCAGTGTGCCTTGACCAGGCCATGGATGACTCAGATTCTGGAACCTAAACAGTTCTTCAGAAATCTCTCTACTGCAAGGGGTCAAGTATGCCTTGACCAGGCCTCGGACCCCGCAATTTCTGGAACATAAACAGTTCTTCAGAAATCCTCTGTACTGCAAGGGATCCAGTGTGCCTTCACCAGGGCACAGACCCCGCAGTTTATGAAGCCTTAACAGTTCTTCAGAAATCCTCTGTTCTGCAAGGGATCCAGCTTACTTTGACCAGGCCATGAACCCTGCTGCTTCTGGAACCTAAAGAGTTTTTCAAAATCCTCTGTACCACACGGATCAAGCATGCTTTGAGCAGGCCACAGAACCCTCGATTTCTGGAACCTAAACAGCTTTTCAGAAATCTTTCTACTGCAAGGAATCCAGTGTGCCTTCACCTGAGCACAGACCCCATGGTTTCTGGAACCTAAACAGTTCTTCAGAAATCCTCTGTACTACAAGGGATCCAGAATACCTTGACCAGGCCATGGACCCCGTGGTTTATTGAACCTAAACAGTTCTTCAAAAGCCTCTGTCCTGCAAGGATCCAGCGTGCCTTGACCAGGCCATGGAAGCCCCAGTTTCGAACCCAAACAGTCCTTCAGAAATCCTCTGAACTGCAATGATCCAGAGTGTCTTCACCAGGGCACAGACCCCACAGTTTCTGGAACCAAACAGTTCTTCGGAACCTCTGTACTCCAAGTGATCAAGTGTGCCTTGACCAGGCCTTGGACCCCCTGCTTCTGAAACATATACAGTTCTTCAGAAATCTCTGTACTGCAAGGGATCCAGCATCCCTTACCAGGCCATGGACTCTTTTCACTCTGAAACCTAAACAGCTTTTGAGAAATTGCTAGAACAAGGGATCAAGCATGTCCAGACCAGGCAATGGATCTCTATGATTTCTGGAACCTCAGCAGTTCATCAGAAAACCTCTGTACTGCAGGCATCCAGCGTGGTTTTCACCAGGCTATATACTCATGGTTTCTTGAACCCAAACAGTTCTTCAGGAAATCATCTTACTGCAAGGATCAAGTGTGCCTTGACTAGACCTCGGACTCTGCGATTTCTGGAACCTAAACAGTTCTTCATACATCAGCTTTACTGCTAGGGATCCAGAGTGCCTTCACCAGGACAAGATCTCAAGCGATTTCTGTAACCTTAACAGTTCTTCTGAATTCCTCCGCACTGCAATGGATCCAGTATGCCTCACCAGGTCATGGACACCGTGATTTCTGGAACAAAAACAGTTCTTTTGGAATCCTCTGTACTGCACGGGGATACAGCGAGCTTTGACCAAAGCCATGGATCCTGGGCTGTTTCTGGAACCCAAAGAGTTTTTTCAGAAATCCCTCTCACCGCACGGGATCCCATCATGCCTCACCAGAGCACAGACCCCACGGTTTGTGGAACCTTAGTCAGTTCAGAAATCTCTGTACTAAGGGATCCAGAACACCTTGGACCAGGCCATGGACCCTGTGGTTTCTGGAACCCAAACAGTTCAAACCTCTGTCCTGCAGTGATCCAGTGCCTTTGACCAGGCAACGGACACCTCATTTCTGGAACCTAAACCGTTCTTCAGAAATCCTTCTTTACTGCAAGGGATCCAGAGTCTTTACCAAGGCACAGACCCCCTGGTTTCTTGGAACCCAAACAGTTCTTCAGAAACTTTGTACTGCATGGGATCAAGTCTGCCTTGACCAGGCCTCGACCCCTGCGATTTTGGAACATAAATAGTTCTTCAGAAACTTTTGTACTGCAAGGATCCCATAACACCTTGAAATGCTTATGGACCCTGTGGTTTCTGAAACCCAAGCAGTTCTTCAGAAAACCTTGTACTGTAAGGCATCCAGTGTGCCTTCACCAGACCATGCACCCTCTGGTATCTGGTACCTAAACACTCTTCAGAAATCGCCTTTACTGCAAAGGATCAAATGTGCCTTGATTAGACCTCGGACATCATGTATTTCTGGAACCTAAACAGTACTTCAGACATCAGCTTTACTGCTAGGGATCCAGCGTGCTTTGACCAGGACATAGATCTCACTTATTTCTGTAACCTTAACAGTTCTTCAGAAATCCTCCGACTGCAAGGGATCCAGTGTGCCTTCACCAGGCCATAGACCCCTCGATTTCTGGAACCTAAACAGTTTTTCAGAAATCTACTCTACTGCTATGAATGCAGTGTGCCTTCACCAGAGCACAGAGCCTACGTTTTTTGGAAGCTAAACAGTTCTTAAGAAATCCTGTGTTCTACAAGTGATCCAGAATGCCTTGACCAGGCCAAGGACCCTGTGCTTTCTGGAACCTAAACAGTACATCAGAAATCCACTGTACTGCATGACATCCAGCTTGCCTTCACCATGCGATGAACACCATGGTTTCCAGAACCTAAACAGTTCTTCGGAAATCCTCTGTACTGCAAGGGATCCAGAAAGTCTTCACCTTGGCACAGACCCCGCAGTTTCTGGAACCTAAACAGTTCTTCAGAAATCCTCTATACTGCAAGGGATCAAGTGTGCCTTGACCAGGCCTAAGACCCAGTGATTTGTGGAACATAAACAGTTCTTCAGAAATCCTCTGTACTGCAAGGAATCCTAAACACCTTGACTCAGCCATGGACCCCGTGGTTTCTGTAACCTAAGCAGTTAATCAGAAATCCTCTGTATTGCAAGGCATCCAGTGTACCTTCACCAGAGCATGCACACTGCAGTTTCTGAACCCAAACAGTTCTTCAGAAATGGTCTTTACTGCAAGAGATCAAGTGTGCCTTGACCAGGCCAAAGATATTGCGGTTTCTGTATCCTAAACTGTTCTTCAGAAATCCTCCGTCCTTGCAAGGGATCCAGTGTGCCTTCACCAGGGCAGAGACCCCACAGTTTATGGAACCTTAACAATTCTTCAGAAATCCTCTGTTTTGCAGGGATGCAGCATGCCTTGACCAGGGCATGGACCTCACAATTTATGGAACCTAAACAATTCTTCAGAAATCCACTGTACTGCAAGGGATCCAGCATGCCTTGACCAGGCCATGGACCCCTTGAATTCTGGAACCTAAACAGTTCTTCAGAAATCTTATGTACCACAAGAGATTCTGCATGCCTTGACCATGGCATGTTCCACTCAATTTCTTGCACCTAACCAATTTTTTAGAACCACTGTACCACATGGTATCCAGCGTGCCTTGACAAGGCCATGGACCCCTCTGTTTCTGGAACCTAAACAGTCTTTGAGGAATCCTCTGTACTACAAGGGATACAGAATGCCTTGACCAGGCCACAGACCCCTGGAATTCGGCAAACTAAACATTTGTTTAGGAATGCTCTGTACTGAAAGGGATCCAGTGTGCCATGATCAGACCACAGAACCTGCGGTTTCTAGAACCTAAACAGTTCTTCAGAAATCCTCTGTACTGCAAGAGATCCAGTGTGCCTTAACCTGCCATAGACCCCCTGGGTTTTGGAACCTAAACACTTCTTCAGAAATCATCAGTATTGCAAGGGATCCAGTGTGCCTTCACCAGGCCATGGACACCGCAGCTTCTGTAACCTTAACAGTTCTTCAGAAATCCTCTGTTCTGCAAGGATCCATCGCCATGACCAAGCCATGGACCCGTGATTTCTGGAACCTAAACATCTTTCAGAAATCCTCTGTGCAGCAATTGATGAAGAGTTCCTTAATGAGGCCACTGACCCTGCAATTTCTGGAACCTAAATGGCTTTTCAGAAATCATCTGTACTGCAAGAGATCCAGCGTGCCTTGAAAAGGACACGGACCCTTAGATTTCTGAAACCTAAACAGATTTTCAGAAATCCTCTGTACTGCACGGGATCCAGCTTGCCTTGACCAGGCCGTGGACCCCTCAATTTCTGAAACCTAAACAGCTTTTCAAAATCCTCTGTACTGCAAGGTATCCAGCATGCCTTCAGCAGGTCAAGGACCCTTGATTTCTGGTTCACATACAGTTTTTCAGAAATCCTCTGTTCTGCAAGGGTTCCATTGTCCCTTCACCTGGGCACAGACCCCGTGGTTTCTGGAACCCTAAACAGTTTTCAGAAATCTTATGTACTGCTAGGGATCCAGCATGCCGAGACCAGGCAATGGACGCCGTGATTTCCGGAACATAAACAGTTCTTTAGAAATCCTGTGTACTGCAAGGGATCCAGAGTGCCTTGAGCAAGCCATGGGCCCCGTGATTTCTTGAATCAAAACAGTTCATCTGAAATCCTCTGTCCTGCAAGGGATCCAGTGTGCCTTGACCAGGCCATGGATGACTCAGATTCTGGAACCTAAACAGTTCTTCAGAAATCTCTCTACTGCGAGGTCAAGTATGCCTTGACCAGGCTCTCGACCCCGCAATTTCTGGAACATAAACAGTTCTTCAGAAATCCTCTGTACTGCAAGGGATCCAGTGTGCCTTCACCAGGGCACAGACCCGCAGTTTATGAAGCCTTAACAGTTCTTCAGAAATCCTCTGTTCTGCAAGGGATCCAGCTTGCCTTGACCAGGCCATGAACCCTGCTGTCTGGAACCTAAAGAGTTTTCAAAATCCTCTGTACCACACGGATCAAGCATGCTTTGGAGCAGGCCACAGAACCCTCGATTTCTGGAACCTAAACAGCTTTTCAGAAATCTTTCTACTGCAAGGAATCCAGTGTGCCTTCACCTGAGCACAGACCCCATGGTTTCTGGAACTAAACAGTTCTTCAGAAATCCTCTGTACTACAAGGATCCAGAATACCTTGACCAGGCCATGGACCCGTGGTTTATTGAACCTAAACAGTTCTTCAAAAGCCTCTGTCCTGCAAGGGATCCAGCGTGCCTTGACCAGGCCATGGAAGCCTCAGTTTCTGGAACCTAAACAGTCCTTCAGAAATCCTCTGAACTGCAATGGATCCAGAGTGTCTTCACCAGGGCACAGACCCCACAGTTTCTGGAACCTAAACAGTTCTTCGGAAATCCTCTGTACTCCAAGTGATCAAGTGTGCCTTGACCAGGCCTTGGACCCCGCGTTTTCTGAAACATATACAGTTCTTCAGAAATCCTCTGTACTGCAAGGGATCCAGCATCCCTTTACCAGGCCATGGACTCTTTCACTTCTGAAACCTAAACAGCTTTTGAGAAATTCGCTGTAGAGCAAGGGATCCAGCATGCCTAGACCAGGCAATGGACCCTGCGATTTCTGAAACATAAACAATTCTTCAGAAATCCTCTGTACTGCAAGGGATCCAGAACACCTTGAACAAGCCATGGACCCCATGATTTCTGGAACCTAAGCAGTTCATCAGAAAACCTCTGTACTGCAAGGCATCCAGCGTGCCTTCACCAGGCCATGCACACCATGGTTTCTGGAACCTAAACAGTTCTTCAGAAATCATCTTTACTGCAAGGATCAAGTGTGCCTTGACTAGACCTCGGACCCTGCGATTTCTGGAACCTAAACAGTTCTTCATACATCAGCTTTACTGCTAGGGATCCAGAGTGCCTTCACCAGGACACAGATCTCGCGATTTCTGTAACCTTAACAGTTCTTCTGAATTCTCCGCATCGCAAGGATCCAGTATGCCTTCACCAGGCCGCTGGACACTGCGATTTCTGGAACAAAACAGTTCTTCTGAAACTCTGTACTGCACGGATACAGCGAGCCTTGACCAAGCCATGGATCCTGCTGTTTCTGGAACCTAAAGAGTTTTTCAGAAATCCTCTCTACCGCACGGGATCCATCATGCCTTCACCAGAGCACAGACCCCACGGTTTGTGGAACCTTAACAGTTTGTCAGAAATCCTCTGTACTGCAAGGGATCCAGAACACCTTGACCAGGCCATGGACCCTGTGGTTTCTGGAACCTAAACAGTCCTTCAGAAATCCTCTGAACTGCAATGGATCCAGAGTGTCTTCACCAGGGCACAGACCCCACAGTTTCTGGAACCTAAACAGTTCTTGGAATCCTCTGCACTCCAAGTGATCAAGTGTGCCTTGACCAGGCCTTGGACCCCAGCTTTCTGAAACATATACAGTTCTTCAGAAATCCTCTGTACTGCAAGGGATCCAGCATCCCTTTACCAGGCCATGGACTCTTTCACTTGAAACCTAAACAGCTTTTGAGAAATTGCTGTAGAGCAAGGGATCAAGCTGTCTAGACCAGGCACGGACCCCATGATTTCTGAAACATAAACAATTTCAGAAATCTCTGTACTGCAAGGGGTCCAGAACACCTTGAACAAGCCATGGACCCCATGATTTCTGGAACCTAAGCAGTTCATCAGAAAACCTCTGTACTGCAAGGCATCCAGCGTGCCTTTCACCAGGCCATGCACACCATGGTTTCTGGAACCAAACAGTTCTTCAGAAATCATCTTACTGCAAGGGATCAAGTGTGCCTTGACTAGACCTCGGACCCTGCGATTTCTGGAACCTAAACAGTTCTTCATACATCAGCTTTACTGCTAGGGATCCAGAGTGCCTTCACCAGGACACAGATCTCACGATTTCTGTAACCTAACAGTTCTTCTGAATTCCTCCGTACTGCAAGGGATCCAGTATGCCTTCACCAGGCCGCGGACACTGCGATTTCTGGAACAAAAACAGTTCTTCGGAAATCCTCTGTACTGCACGGGATACAGCGAGCCTTGACCAAGCCATGGATCCTGCTGTTTCTGGAACCTAAAGAGTTTTTCAGAAATCCTCTCTACCGCACGGGATCCATCATGCCTTCACCAGAGCACAGACCCCACGGTTTGTGGAACCTTAACAGTTCGTCAGAAATCCTCTGTACTACAAGGGATCCAGAACACCTTGACCAGGCCATGGACCCTGTGGTTTCTGGAACCTAAACAGTTCCGAAATCCTCTGTCCTGCAAGGATCCAGCTGCCTTGACCAGGCAACGGACACCTCATTTCTGGAACCTAAACCGTTCTTCAGAAATCCTCTTTACTGCAAGGGATCCAGAGTCTTTACCAAGGCACAGACCCCGTGGTTTCTGGAACCTAAACAGTTCTTCAGAAATCCTCTGTACTGCATGGGATCAAGTCTGCCTTGACCAGGCCTCGGACCCTGCGATTTTTGGAACATAAATAGTTCTTCAGAAATCCTTTGTACTGCAAGGGATCCATAACACCTTGAACAAGCCATGGACCCTGTGGTTTCTGAAACCTAAGCAGTTCTTCAGAAAACCTCTGTACTGTAAGGCATCCAGTGTGCCTTCACCAGACCATGCACCCTCTGGTATCTGGTACCTAAACACTCCTTCAGAAATCGTCTTTACTGCAAAGGATCAAATGTGCCTTGATTAGACCTCGGACACTGCTATTTCTGGAACCTAAACAGTACTTCAGACATCAGCTTTACTGCTAGGGATCCAGCGTGCTTTGACCAGGACATAGATCTCACGATTTCTGTAACCTTAACAGTTCTTCAGAAATCCTCCGTACTGCAAGGGATCCAGTGTGCCTTCACCAGGCCATAGACCCCTCAATTTCTGGAACCTAAACAGTTTTTCAGAAATCTACTCTACTACTGCTATGAATGCAGTGTGCCTTCACCAGAGCACAGAGCCTACGTTTTTTGGAAGCTAAACAGTTCTTAAGAAATCCTGTGTTCTACAAGTGATCCAGAATGCCTTGACCAGGCCAAGGACCCTGTGCTTTCTGGAACCTAAACAGTACATCAGAAATCCACTGTACTGCATGACATCCAGCTTGCCTTCACCATGCGATGAACACCATGGTTTCCAGAACCTAAACAGTTCTTCGCGGAAATCCTCTGTACTGCAAGGGATCCAGAAAGTCTTCACCTTGGCACAGACCCCGCAGTTTCTGGAACCTAAACAGTTCTTCAGAAATCCTCTATACTGCAAGGATCAAGTGTCCCTGACCAGGCCTAAGACCCAGTGATTTGTGGAACATAAACAGTTCTTCAGAAATCCTCTGTACTGCAAGGAATCCTAAACACCTTGACTCAGCCATGGACCCCGTGGTTTCTGTAACCTAAGCAGTTAATCAGAAATCCTCTGTATTGCAAGGCATCCAGTGTACCTTCACCAGAGCATGCACACTGCAGTTTCTGGAACCTAAACAGTTCTTCAGAAATGGTCTTTACTGCAAGAGATCAAGTGTGCCTTGACCAGGCCAAAGATATTGCGGTTTCTGTATCCTAAACTGTTCTTCAGAAATCCTCCGTCCTGCAAGGGATCCAGTGTGCCTTCACCAGGGCACAGACCCCACAGTTTATGGAACCTTAACAATTCTTCAGAAATCCTCTGTTTTGCAAGGGATGCAGCATGCCTTGACCAGGGCATGGACCTCACAATTTATGGAACCTAAACAATTCTTCAGAAATCCACTGTACTGCAAGGGATCCAGCATGCCTTGACCAGGCCATGGACCCCTTGAATTCTGGAACCTAAACAGTTCTTCAGAAATCTTATGTACCACAAGAGATTCTGCATGCCTTGACCATGGCATGTTCCACTCAATTTCTTGCACCTAACCAATTTTTTAGAACCACTGTACCACATGGTATCCAGCATGCCTTGACAAGGCCATGGACCCTCTGTTTCTGGAACCTAAACAGTCTTTGAGGAATCCTCTGTACTACAAGGGATACAGAATGCCTTGACCAGGCCACAGACCCCTGAATTCGCAAACTAAACATTTGTTTAGGAATGCTCTGTACTGAAAGGGATCCATGTGCCATGATCAGACCACAGAACCTCGTGTTTCTAGAACCCAAACAGTTCTTCAGAAATCCTCTGTACTGCAAGAGATCCAGTGTGCCTTAACCTGCCATAGACCCCTGGGTTTTGGAACCAAACACTTCTTCAGAAATCATCAGTATTGCAAGGGATCCAGTGTGCCTTCACCAGGCCATGGACACTGCAGCTTCTGTAACCTTAACAGTTCTTCAGAAATCCTCTGTTCTGCAAGGGATCCAGCGTGCCATGACCAAGCCATGGACCCCGTGATTTCTGGAACCTAAACATCTTTTCAGAAATCCTCTGTGCAGCAATTGATGAAGAGTTCCTTAATGAGGCCACTGACCCTGCATTTTCTGGAACCTAAATAGCTTTTCAGAAATCATCTGTACTGCAAGGGATCCAGCGTGCCTTGAAAAGGACACGGACCCTTAGATTTCTGAAACCTAAACAGATTTTCAGAAATCCTCTGTACTGCACGGGATCCAGCTTGCCTTGACCAGGCCGTGGACCCCTCAATTTCTGAAACCTAAACAGCTTTTCAAAATCCTCTGTACTGCAAGGTATCCAGCATGCCTTCAGCAGGTCAAGGACCCCTTGATTTCTGGTTCACATACAGTTTTTCAGAAATCCTCTGTTCTGCAAGGGTTCCATTGTCCCTTCACCTGGGCACAGACCCCGTGGTTTCTGGAACCTAAACAGTTTTTCAGAAATCTTATGTACTGCTAGGGATCCAGCATGCCGAGACCAGGCAATGGACGCCGTGATTTCCGGAACATAAACAGTTCTTTAGAAATCCTGTGTACTGCAAGGGATCCAGAGTGCCTTGAGCAAGCCATGGGCCCCGTGATTTCTTGAATCAAAACAGTTCATCTGAAATCCTCTGTCCTGCAAGGGATCCAGTGTGCCTTGACCAGGCCATGGATGACTCAGATTCTGGAACCTAAACAGTTCTTCAGAAATCTCTACTGCAAGGGGTCAAGTATGCCTTGACCAGGCCTCGGACTGCAATTTCTGGAACATAAACAGTTCTTCAGAAATCCTCTGTACTGCAAGGGATCCAGTGTGCTTCACCAGGGCACAGACCCGCAGTTTATGAAGCCTTAACAGTTCTTCAGAAATCCTCTGTTCTGCAAGGGATCCAGCTTGCCTTGACCAGGCCATGAACCCTGCTGCTTCTGGAACCTAAAGAGTTTTCAAAATCCTCTGTACCACACGGGATCAAGCATGCTTTGAGCAGGCCACAGAACCTCGATTTCTGAACCTAAACAGCTTTTCAGAAATCTTTCTACTGCAAGGAATCCAGTGTGCCTTCACCTGAGCACAGACCCCATGGTTTCTGGAACCTAAACAGTTCTTCAGAAATCCTCTGTACTACAAGGGATCCAGAATACCTTGACCAGGCCATGGACCCCGTGGTTTATTGAACCTAAACAGTTCTTCAAAAAGCCTCTGTCCTGCAAGGGATCCAGCGTGCCTTGACCAGGCCATGGAAGCCTCAGTTTCTGGAACCTAAACAGTCCTTCAGAAATCCTCTGAACTGCAATGGATCCAGAGTGTCTTCACCAGGGCACAGACCCCACAGTTTCTGGAACCTAAACAGTTCTTCGGAAATCCTCTGTACTCCAAGTGATCAAGTGTGCCTTGACCAGGCCTTGGACCCCGCGTTTTCTGAAACATATACAGTTCTTCAGAAATCCTCTGTACTGCAAGGGATCCAGCATCCCTTTACCAGGCCATGGACTCTTTCACTTCTGAAACCTAAACAGCTTTTGAGAAATTGCTGTAGAGCAAGGGATCCAGCATGCCTAGACCAGGCATGGACCCTCATGATTTCTGAAACATAAACAATTCTTCAGAAATCTCTCTGTACTGCAAGGGATCCAGAACACCTTGAACAAGCCATGGACCCCATGATTTCTGGAACCTAAGCAGTTCATCAGAAAACCTCTGTACTGCAAGGCATCCAGCGTGCCTTCACCAGGCCATGCACACCATGGTTTCTGGAACCTAAACAGTTCTTCAGAAATCATCTTTACTGCAAGGGATCAAGTGTGCCTTGACTAGACCTCGGACCCTGCGATTTCTGGAACCTAAACAGTTCTTCATACATCAGCTTTACTGCTAGGGATCCAGAGTGCCTTCACCAGGACACAGATCTCGCGATTTCTGTAACCTTAACAGTTCTTCTGAATTCCTCCGTACTGCAAGGGATCCAGTATGCCTTCACCAGGCCGCGGACACTGCGATTTCTGGAACAAAAACAGTTCTTCGGAAATCCTCTGTACTGCACGGGATACAGCGAGCCTTGACCAAGCCATGGATCCTGCTGTTTCTGGAACCAAAGAGTTTTTCAGAAATCCTCTCACCACGACGGGATCCATCATGCCTTCACCAGAGCACAGACCCCACGTTTGTGGAACCTTAACAGTTTGTCAGAAATCCTCTGTACTGCAAGGGATCCAGAACACCTTGACCAGGCCATGGACCCTGTGGTTTCTGGAACCTAAACAGTCCTTCAGAAATCCTCTGAACTGCAATGGATCCAGAGTGTCTTCACCAGGGCACAGACCCCACAGTTTCTGGAACCTAAACAGTTCTTCGGAAATCCTCTGTACTCCAAGTGATCAAGTGTGCCTTGACCAGGCCTTGGACCCCGCGTTTTCTGAAACATATACAGTTCTTCAGAAATCCTCTGTACTGCAAGGGATCCAGCATCCCTTTACCAGGCCATGGACTCTTTCACTTCTGAAACCTAAACAGCTTTTGAGAAATTCGCTGTAGAGCAAGGGATCAAGCATGTCTAGACCAGGCAACGGACCCTGCGATTTCTGAAACATAAACAATTCTTCAGAAATACTCTGTACTGCAAGGGTCCAGAACACCTTGAACAAGCCATGGACCCCATGATTTCTGGAACCTAAGCAGTTCATCAGAAAACCTCTGTACTGCAAGGCATCCAGCGTGCCTTCACCAGGCCATGCACACCATGGTTTCTGGAACCTAAACAGTTCTTCAGAAATCATCTTTACTGCAAGGGATCAAGTGTGCCTTGACTAGACCTCGGACCCTACGATTTCTGGAACCTAAACAGTCTCTTCATACATCAGCTTTACTGCTAGGATCCAGAGTGCCTTCACCAGGACACAGATCTCACGATTTCTGTAACCTTAACAGTTCTCTGAATCCTCCACTGCAAGGGAATCCAGTATGCCTTCACCAGGCCGCGGACACTGCGATTTCTGGAACAAAAACAGTTCTTGGAAATCCTCTGTACTGCACGGGATACAGCGAGCCTTGACCAAGCCATGGATCCTGCTGTTTCTGGAACCTAAAGAGTTTTTCAGAAATCCTCTCTACCGCACGGGATCCATCATGCCTTCACCAGAGCACAGACCCCACGGTTTGTGGAACCTTAACAGTTCGTCAGAAATCCTCTGTACTACAAGGGATCCAGAACACCTTGACCAGGCCATGGACCCTGTGGTTTCTGGAACCTAAACAGTTCCGAAATCCTCTGTCCTGCAAGGGATCCAGCGTGCCTTGACCAGGCAACGGACACCTCATTTCTGGAACCTAAACCGTTCTTCAGAAATCCTCTTTACTGCAAGGGATCCAGAGTCTTTACCAAGGCACAGACCCCGTGGTTTCTGGAACCTAAACAGTTCTTCAGAAATCCTCTGTACTGCATGGGATCAAGTCTGCCTTGACCAGGCCTCGGACCCTGCGATTTTTGGAACATAAATAGTTCTTCAGAAATCCTTTGTACTGCAAGGGATCCATAACACCTTGAACAAGCCATGGACCCTGTGGTTTCTGAAACCTAAGCAGTTCTTCAGAAAACCTCTGTACTGTAAGGCATCCAGTGGCCTTCACCAGACCATGCACCCTCTGGTATCTGGTACCTAAACACTCTTCAGAAATCGTCTTTACTGCAAAGGATCAAATGTGCCTTGATTAGACCTCGACACTGCTATTTCTGGAACCTAAACAGTACTTCAGACATCAGCTTTACTGCTAGGGATCCAGCGTGCTTGACCAGGACATAGATCTCACGATTTCTGTAACTCAACAGTCCTTCAGAAATCCTCCGTACTGCAAGGGATCCAGTGTGCCTTCACCAGGCCATAGACCCCTCAATTTCTGGAACCTAAACAGTTTTTCAGAAATCTACTCTACTGCTATGAATGCAGTGTGCCTTCACCAGAGCACAGAGCCTACGTTTTTTGGAAGCTAAACAGTTCTTAAGAAATCCTGTGTTCTACAAGTGATCCAGAATGCCTTGACCAGGCCAAGGACCCTGTGCTTTCTGGAACCTAAACAGTACATCAGAAATCCACTGTACTGCATGACATCCAGCTTGCCTTCACCATGCGATGAACACCATGGTTTCCAGAACCTAAACAGTTCTTCGGAAATCCTCTGTACTGCAAGGGATCCAGAAAGTCTTCACCTTGGCACAGACCCCGCAGTTTCTGGAACCTAAACAGTTCTTCAGAATCCTCTATACTGCAAGGGATCAAGTGTGCCTTGACCAGGCCTAAGACCCAGTGATTTGGAACATAAACAGTTCTTCAGAAATCCTCTGTACTGCAAGGAATCCTAAACACCTTGACTCAGCCATGGACCCCGTGGTTTCTGTAACCTAAGCAGTTAATCAGAAATCCTCTGTATTGCAAGGCATCCAGTGTACCTTCACCAGAGCATGCACACTGCAGTTTCTGGAACCTAAACAGTTCTTCAGAAATGGTCTTTACTGCAAGAGATCAAGTGTGCCTTGACCAGGCCAAAGATATTGCGGTTTCTGTATCCTAAACTGTTCTTCAGAAATCCTCCGGTCCTGCAAGGGATCCAGTGTGCCTTCACCAGGGCACAGACCCCACAGTTTATGGAACCTTAACAATTCTTCAGAAATCCTCTGTTTTGCAAGGGATGCAGCATGCCTTGACCAGGGCATGGACCTCACAATTTATGGAACCTAAACAATTCTTCAGAAATCCACTGTACTGCAAGGGATCCAGCATGCCTTGACCAGGCCATGGACCCCTTGAATTCTGGAACCTAAACAGTTCTTCAGAAATCTTATGTACCACAAGAGATTCTGCATGCCTTGACCATGGCATGTTCCACTCAATTTCTTGCACCTAACCAATTTTTTAGAACCACTGTACCACATGGTATCCAGCGTGCCTTGACAAGGCCATGGACCCTCTGTTTCTGGAACCTAAACAGTCTTTGAGAATCCTCTGTACTACAAGGGATACAGAATGCCTTGACCAGGCCACAGACCCCTGGAATTCGGCAAACTAAACATTTGTTTAGGAATGCTCTGTACTGAAAGGGATCCAGTGTGCCATGATCAGACCACAGAACCTGCGGTTTCTAGAACCTAAACAGTTCTTCAGAAATCCTCTGTACTGCAAGAGATCCAGTGTGCCTTAACCTGCCATAGACCCCCTGGGTTTTGGAACCTAAACACTTCTTCAGAAATCATCAGTATTGCAAGGGATCCAGTGTGCCTTCACCAGGCCATGGACACTGCAGCTTCTGTAACCTTAACAGTTCTTCAGAAATCCTCTGTTCTGCAAGGGATCCAGCGTGCCATGACCAAGCCATGGACCCCGTGATTTCTGGAACCTAAACATCTTTTCAGAAATCCTCTGTGCAGCAATTGATGAAGAGTTCCTTAATGAGGCCACTGACCCTGCATTTTCTGGAACCTAAATAGCTTTTCAGAAATCATCTGTACTGCAGGGATCCAGCGTGTTTGAAAAGGACATGGACCTTAGATTTCTGAAACCTAAATAGATTTCTCAGAAATCCTTGTCACTGCACCGGATCCAGCTTGCCTTGACCAGGCCGTGGACCCCTCAATTTCTGAAACCAAACAGCTTTTCAAAATCCTCTGTACTGCAAGGTATCCAGCATGCCTTCAGCAGGTCAAGGACCCTGATTTCGGGTTCACATACAGTTTTCAGAAATCCTCTGTTCTGCAAGGGTTCCATTGTCCCTTCACCTGGGCACAGACCCGTGGTTTCTGGAACCTAAACAGTTTTTCAGAAATCTTATGTACTGCTAGGGATCCAGCATGCCAGACCAGGCAATGGACGCCGTGATTTCCGACATAAACAGTTCTTTCGAAATCCTGTGTACGTAAGGGATCCAGAGTGCCTCTGAGCAAGCCATGGCCCTGGATTTCTTGAATCAAAACAGTTCATCTGAAATCCTCTGTCCTGCAAGGGATCCAGTGTGCCTTGACCAGGCCATGATGACTCAGATTCTGGAACCTAAACAGTTCTTCAGAAGTCTCTTTACTGCAAGTGGTCAGTATGCCTTGACTAGGCCTTCGACCCGCAATTTCTGGAACATAAACAGTTCTTCAGAAATCCTCTGTACTGCAAAGGGATCCAGTGTGCCTCTCAGGCACAGACCCCGCAGTTTATGAAGCTTAACAGTCTTCAGAAATCTCTGTTCTGCAAGGATCCAGCTTGCCTTGACCAGGCCATGAACCCCTGCTGCTTCTGGAACCCTAAGAGTTTTTCAAAATCCTCTGTACCACACGGATCAAGCATGCTTTGAGCAGGCTAACAGAACCCTCGATTTCTGAACCCAAACAGCTTTTCAGAAATCTTTCTACTGCAAGGAATCCAGTGTGCCTTCACCTGAGCACAGACCCCATGGTTTCTGGAACCTAAACAGTTCTTCAGAAATCCTCTGTACTACAAGGGATCCAGAATACCTTGACCAGGCCATGGACCTCGGTTTATTGAACCTAAACAGTTCTTCAAAAAGCCTCTGTCCTGCAAGGGATCCAGCGAGCCTTGACCAGGCCATGGAAGCTCTCAGTTTCTGGAACCTAAACAGTCCTTCAGAAATCCTCTGAACTGCAATTGATCCAGAGTGTCTTCACCAGGCGCAGACCCCACAGTTTCTGGAACCCAAACAGTTCTTCGGAAATCCTCTGTACTCCAGGTGATCAAGTGTGCTTGACCAGGCCTTTGGACCCCGCCTTCTTTCTGAAAGATATACAGTTCTTCAGAAATCCTCTGTACTGCAAGGGATCCAGCATCCCTTACCAGGCCATGGACTCTTTTCACTTGAAACCTAAACAGCTTTTGAGAAATTCGCTGTAGAGCAGTGGATCCAGCATGTCTAGACCAGGCAAGGACCCTCGGATTTCTGAAACATAAACAATTCTTCAGAAATCCTCTGTACTGCAAGGGATCCAGAACACCTTGAACAAGCCATGGACCCCATGATTTCTGGAACCTAAGTAGTTCATCAGAAAACCTCTGTACTGCAAGGCATCCAGCGTGCCTTCACCAGGCCATGCACACCATGGTTTCTGGAACCTAAACAGTTCTTCAGAAATCATCTTACTGCAAGGGACAAGTGTGCCTGACTAGACCTCGGACCTCTGCGATTTCTGGAACCCAAACAGTTCTTCTTCATCATCAGCTTTTACTGCTAGGATCCAGAGTGCCTTCACCAGGACACAGATCTCGCGATTTCTGTAACTTAACAGTTCTTCTGAATTCCTCCGCACTGCAAGGGATCCATGCTCTCACCAGGCCAGTGGACACCGCGATTTCTGGAACAAAAACAGTTCTTTGAAACTTCTGTACTGCACGGGATACAGCGAGCCTTGACCAAGCCATGGATCCTGCTGTTTCTGGAACCCAAAGAGTTTTTCAGAAATCCTCTCATCGACGGGATCCATCATGCCTTCACCAGAGCACAGACCCCACGGTTTGTGGAACCTTAACAGTTCGTCAGAAATCTCTGGTACTGCAAGGGATCCAGAACACCTTGACTCAGGCCATTGGACCCTGTGGTTTCTGGAACCCAAACAGTTCTGAAATCCTCTGTCCTGCAAGGGATCCAGTGTGCCTTGACCAGGCAACGGACACCTCATTTCTGGAACCTAAACCGCTCTTCAGAAATCCTTTACTGCAAGTGATCCAGAGTCTTTACTAAGGCACAGACCCCGTGGTTTCTGGAACCTAAACAGTTCTTCAGAACCTCTGTACTGCATGGGATCAAGTCTGCTTGACCAGGCCTCGACCCCAGGATTTTTGGAACATAAATAGTTCTTCAGAAACTTTGTACTGCAAGGATCCATAACACCTTGAATAAGCTATGGACCCTGTGGTTTCTGAAACCTAAGCAGTTCTTCAGAAACCCTCTGTACTGTAAGGCATCCAGTGTGCCTTCACCAGACCATGCACCTCTGTGTCTGTACCTAAACACTCCTTCAGAAATCGTCTTTACTGCAAAGGATCAAATGTGCCTTGATTAGACCTCGGACACTGCGATTTCTGGAACCTAAACAGTACTTCAGACATCAGCTTTACTGCTAGGGATCCAGCGTGCTTTGACCAGGACATAGATCTCACGATTTCTGTAACCTTAACAGTTCTTCAGAAATCCTCCGTACTGCAAGGGATCCAGTGTGCCTTCACCAGGCCATAGACCCCTCAATTTCTGGAACCTAAACAGTTTTTCAGAAATCTATCACTGCTATGAATGCAGTGTGCCTTCACCAGAGCACAGAGCCTACGTTTTTGGAAGCCAAACAGTTCTTAAGAAATCCTGTGTTCTACAAGTGATCCAGAATGCCTTGACCAGGCCAAGGACCCTGTGCTTTCTGGAACCTAAACAGTACATCAGAAATCACTGTACTGCATGACATCCAGCTTGCCTTCACCATGCGTGAACACCATGGTTTCCAGAACCCAAACAGTTCTTCGAAATCCTCTGTACTGCAAGGGATCCAGAAAGTCTTCACCTTGGACAGACCCCGCAGTTTCTGGAACCTAAACAGTTCTTCAGAAACCTCTATACTGTAAGGGATCGCGTGCCTTGACCAGGCCTAAGACCCAGTGATTGTGGAACATAAACAGTTCTTCAGAAATCCTCTGTACTGCAAGGAATCCCAAACACCTTGACTCAGCCATGGACCCCGTGGTTTCTGTAACTCAAGCAGTTAATCAGAAATCCTCTTGTATTGCAAGGCATCCAGTGTACCTTCACCAGAGCATGCACACTGCAGTTTTGGAACCCAAAGTTCTTCAGAAATGGTCTTTACTGCAAGAGATCAAGTGTGCCTTGACCAGGCCAAAGATATTGGGTTTCTGTATCCCAAACTGTTCTTCAGAAATCCTCCGTCCTGCAGTGATCCAGTGTGCCTTCACCAGGGCACAGACCCCCCACAGTTTATGGACACTTAACATCTCTTCAGAAATCCTCTGTTTGCAAGGATGCAGCATGCCTTGACCAGGGCATGGACCTCACAATTTATGGAACCTAAACAATTCTTCAGAAACCACTGTACTGCAAGGATCCAGCATGCCTTGACCAGGCCATGGACCCCTTGAATTCTGGAACCTAAACAGTTCTTCAGAAATCTTATGT
This sequence comes from Neoceratodus forsteri, assembly GCA_016271365.2. Lineage (NCBI taxonomy): Eukaryota > Metazoa > Chordata > Ceratodontiformes > Ceratodontidae > Neoceratodus > Neoceratodus forsteri. Next base: position 376,123,931 of record CM028133.1, read on the forward strand.
ACCACAAGAGATTCTGCATGCCTTGACCATGGCATGTTCCACTCAATTTCTTGCACCTAACCAATTTTTTAGAACCACTGTACCACATGGTATCCAGCATGCCTTGACAAGGCCATGGACCCCTCTGTTTCTGGAACCTAAACAGTCTTTGAGGAATCCTCTGTGCTACAAGGGATACAGAATGCCTTGACCAGGCCACAGACCCCTGGAATTCGGCAACCAAACATTTGTTTAGGAATGCTCTGTACTGAAAGGGATCCAGTGTGCCATGATCAGACCACAGAACCTCGCGTGTTTCTAGAACCTAAACAGTTCTTCAGAAACCTCTGTACTGCAAGAGATCCAGTGTGCCTTAACCTGCCATAGACTCCCTGGGTTTTGGAACCCAAACACTTCTTCAGAAATCATCAGTATTGCAAGGGTCCGTATGCCTCACCAGGCCATGGACACCGCAGCTTCTGTAACCTTAACAGTTCTTCAGAAATCCTCTGTTCTGCAAGGGATCCAGCGTGCCATGACCAAGCGATGGACCCCGTGATTTCTGGAACCCAAACATCTTTTCAGAAATCTTCTGTGCAGCAATTGATGAAGAGTTCTTAATGAGGCCACTGACCCTGCATTTTCTGGAACCTAAATAGCTTTTCAGAAATCATCTGTACTGCAGGATCCAGCTGCCTTGAAAGGACATTGACCTTAGATTTCTGGAAACCCAAACAGATTTTCAGAAATCCTTCATACTGCACGGGATCCAGCTTGCTCTGACCAGGCCGTGGACCCCCAATTTCTGAAACCCAAACAGCTTTTCAAAATCCTCTGTACTGCAAGGTATCCAGCATGCCTTCAGCAGGTCAAGGACCCTTGATTTCTGGTTCACATACGTTTTCAGAAATCCTCTGTTCTCAAGGGTTCCATTGTCCCTTCACCTGGGCACAGACCCGTGGTTTCTGGAACCTAAACAGTTTTTCAGAAATCTTATGTACTGCTAGGGATCCAGCATGCCGAGACCAGGCAATGACTGTGGATTTCGGAACATAAACAGTTCTTTAGAAATCCTGTGTACTGCAAGGGATCCAGAGTGCCTTGAGTCAAGCCATGGGCCCCGTGATTTCTTGAATCAAAACAGTTCATCTGAAATCCTCTGTCCTGCAAGGGATCCAGTGTGCCTTGACCAGGCCATGGATGACTCAGATTCTGGAACCCAAACAGTTCTTCAGAAATCTCTCTACTGCAAGAGGTCAAGTATGCCTTGACCAGGCCTCGGCCTGCATTTCTGAACATAAATGTTCTTCAGAAATCCTCTGTACTGCAAGGGATCCAGTGTGCTTCACCAGGGCACAGACCTCAAGTAGCTTATGGTAGAAGCCTTAACAGTTCTTCAGAAACTCTGTTCTGAGGGATCCAGCTGTGCTCTTGACCAGGCCATGAACCCTGCTGCTTCTGGAACCCAAAGAGTTTTTCAAAAATCCTCTGTACCACTAACGGGATCAAGCATGCTTTGAGCAGGCCACAGAACCCTCGATTTCTGGAACCTAAACAGCTTTTCAGAAATCTTTCACTGCAAGGAATCCAGTGTGCCTTCACCTGAGCACAGACCCCATGGTTTCTGGAGCCTAAACAGTTCTTCAGAAATCCTCTGTACTACAAGGATCCAGAATACCTTGACCAGGCCATGGACCCCTGGGTTTATTGAACCTAAACAGTTCTTCAAAAAGCCTCTGTCCTGCAAGGGATCCAGCGTGTCTCTGACGAGGCCATGGAAGCCTCAGTTTCTGAACCAAACAGTCTCTTTCAGAAATCCTCTGAACTGCAATTGATCCAGAGTGTCTTCACCAGGGCACAGACCCCACAGTTTCTGGAACCTCAAACAGTTCTTCGGAAATCCTCTGTATCTAAGTGATCATGTGCCTTGACCAGGCCTTTGACCCCGCTTTCTTGAAACAATACAGTTCTTCAGAAACTTCTGTACTGCAAGGGATCCAGCATCCCTTTACCAGGCCATGGACTCTTTCACTTCTGAAACCTAAACAGCTTTTGAGAAATTGCTGTAGAGCAAGGATCCAGCATGCCTAGACCAGGCAATGGACCCTGCGATTTCTGAAACATAAACAATTCTTCAGAAATCCTCTGTACTGCAAGGGATCCAGAACACCTTGAACAAGCCATGGACCCCATGATTTCTGGAACCCAAGCAGTTCATCAGAAAACCTCTGTACTGTAAGGCATCCAGCGCCTTCACCAGGCCATGCACACCATGGTTTCTGGAACCTCAACAGTTCTTCAGAAATCATCTTTACTGCAAGGGATCAAGTGTGCCTTGACTAGACCTCGGACCTCAGTATTTCTGGAACCTAAACAGTTCTTCATACATCAGCTTTACTGCTAGGATCCAGAGTGCCTTCACCAGGACACAGATCTCGCGATTTCTGTAACCTTAACAGTTCTTCTGAATTCCTCCATACTGCAAGGGATCCAGTATGCCTTCACCAGGCCGCTGGACACTGCGATTTCTGGAACAAAACAGTTCTTCGAAACCTCTGTACTGCACGGATACAGCGAGCCTTGACCAAGCCATGGATCCTGCTGTTTCTGGAACCCTAAAGAGTTTTTCAGAAATCCTTTCTACACGCACGGGATCCATCATGCCTTCACCAGAGCACAGACCCCACGGTTTGTGGAACCTTAACAGTTTGTCAGAAATCCTCTGTACTGCAAGGGATCCAGAACACCTTGACCAGGCCATGGACCCTGTGGTTTCTGGAACCTAAACAGTCCTTCAGAAATCCTCTGAACTGCAATGGATCCAGAGTGTCTTCACCAGGGCACAGACCCCACAGTTTCTGGAACCTAAACAGTTCTTCGAAATCCTCTGTACTCCAAGTGATCAAGTGTGCCTTGACCAGGCCTTGGACCCTGCTTTTGAAACATATACAGTTCTTCAGAAATCCTCTGTACTGCAAGGGATCCAGCATCCCTTTACCAGGCCATGGACTCTTTCACTTCTGGAAACCTAAACAGCTTTTGAGAAATTCGCTGTAGAGCAAGGGATCAACATGTCTAGACCAGGCATCTGACCCCACGATTTCTGAAACATAACAATTCTTCAGAAATCTCTGTACTGCAAGGGTCCAGAACACTTTGAACAAGCTTATGGACCCCATGATTTCTGGAACCTAAGCTGTTCATCAGAAAACCTCTGTACCGTAAGGCATCCAGCGTGCCTTCACCAGGCCATGCACACCATGGTTTCTGGAACCTAAACAGTTCTTCAGAAATCATCTTTACTGCAAGGGATCAAGTGTGCCTTGACTAGGACCTCGGACCCTGCGATTTCTGGAACCTAAACAGTTCTTCATACATCAGCTTTACTGCTAGGGATCCAGAGTGCCTTCACCAGGACACAGATCTCACGATTTCTGTAACCTTAACAGTTCTTCTGAATTCCTCCGTACTGCAAGGGATCCAGTATGCCTTCACCAGGCCGCGGACACTGCGATTTCTGGAACAAAAACAGTTCTTTGGAAATCCTCTGTACTGCACGGGATACAGCGAGCCTTGACCAAGCCATGGATCCTGCTGTTTCTGGAACCTAAAGAGTTTTTCAGAAATCCTCTCTACCGCACGGGATCCATCATGCCTTCACCAGAGCACAGACCCCACGGTTTGTGGAACCTTAACAGTTCAGTCAGGAAATCCTCTGTACTCAAGGGATCCAGAACACCTTGACCAGGCCATGGACCCTGTGGTTTCTGGAACCTAAACAGTTCTGAAATCCTCTGTCCTGCAGGATCCAGCGTGCCTTGACCAGGCAACGGACACCTCATTTCTGGAACCTAAACCGCTTCTTCAGAAATCCTCTTTACTGCAAGGGATCCAGAGTCTTACCAAGGCACAGACCCGTGGTTTCTGGAACCTAAACAGTTCTTCAGAAATCCTCTGTACTGCATGGGATCAAGTCTGCCTTGACCAGGCCTGGACCCTCATGTATTTTGGAACATAAATAGTTCTTCAGAAATCCTTTGTACTGCAAGGGATCCATAACACCTTGAACAAGCCATGGACCCTGTGGTTTCTGAAACCTAAGCAGTTCTTCAGAAAACCTCTGTACTGTAAGGCATCCAGTGTGCCTTCACCAGACCATGCACCCTCTGGTATCTGGTACCTAAACACTCCTTCAGAAATCGTCTTTACTGCAAAGGATCAAATGTGCCTTGATTAGACCTCGGACACTGCGATTTCTGGAACCTAAACAGTACTTCAGGCATCAGCTTTACTGCTAGGGATCCAGCGTGCTTTGACCAGGACATAGATCTCACGATTTCTGTAACCTTAACAGTTCTTCAGAAATCCTCCGTACTGCAAGGGATCCAGTGTGCCTTCACCAGGCCATAGACCCCTCGATTTCTGGAACCCAAACAGTTTTCAGAAATCTACTTACTGTTATGAATGCAGTGTGCCTCACCAGAGCACAGAGCCTACGTTTTTGGAAGCTAAACAGTTCTTAAGAAATCCTGTGTTCTACAAGTGATCCAGAATGCCTTGACCAGGCCAAGGACCCTGTGCTTCTGGAACCTAAACAGTACATCAGAAATCCACTGTACTGCATGACATCCAGCTTGCCTTCACCATGCATGAACACCATGGTTTCCAGAACCCAAACAGTTCTTCGAAATCCTCTGTACTGCAAGGGATCCAGAAAGTCTTCACCTTGGCACAGACCCCGAGTTTCTGGAACCCAAACAGTTCTTCAGAAATCCTCTATACTGCAAGGATCAGTGTGCCTTGACCAGGCCTAAGACCCAGTGATTTGTGGAACATAAACAGTTCTTCAGAAATCCTCTGTACTGCAAGGAATCCTAAACACCTTCGACTCAGCCATGGACCCCGTGGTTTCTGTAACCTAAGCAGTTAATCAGAAATCTCTGTATTGCAAGGCATCCAGTGTACCTTCACCAGAGCATGCACACTGCAGTTTCTGGAACCTAAACAGTTCTTCAGAAATGGTCTTTACTGCAAGAGATCAAGTGTGCCTTGACCAGGCCAAAGATATTGCGGTTTCTGTATCCTAAACTGTTCTTCAGAAATCCTCCGTCCTGCAAGGGATCCAGTGTGCCTTCACCAGGGCACAGACCCCACAGTTTATGGAACCTTAACAATTCTTCAGAAATCCTGTTTTGCAGGGATGCAGCATGCCTTGACCAGGGCATGGACCTCACAATTTATGGAACCTAAACAATTCTTCAGAAATCCATTGTACTGCAAGTGATCCAGCATGCCTTGACCAGGCCATGGACCCCTGAATTCTGGAACCTAAACAGTTCTTCAGAAATCTTATGTACCACAAGAGATTCTGCATGCCTTGACCATGGCATGTTCCACTCAATTTCTTGCACCTAACCAATTTTTAGAACCACTGTACCACATGGTATCCAGCGTGCCTTGACAAGGCCATGGACCCTCTGTTTCTGGAACCTAAACAGTCTTTGAGGAATCCTCTGTACTACAAGGGATACAGAATGCCTTGACCAGGCCACAGACCCTGAATTCTCAAACTAAACATTTGTTTAGGAATGCTCTGTACTGAAAGGGATCCAGTGTGCCATGATCAGACCACAGAACCTGCGGTTTCTAGAACCTAAACAGTTCTTCAGAAATCCTCTGTACTGCAAGAGATCCAGTGTGCCTTAACCTGCCATAGACCCCCTGGGTTTTGGAACCTAAACACTTCTTCAGAAATCATCAGTATTGCAAGGGATCCAGTGTGCCTTCACCAGGCCATGGACACCGCAGCTTCTGTAACCTTAACAGTTCTTCAGAAACTCTGTTCTGCAAGGGATCCAGCTGCCATGACCAAGCCATGGACCCTGTGATTTCTGGAACCTAAACATCTTTTCAGAAATCCTCTGTGCAGCAATTGATGAAGAGTTCCTTAATGAGGCCACTGACCCTGCATTTTCTGGAACCTAAATAGCTTTTCAGAAATCATCTGTACTGCAGGGATCCAGCGTGCCTTGAAAAGGACATACGGACCCTTAGATTTCTGAAACCTCAAACAGATTTCAGAAATCCTCTGTACTGCACGGGATCCAGCTTGCCTTGACCAGGCCGTGGACCCCAATTTCTGAAACCTCAAACAGCTTTTCAAAACCTCTGTACTGCAAGGTATCCAGCATGCCTTCAGCAGGTCAAGGACCCCTTGATTTCTGGTTCACATACAGTTTTTCAGAAATCCTCTGTTCTGCAAGGGTTCCATTGTCCCTTCACCTGGGCACAGACCCCGTGGTTTCTGGAACCTAAACAGTTTTTCAGAAATCTTATGTACTGCTAGGGATCCAGCATGCCGAGACCAGGCAATGGACGCCGTGATTTCCGGAACATAAACAGTTCTTTAGAAATCCTGTGTACTGCAAGGGATCCAGAGTGCCTTGAGCAAGCCATGGGCCCCGTGATTTCTTGAATCAAAACAGTTCATCTGAAACCTCTGTCCTGCAAGGGATCCAGTGTGCCTTGACCAGGCCATGGATGACTCAGATTCTGGAACCTAAACAGTTCTTCAGAAATCTCTCTACTGCAAGTGGTCAAGTATGCCTTGACCAGGCCTCGGACCCCGCAATTTCTGGAACATAAACAGTTCTTCAGAAATCCTCTGTACTGCAAGGGATCCAGTGTGCCTTCACCAGGGCACAGACCCCGCAGTTTATGAAGCCTTAACAGTTCTTCAGAAATCCTCTGTTCTGCAAGGGATCCAGCTTGCCTTGACCAGGCCATGAACCCTGCTGCTTCTGGAACCTAAAGAGTTTTTCAAAAATCCTCTGTACCACACGGGATCAAGCATGCTTTGAGCAGGCCACAGAACCCTCGATTTCTGGAACCTAAACAGCTTTTCAGAAATCTTTCTACTGCAAGGAATCCAGTGTGCCTTCACCTGAGCACAGACCCCATGGTTTCTGGAACCTAAACAGTTCTTCAGAAATCCTCTGTACTACAAGGGATCCAGAATACCTTGACCAGGCCATGGACCCCGTGGTTTATTGAACCTAAACAGTTCTTCAAAAAGCCTCTGTCCTGCAAGGGATCCAGCGTGCCTTGACCAGGCCATGGAAGCCTCAGTTTCTGGAACCTAAACAGTCCTTCAGAAATCCTCTGAACTGCAATGGATCCAGAGTGTCTTCACCAGGGCACAGACCCCACAGTTTCTGGAACCTAAACAGTTCTTCGAAATCTCTGTACTCCAAGTGATCAAGTGTGCCTTGACCAGGCCTTGGACCCCCTGCTTGGAAACATATACAGTTCTTCAGAAATCCTCTGTACTGCAAGGGATCCAGCATCCCTTTACCAGGCCATGGACTCTTTCACTTGAAACCTAAACAGCTTTTGAGAAATTGTAGAGCAAGGGATCCAGCATGCCTAGACCAGGCAATGGACCCTGCGATTTCTGAAACATAAACAATTCTTCAGAAATCCTCTGTACTGCAAGGGATCCAGAACACCTTGAACAAGCCATGGACCCCATGATTTCTGGAACCTAAGCAGTTCATCAGAAAACCTCTGTACTGCAAGGCATCCAGCGTGCCTTCACCAGGCCATGCACACCATGGTTTCTGGAACCTAAACAGTTCTTCAGAAATCATCTTTACTGCAAGGGATCAAGTGTGCCTTGACTAGACCTCGGACCCTGCGATTTCTGGAACCTAAACAGTTCTTCATACATCAGCTTTACTGCTAGGGATCCAGAGTGCCTTCACCAGGACACAGATCTCACGATTTCTGTAACCTTAACAGTTCTTCTGAATTCTCCGCACTGCAAGGGATCCAGTATGCCTTCACCAGGTCATGACACTGGGATTTCTGGAACAAAACAGTTCTTTGAAATCTCTGTACTGCACGGGATACAGCGAGCCTTGACCAAGCCATGGATCCTGCTGTTTATGGAACCCAAAGAGTTTTCAGAAATCTCCTCACCGCACGGGATCCATCATGCCTTCACCAGAGCACAGACCCCAGTTTGTGGAACTTAACAGTTCGTCAGAAATCCTCTGTACTGCAAGGGATCCAGAACACCTTGACCAGGCCATGGACCCTGTGGTTTCTGGAACCCAAACAGTTCTGAAATCCTCTGTCCTGCAGGATCCAGCGTGCTTGACCAGGCAACGGACACCTCATTTCTGGAACCCAAACCGCTCTTCAGAAATCCTCTTTACTGCAAGGGATCCAGAGTCTTTATCAAGGCACAGACCCGTGGTTTCTGGAACCCAAACAGTTCTTCAGAAATCCTCTGTACTGTATGGGATCAAGTCTGCCTTGACCAGGCCTCGGACCTCATGCATTTTGGAACATAAATAGTTCTTCAGAAATCCTTTGTACTGCAAGGGATCCATAACACCTTGAACAAGCCATGGACCCTGTGGTTTCTGAAACCTAAGCAGTTCTTCAGAAAACCTCTGTACTGTAAGGCATCCAGTGTGACTTCACCAGACCATGCACCCTGTGGTATCTGGTACCTAAACACTCCTTCAGAAATCGTCTTTACTGCAAAGGATCAAATGTGCCTTGATTAGACCTCGGACACCACGATTTCTGGAACCTAAACAGTACTTCAGACATCAGCTTTACTGCTAGGGATCCAGCGTGCTTTGACCAGGACATAGATCTCACGATTTCTGTAACCTTAACAGTTCTTCAGAAATCCTCCGTACTGCAAGGGATCCAGTGTGCCTTCACCAGGCCATAGACCCCTCAATTTCTGGAACCTAAACAGTTTTTCAGAAATCTACTCTACTGCTATGAATGCAGTGTGCCTTCACCAGAGCACAGAGCCCACGTTTTTGGAAGCTAAACAGTTCTTAAGAAATCCTGTGTTCTACAAGTGATCCAGAATGCCTTGACCAGCCAAGGACCCTGTGCTTTCTGGAACCTAAACAGTACATCAGAAATCCACTGTACTGCATGACATCCAGCTTGCCTTCACCATGATGAACACCATGGTTTCCAGAACCTAAACAGTTCTTCGGAAATCCTCTGTACTGCAAGGGATCCAGAAAGTCTTCACCTTGGGACAGACCCCGCAGTTTCTGGAACCTAAACAGTTCTTCAGAAATCCTCTATACTGCAAGGGATCAAGTGTGCCTTGACCAGGCCTAAGACCCAGCGATTTGTGGAACATAAACAGTTCTTCAGAAATCCTCTGTACTGCAAGGAATCCTAAACACCTTGACTCAGCCATGGACCCCGTGGTTTCTGTAACCTAAGCAGTTAATCAGAAATCCTCTGTATTGCAAGGCATCCAGTGTACCTTCACCAGAGCATGCACACTGCAGTTTCTGGAACCTAAAGTTCTTCAGAAATGGTCTTTACTGCAAGAGATCAAGTGTGCCTTGACCAGGCCAAAGATATTGCGTTTCTGTATCCTAAACTGTTCTTCAGAAATCCTCCGTCCTGCAGGGATCCAGTGTGCCTTCACCAGGGCACAGACCCCACAGTTTATGGAACCTTAACAGTTCTTCAGAAATCCTCTGTTTTGCAGGGATGCAGCATGCCTTGACCAGGCATGGACCTCACAATTTATGGAACCTAAACAATTCTTCAGAAACTATTGTACTGCAAGGATCCAGCATGCCTTGACCAGGCCATGGACCCTTGAATTCTGGAACCTAAACAGTTCTTCAGAAATCTTATGTACCACAAGAGATTCTGCATGCCTTGACCATGGCATGTTCCACTCAATTTCTTGCACCTAACCAATTTTTTGAACCACTGTACCACATGGTATCCAGCTGCCTTGACAAGGCCATGGACCCCTCTGTTTCTGGAACCTAAACAGTCTTTGAGGAATCCTCTGTACTACAAGGGATACAGAATGCCTTGACCAGGCCACAGACCCCTGAATTCGCAACCAAACATTTGTTTAGGAATGCTCTGTACCGAAAGGGATCCAGTGTGCCATGATCAGACCACAGAACCTGGCGGTTTCTAGAACCTAAACAGTTCTTCAGAAATCCTCTGTACTGCAAGAGATCCAGTGTGCCTTAACCGCCATGACCCCTGGGTTTTGGAACCTAAACACTTCTTCAGAAATCATCAGTAATGCAGGGATCCAGTGTGCCTTCACCAGGCCATGGACACTGCAGCTTCTGTAACCTTAACAGTTCTTCAGAAATCCTCTGTTCTGCAAGGATCCAGCGCAATGACCAAGCCATGGACCCTTGATTTCTGGAACCTAAACATCTTTCAGAAATCCTCTGTGCAGCAATTGATGAAGAGTTCCTTAATGAGGCCACTGACCCTGCAATTTCTGGAACCTAAACAGCTTTTCAGAAATCATCTGTACTGCAAGGGATCCAGCGTGCCTTGAAAAGGACACGGACCCTTAGATTTCTGAAACCTAAACAGATTTTCAGAAATCCTCTGTACTGCACGGGATCCAGCTTGCCTTGACCAGGCCGTGGACCCCTCAATTTCTGAAACCTAAACAGCTTTTCAAAATCCTCTGTACTGCAAGGTATCCAGCATGCCTTCAGCAGGTCAAGGACCCCTTGATTTCTGGTTCACATACAGTTTTTCAGAAATCCTCTGTTCTGCAAGGGTTCCATTGTCCCTTCACCTGGGCACAGACCCCGTGGTTTCTGGAACCTAAACAGTTTTTCAGAAATCTTATGTACTGCTAGGGATCCAGCATGCGAGACCAGGCAATGGACGCCGATTTCGGAACATAAACAGTTCTTAGAAATCCTGTGTACTGCAAGGATCCAGAGTGCCTTGAGCAAGCCATGGGCCCCGTGATTTCTTGAATCAAAACAGTTCATCTGAAATCCTCTGTCCTGCAAGGGATCCAGTGTGCCTTGACCAGGCCATGGATGACTCAGATTCTGGAACCTAAACAGTTCTTCAGAAATCTCTCTACTGCAAGGGTCAAGTATGCCTTGACCAGGCCTCGGACCCGCAATTTCTGGAACATAAACAGTTCTTCAGAAATCCACTGTAGTGCAAGGATCCAGTGTGCTCTTCACCAGGGCACAGACCCCGCAGTTTATGAAGCCTTAACAGTTCTTCAGAAATCCTCTGTTCTGCAAGGGATCCAGCTTGCCTTGACCAGGCCATGAACCCTGCTGCTTCTGGAACCTAAAGACTTTTTCAAAAATCCTCTGTACCACACGGGATCAAGCATGCTTTGAGCAGGCCACAGAACCCTCGATTTCTGGAACCTAAACAGCTTTTCAGAAATCTTTCTACTGCAAGGAATCCAGTGTGCCTTCACCTGAGCACAGACCCCATGGTTTCTGGAACCTAAACAGTTCTTCAGAAATCCTCTGTACTGCAAGGCATCCAACGTGCCTTTTCCAGGCCATGGATACCATGGTTTCTGGAACATAAACAGTTCATCAGAAATCCTCTGTACTGCAATGGATCTGGTGTGCCTTCACCAGGGCACAGACCCCGCAGTTTATGGAACATTAACAGTTCTTCAGAAATCCTCTCTTCTGCAAGAGATCCAGCATGCCTAGACCAGGTCATGGACCTCACAATTTTTGGAACCTAAACAATTATTCAGAAATCTGCTGTACTGCAAGGGACCCAGCATGCCTTGACCAGGCTTTGGACTCCTTGAATTCTGGAACCTAAACAGTTCTTCAGAAATCTTATGTACTGCAAGAGATCCTGCATGCCTTGACCAGGGCATAGTCCACTCAATTTCTTGCACCTAACCATTTTTTCAGAAATCCTCTGTACCTCATGGGATCCAGCGTGTCTAGACCAGGCCACAGATCTTGCAATTTCTGTAACCCAAACATTTCTTCAGAAATCTCCATTCTGCAAGGATCTAGTGTGCTTTCACTAGGCTGAGGACATGACGGTTTCTGGAACCTAAAGAGTTTTCAGAAATCTACTCTACTGCAAGGGATGCAGAGTTCCTTACCAGAACACAGACCCCACGGTTTCTGGAACCTAAACAGTTCTTCAGAAATCCTGTCACTTCGAGGATCCAGAATGCCTGCCCGGCCATGGACCCGTATTTGGAACTTCTAAACAGTTCATCAGAATTCTCTGTACCGGTAAGGCATCCAGCATGCCTTCACCAGGCCATGGACACCACCATTTCTGGAACCCAAATAGTTCATCAGAAATCCTCTGTACTGCAAGGGGATCCAGTGTGCCTTCACCAGGGCACAGACCCTCAGTTTATAGAACTTAACAGTTCTTCAGTAATCCTCTGTTCTGCAATGGATCCAGCACACTTGACCAGGCCGTGGACCCGCTGTTTCTGGAACCTAAAGAGTTTTTCAGAAATCCTCTGTTCCACATGGGATCCAGCATGCCTTGAGCAGGCCACAGACCCTCGATTCCTGGAACCTAAACGCTTTTTTCAGGAATCCTCTCTACTGCCGGGCATCCAGCGTGCCTTCACCAGAGCACAGTCCCCACAGTTTCTAGAACCTAAACAGTTCTTCAGAAATCCTGTGTACCGCTATTGATCCAGCATGCCTTGGACCAGGCCATGGTTTTTGAATCTTAACAGTTCTTCAGAAACTCTCTGTTCTGCAAGGGATCCCATGCCTTGACCAGGCCAAGGACCTCAAAACTTATAGAACCCAAACAGTTCCTCAGAAATCCACTGTCCTGCAAGGGATGCAGCGAGCCTTGACCAGGCCATGGACCCTTTGAATTCTGGACCCTGAACAGTTCTTCAGAAATACTCTGTACTGCAAGGGATCCAGCGTTCCTTGACCAGGCAACAGACCCCATGATTTCTGGAACCTAAACATCTTTTCAGAAATCCTCAGTACTGCAAGGGATGAAGCATTCCTTGATGAGGCCATGGACCCCTAGATTTCTGGAACCTAAACAGCTTTTCAGAAATCCTCTGTACTGCAAGGGATCCAGCATGCCTTCAGCAATTCATGGACTCTTTGATTTCTGGAACCCAAACAGTTTTTCAGAAATCCTCTGCACTGCAAGGGATGCACTGTGCCTCCAGCAAGTCACGGACTCTTTGATTTCTGGAACCCAAACAGTTTTTCAGAAATCCTCTGCACTGCAAGGGATGCACTGTGCCTTCATTTGGGCACAGACCCCATCATTTCTGAAACTTAAACAGTTTTTCAGAAATCTTATATACTGCTTGGGATCCAGTGTGCTGAGACCAGCCATGGATGCCGTTATTTCTGGAACATAAATGGTTCTTCAGAAATCCTGTGAACTGCAAGGGATCCAGCGTGTCTTGAGCAGGCCATGGACCCCTGGTGGCTTGAACCTAAACAATTCTTCAGAAACCACTGTCCTGCAGTGATCCAGCTGCCTTGGCCAGGCCACGGACGCCTCAGCTGCTGGAACCTAAACAGTTCTTCAGAAATCCCCTATACTGAAAGGGATCCAGAGTGGCTTCACCAGGGCACAGGCCCCTCAGTTTCTGGAACCTAAACAGTTCTTCACAAATCCTCTGTACTACAAGGGATCAAGTGTGCCTTGACCAGGCCTCAGACCCCGCGATTTCTGGAACATAAACAGTTCTTCAGAAATCCTCTGTACTGCAAGGGATCCAGAACAACTTGACCAAGCCATGGAACCTGTGGTTTCTGGAACCTAAGCAGTTCATCAGAATTCCTCTGTATTGCAAGGCATCCAGATTGCCTTCACCAGGCCATGCACACTGCAGTTTCTGGAACATAAACAGTTCATCAGAAACTCTGTACTGCAAGGGATCCAGAGTGCCTTCACTAGAATACAAACCCGCAGTTTATGGAGCCTTAACATTTTGTCAGAAATTGTCTGTACTACAATGGATCTGGAACACCTTGACTGGGTCACAGGTCTCATGATTTCTGTAACCTAAAAGAATTCAAAGAAATCCTCCATACTGCAAGGGATCAAGTGTGCTCACCCAGGCCACTGGACACTGTGATTTCTTGGAACATAAACAGTTCTTCAGAAATCCTCTGTACTTTAAGGGATCCAGCGTGCCTTGACAAGGCCATGGACCCCACTGTTTCTGGAACCTAAAGAGTTTTTCAGAAATCCTCAGTACCGCATGGGATCCAGCATACCTTGAGCAGGCCACAGACCCCTCGATATCTGGAACCTAAGCAGCTCTTCACAAATCCTCTGTACTAAAAGGGATCCAGAACTCTTTGACAAGGCCATAGACCCCATGGTTTCTTGAACGTAAACAGTTAATCAGAAATCCTCTGTACTGCAAGGCATCCAGCGTGCCTTCACCTGGCCATGGATACTGTGGTTTCAGGAACCTAAACAGTTTATTAGAAATCCTCTGCACTGCAAGGGATCCAGTGTGCCTTCACCAGGGCACAGACCCCGCAGTTTATGGAACCTGAACAGTTCTTCAGAAATCTTCTGTTCTGCATGGGATGCAGTGTGCCTTGACCAAGCCATGGACCTCACAATTTATGGAACCTAAACATTTCTTCAGAATTCCACTGTACTGCAAGGGATCCAGCGTGCCTTGACAAGGCCATGGCCCCCTCTGTTTCTGGAACCTAAACAGTTTTTCAGGAATCCTCTGTACTGCAAGGGATCCAGCTTGCATGGACCAGGCCGTGGACCCCTCAATTTCTGAAACCTAAACAGCTTTTCAAAATCCTCTGTACTGCAAGGTATCCAGCATGCCTTCAGCAGGTCAAGGACCCCTTGATTTCTGGTTCACATACAGTTTTTCAGAAATCCTCTGTTCTGCAAGGGTTCCATTGTCCCTTCACCTGGGCACAGACCCCGTGGTTTCTGGAACCTAAACATTTTTTCAGAAATCTTATGTACTGCTAGGGATCCAGCATGCCGAGACCAGGCAATGGACGCCGTGATTTCCGGAACATAAACAGTTCTTCAGAAATCCTGTGTACTGCAAGGGATCCAGAGTGCCTTGAGCAAGCCATGGGCCCCATGGTTTCTTGAATCAAAACAGTTCATCCGAAATCCTCTGTCCTGCAAGGGATCCAGTGTGCCTTGACCAGGCCATGGATGACTCAGATTCTGGAACCTAAACAGTTCTTCAGAAATCTCTCTACTGCAAGGTCAAGTATGCCTTGACCAGGCTCGACCCCGCAATTTCTGGAACATAAACAGTTCTTCAGAAATCCTCTGTACTGCAAGGGATCCAGTGTGCCTTCACCAGGGCACAGACCCCGCAGTTTATGAAGCCTTAACAGTTCTTCAGAAATCCTCTGTTCTGCAAGGGATCCAGCTTGCCTTGACCAGGCCATGAACCCTGCTGCTTCTGGAACCTAAAGAGTTTTTCAAAAATCCTCTGTACCACACGGGATCAAGCATGCTTTGAGCAGGCCACAGAACCCTCGATTTCTGGAACCTAAACAGCTTTTCAGAAATCTTTCTACTGCAAGGAATCCAGTGTGCCTTCACCTGAGCACAGACCCCATGGTTTCTGGAACCTAAACAGTTCTTCAGAAATCCTCTGTACTACAAGGGATCCAGAATACCTTGACCAGGCCATGGACCCCGTGGTTTATTGAACCTAAACAGTTCTTCAAAAAGCCTCTGTCCTGCAAGGGATCCAGCGTGCCTTGACCAGGCCATGGAAGCCTCTGTTTCTGGAACCTAAACAGTCCTTCAGAAATCCTCTGAACTGCAATGGATCCAGAGTGTCTTCACCAGGGCACAGACCCCACAGTTTCTGGAACCTAAACAGTTCTTCGAAATCCTCTGTACTCCAAGTGATCAAGTGTGCCTTGACCAGGCCTTGGACCTGCGTTTCTGAAACATATACAGTTCTTCAGAAATCCTCTGTACTGCAAGGGATCCAGCATCCCTTTACCAGGCCATGGACTCTTTCACTTGAAACCCAAACAGCTTTTGAGAAATTCTGAGAGCAAGGGATCCAGCATGCCTAGACTCAGGCAATGGACCCCTGCGATTTCTGAAACATAAACAATTCTTCAGAAATCCTCTGACTGCAAGGGATCCAGAACACCTTGAACAAGCCATGGACCCCATGATTTCTGGAACCTAAGCAGTTCATCAGAAAACCTCTGTACTGCAAGGCATCCAGCGTGCCTTCACCAGGCCATGCACACCATGGTTTCTGGAACCTAAACAGTTCTTCAGAAATCATCTTTACTGCAAGGGATCAAGTGTGCCTTGACTAGACCTCGGACCCTGCGATTTCTGGAACCTAAACAGTTCTTCATACATCAGCTTTACTGCTAGGGATCCAGAGTGCCTTCACCAGGACACAGATCTCACGATTTCTGTAACCTTAACAGTTCTTCTGAATTCCTCCGTACTGCAAGGGATCCAGTATGCCTTCACCAGGCCACGGACACTGCGATTTCTGGAACAAAAACAGTTCTTCGGAAATCCTCTGTACTGCACGGGATACAGCGAGCCTTGACCAAGCCATGGATCCTGCTGTTTATGGAACCTAAAGAGTTTTTCAGAAATCCTCTCTACCGCACGGGATCCATCATGCCTTCACCAGAGCACAGACCCCACGGTTTGTGGAACCTTAACAGTTCGTCAGAAATCCTCTGTACTGCAAGGGATCCAGAACACCTTGACCAGGCCATGGACCCTGTGGTTTCTGGAACCTAAACAGTTCTGAAATCCTCTGTCCTGCAAGGGATCCAGCGTGCCTTGACCAGACAACGGACACCTCATTTCTGGAACCTAAACCGTTCTTCAGAAATCCTCTTTACTGCAAGGGATCCAGAGTCTTTATCAAGGCACAGACCCCGTGGTTTCTGGAACCTAAACAGTTCTTCAGAAATCCTCTGTACTGCATGGGATCAAGTCTCCTTGACCAGGCCTCGGACCCTGCGATTTTTGGAACATAAATAGTTCTTCAGAAATCCTTTGTACTGCAAGGGATCCATAACACCTTGAACAAGCCATGGACCCTGTGGTTTCTGAAACCTAAGCAGTTCTTCAGAAAACCTCTGTACTGTAAGGCATCCAGTGTGACTTCACCAGACCATGCACCCTGTGGTATCTGGTACCTAAACACTCCTTCAGAAATCGTCTTTACTGCAAAGGATCAAATGTGCCTTGATTAGACCTCGGACACTGCGATTTCTGGAACCTAAACAGTACTTCAGACATCAGCTTTACTGCTAGGGATCCAGCGTCCTTTGACCAGGACATAGATCTCACGATTTCTGTAACCTTAACAGTTCTTCAGAAATCCTCCGTACTGCAAGGGATCCAGTGTGCCTTCACCAGGCATAGACCCTCAATTTCTGGAACCTAAACAGTTTTTCAGAAATCTACTCTACTGCTATGAATGCAGTGTGCCTTCACCAGAGCACAGAGCCTACGTTTTTTGGAAGCTAAACAGTTCTTAAGAAATCCTGTGTTCTACAAGTGATCCAGAATGCCTTGACCAGGCGAAGGACCCTGTGCTTTCTGGAACCTAAACAGTACATCTGAAATCCGCTGTACTGCATGACATCCAGCTTGCCTTCACCATGCGATGAACACCATGGTTTCCAGAACCTAAACAGTTCTTCGGAAATCCTCTGTACTGCAAGGGATCCAGAAAGTCTTCACCTTGGCACAGACCCCGCAGTTTCTGGAACCTAAACAGTTCTTCAGAAATCCTCTATACTGCAAGGGATCAAGTGTGCCTTGACCAGGCCTAAGACCCAGCGATTTGTGGAACATAAACAGTTCTTCAGAAATCCTCTGTACTGCAAGGAATCCTAAACACCTTGACTCAGCCATGGACCCCGTGGTTTCTGTAACCTAAGCAGTTAATCAGAAATCCTCTGTATTGCAAGGCATCCAGTGTACCTTCACCAGAGCATGCACACTGCAGTTTCTGGAACCTAAAAAGTTCTTCAGAAATGGTCTTTACTGCAAGAGATCAAGTGTGCCTTGACCAGGCCAAAGATATTGCGGTTTCTGTATCCTAAACTGTTCTTCAGAAATCCTCCGTCCTGCAAGGGATCCAGTGTGCCTTCACCAGGGCACAGACCCCACAGTTTATGGAACCTTAACAATTCTTCAGAAATCCTCTGTTTTGCAGGGATGCAGCATGCCTTGACCAGGGCATGGACCTACAATTTATGGAACCTAAACAATTCTTCAGAAATCCACTGTACTGCAAGGGATCCAGCATGCCTTGACCAGGCCATGGACCCCTTGAATTCTGGAACCTAAACAGTTCTTCAGAAATCTTATGTACCACAAGAGATTCTGCATGCCTTGACCATGGCATGTTCCACTCAATTTCTTGCACCTAACCAATTTTTTAGAACCACTGTACCACATGGTATCCAGCGTGCCTTGACAAGGCCATGGACCCCTCTGTTTCTGGAACCTAAACAGTCTTTGAGGAATCCTCTGTACTACAAGGGATACAGAATGCCTAGACCAGGCCAGAGACCCCTGGAATTCGGCAAACTAAACATTTGTTTAGGAATGCTCTGTACTGAAAGGGATCCAGTGTGCCATGATCAGACCACAGAACCTGCGGTTTCTAGAACCTAAACAGTTCTTCAGAAATCCTCTGTACTGCAAGAGATCCAGTGTGCCTTAACCTGCCATTGACCCCCTGGGTTTTGGAACCTAAACACTTCTTCAGAAATCATCAGTAATGCAAGGGATCCAGTGTGCCTTCACCAGGCCATGGACACTGCAGCTTCTGTAACCAACAGTTCTTCAGAAATCTCTCTGTTCTGCAAGGATCCAGCGTGCCATGACCAAGCCATGGACCCCGTGATTTCTGGAACCTAAACATCTTTTCAGAAATCCTCTGTGCAGCAATTGATGAAGAGTTCTTAATGAGGCCACTGACCCTGCAATTTCTGGAACCTAAACAGCTTTTCAGAAATCATCTGTACTGCAGAGGATCCAGCGCGCCTTGAAAAGGACACGACCCTTAGATTTCCAAACCTAAACAGATTTCAGAAATCCTCTGTACTGCACGGGATCCAGCTTGCCTTGACCAGGCGTGGACCCCTCAATTTCTGAAACCTAAACAGCTTTTCAAAATCCTCCGTACTGCAAGGTATCCAGCATGCCTCTCAGCAGGTCAAGGACCCCTTGATTTCTGGTTCACATACAGTTTTCAGAAATCCTCTGTTCTGCAAGGGTTCCATTGTCCCTTCACCTGGGCACAGACCCCGTGGTTTCTGGAATCTAAACAGTTTTTCAGAAATCTTATGTACTGCTAGGGATCCAGCATGCCGAGACCAGGCAATGGACGCCGTGATTTCGAACATAAACAGTTCTTTAGAAATCCTGTGTACTGCAAGGGATCCAGAGTGCCTTGGAGTGCCATGGGCCCGTGATTTCTTGAATCACAAACAGTTCATCTGAAATCCTCTGTCCTGCAAGGGATCCAGTGTGCCTTGACCAGGCCATGGATGACTCAGATTCTGGAACCTAAACAGTTCTTCAGAAATCTCTCTACTGCAAGGGGTCAAGTATGCCTTGACCAGGCCTCGGACCCCGCAATTTCTGGAACATAAACAGTTCTTCAGAAATCCACTGTAGTGCAAGGGATCCAGTGTGCCTTCACCAGGGCACAGACCCCGCAGTTTATGAAGCCTTAACAGTTCTTCAGAAATCCTCTGTTCTGCAAGGGATCCAGCTTGCCTTGACCAGGCCATGAACCCTGCTGCTTCTGGAACCTAAAGACTTTTCAAAATCCTCTGTACCACACGGATCAAGCATGCTTTGAGCAGGCACAGAACCCTCGATTTCTGGAACCTAAACAGCTTTTCAGAAATCTTTCTACTGCAGGAATCCAGTGTGCCTTCACCTGAGCACAGACCCCATGGTTTCTGGAACCTAAACAGTTCTTCAGAAATCCTTGTACTGCAAGGCATCCAACGTGGCCTTTTCCAGGCCATGGATACCATGGTTTCTGGAAATATAAACAGTTCATCAGAAATCCTCTGTACTGCAATGGATCTGGTGTGCCTTCACCAGGGCACAGACCCCGCAGTTTATGGAACATTAACAGTTCTTCAGAAATCCTCTCTTCTGCAAGAGATCCAGCATGCCTAGACCAGGTCATGGACCTCACAATTTTTGGAACCTAAACAATTATTCAGAAATCTGCTGTACTGCAAGGGACCCAGCATGCCTTGACCAGGCTTTGGACTCCTTGAATTCTGGAACCTAAACAGTTCTTCAGAAATCTTATGTACTGCAAGAGATCCTGCATGCCTTGACCAGGGCATAGTCCACTCAATTTCTTGCACCTAACCATTTTTTCAGAAATCCTCTGTACCTCATGGGATCCAGCGTGTCTAGACCAGGCCACAGATCTTGCAATTTCTGTAACCTAAACATTTCTTCAGAAATCCTCCATTCTGCAAGGGATCTAGTGTGCTTTCACTAGGCCAAGGACATGACGGTTTCTGGAACCTAAAGAGTTTTTCAGAAATCTACTCTACTGCAAGGGATGCAGAGTTCCTTACCAGAACACAGACCCCACGGTTTCTGGAACCTAAACAGTTCTTCAGAAATCCTCTGTACTTCGAGGGATCCAGAATGCCTCGTCCTGGCCATGGACCCCGTGGCTTCTGGAACTTAAACAGTTCATCAGAATTCCTCTGTACTGCAAGGCATCCAGCATGCCTTCACCAGGCCATGGACACCACCATTTCTGGAACCTAAATAGTTCATCAGAAATCCTCTGTACTGCAAGGGGGATCCAGTGTGCCTTCACCAGGGCACAGACCCCTCAGTTTATAGAACCTTAACAGTTCTTCAGTAATCCTCTGTTCTGCAATGGATCCAGCACACCTTGACCAGGCCGTGGACCCCGCTGTTTCTGGAACCTAAAGAGTTTTTCAGAAATCCTCTGTTCCACATGGGATCCAGCATGCCTTGAGCAGGCTACAGACCCCTCGATTCCTGGAACCTAAACGTTTTTTCAGGAATCCTCTCTACTGCCGGGCATCCAGCGTGCCTTCACCAGAGCACAGTCCCCACAGTTTCTAGAACCTAAACAGTTCTTCAGAAATCCTGTGTACCGCTATTGATCCAGCATGCCTTGACCAGGCCATGGGCCCCATGGTTTCTTGAATCTTAACAGTTCTTCAGAAATCCTCTGTTCTGCAAGGGATCCAGTATGCCTTGACCAGGCCAAGGACCTCAAAACTTATAGAACCCAAACAGTTCCTCAGAAATCCACTGTCCTGCAAGGGATGCAGCGAGCCTTGACCAGGCCATGGACCCTTTGAATTCTGGACCCTGAACAGTTCTTCAGAAATACTCTGTACTGCAAGGGATCCAGCGTTCCTTGACCAGGCAACAGACCCCATGATTTCTGGAACCTAAACATCTTTTCAGAAATCCTCAGTACTGCAAGGGATGAAGCATTCCTTGATGAGGCCATGGACCCCTAGATTTCTGAACCTAAACAGCTTTTCAGAAACCTCTGTACTGCAAGGGATCCAGCATGCCTTCAGCACCATGGACTCTTTGATTTCTGGAACCCAAACAGTTTTTCAGAAACTCTGCACTGCAAGGGATGCACTGTGCCTCCAGCAAGTCAGAACTCTTTGATTTCTGGAACCCAAACAGTTTTTCAGAAATCCTCTGCACTGCAAGGGATGCACTGTGCCTTCAATTGGGCACAGACCCCATCATTTCTGAAACTTAAACAGTTTTTCAGAAATCTTATATACTGCTTGGGATCCAGTGTGCTGAGACCAGCCATGGATGCCGTTATTTCTGGAACATAAATGGTTCTTCAGAAATCCTGTGAACTGCAAGGGATCCAGCGTGTCTTGAGCAGGCCATGGACCCCGTGGTTTCTTGAACCTAAACAATTCTTCAGAAATCCACTGTCCTGCAAGGGATCCAGCGTGCCTTGGCCAGGCCACGGACGCCTCAGCTGCTGGAACCTAAACAGTTCTTCAGAAATCCCCTATACTGAAAGGGATCCAGAGTGTCTTCACCAGGACACAGGCCCCTCAGTTTCTGGAACCTAAACTGTTCTTCACAAATCCTCTGTACTACAAGGGATCAAGTGTGCCTTGACCAGGCCTCAGACCCCGCGATTTCTGGAACATAAACAGTTCTTCAGAAATCCTCTGTACTGCAAGGGATCCAGAACAACTTGACCAAGCCATGGAACCTGTGGTTTCTGGAACCTAAGCAGTTCATCAGAATTCCTCTGTATTGCAAGGCATCCAGATTGCCTTCACCAGGCCATGCACACTGCAGTTTCTGGAACATAAACAGTTCATCAGAAATCCTCTGTACTGCAAGGGATCCAGAGTGCCTTCACTAGAATACAGACCCCGCAGTTTATGGAGCCTTAACATTTTGTCAGAAATTGTCTGTACTACAATGGATCTGGAACACCTTGACTGGGTCACAGGTCTCGCGATTTCTGTAACCTAAAGAATTCTTAAGAAATCCTCCATACTGCAAGGGATCAAGTGTGCCTTCACCAGGCCACGGACACTGTGATTTCTTGGAACATAAACAGTTCTTCAGAAATCCTCTGTACTTTAAGGATCCAGCGTGTTTTGACAAGGCCATGGACCCCACTGTTTCTGGAACCTAAAGAGTTTTTCAGAAATCCTCAGTACCGCATGGGATCCAGCATACCTTGAGCAGGCCACAGACCCCTCGATATCTGGAACCTAAGCAGCTCTTCACAAATCCTCTGTACTAAAAGGGATCCAGAACTCTTTGACAAGGCCATAGACCCCATGGTTTCTTGAACGTAAACAGTTAATCAGAAATCCTCTGTACTGCAAGGCATCCAGCGTGCCTTCACCTGGCCATGGATACTGTGGTTTCAGGAACCTAAACAGTTTATTAGAAATCCTCTGCACTGCAAGGGATCCAGTGTGCCTTCACCAGGGCACAGACCCCGCAGTTTATGGAACCTGAACAGTTCTTCAGAAATCTTCTGTTCTGCATGGGATGCAGTGTGCCTTGACCAAGCCATGGACCTCACAATTTATGGAACCAAAACATTTCTTCAGAATTCCACTGTACTGCAAGGGATCCAGCGTGCCTTGACAAGGCCATGGCCCCCTCTGTTTCTGGAACCTAAACAGTTTTTCAGGAATCCTCTGTACTGCAAGGGATCCAGCTTGCATGGACCAGGCCGTGGACCCCTCAATTTCTGAAACCTAAACAGCTTTTCAAAATCCTCTGTACTGCAAGGTATCCAGCATGCCTTCAGCAGGTCAAGGACCCCTTGATTTCTGGTTCACATACAGTTTTTCAGAAATCCTCTGTTCTGCAAGGGTTCCATTGTCCCTTCACCTGGGCACAGACCCCGTGGTTTCTGGAACCCAAACATTTTTTCAGAAATCTTATGTACTGCTAGGGATCCAGCATGCCGAGACCAGGCAATGGACGCCATGATTTCGGAACATAAACAGTTCTTCAGAAATCCTGTGTACTGCAAGGGATCCAGAGTGCCTTGAGGCAACCATGGGCCCCATGGTTTCTTGAATCAAAACAGTTCATCCGAAATCCTCTGTCCTGCAAGGGATCCAGTGTGCCTTGACCAGGCCATGGATGACTCAGATTCTGGAACCTAAACAGTTCTTCAGAAATCTCTCTACTGCAGGGTCAAGTATGCCTTGACCAGGCTCGGACCCCAATTTCTGGAACATAAACAGTTCTTCAGAAATCCTCTGTACTGCAAGGGATCCAGTGCTCTTCACCAGGGCACAGACCCGCAGTTTATGAAGCCTTAACAGTTCTTCAGAAATCCTCTGTTCTGCAAGGGATCCAGCTTGCCTTGACCAGGCCATGAACCCTGCTGCTTCTGGAACCTAAAGACTTTTTCAAAAATCCTCTGTACCACACGGGATCAAGCATGCTTTGAGCAGGCCACAGAACCCTCGATTTCTGGAACCTAAACAGCTTTTCAGAAATCTTTCTACTGCAAGGAATCCAGTGTGCCTTCACCTGAGCACAGACCCCATGGTTTCTGGACCCTAAACAGTTCTTCAGAAATCCTCTGTACTACAAGGGATCCAGAACACCTTAACCAGGCCATGGACCCCGTGGTTTCAGAAACCTAAACAGTTTTTCAGAAATCCTCTGTACTGCAAGGCATCCAACGTGCCTTTTCCAGGCCATGGATACCATGGTTTCTGGAACATAAACAGTTCATCAGAAATCCTCTGTACTGCAATGGATCCGGTGTGCCTTCACCAGGGCACAGACCCCGCAGTTTATGGAACATTAACAGTTCTTCAGAAATCCTCTCTTCTGCAAGAGATCCAGCATGCCTTGACCAGGTCATGGACCTCACAATTTATGGAACCTAAACAATTATTCAGAAATCTGCTGTACTGCAAGGGACCCAGCATGCCTTGACCAGGCTTTGGACTCCTTGAATTCTGGAACCTAAACAGTTCTTCAGAAATCTTATGTACTGCAAGAGATCCTGCATGCCTTGACCAGGGCATAGTCCACTCAATTTCTTGCACCTAAACATTTTTTCAGAAATCCTCTGTACCTCATGGGATCCAGCGTGTCTAGACCAGGCCACAGATCTTGCGATTTCTGTAATCTAAACATTTCTTCAGAATTCCTCCATTCTGCAAGGGATCTAGTGTGCTTTTGCTAGGCCAAGGACATGACGATTTCTGGAACCTAAAGAGTTTTTCAGAAATCTACTCTACTGCAAGGGATGCAGTGTTCCTTACCAGAACACAGACCCCCAGGTTTCTGGAACCCAAACAGTTCTTCAGAAACTCCTGTACTGTCGAGGATCCAGAATGCCTCGACCTGGCCCTGGACCCCGTGGCTTCTGGAACTTAAACAGTTCATCAGAATTCCTCTGTACTGCAAGGCATCCAGCATGCCTTCACCAGGCCATGGACACCACCATTTCTGGAACCTAAATAGTTCATCAGAAATCCTCTGTACTGCAAGGGGAATCCAGTGTGCCTTCACCAGGGCACAGACCCCTCAGTTTATAGAACCTTAACAGTTCTTCAGCAATCCTATGTTCTGCAATGGATCCAGCACACCTTGACCAGGCCATGGACCCCACTGTTTCTGGAACCTAACGAGTTTTTCAGAAATCCTCTGTTCCACATGGGATCCAGCATACCTTGAGCAGGCCACAGACCCCTCGATTTCTGGAACCTAAATGTTTTTTCAGGAATCCTCTCTACTGCCGGGCATCCAGCGTGCCTTCACCAGAGCACAGACCCCACAGTTTCTAGAACCTAAACAGTTCTTCAGAAATCCTGTGTACCGCTATTGATCCAGCATGCCTTGACCAGGCCATGGGCCCCATGGTTTCTTGAATCTTAACAGTTCTTCAGAAATCCTCTGTTCTGCAAGGGATCCAGTATGCCCCTTGACCAGGCCAAGGACCTCAAAATTTATAGAACCCAAGCAGTTCCTCAGAAATCCACTGTCCTGTAAGGGATGCAGCGAGCCTTGACCAGGCCATGGACCTTTGAATTCTGGACCCTGAACAGTTCTTCAGAAATACCTGTACTGCAAGGGATCCAGTGTTCCTTGACCAGGCAACAGACCCCATGATTTCTGGAACCTAAACATCTTTTCAGAAATCCTCAGTACTGCAAGGGATGAAGCATTCCTTGATGAGGCCATGGACCCCTAGATTTCTGGAACCTAAACAGCTTTTCAGAAATCCTCTGTACTGCAAGGGATCCAGCATGCCTTCAGCAAGTCATGGACTCTTTGATTTCTGGAACCCAAACAGTTTTTCAGAAATCCTCTGCACTGCAAGGGATGCACTGTGCCTCCAGCAAGTCACAGACACTCTGATTTCTGGAACCCAAACAGTTTTTCAGAAATCCTCTGCACTGCAAGGGATGCACTGTGCCTTCAATTGGGCACAGACCCCATCATTTCTGAAACTTAAACAGTTTTTCAGAAATCTTATATACTGCTTGGGATCCAGTGTGCTGAGACCAGGCCATGGATGCCGTTATTTCTGGAACATAAATGGTTCTTCAGAAATCCTGTGAACTGCAAGGGATCCAGCGTGTCTTGAGCAGGCCATGGACCCCGTGGTTTCTTGAACCTAAACAATTCTTCAGAAATCCACTGTCCTGCAAGGGATCCAGCGTGCCTTGACCAGGCCACGGACGCCTCAGCTGCTGGAACCTAAACAGTTCTTCAGAAATCCCCTGTACTGCAAGGGATCCAGAGTGTCTTCACCAGGGCACAGGCCCCTCGGTTTCTGGAACCTAAACAGTTCTTCACAAATCCTCTGTACTACAAGGGATCAAGTGTGCCTTGACCAGGCCTCAGACCCCGTGATTTCTGGAACATAAACAGTTCTTCTGAAATCCTCTGTACTGCAAGGGATCCAGCATCCCTTTACCAGGCCATGGACTCTTTCACTTCTGAATCCTAAACAGCTTTTGAGAAATACGCTGTACAGCAAGGGATCCACCATGCCTAGACCAGGCAACGGACCCTACAATTTCTGAAACATAAACAGTTCTTCAGAAATCCTCTGTACTGCAAGGGATCCAGAACACCTTGAACAAGCCATGGACCCCATGATTTCTGGAACCTAAGCAGTTCATCAGAAAACCTCTGTACTGCAAGGCATCCAGCGTGCCTTCACCAGACCATGCACACCATGGTTTCTGTAACCTAAACAGTTCTTCAGAAATCATCTTTACTACAAGGGATCAAGTGTGCCTTGACTAGACCTCGGACCCTGTGATTTCTGGAACCTAAACAGTTCTTCAGACATCAGCCTTACTGCTAGGGATCCAGAGTGCCTTCACCAGGACACAGATCTCACGATTTCTGTAACCTTAACAGTTCTTCTGAATTCCTCCATACTGCAAGGGATCCAGTATGCCTTCACCAGGCCACGGACACTGCAATTTCTGGAACAAAAACAGTTCTTCGGAAATCCTCTGTACTGCATGGGATACAGTGAGCCTTGACCAGGCCATGGATCCTGCTGTTTCCGGAACCTAAAGAGTTTTTCAGAAATCCTCTCTACCGCACGGGATCCATCATGCCTTCACCGGAGCACAGACCCCACGGTTTGTGGAACCTTAACAGTTCATCAGAAATCCTCTGTACTACAAGGGATCCAGAACACCTTGACCAGGCCATGGACCCTGTGGTTTCTGGAACCTAAACAGTTCCGAAATCCTCTTTACTGCAAGGGATCCAGAGTCTTTACCAAGGCACAGACCCCGTGGTTTCTGGAACCTAAACAGTTCTTCAGAAATCCTCTGTACTGCATGGGATCAAGTCTGCCTTGACCAGGCCTCGGACCCTGCGATTTTTGGAACATAAATAGTTCTTCAGAAATCCTTTGTACTGCAAGGGATCCATAACACCTTGAACAAGCCATGGACCCTGTCGTTTCTGGAACCTAAGCAGTTCTTCAGAAAACCTCTGTACTGTAAGGCATCCAGTGTGCCTTCACCAGACCATGCACCCTGTGGTATCTGGTACCTAAACACTCCTTCAGAAATCGTCTTTACTGCAAGGGATCAAATGTGCCTTGATTAGACCTCGGACACTGCGATTTCTGGAACCTAAACAGTACTTCAGACATCAGCTTTACTGCTAGGGATCCAGCGTGCTTTGACCAGGACATAGATCTCACGATTTCTGTAACCTTAACAGTTCTTCAGAAATCCTCCGTACTGCAAGGGATCCAGTGTGCCTTCACCAGGCCATAGACCCCTCGATTTCTGGAACCTAAACAGATTTTCAGAAATCTGCTCTACTGCTATGAATGCAGTGTGCCTTCACCAGAGCACAGAGCCTACGTTTTTTGAAGCTAAACAGTTCTTAAGAAATCCTGTGTTCAACAAGTGATCCAGAATGCCTTGACCAGGCCAAGGACCCTGTGCTTTCTGGAACCTAAACAGTACATCAGAAATCCGCTATACTGCATGACATCCAGCTTGCCTTCACCATGTGATGAACACCATGGTTTCCAGAACCTAAACAGTTCTTTGGAAATCCTCTGTACTGCAAGGGATCCAGAAAGTCTTCACCTTGGCACAGACCCCGCAGTTTCTGGAACCTAAACAGTTCTTCAGAAATCCTCTATACTGCAAGGGATCAAGTGTGCCTTGACCAGGCCTAAGACCCAGCGATTTGTGGAACATAAACAGTTCTTCAGAAATCCTCTGTACTGCAAGGAATCCTAAACACCTTGACTCAGCCATGGACCCCGTGGTTTCTGTAACCTAAGCAGTTAATCAGAAATCCTCTGTATTGCAAGGCATCCAGTGTACCTTCACCAGAGCATGCACACTGCAGTTTCTGGAACCTAAACAGTTCTTCAGAAATGGTCTTTACTGCAAGAGATCAAGTGTGCCTTGACCAGGCCAAAGATATTGTGGTTTCTGTATCCTAAACAGTTCTTCAGAAATCCTCCATCCTGCAAGGGATCCAGTGTGCCTTCACCAGGGCACAGACCCCGCAGTTTATGGAACCTTAACAGTTCTTCAGAAATCCTCTGTTTTGCAAGGGATGCAGCATGCCTTGACCAGGGCATGGACCTCACAATTTATGGAACCTAAACAATTCTTCAGAAATCCACTGTACTGCAAGGGATCCAGCATGCCTTGACCAGGCCATGGACCCCTTGAATTCTGGAACCTAAACAGTTCTTCAGAAATCTTATGTACCACAAGAGATTCTGCATGCCTTGACCATGGCATGTTCCACTCAATTTCTTGCACCTAACCAATTTTTAGAACCACTGTACCACATGGTATCCAGCGTGCCTTGACCAGGCCATGGACCCCTCTGTTTCTGGAACCTAAACAGTCTTTGAGGAATCCTCTGTACTACAAGGGATACAGAATGCCTTGACCAGGCCACAGACCCCTTGAATTTGGCAAACTAAACATTTGTTTAGGCACGCTCTGTACTGAAAGGGATCCAGTGTGCCATGATCAGACCACAGAACCTGTGGTTTCTAGAACCTAAACAGTTCTTCAGAAATCCTCTGTACTGCAAGAGATCCAGTGTGCCTTAACCTGCCATAGACCCCTGGGTTTTGGAACCTAAACACTTCTTCAGAAATCATCAGTATTGCAAGGGATCCAGTGTGCCTTCACCAGGCCATGGACACTGCAGCTTCTGTAACCTTAACAGTTCTTCAGAAATCCTCTGTTCTGCAAGGGATCCAGCGTGCCATGACCAAGCCATGGACCCCGTGATTTCTGGAACCTAAACATCTTTTCAGAAATCCTCTGTGCAGCAATTGATGAAGAGTTCCTTAATGAGGCCACTGACCCTGCAATTTCTGGAACCTAAACAGCTTTTCAGAAATCATCTGTACTGCAAGGGATCCAGCGTGCCTTGAAAAGGACACGGACCCTTAGATTTCTGAAACCTAAACAGATTTTCAGAAATCCTCTGTACTGCACGGGATCCAGCTTGCCTTGACCAGGCCGTGGACCCCTCAATTTCTGAAACCTAAACAGCTTTTCAAAATCCTCTGTACTGCAAGGTATCCAGCATGCCTTCAGCAGGTCAAGGACCCCTTGATTTCTGGTTCACATACAGTTTTTCAGAAATCCTCTGTTCTGCAAGGGTTCCATTGTCCCTTCACCTGGGCACAGACCCCGTGGTTTCTGGAACCTAAACAGTTTTTCAGAAATCTTATGTACTGCTAGGGATCCAGCATGCCGAGACCAGGCAATGGATGCCATGATTTCCGGAACATAAACAGTTCTTCAGAAATCCTGTGTACTGCAAGGGATCCAGAGTGCCTTGGGCAAGCCATGGGCCCCGTGGTTTCTTGAATCAAAACAGTTCATCCGAAATCCTCTGTCCTGCAAGGGATCCAGTGTGCCTTGACCAGGCCATGGATGACTCAGATTCTGGAACCTAAACAGTTCTTCAGAAATCTCTCTACTGCAAGGGGTCAAGTATGCCTTGACCAGGCCTCGGACCCCGCAATTTCTGGAACATAAACAGTTCTTCAGAAATCCTCTGTACTGCAAGGGATCCAGTGTGCCTTCACCAGGGCACAGACCCCGCAGTTTATGAAGCCTTAACAGTTCTTCAGAAATCCTCTGTTCTGCAAGGGATCCAGCTTGCCTTGACCAGGCCATGAACCCTGCTGCTTCTGGAACCTAAAGACTTTTTCAAAAATCCTCTGTACCACACGGGATCAAGCATGCTTTGAGCAGGCCACTGAACCCTCAATTTCTGGAACCTAAACAGCTTTTCAGAAATCTTTTTACTGCAAGGAATCCAGTGTGCCTTCACCTGAGCACAGACCCCATGGTTTCTGGAACCTAAACAGTTCTTCAGAAATCCTCTGTACTACAAGGGATCCAGAACACCTTGACCAGGCCATGGACCCCGTGGTTTCAGAAACCTAAACAGTTTTTCAGAAATCCTCTGTACTGCAAGGCATCCAACGTGCCTTTTCCAGGCCATGGATACCATGGTTTCTGGAACATAAACAGTTCATCAGAAATCCTCTGTACTGCAATGGATCCGGTGTGCCTTCACCAGGGCACAGACCCCGCAGTTTATGGAACATTAACAGTTCTTCAGAAATCCTCTCTTCTGCAAGAGATCCAGCATGCCTTGACCAGGTCATGGACCTCACAATTTATGGAACCTAAACAATTATTCAGAAATCTGCTGTACTGCAAGGGACCCAGCATGCCTTGACCAGGCTTTGGACTCCTTGAATTCTGGAACCTAAACAGTTCTTCAGAAATCTTATGTACTGCAAGAGATCCTGCATGCCTTGACCAGGGCATAGTCCACTCAATTTCTTGCACCTAACCATTTTTCAGAAATCCTCTGTACCTCATGGGATCCAGCGTGTCTAGACCAGGCCACAGATCTTGCGATTTCTGTAACCTAAACATTTCTTCAGAAATCCTCCATTCTGCAAGGGATCTAGTGTGCTTTCACTAGGCCAAGGACATGACGATTTCTGGAACCTAAAGAGTTTTTCAGAAATCTGCTCTACTACAAGGGATGCATTGTTCCTTACCAGAACACAGACCCCACGGTTTCTGGAACCTAAACAGTTCTTCAGAAATCCTCTGTACTTCGAGGGATCCAGAATGCCTCGACCTGGCCCTGGACCCCGTGGCTTCTGGAACTTAAACAGTTCATCAGAATTCCTCTGTACTGCAAGGCATCCAGCATGCCTTCACCAGGCCATGGACACCACCATTTCTGGAAACTAAATAGTTCATCAGAAATCCTCTGTACTGCAAGGGGGATCCAGTGTGCCTTCACCAGGGCACAGACCCCTCAGTTTATAGAACCTTAACAGTTCTTCAGTAATCCTCTGTTCTGCAATGGATCCAGCACACCTTGACCAGGCTGTGGACCCCGCTGTTTCTGGAACCTAACGAGTTTTTCAGAAATTCTCTGTTCCACATGGGATCCAGCATGTCTTGAGCAGGCCACAGACCCCTCGATTCCTGGAACCTAAATGTTTTTTCAGGAATCCTCTCTACTGCCGGGCATCCAGCGTGCCTTCACCAGAGCACAGTCCCCACAGTTTCTAGAACCTAAACAGTTCTTCAGAAATCCTGTGTACCGCTATTGATCCAGCATGCCTTGACCAGGCCATGGGCCCCATGGTTTCTTGAATCTTAACAGTTCTTCAGAAATCCTCTGTTCTGCAAGGGATCCAGTATGCCTTGACCAGGCCAAGGACCTCAAAATTTATAGAACCCAAGCAGTTCCTCAGAAATCCACTGTCCTGTAAGGGATGCAGCGAGCCTTGACCAGGCCATGGACCCTTTGAATTCTGGACCCTGAACAGTTCTTCAGAAATACTCTGTACTGCAAGGGATCCAGTGTTCCTTGACCAGGCAACAGACCCCATGATTTCTGGAACCTAAACATCTTTTCAGAAATCCTCAGTACTGCAAGGGATGAAGCATTCCTTGATGAGGCCATGGACCCCTAGATTTCTGGAACCTAAACAGCTTTTCAGAAATCCTCTGTACTGCAAGGGATCCAGCATGCCTTCAGCAATTCATGGACTCTTTGATTTCTGGAACCCAAACAGTTTTTCAGAAATCCTCTGCACTGCAAGGGATGCACTGTGCCTTCAATTGGGCACAGACCCCATCATTTTCTGAAACTTAAACAGTTTTTCAGAAATCTTATATACTGCTTGGGATCCAGTGTGCTGAGACCAGGCCATGGATGCCGTTATTTCTGGAACATAAATGGTTCTTCAGAAATCCTGTGAACTGCAAGGGATCCAGCATGTCTTGAGCAGGCCATGGACCCCGTGGTTTCTTGAACCTAAACAATTCTTCAGAAATCCACTGTCCTGCAAGATATCCAGCATGCCTTGACCAGGCCACAGATGCCTCAGCTGCTGGAACCTAAACAGTTCTTCAGAAATCCCCTGTACTGCAAGGGATCCAGAGTGTCTTCACCAGGGCACAGGCCCCTCGGTTTCTGGAACCTAAACAGTTCTTCACAAATGCTCTGTACTACAAGGGATCAAGTGTGCCTTGACCAGGCCTCAGACCCCGCGATTTATGGAACATAAACAGTTCTTCAGAAATCCTCTGTACTGCAAGGGATCCATAACAACTTGACCAAGCCATGGACCCCGTGGTTTCTGGAACCTAAGCAGTTCATCAGAATTCCTCAGTACTGCAAGGCATCCAGATTGCCTTCACCAGGCCATGCACACTGCAGTTTCTGGAACATAAACAGTTCATCAGAAATCCTCTGTACTGCAAGGTCTCCAGAGTGCCTTCACTAGAACACAGACCCCGCAGTTTATGGAGCCTTAACACTTTGTCAGAAATCCTCTGTACTACAATGGATCTGGAACACCTTGACTGGGCCACAGGTCTCGCGATTTCTGTAACCTGAAGAATTCTTAAGAAATCCTCCATACTGCAAGGGATCAAGTGTGCCTTCACCAGGCCATGGACACTGCGATTTCTTGGAACATAAACAGTTCTTCAGAAATCCTCTGTACTTTAAGGGATCCAGTGTGCCTTGACTAGGCCATGGACCCCACTGTTTCTGGAACCTAAAGAGTTTTTCAGAAATCCTCTGTACCGCATGGGATCCAGCATACCTTGAGCAGGCCACAGACCCCTCGATATCTGGAACCTAAACAGCTCTTCACAAATCCTCTGTACTAAAAGGGATCCAGAACTCTTTGACCAGGCCATAGACCCCATGGTTTCTTGAACGTAAACAGTTAATCAGAAATCCTCTGCACTGCAAGGGATCCAGTGTGCCTTCACCCGGGCGCAGACCCCGCAGTTTATGGAACCTGAACAGTTCTTCAGAAATCCTCTGTTCTGCAAGGGATGCAGTGTGCCTTGACCAGGCCATGGACCTCAGAATTTATGGAACCAAAACATTTCTTCAGAATTCCACTGTACTGCAAGGGATCCAGCGTGCCTTGACCAGGCCATGGCCCCCTCTGTTTCTGGAACCTAAACAGTTTTTCAGGAATCCTCTGTACTGCAAGGGATACAGAATGCCTTGACCAGGCCACAGATCTCGTGATTTCTTGAACCTAAACAGCTCTTCAGAAATCCTCTGAACTGCAAGTAATCCAGTGTGTCTTGACCAGGCCATTGATGTGTCAGTTTCTGGAACCTAAAAAGTTTTTCACAAATCCTCGGTACTGCAAGGTATCCAGCGTGCCTTCATCAGAGCACAGACCCCACGGTTTCTGGAACCAAAACAGTTCTTCAGAAATCCTGTGTACTGTAAGGGATCAAGAGTGCCTTGACCAGACCTCCGACCCAACGATTTCTGGAACATAAACAGTTCTTCAGAAATCCTCTGTACTGCAAGGGATCCAAAATGCCTTGATCGTGCCATGGACCCCGTGGTCTCTGGAACCTAAGCAGTTCAACAGAAATCCTCTGTACTGCAAGGCATCCAGCGTGCTTCCACCAGACCATGCACACCGCAGTTTCTGGAACTTAAGCAGTTGTTCAGAAATGGTCTTTACTACAAGGGATCAAGTGTGCCTTGTCTAGACCTCGGGCCCCATGATTTCTGGAAGCTGAACAGTTCTTCAGACATCAGCTTTACTGCTAGGGACCCAGCGTGCCTTAACCAGGCCAAAGTTCCTGCGGTTTCTGTAACCTAAACAGTTCTTCAGAAATCTTCCATACTGCAAGGGATCCAGCATGCCTTGACCAGGCCATGGATCTCGCGATTTCTTGATCCTAAAAAGCTTTTCAGAAATCCTCTGAACTGCAAGTAATCCAGTGTGCCTTGACCAGGCCATTGATGTCTCAGTTTCTGGAACCTAAAAAGTTTTTCCGAAATCATCTGTACTGCAAGGGATCCAGAGTGCCTTCACTAGAACACAGACCCCGCAGTTTATGGAGCCTTAACACTTTGTCAGAAATTGTCTGTACTACAATGGATCTGGAACACCTTGACTGGGTCACAGGTCTCGCGATTTCTGTAACCTAAAGAATTCTTAAGAAATCCTCCATACTGCAAGGGATCAAGTGTGCCTTCACCAGGCCACGGACACTGTGATTTCTTGGAACATAAACAGTTCTTCAGAAATCCTCTGTACTTTAAGGGATCCAGCGTGCCTTGACTAGGCCATGGACCCCACTGTTTCTGGAACCTAAAGAGTTTTTCAGAAATCCTCTGTACCGCATGGGATCCAGCATACCTTGAGCAGGCCACAGACCCCTCGATATCTGGAACCTAAACAGCTCTTCACAAATCCTCTGTACTACAAGGGATCCAGAACTCTTTGACCAGGCCATAGACCCCATGGTTTCTTGAACGTAAACAGTTAATCAGAAATCCTCTGTACTGCAAGGCATCCAGCATGCCTTCACCTGGCCATGGATACTGTGGTTTCAGGAACCTAAACAGTTTATTAGAAATCCTCTGCACTGCAAGGGATCCAGTGTGCCTTCACCAGGGCACAGACCCCGCAGTTTATGGAACCTGAACAGTTCTTCAGAAATCCTCTGTTCTGCAAGGGATGCAGTGTGCCTTGACCAGGCCATGGACCTCAGAATTTATGGAACCAAAACATTTCTTCGGAATTCCACTGTACTGCAAGGGATCCAGCGTGCCTTGACCAGGCCATGGCCCCCTCTGTTTCTGGAACCTAAACAGTTTTTCAGGAATCCTCTGTACTGCAAGGGATACAGAATGCCTTGACCAGGCCACAGATCTCGTGATTTCTTGAACCTAAACAGCTCTTCAGAAATCCTCTAAACTGCAAGTAATCCAGTGTGTCTTGACCAGGCCATTGATGCATCAGTTTCTGGAACCTAAAAAGTTTTTCAGAAATCCTCGGTACTGCAAGGTATCCAGCGTGCCTTCATCAGAGCACAGACCCCACGGTTTCTGGAACCAAAACAGTTCTTCAGAAATCCTGTGTACTGTAAGGGATCAAGAGTGCCTTGACCAGACCTCTGACCCAATGATTTCTGGAACATAAACAGTTCTTCAGAAATCCTCTGTACTGCAAGGGATCCAAAATGCCTTGACCGTGCCATGGACCCCGTGGTCTCTGGAACCTAAGCAGTTCAACAGAAATCCTCTGTACTGCAAGGCATCCAGCGTGCTTTCACCAGACCATGCACACCGCAGTTTCTGGAACCTAAACAGTTGTTCAGAAATGGTCTTTACTACAAGGGATCAAGTGTGCCTTGTCTAGACCTCGGGCCCCATGATTTCTGGAAGCTGAACAGTTCTTCAGACATCAGCTTTACTGCTAGGGACCCAGCGTGCCTTAACCAGGCCAAAGTTCCTGCGGTTTCTGTAACCTAAACAGTTCTTCAGAAATCTTCCATACTGCAAGGGATCCAGCATGCCTTGACCAGGCCATGGATCTCGTGATTTCTTGATCCTAAAAAGCTCTTCAGAAATCCTCTGAACTGCAAGTAATCCAGTGTGCCTTGACCAGGCCATTGATGCCTCAGTTTCTGGAACCTAAAAAGTTTTTCAGAAATCATCTGTACTGCAAGGGATCCAGAGTGTCTTCACCAGGCCATGGACGCCTCAGTTTCTGGAATGTAAACAGTCCTTCAGAAATCATCTGTACTGCAAGGGATCCACAGTGTCTTCACCAGGGCATAGGCCCTGTGGTTTTTGGAACCTAGACAGTTCTTCAGAAATCCTTTATACAGCAGAGGATCAAGTGTGCCTTGACCAGACCACGGACTCTGCGATTTCTGGAATATAAACAGTTCTTCAGAAATCCTCTGTTCTGCAAGGGATCCAGCATGCCTATACCAGGCCATGAACCCTGCTGTTTCTGTAACCTAAAGAGTTTTTCAGAAATGCTGTGTACTGCACAGGATCCAGCATGCCTTTAGCAGGCCACAGACACCTTGATTTCTGGAACCTAAACAGTTTTTCAGAAATCCTCTCTACTGCAAGGGATCCAGCGTGCCTCCACCAGAGCACAGACCCCATGGTTTCTGAAACCAAAACAGTTCTTCAGAAATCCTGTGTACTGTAAGGGATCCAGCATGCCTTGAACAGGGCATGGACCTCGTGATTTCTTGAACCTAAACAGCTCTTCAGAAATCCTCTGAACTGCAAGGGATCCAGTGTGCCTTGACCAGGCCATTGATGCCTCAGTTTCTGGAACCTAAAAAAGTTCTTCAGAAATCCTCAGTACTGCAAGGGATCCAGCATGGCTTCACCAGAGCACAGACCCCACAGTTTCTGGAACCAAAACAGTTCTTCAGAAATCCTGTGTACTGTAAGAGATCAAGAATGCCTTGACCAGACCTCAGACCCCACAATTTCTGGAACATAAACAGTTCTTCAGAAATCCTCTGTACTGCAAGGGATCCAAAATGCCTTGACTGTGCCATGGACCCTGTGGTCTCTGGAACCTAAGCAGTTCAACAGAAATCCTCTGTACTGCAAGGCATCCAGCTTGCCTTCACCAGACCATGCACACCGTGGTTTCTGGAACCTAAACACTTGTTCAGAAATATTCTTTACTACAAGGGATCAAGTTCCTCTTGTCTAGACCTCAGGCCCCATGATTTCTGGAAGCTGAACAGTTCTTCAGATATCAGCTTTACTGCTAGGGACCCTGCATGCCTTGACCAGGCCAAAGATCCTGCGGTTTCTATAACCTAAACAGTTCTTCAGAAATCCTCTGTACTGCAAGGGATCCAGTGTGCCTTCACCAGGCCATGGACACCGCGATTTTTGGAACCTAAACAGTTCTTCAGAAATCTTCTGTACTACAAGGGATCCAGAATGCCTTGATCAGACCATGGATGCCTTAGTTTCTGGAACCTAACCAGTCCCTCAGAAATCATCTGTACTACAAGGGATCCAGAGTGTCTTCACCAGGGCACAGACCCCATAGTTTCTGGAACCTAGACAGATCTTCAGAAATACTCTGTACTGCAAGGGATCAAGTGTGCCTTTGACCAGGCCTCAGACCCTGTGATTTCTGGAACATAAACAGTTCTTCAGAAATCCTCTGTACTGCAAGGGATCCAGCGTGCCTTGACCAGGCCAAGGACTCCCAGATTTCTGAAACCTAAACAGCTTTTGAGAAATCCTGTGTACTGCAAGGGATCCACCGTGCGATGACCTGGCAACACACCCATCAATTTCTGGAACTTAAACAGTTTTTCAGAAATCCTACCTACTGCAAGGGATGCAGAGTGCCTTCACCCGAGCAGAGACCCCACGGTTTCTGGAACCTAAACAGTTCTTCAGAAATCCATTGTACTACAAGGGATCCAGAACACCTTGACCAGGCCATGGACCCCGTGGTTTCTGGAACCTATGCAGTTCATCAGAAATCCTACGTACAGCAAGGCATCCAGTGTGACTTCACCAGACCATGGACAACACGGTTTCTGGAACCTAAACAGTTCTTCAGAAATGGTCCTTACTGCAAGGGATCAAGTGTGTCTTCACCAGACCTAGGACCCTGTGATTTCTGGAACCTAAACGGTTCTTCAGACATCAGTTTACTGCTAGGGATCCCAGCGTGCCTTGACCAGGCCACAGATCTCGTGATTTCTGTAACCTAAACAGTTCTTCAGAAATCCTCTGAACTGCAAGGGATCCAGTGTGCCTTCACCAGGCCATGGACACCGTGATTTCTGGAACATAAACAGTTCTTCAGAAATCCTATGTTCTGCAAGGGATCCAGCATGCCTATACCAGGCCATGGACCCTGCTGTTTCTGGAACCTAAAGAGTTTTTCAGAAATTCTCTGTACCGCACAGGATCCAGCATGCCTTTAGCAGGCCACAGACACCTTGATTACTGGAACCTAAACAGTTCTTCAGAAATCCTCTCTACTGCAAGGGATCCAGCGTGCCTTGACCAGGCAACGCACCCCTTAATTTCTGGAACCTAAACAGTTTTTCAGAAATCCTCTCTACTGCAAGGGATTCAGCGTGCCTTCACCTGAGCACAGACCCCACAGTTTCTGTAACCAAAACAGTTCTTCAGAAATCCTGTGTACTGCAAGGGATCCAGCGTGCCTTGACCATGCCAAGGACTCCTCGATTTCTGAAACCTAAACATCTTTTGAGAAATCCTCTGTATTGCAAGGGATCCAAAATGCCTTGACTGTGCCATGGACCCCGTGGTCTCTGGAACCTAAGCAGTTCAACAGAAATCCTCTGTACTGCAAGGCATCCAGCTTGCCTTCACCAGACCATGTACACTGTGGTCTCTGGAACCTAAACACTTGTTCAGAAATGTTCTTTACTATAAGGGATCAAGTTCCTCTTGTCTAGACCTCAGGCCCCATGATTTCTGGAAGCTGAACAGTTCTTCAGACATCAGCTTTACTGCTAGGGACCCTGCATGCCTTGACCAGGCCAAAGATCCTGCGGTTTCTGTAACCTAAACAGTTCTTCAGAAATCCTCTGTACCGTAAGGGATCCAGCATGCCTTGACCAGGCCATGGACCTTGCGATTTCTTAAACCTAAACAGATCTTCAGAAATCCTCTGAACTGCAAGGGATCCAGTGTGCCTTGACCAGGCCATTGATGCCTCAGTTTCTGGAACCTAAAAAGTTCTTCAGAAATCCTCAGTACTGCAAGGGATTCAGTGTGCCTTCACCTGAGCAGACCCCACAGTTTCTGGAACCAAAACAGTTCTTCAGAAATCCTGTGTACTGCAAGGGATCCAGCGTGCCTTGACCATGCCAAGGACTCCTCGATTTCTGAAACCTAAACATCTTTTGAGAAATCCTCTGTATTGCAAGGGATCCACCGTGCCCTGACCAGGCAATGCAACCTCAATTTCTGGATCCTGAACAGTTTTTCAGAAATCCTCTCTACTGCAAGGAATCCAGCATACTTTCACCACAGCACAGACACCATGGTTTCTGGAACATAAACAGTTCTTCAGAAATCCACTGTACTACAAGGGATCCAGAACACCTTTACCAAGGCCATGGATCCCATGGTTTCTGGAACCTTAGCAGTTCATCAGAAGTCCTCTGTACTGCAAGGCATCCAGCTTGACTTCACCAGACCTTGGTCATCATGGTTTTTGGAACCTAAACAGTTCTTCAGACAAAGTCTTTACTGCAAGGGATCAAGTGTGCCTTGACCAGACCTAGGACTCCGTGATTTCTGGAACCTAAACAATTCTTCAGACATCAGCTTTACAGCTAGGGATCCAGAATGCCTTGACCAGGCCATGGATTCCATGG
Organism: Neoceratodus forsteri; assembly: GCA_016271365.2. Classification (NCBI taxonomy): domain Eukaryota; kingdom Metazoa; phylum Chordata; order Ceratodontiformes; family Ceratodontidae; genus Neoceratodus; species Neoceratodus forsteri. The sequence continues at coordinate 376,163,482 of CM028133.1, forward strand.
TTTCTGGAAGCTAAACAGTTAATCAGAAATCCTCTGTACTGCAAGGCATCTGGTATGCCTTCACCAGTCCATGGACACCGTGGTTTCTGGAACCTAAACAGTTCATCAGTAATCCTCTGTACTGCAAGGGATCCAGTGTGCCTTGACCAGGGCAGAGACCCCGCAGTTTATGGAACCTTAACATTTAAGAAATACGCTGTACAGCAAGGGATCTGACGTGCCTTGACCAGGCCATGGACCCTGCTTTTTCTGGAACCTAAAAAGTTTTCCAGAAATCCTCCGTACCGCACTTGATTCAGCATTCCTTGAGCAGGCCTCAGACCCCTCAATTTCTGAAACCTAAACAGTTTTTCAGAAATCTTCTCTACTGCAAGGGATCCTGCATGCCTTCACCAGAGCACAGGCCCCACAGTTTCTGGAACCTAAACAGTTCTTCAGAAATCTACTCTACTACAAGGGATGCAGAACACCATGACCAGGCCATGGACCCTGTGGTTTCTGGAATCTAATTAGTTCATCCAAAATCCTCTGTACTACATGGCATCCTGCGTGCCTTCTCCTGAACATGGACACCGCGGTTTCTGGAGCTTTAGCAGTTCTTCAGAAATCCTGGTACTGCCAGGGATCCAGAGCGCCTTTACCTGGGCACAGTCCCCGTGGTTTCTGGAACCTAAACAGTTCTTCACAAATCCTCGGTACTGTAAGGGTCAACTGTGCCGTGACCAGGCCTCAGACCACATGATTTCTGGAACCTAAACAGTTCTTCAGACATCAACTTTACTGCTAGGGATCCAGTGTGCCTTGACCAGTACACAAATCTCGCGACTGCAGTAACCTAAACGGTTCTTCAGAAATCCACCGAACTGCAAGGGATCCAGTGTGCCTTCACCAGGTGACAGACACCGTGATTTCTGGAACATAAACAGTTCTTCTGAAATCCTTTATACTGCACGGGATACTTCATGCCCTGAGCAGGCCACAGACCCCTCGATTTCTGGAACCTAAACAGTTTTTCAGAAGTCTTCTCTACTGCAAGGGATCCAGCATGCCTTCACCAGAGCACAGACCCCACAGTTTCTGGAACCTAAACAGTTCTTCAGAAATCCTCTCTACTACATGGGATCCAGAACACTTTGACCAGGCCATGGACCCCGAGGTTTCTTGAACCTAAACAGTTCATCAGAAACCCTCTGTACAGCAAGGCATCCAGCATGCCTTCATCAACCCACAGATATTGTGGTTTCTGGAACCTAAACACTTCTTTAGAAATCCTCTGTACTGCAAGGGATCCAGTGTGCCTTGACCTGGCCATGGATCTCAAAATTTATAGCACCTAAACAGTTCTTCAGAAATCCGGTGTCCTGCAAGGGATCCAGCGTGCCTTGACCAGGCCATGAACCCTTTGAATTCTGGACCCTCCATACTGAAAGGGGTCCAGCGTTCCTTGACCAGGCCACAGACCCCATGATTTCTGAAACCTAAACATCTTTTCAGAAATCCTCTGCACTGCAAGGGATGAAGAGTTCCTTGATGAGGCCACAGACCTGCAATTTCTGGAACCTAAACAACTTTCCAGAAATCCTCTGTACTGCAAGGTATCCAGCATGCCTTCAGCACATCATGGACCCCTCGATTTCTGGAAGCCATACAGTTTTTCAGAAATCCTCTGAACTGCAAGGGATCCGGTGTGCCGAGACCAGGGCACGAACACCGTGATTTCTGGAACATAAACTGTTCTTCAGAAATCCTGGGTACTGCAAGGGATCTAGCATGCCTTGACCAGGCCATGGATCCTGCAGTTTATGGAACCTAAACAGTTCTTCAGAAATCCTCTGTCCTGCAAGGGATCCAGCATGCCTTGACCAGTCCACGGATGCCTCAGTTTCTGGAACCTAAACAGTTCTTCAGAAATCCTCATTACTGCAAGGGATCCAGAGTATCTTCACCAGGGCACAGACCCCGCAGTTTCTAGAACCTAAGCAGTTCTTCAGAAATCCACTGTACTGCAAGGGATCAAGTGTGCCTTGACCAGGCATTGGACCCCGCGATTTCTGGAACATAAACAGTTCTTCAGAAATCCTCTGTACTGCAAGGGATCCTGAATGCCTTGACCAAACCATTGACACTGTGGTTTCTAGAACCTAAGCAGTTCTTTAGAAATCCTCTGTACTGCAATGCATCCAGCGTGACTTCATCAGACCATGGACACCGCAGTTTCTGGAACCTAATCAGTTCTTCAGAAATGGTCTTTACTGCAAGGGATCAAGTGTGCCTTGACCAGACCTTGGACCCCGTGACTTCTGGAACCTGAACAGTTCTTCAGACATCAGCTTTACTGCTAGGGATCCTGTGTGCCTTAACCTGGCCACAGATCTCGTGATTTCTTTATCCTTAACAGTTATTCAGAAATCCTCCATAATGCAAGGGATCAGGCCTCGGATCCTGTCATTTCTGGAACCTAAACATCTTTTCAGAAATCCTCTGTGCTGCAAGGGATGAAGCTTTCCTTGATGAGGCCATGGACCCTGCAATTTCTGGAACCTAAACAGCTTTTCAGAAATCATCTGTACTGCAAGGGATCCAGCGTGCCGAGACCAGGCCATGGACGCCGTGATTTCTGGAACATAAACAGTTCTTCAGAAATCCTCTGTACTGCAAGGGATCCTGAATGCCTTGACCAAACCATTGACACTGTGGTTTCTAGAACCTAAGCAGTTCTTTAGAAATCCTCTCTACTGCAATGCATCCAGCGTGACTTCATCAGACCATGGACACCGCAGTTTCTGGAACCTAATCAGTTCTTCAGAAATGGTCTTTACTGCAAGGGATCAAGTGTGCCTTGACCAGACCTTGGACCCCATGATTTCTGAAACCTAAACAGTTTTTCAGAAATCCTCTGTACTCCAAGGGATCCAGCGTGCCTTGACCAGGCCATGGACCTCAAAATTTATGGAACCTAAACAATTATTCAGAAATCTGCTGTACTGCAAGGGACCCAGCATGCCTTGACTAGGCCATGGACCCCACTGTTTCTGGAACCTAAAGAGTTTTTCAGAAATCCTCTCTACTGCAAGGGATCCAGCGTGCCTTCACCTGAGCATAGACACCATGGTTTCTGGAACCTAAACAGTTCATCAGAAATCCTCTGTACTGCAAGGCATCCAGCGTGCCTTCACCAGTCCATGGATACTGTGGTTTCTGAAACCTAAACAGTTCATCAGAAATCCTCTGTACTGCAAGGGATTCAGTGTGCCTTCACCAGGGCACCAACTCTGCAGTTAATGGAACCTTAACAGCTCTTTAGAAATCCTCTATTCTGCAAGGGATTCAGTGTGCCTTCACCAGGGCACTGACCCTGCAGTTAATGGAACCTTAACAGCTCTTCAGAAATCCTCTGTTCTGCAAGGGATGCAGCGAGCCTTGACCAGGCCATGGACCGCACAATTTATGGAACCTCAACAATTCTTCAGAAATCCACTGTACTGCAAGGGATTCAGCATGCCTTGACTAGGCCATGGACCCCTTGCATTCTGGAGCCTAAACAATTCTTCAGAAATTTTATGTATCGCAAGAGATCCTGCATGCCTTGACCACGGCATGGTCCACTCGATTTCTTGCACCTAACCAATATTTAATAATCCACTGTACCGCAAGGGATCCAGCGTGCCTTCACCAGGCCACAGACCCTCCTGTTTCTGGAACCTAAACAATTTTTCAGCAATCCTCTGTACTGCAAGGGATATAGAATCCCTTAACCAGGCTGTAGACCCCTTTATTTCTGCAACCTAAACATTTTTTCAGGAATGCCTTGTACTGAAAGGGATCCAGTGTGCCTTGATCAGACCACAGACCCAGCGGTTTCCAGAACCTAAACCGCTCTTCAGAAATCCTCTGTACTGCAAGGGATCCAGGGAGCCTTAACCTGACAATGGACCCCATGGTTTCTTGGACCTAAACACTTCTTCAGAAATCATCTGTACTGCAAGGGATCCAGTGTGCCTTAGCCAGGCCATGGACACCGCGGCTTCTGGAACCTTAACAGTTCTTCAGAAATCCTCTGTTCTGCAAGGGATCCAGCATGCCTTGAACAGGTTATGGACCTCAAAATTTATGGAACCTAAACAATTCTTCAGAAATACGCTGCCCTTCAAGGGATCCAGCATGCCTCGAGCAGGCCACGGACCCCGTGATTTCTGAAACCTAAACATCTTTTCAGAAATCCTCTGTGCTGCAAGGAATGAAGCGTTCCTTGATGAGGCCAAGGACCCTGCAATTTCTGGAACCTAAACAGTTTTTCAGAAATCATCTGTACTGCAAGGGATCCAGCTTGCCTTTAGCAGGTCACGGACCTCTTCATTTCTGGAACCTAAACAGTTTTTCAGAAATCTAATATACTGCAAGGGATCCAGCGTGCTGAGACAAGGCCACAGATGCTGTGATTTCTGGAACATAAGCAGCTCTTTAGAAATCTTGTGTACTGCAAGGAATCCAGCGTGCCTTGAGCAGGCCATGGACCACATGGTTTCTTGAACCTAAACAGTTCTTCAGAATTCCTCTGTCCGGCAAGGCATCCAGTGTGCCTTCACCAGGCCATGGATACCGTGGTTTCTGGAACATAACCAGTTCATCAGAAATCCTCTGTACTGCAAGGGATCCAGTGTGCCTTCACCAGGGCACAGACCCAGCAGTTTATGGGGCCTTAACAGTTCTTCAGAACTCCTTTGTTCTGCAAGGGATCCAGCGTGCCTTGACCAGGCCATGGACCTCACAGTTTATGGAACGTAAACAATTATTCAGAAATCCACCATACTGCAAGGGACCCAGCGCGCCTTGACCAGGCCATGCACCCCTTGAATTCTGGAACCTAAACAGTTCTTTAGAAATCTTATGTACTGCAAGACATCCTACATTCCTGGACCACGGCATGGTCCACTCAATTTCTTGCACCTAACCATTTTTTCAGAAATCCTCTGTACCGCAAGGGATCCAGCATGCCTTGACCAGGCTATGGACCCCTCTGTTTCTGGAACCTAAACAATTTTTCAGGAATCCTCTGTGCTGCAAGGGATACAGCAGGCCTTGACCAGGCCACAGACTCCTTGGTTTCTGGAACCTAAACATTTTTTCAGGAATGCCCTGTACTGAAAGGTATCCAGTGTTCCTTGACCAGGCCACGGACCCGTGATTTCTGGAACCTAAACATCTTTTCAGAAATCCTCTGCACTGCAAGGGATGAAGCATTCCTTGATGAGGCCACGGACCCTGCAATTTCTGGAACCTAATCAGCCTTTCAGAAATTACCTGTACAGCACAGGATGCAGCGTGCCCTGACTAGGACATGGACCCAGAGATTTCTAGAACCTAAACAACTTTTCAGAAATCTTCTGTACTGCATGGGATCCAGCTTACCTTGACCAGGCCATGGACCTCTCAATTTCTGAAACCTAAACAGCTTTTCAGAAATCCTCTGTACTGCAAGTGATCCAGCATGCCTTCAGCACATCACGGACCCCTCAATTTCTGGAACCCATACACTTTTTCAGAAATTCTCTGTACTGCAAGGGATCCACTGTGCCTTCACCTGGGCACAGACCCCATAGTTTCTGGAACCTAAATGGTTTTTCAGAAATCTTATGTACTGCAAGGGATCTGGAGTGCCGAGACCAGGACATGGAACCTGCAGTTTATGGAACCTAAACAGTTCTTCAGAAATCCTCTGTCCTGCAAGGGATCCAGCATGCCTTGACCAGGCCATGGACGACTCAGATTCTGGAACCTAATCAGTTCTTCAGAAATCTCTCTACTACAAGGGATCCATTGTGCCTTCACCAGAGCACAGACCTCACATTTTCTGGAGCCCAAACAATTCTTCAGAAATCCTCTGTTCTACAAGGGATCCAGAATGCCTTGACCAGGCCATGGACCCCGTAGTTTCTCAAACCTGAACAGTTTTTCAGAAATCCTCTGAACTGCAAGGGCTCCAGAGTGCCTTCACCAGGGCACAGACCCAGCAGTTTATGGATCCTTAACAGTTCTTCAGAAATCCTCTGTTCTGCAAGGGATCCAACATGCCTTGACCAGGCCATGGACCTCACAATTTATGGAACCTAAACAATTATTCAGAAATATGCTGTACTGCAAGGGACCCAGAATACCTTGACCAGGCCATGCACCCCTTGAATTCTGGAACCTAAACAGTTCTTCAGAAATCTTATTTACTGCAAGAGATCCTGCATGACTTGACCAGGGCATGGTCCACTCAATTTCTTGTACTCAACCATTTTTTCAGAAATCCTCTGTACCGCAAGGGATCCTGCGTGCCTTGACCAGGCCATGGAGCCCTCTGTTTCTGGAACCTAAAGAGTTTTTCAGGAACCCTCTGTACTGCAAGGGATACAGCATGCCTTGACCAGGCCACAAACCCCTTGATTTTTGGAACCTAAACAGTTTTTCAGAAATCATCTTTACTGCAAGGGATCCAGCGTGCCTTGACCAGGCCATGGACCCAGCAATTTCTTGAACCTAAACAGTTCTTCAGAAATCCTCTGAACTGCAAGGGATCCAGTGTGCCTTGACCAGGCTATGAATGCCTCCATTTCTGGAACCTAAACAGTTCTTCAGAAATCCTCGGTACTGCAAGGGATTCAGAGTGTCTTCACCTGGGCACAGACCCCGCAGTTTCTGGAACCTAAACAGTTCTTCAGAAATCCTCTGTACTGCAAGGGATCAAGTGAGCCTTGACCAGGCCTCAGAATCCATGGTTTCTGGAACATGAACAGTTCCTCAGACATCCTCTGTACTGCAGGGGATCCAAAATACCTTGACCAAGCCATGGACCCCATGGTTTCTTGAACCTAAGCAGTTCATCAGAAATCCTCTGTACTGTAAGTCATCCAGCATGCCTTCACCAGACGATGCACACCGCCATTTCTGGAACCTAAACAGTTCTTCAGAAATGGTCCTTACTACAAGGGATCAAGTGCACCTTGTCTAGACCTCGGACCTCGCGATTTCTGGAACGTAAACAGTTCTTCAGTCATCAGCTTTGCTGCTAGGGATCCAGCGTGCCTTGACCAGGTCAAAGATCTTGCAGTTTCTGTAACATAAACTGTTCTTCAGAAATCCCTCGTACTGCAAGGTATCCAGTGTGCCTTCACCAGGCCACGGACACTGCGATTTCTGGAACATAAGCAGTTCTTCAGAAATCCTCTGTACTGCAAGGGATCCAGCGTGCCTTGACCAGGCCAAGGATCCCACTGTTTCTGGAACCTAAAGAGTTTTTCAGACATCCTTTGTACCTCAAAGGATCCAGCATGCCTTGAGCAGCCACAGATCCCTCGATTTCTGGAACCTAAACAGTTTTTCTGAAATCTGCTCTACTGCAAGGGATCTAATGTGCCAACACCATACCACAGACCCCATGGTTAGTGGAACCTAAATAGTCCTTCAGAAATCATCTGTACTGCAAGGGATCCAGAGTGTTTTCACAAGGGCACAGACACCATGATTTCTGGTACCTAAACAGTTTTTAAGAAATCCTCTGTACTGCAAGGGATCCAGCGTGCCTTGACCATGCCAAGGACTCCCCAATTCTTGAAACCAAAACTGCGTTTTAGAAATCCTCTGTACTGCAAGGGATCCACTGTGCCTTGACCAGGCAATGCACCCCTCAATTTCTGGAACCTGAACAGTTTTTCAGAAATCTTCTACTGCAAGAGATCCAGCGTACCTTCACCACAGCACAGAACCCGATGTTTCTGGAACATAAACAGTTCTTCAGAAATCCTCTGTACTGCAAGGGATCAAGTGAGCCTTGACCAGGCCTCAGAATCCATGGTTTCTGGAACATGAACAGTTCCTCAGACATCCTCTGTACTGCAGGGGATCCAAAATACCTTGACCAAGCCATGGACCCCATGGTTTCTTGAACCTAAGCAGTTCATCAGAAATCCTCTGTACTGTAAGGCATCCAGCATGCCTTCACCAGACGATGCACACCGCCATTTCTGGAACCTAACAGTTCTTCAGAAATGGTCCTTACTCCAAGGGATCAAGTGCACCTTGTCTAGACCTCGGACCTCGCGATTTCTGGAACGTAAACAGTTCTTCAGTCATCAGCTTTGCTGCTAGGGATCCAGCGTGCCTTGACCAGGCCAAAGATCTTGCAGTTTCTGTAACATAAACTGTTCTTCAGAAATCCCTCGTACTGCAAGGTATCCAGTGTGCCTTCACCAGGCCACGGACACTGCGATTTCTGGAACATAAGCAGTTCTTCAGAAATCCTCTGTACTGCAAGGGATCCAGCGTGCCTTGACCAGGCCAAGGATCCCACTGTTTCTGGAACCTAAAGAGTTTTTCAGACATCCTTTGTACCTCAAAGGATCCAGCATGCCTTGAGCAGCCACAGATCCCTCGATTTCTGGAACCTAAACAGTTTTTCTGAAATCTGCTCTACTAAGGATCTAATGTGCCAACACCATACCACAGACCCCATGGTTAGTGGAACCTAAATAGTCCTTCAGAAATCATCTGTACTGCAAGGGATCCAGAGTGTTTCACAAGGCACAACACCACAACAATTTTCCTGGTACTAAACAGTTTTTAAAATCCTCTATGCTGCAAAGGGATCAGCGTGCCTTGACCATGCCAAGGACTCCCAATTCTTGAAACCAAAACTGCCGTTTTAGAAATCCTCTGTGCTGCAAGGGATCCACTGTGCCTTGACCAGGCAATGCACCCCTCAATTTCTGGAACCTGAACAGTTTTTCAGAAATCTTCTACTGCAAGAGATCCAGCGTACCTTCACCACAGCACAGAACCCGCTGTTTCTGGAACATAAACAGTTCTTCAGAAATCCACTGTACTACAATGGATACAGAACACCTTGATCAGGCCATGGACCCTGTAGTTTCTGGAACCTTAGCAGTTCATCAGCAATCCTCTGTACTGCAATGCATCCAGCTTGACTTCACCAGACCATGGGCACCGCAGTTTCTAGAACCTAAACAGTTCTTCAGAAATGGTCTTTACTGCAAGGGATTAAGTGTGCCTTGACCAGACCAAGGACCCTGTGATTTCTGGAACTTAAACAGTTCTGCAGACATCAGCTTTACTGCTTTGGATCCAGCGTGCCTTGACCAGGCCACAGATCTCGCAATTTCTAGAACCTAAACAGTTCTTCAAAAATCCTCTGTACTGTAAGGGATCCAGTGTGCCTTCACCAGGCCATGGACAACGTGATTTCTGGAACATAAAAAGTTCTTCAGAAATCCTCAGTACTGCAAGGGATCCAGGATGCCTTGACCAGGCCATGGATCCCGCTCTTTCTGGAACCTAAAGAGTGTTTCAGAATTCTTCTGTTCCTCACAGAATCCAGCATGCCTTGAGCAGGCCACAGACCCCTACATTTCTGGAACCGAAACAGTTTTTTAGAAATCTACTCTACTGCAATAGATGCAGCTTTCCTTCTCCAGAGAACAGACCCCATGGTTTCTAGAACATAAACAGTTCTTCAGAAATCCTCTGTACTACAAGAGATCCAGGACGCCTTGACCAGGCCATGGACCTCATGGTTTCTGGAACCTAAACAGTACATCAGAAATCCTCTCTACTGCAAGGCATCCAGCATGCCTTCACCAGGCCATGGACACTGTGGTTTCTGGAACCTAAACAGTTCATCAGAAATCCTCTGTACTGCAAGGGATCCAGGGTGCCTTCACCAGGGCACAGACCCCACATGGACCCTTAACAGATCTTCAGAAATCTTGTGTTTTGCAAGGGATCCGGCATGCTTTGACCATGCCATGGACCCTGCTGTTTCTGGAACCTAAAGAGTTTTTCAGAAATCCTCTCTACCGCATGGGATCCAGCATGCCTTGAGCAGGCCATTGACCCCTTGATATCCAGAACCTAAACAGTTTTTCAGAAATGTCCTCTACTGCAAGAGATCTAGTGCACCTTCACCAAAGCACAGACCCCATGGTTTCTGGAACCTTAACAGTTCTTCAGAAATCCTGTGTACTGCAAGGGATCCAGCATGCCTTGACCAGGCCATGGACCCTGCGGTTTCTTGAACCTAAACACTTGTTCAGAAATCCTCTGTACTGCAAGGGATCCAGTGTGCCTTGACCAGGCCATGGATGCCTCAGTTTCTGGAACCTAAACAGTTCTTCAGAAATTCTCAGTACTGCAAGAGATCCAGAGTGCCTTTACCTGGGCACAGACTCCGTGGTTTCCGGAACCTTAGCAGTCCATCAGAAATCCTCTGTACTGCAAGGCATCCTGCGTGCCTTCACCAGACCATGCACATAGCGGTTTCTGGAACCTAAACAGTTCTTCAGAAATGGTCTTTACTACAAGGGATCAAGTGCGCTTTGTCTAGACCTTGGACCCCGCGATTTCTCGAAACTAAACAGTTCTTCAGACATCAGCTTTACTGCAAGGGATCCAGAGTGCCTTGACCAGGCCAAAGATCTTACGGTTTCTGTAACCTAAACAGTTCTTCAGAAATCCTCCATACTGCAAGGGATCCAGTGTGCCTTCACCAGGCCACGGACACCGCGATTTCTGGAACATAAACAGTTCTTCAGAAATCCACTGTAATGCCAGAGATCCAGCGTGCCTTGACAAGGCCATGGATCCCACTGTTTCTGGAACCAAAAGAGTTTTTCAGAAATCCTCTGTAGCTCACGGGATCCAGCATACCTTGAGCAGGCCACAGACCCCTCGATTTCTGGAACCTATACAGTTTTTCAGAATTCTACTCCACTGCAAGGGATCCAGCATGCCTTCACCAGAGCACAGACCCCATGGTTAGTGGAACCTAAACAGTTCTTCAGAAATCCTCTGTACTACAAGGGATCCAGAACACCTTGACCAGGCCTTGGACGCCTCAGTTTTTGGAACCGAAACAGTCCTTCAGAAATCATCTGTACTGCCAGGGATCCAGAGTGTCTTCACCAGGGCACATACCCCATGGTTTCTGGAACCTAAACAGTTCTTCAGAAATCCTCTGTATTGCAAGGGATCAAGTGTGCCTTGACAAGGCCTCGGACCCTGCGATTTCTGGAGCATAAATAGTTCTTAAGAAATCCTCTGTACTGCAAGGGATTGAGCTTGCCTTGACCATGCCAAGGACTCCCCAATTTCTGAAACCTAAACAGTTTTTGAGAAATCCTCTGTACTGCAAAGGATCCATCGTGCCTTGACCAGGCAACGCACCCCTCAATTTCTGGAAGCTGAACAGTTTTTCAGAAATCTTCTCTACTGCAGAGGATCCAGCGTACTTTCACCACAGCACAGACCCCACGGTTTCTGGAACATAAATAGTTCTGCTGAAATCCACTGTACTACAAGGGATCCAGAACACCTTCACCAGGCCATGGACCTCGTGGTTTCTGGAACCTTAGCAGTTCATCAGAAATCCTCTGTACTGCAAGGCATCCAGCTTGACTTCACTAGACCTTGGACACCGCGGTTTCCAGAACCTATGCAGTTCTTCAGAAAAGGTCTTTACTGCGAGGGATCAAGTGTGCCTTGACCAGACCTAGGACCCCGTGATTTCTGGAACTTAAACAGTTCTTCAGACATCAGCTTTACTGCTAGGGATCCAGCGTGCCTTAACCAGGCCACATATCTCATGATTTGTGTAACCTAAACAGTTCATCAGAAATCCTCTGTACTGCAAGGGATCCAGTGTGCCTTCACCAGGCCATGGACACTGTGATTTCTGGAACATAAACAGTTCTTCAGAAATCCTCTGTACTGCAAGGGATCCAGCGCGCCTTGATCAGGCCTTGGATTCCGCTGTTTCTGGACCCTAAAGAGTTTTTCACAAATCCTCTGTACCGCACGGGATCCAGCATGGCTTGAGCAGGCATTGACCCATCGATTTCTGGAATCTAAACAGTTTTTCAGAAATCTACTCTACTGCAAGGGATGCAGCGTGCCTTCACCAGAGGACAGACCCCACAGTTTCTGGAACCTAAACAGTTCATCAGAAATCCTCTGTACTGCAAGGGATCCAGTGTGCCTTCACCAGGGCACAGACTGGGCAGTTTATGGAACCTTAACAGTTCTTCAGAAATCCTCTGTTCTGCAAGGGATCCAGCATGCCTTCACCAGAGCACAGACCACATTGTTTCTGGAATCTAAACAGATTTTCAGAAATCTTATGTACTGCAAGGGATCCGGCGTGCCGAGACCAGGGCATGGACACCGTGATTTCTGGAACATAAACTGTTCTTCAGAAATCCTTGGTACTGCAAGGGATCCAGCGTGCCTTGACCAGGCCATGGACCCCGCAGTTTATGGAACCTAAAAAGTTCTTCAGAAATCCTCTGTCCTGCAAGGGATCCAGCATGCCTTGACCAGGCTATGGACACCTCAGTTTCTGGAACCTCAACAGTTCTTCAGAAATCCTCAGTACTGCAAGGGATCCTGAGTGTCTTCACCAGGGCACAGACCCCGCAGTTTCTAGAACCTAAACAGTTCTTCAGAAATCCACTGTACTGCAAGGGATCAAGTGTGCCATGACCAGGCATTGGACCATGCGATTTCTGGAACATAAACAGTTCTTCAGAAATCCTCTGCACTGCAAGGGATCCAGTGTGCCTTGACCAAACTATTGACCCTGTGGTTTCTGGAACCTGAGCAGTTCTTTAGAAATCCTCTGTACTGCAGCGCATCCAGCGTGACTTCACCAGACCATTTACACCGTGGTTTCTGGAACCTAATCAGTTCTTCAGAAATGGTCTTTACTGCAAGGGATCAAGTGTGCCTAGGCCAGACCTTGGACCCTGCGATTTCTGGAACCTGAACTGTTCTTCAGACATCAGCTTTACTGCTAGGGATCCTGTGTGCCTTAACCTTGCCACAGATCTGGCGATTTCTGTAACCTTAACAGTTCTTCAGAAATCCTCCATACTGCAAGGGATCAAGCGTTCCTTGACCAGGCCATGGATTCTGTCATTTCTGGAACCTAAACATCTTTTCAGAAATCCTCTGTTCTGCACGGGATGAAGCGATCCTTGATGAGGACATGGACCCTTAGAGTTCTGTAACGTAAACAGATTTTCAAAAATCCTCTGTACTTCACAGGATCCAGCTTGCATTGACCAGGCCATGGACCCCTCGATTTCTGAAACCTAAACAGCTTTTCAGAAATCCTCTGTACTGCAAGGGATCCAGCATGCCTTCAGCAGGTCAAGGATCCCTTGATTTCTGGAACCCATACAGTTTTTCAGAAATCCTTTGTTCTGCAAGGGATCCATTGTGCCTTCACCTGGGCTCAGACTCCTTGGTTTCTGGAACCCATACAGTTTTTCAGAAATCATATGTACTGCATGGGATCCAGTGTGCCGAGACCAGGCCACAGACGCCATGATTTCTGGAACATAAACAGTTCTTCAGAAATCCTGTGTACTGCAAGGGATCCAGCATGCCTTTACCAGGGCACAGACCCCACAGTTTATGGAACCTGAACAGTTCTTCAGAAATCCTCTGTTCTGCAAAGGATCCAGCATGCCTAGACCAGGCCATGGATCTCACAATTTATGGAACCTAAACAATTATTTAGAAATCCGCTGTAATGCAAGGGACCCAGCATACCTTGACTTGAGCCATGGACCCCTGTTTCTGGAGACCAAAGAGTTTTCAGAAATCCCCTGTACCGCACGGGATCCAGTGTGCCTTTTCCAGGCCACAGACTCCCCTGTTTCTGGAACCTAAACAGTTTTTCAGCAATCCTCTGTACTGTAAGGGATACAGAATGCCTTGACCAGGCCACAGACCCCTTGATTTCTGCAACCTAAACATTTTTTCAGGAATTCCCTGTACTGAAAGGGATCCAGTGTACCTTGATAAGACCACAGACCCCGCGGTTTCCAGAATCTAAACAGTTCTTCAGAAATCCTCTGTACTGCAAGGGATCCAGTGTGCCTTAACCTGGCAATGGACCCCGTGGTTTCTGGAACCTAAACACTTCTTCAGAAATCATTTGTACTGCAAGGGATCCAGTGTGCCTTCACCAGGCCATGGACACCGAGGCTTCTGGAACCTTAACAGTTCTTCAGAAATCCTCTGTTCTGCAAGGGATCCAGCATGCTTTGAACAGGCTATGGACCTCAAAATTTATGGAACCTAAACAATTCTTCAGAAATACGCTGACCTGCAAGGGATCCAGCATGCCTTGAGCAAGCCACGGATCCCGTGATTTCTGAAACCTAAACATCTTTTCAGAAATCCTCTGTGCTGCAAGGAATGAAACGTTCCTTGATGAGGCCACAGACCCTGCAATTTCTGGAACCAAAACAGCTTTTCAGAAATCTTCTGTACTGCAAGGGATCCAGCGTCCCTTGACCAGGACTCGGACCCTTAGATTTTTGGAACCTAAACAGATTTTCAGAAATCCTCTGTACCGCACAGGATCCAGCTTGCCTTCAGCAGGTCATGGACCCCTTCATTTCTGGAACCCATACAGTTTTTCAGAAATCCTTTGTTCTGCAAGGGATCCATTCTGCCTTCTCCTTAGCACAGACCCCGTGGCTTCTGGAACCTGAATAGTTTTTCAGAATTCTAATATACTGCAAGGGATCCAGCGTGCTGAGACCAGGCCATGGATGCTGTGATTTCTGGAACATAAACAGCTCTTTAGAAATCCTGTGTACTGCAAGGGATCCAGTGTGCCTTGAGCATGCCATAACCCCATGGTTTCTTGAACCTAAACAGTTCTTCAGAAATCCTCTGTCCTGCAAGGGATCCAGCATGCCTTGACCAGGCCATGGACGACTCAAATTCTGGAAACTAAACAGTTCTTCAGAAATATCTCTACTGCAAGGGATCAAGTGTGTCTTTACCAGGTCTCAGACCCCGCAATTTCTAGAACATAAACAGTTCTTCAGAAATCCTCTGTACTGCAAGGGATCCAGTGTGCCTTGACCAGGCCATGAATCCTGCTGCTTCTGGAACCTAAAGAGTTTTTCAAAAATCCTCTGTACTGCATGGGATCCAGCATGCCTTGAGCAGGCCACAGAACCCTCGATTTCTGAAACCTAAACAGGTTTTTCAGAAATCTCTCTACTGCAAGGGATCCAGCGTGCCTTCACCAGAGCACAGACCCCATAGTTTCTGGAACCTAAACAGTTCTACAGAAATCCTCTATACTACAAGGGATCCAGAATGCCTTGACCAGGTCATGGACCCCGTGGTTTCTGGAACCTAAACAGTTTTTCAGAAATCCTCTGTACTGCAAGGCATCCAGCGTGCCTTCACCAGGCCATGGATACCGTGGTTTCTGGAACCTAAACAGTTAATCAGAAATCCTCTGCACCGCATGGGATCTAGTGTACCTTCACCAGACCAGACCGGTTTGAAACCATAACAGTTCTTCCAGAAATCCTTTGTTCTACGCAAGGGATCCAGCATCTATTGACCTATACCCCTTGAATTCCGGAACCTAAAGAGTTCTTCAGAAATCTTATGTACTGCAAGAGATACTACATGCATTGCCCAGGGTATGGTCCACTCAATTTCTTACGCCTAACCATTTTTTCAGAAATCCTCTGTACTGCAAGTGATCCAGTGTGCCTTGACCAGGCCATGGACCCCTCTGTTTCTTGAACCTAAACAGTTTTTCAGGAATCCTCTGTACTGCAAGGGATACAGTATGCCTTTACCAGGCCACAGACTCCTTGATTTCTGGAACCTAAACATTTTTTCAGGAAAGCCCTGTACTGAAAGGTATCCAGTGTTCCTTGACCAGGCCATGGACCCCGTGATTTCTGGAACCTAAACAACTTTTCATAAATCCTCTGCACTGCAAGGGTGAAGCATTCCTTGATGAGGCCACGGACCCTGCAATTTCTGGAACCTAATCAGCTTTTCAGAAATTATCTGTACAGGAAGGGATGCAGCATGCCCTGAGCAGGACATGGACCCCGAGATTTCTAGAACCTAAACAGCTTTTCAGAAATCCTCTGTACTGCACGGGATCCTGCTTGCCTTGACCAGGCCATGACCCCTCGAATTCTGAAACCTAAACAGCTTTTCAGAAATCCTCTGTACTGCAAGTGATCCAGCATGACTTGACCAGGCCATGGAACCCGCAGTTTATGGAACCTAAACAGTTCTTCAGAAATCCTCTGTCCTGCAAGGGATCCAGCATGCCTTGACCAGGCCATGGAGGACTCAGATTCTGGAACCTAAACAGTTCTTCAGAAATCTCTCTACTGCAAGGGATCAAGTGTGTCTTGACCAGACCTCAGACCCCACGATTTCTGGAATATAAACAGTTCTTCAGAAATCCTCTGTACTGCAAGGGATCCAGCGTGCCTTGATCAGGCCATGAACCCTGCTGCTTCTGGAACCTAAAGAGTTTTTCAAAATCCTCTGTACCTCATGGGATCCAGCATGACTTGAGCAGGCCACAGAACCCTCGATTTCTGGTACCTAAACAGTTTTTCAGAAATCTCTCTACTGCAAGGGATCCAGCGTGCCTTGACCAGGCCATGGACCTCACAATTTATGGAACCTAAACAATTATTCAGAAATATGCTGTACTGCAAGGGACCCAGAGTACCTTGACCAGGCCATGGACCCCTTGAATTCTGGAACCTAAACAGTTCTTCAGAAATCTTATGTACTGCAAGAGATCCTGCATGCCTTGACCAGGGCATGGTCCACTCAATTTCTTGTACCTAATCATTTTTTCAGAAATTCTCTGTACCACAAGGGATCCAGTGTGCCTTGACCAGGCAATGGACCCCTCTGTTTCTGAAACCTAAACAGTTTTTCAGGAACCCTCTGTCCTGAAAGGGATACAGCATGCCTTGACCAGGCCACAAACCCCTTGATTTCTGGAACCTAAAAATTTTTTCAGGAATGCCCTGTACTGAAAGGTATCCAGTGTGCCTTGATCAGGCCACAGACCCCTTGAATTCTGGATCCTAAACAGTTCTACAGAAATCCTTTGTACTGCAAGGGATCCAGCGTTCCTTGACCAGGCCATGGACCCTGCAATTTCTGGAACCTAAACATCTTTTCAGAAATCATCTGTACTGCAAAGGATCCAGCGTGACTTGACCAGGACACAGAACCCTAGATTTCTGGAACCAAAACAGCTCTTCAGAAATCCTCTGTAGTGCACAGGATCCAGCTTGCCTTGACCAGGCCATGGACTCCTCGATTTCTGAAACGTAAGCAGCTTTTCAGAAATCCTCTATACTGCAAGGGATCCACCATGCCTTCAGCAGGTCACGGACCCCTCAATTTCTGGAACCCATACAGTTTTTCAGAAATCCTCTGTACTGCAAGGGATCCACTGTGCCTTCACCTGGGCACAGACCCCATCATTTCTGGAACCTAAACAGTTTTTCAGAAATCTTATGTACTGCAAGAGATCCAGCATGCTGAGACCAGGCCATGGACACTGTGATTTCTGGAACCTAAACAGTTCTTCAAAAATTCTCTGTCCTGCAAGGGATCCAGTGTGCCTTGACCAGGCCATGGATGCCTCCATTTCTGGAACCTAAACAGCTCTTCAGAAATCCTCTGTACTGCAAGCGATCCAGCATGCCTTGACCTCACTATGGACACCGCTATTTCTTCAACCTAAAGACTTTTTCAGAAATCCTCTGTACTGCACAGGATTCAGCATGCCTTGTGCAGACCACAGACCCCTTGATTTCTGGAACCTAAACAATTTTTTTTAGAAATCCTCTCTACTGCAAGAGATCCAGCATGCCTTCACCAGAACACAGACCACACGGTTTCTGTAAACTAAACAGTTGCTCAGAAATTCTGAGTACTGCAAGGAATCCAGCATGCCTTGACCAGGCCATGGGCCCCGCGATTTCTTGAACCTAAATAGTTCTTCAGAAATTCTCTGTACTGCAAGGGATCCAGTGTGCCTTGACCAGGCCATGGACACCTCAGTTTCTGGAACCTAAACAGTTCTTCAGAAATCCTCGGTACTGCAAGGGATTCAGAGTGTCTTCATCTGGGCACAGACCCCATCATTTCTGGAACCTAAACAGTTTTTCAGAAATCTTATGTACTGCAAGGGATCCTGTGTGCCGAGACCAGGTCAAGGACACTGTGATTTCTGGAACACAAACAGTTCTTCAGAAATCCTCTGTACTGCATTGGATCAAGTGTACCTTGACCAGGCCTCAGACCCCATGATTTCTGGAACATAAATAGTTCTTCAGAAATCCTCTGCACTGCAAGGCATCCAGCATCTCTTCACCAGACCATGCACACCGCAGTTTCTGGAACCTAAACAGTTCTTCAGAAATCATCTTTACTGCAAGGGATCAAGTGAGCCTTGACTAGACCTCGGACCCTGCGATTTCTGGAACCAAAACAGTTCTTCAGACATCAGCTTTACTGCTATGGATCCAGCGTGCCTTGACCAGGCCACAAATCTTGTGATTTCTGTAACCTAAACAGTTCTTCAGAAATCCTCCATACTGCAAGAGATCCAGTGTGCCTTTACCAGGCCACAGACACCGTGGTTTCTGGAACATAAACAGTTAATCAGAAATCCACTGTACTGCAAGGAATCCAGCATGCCTTGATCAGGCAATGGATCCCGCTGTTTCAGGAACCAAAAGAGTTTTTCAGAAATCCTCTATACCACACGGTATCCAGCATGCCTTGCACAGGCCACACAACCCTCGATTTCTGGAACCTAAACAGTTTTTCAGAAATCTACTCTACTGCAAGGGATGCAGCGTTCCTTCACCAGAGCACAGACCCCACGGTTTCTGGAACCTAAACAGTTCTTCTGAAATTCTCTGTACTACAAGAGATGCAGAAAGTCTTGACCAGGCCATGGACCCTGTGGCATCTGGAACCTAACCAGTTCATCAGAAATCCACTGTACTACAAGGAATCCAGCATGCCTTGATCAGGCAATGGATCATGCTGTTTCAGGAACCAAATGAGTATTTCAGAAATCCTCTGTACCACACGGTACCCAGCATGCCTTGCACAAGCCACACAACCATCGATTTCTGGAACTTAAACAGTTTTTCAGAAATCTACTCTACTGCAGGGGATGCAGCGTTCCTTCACCAGAGCACAGACCCCACGGTTTCTGGAACCTAAACAGTTCTTCTGAAATTCTCTGTACTACAAGGGATGCAGAAAGTCTTGACCAGGCCATGGACCCCGTGGCATCTGGAACCTAAACAGTTCATCAGAAATCCACTGTACTGTAAGGAATCCAGCATGCCTTGATCAGGCAATGGATCCGGCTGTTTCAGGAACCAAATGAGTATTTCAGAAATCCTCTGTACCACACGGTACCCAGCATGCCTTGCACAGGCCACACAACCATCGATTTCTGGAACTTAAACAGTTTTTCAGAAATCTACTCTACTGCAGGGGATGCAGCATTCCTTCACCAGAGCACAGACCCCACGGTTTCTGGAACCTAAACAGTTCTTCTGAAATTCTCTGTACTACAAGGGATGCAGAAAGTCTTGACCAGGCCATGGACCCCGTGGCTTCTGGAACCTAAACAGTTCATCAGAAATCCACTGTACTGTAAGGCATCCAGCATGCCTTCACCAGACCATGGACACTGCCATCTATGGTACCTAAACCGTTAATCAGAAATCCTCTGTACTACAAGGGATCCAGTGTGCCTTCACCAGTGCACTGACCCTGCAGTTTATGGAACCTTAACAGTTCTTCAGAAATCCCATGTTCTGCAAGGGATCCAGCATGCCTTCATTAGAGCACAGACCCCACAGTTTTTGGAACCTAAACAGTTCTTCAGAAATCCTGTGTACTGCAAGGGATCCAGCGTGCCTTGACCAGGGCATGGACCCCGTGGTTTCTTGAACCTAAACAGTTCTTCAGAAATCCTCTGTCCTGCAAGGGATCCAGCGTGCCTTGACCAGGCCATGGAAGCCTCAGTTTCTGGCACCTAAACAGTTCTTCAGAAATCCTCCGTACTGCAAGGAATCAAGAGTGTCTTCTCCAGGGCACAGACCCCGCAGTTTCTGGAACCTAAACAGTTTTTCAGAAATTCTCTGTACTGCAAGGGATCAAGTGTGCTTTGACCAGGCCTCAGAACCCACGATTTCTAGAAAATATACAGTTCTTCAGAAATCCTCTGTACTGCAAGGGATCCAGAACACCTTGAACAAGCCATGGACCCCGTGGTTTCTCGAACCTAAGCAGTTAATCAGTAATCCTCTGTACCACAAGGCATCCAGCGTGCCTTCACCAGACAATGCACACCGCGGTTTCTGGAACCTAAAGAGTTTTTCAGTAATCGTCTTTACTGCAAGGGATCAAGTTTGCCTTGACTAGACCTTGGACCACACTATTTCTGGAACCTAAACAGTTCTTCAGACATCAGCTTTACTACTAGGGATACAGCGTGCATTGACCAGGCCACAGATCTCATGATTTCTGTAACCTAAATAGTTCTTCAGAAATCCTCCGTACTGCAAAGGATCCAGAGTGCCTTCACCAGGCCATGGATATCACAATTTCTGTCACATAAACAGTTCTTCAGAAATCCTCTGTACTGCTAGGGATCCAGTGTGCCTTGACCAGGACATGGATCCGGCTGTTTCTGGGACCTAAAGAGTTTTTCTGAAATCCTCTGTACCGCACGGTATCCAGCATGCCTTGTGCAGGCCACAGACCCCTCGATTTCTTTAACCTAAACAGTTTTTCAGAAATCTACTCTACTGACAGGGATGCAGCGTGCCTTCACCAGAGCACAGACCCCACAGTTTCTGGAACCTAAACAATTCTTCAGAAATCCTCTGTACTACAAGGAATCCAGAACACCTTGACCAGGCCATGGACCCCGTGGTTTCTAGAACCTAAACAGTACATCAGAAATCCTCTGTACTGTAAGGCATCCAGCTTGCCTTCACCAAGCCATGCACACTGCGATTTCTGGAACCTAAACAGTTCATCAAAAATCCTCTGTACTGCAAGGGATCTGGTGTGCCTACACCAGGGCACAGATCTCGCAGTTAATGGAACCTTAACATTTCTTCAGAAATCCTCTAATCTGCAAGGGATCCAGCATGCCATGACAAGGCCATGGACCACACAGTTTCTGGAACCTAGAGTTTTTAAGAAATCGACGGTACCGCACGGGATCCAGCATGTCTTGACCAGGACACAGAACCCTAGATTTCTGGAACCAAAACAGCTCTTCAGAAATCCTCTGTAGTGCACAGGATCCAGCTTGCCTTGACCAGGCCATGGACTCCTCGATTTCTGAAATGTAAGCAGCTTTTCAGAAATCCTCTATACTGCAAGGGATCCACCATGCCTTCAGCAGGTCACGGACCCCTCAATTTCTGGAACCCATGCAGTTTTTCAGAAATCCTCTGTACTGCAAGGGATCCACTGTGCCTTCACCTGGGCACAGACACCATCATTTCTGGAACCTAAACAGTTTTTCAGAAATCTTATGTACTGCAAGAGATCCAGCATGCTGAGACCAGGCCATGGACACCGTGATTTCTGGAACCTAAACAGTTCTTCAAAAATTCTCTGTCCTGCAAGGGATCCAGCGTGCCTTGACCAGGCCATGGATGCCTCCATTTCTGGAACCTAAACAGCTCTTCAGAAATCCTCTGTACTGCAAGCGATCCAGCATGCCTTGACCTCACCATGGACACCGCTATTTCTTCAACCTAAAGACTTTTTCAGAAATCCTCTGTACTGCACAGGATTCAGCATGCCTTGTGCAGACCACAGACCCCTTGATTTCTGGAACCTAAGCAATTTTTTTTAGAAATCCTCTCTACTGCAAGAGATCCAGCGTGCCTTCACCAGAAAACAGACCACACGGTTTCTGTAAACTAAACAGTTGCTCAGAAATTCTGTGTACTGCAAGGAATCCAGCATGCCTTGACCAGGCCATGGGCCCCGCAATTTCTTGAACCTAAATAGTTCTTCAGAAATTCTCTGTACTGCAAGGGATCCAGTGTGCCTTGACCAGGCCATGGACACCTCAGTTTCTGGAACCTAAACAGTTCTTCAGAAATCCTCGGTACTGCAAGGGATTCAGAGTGTCTTCGTCTGGGCACAGACCCCATCATTTCTGGAACCTAAACAGTTTTTCAGAAATCTTATGTACTGCAAGGGATCCTGTGTGCCGAGACCAGGTCAAGGACACTGTGATTTCTGGAACACAAACAGTTCTTCAGAAATCCTCTGTACTGCATTGGATCAAGTGTACCTTGACCAGGCCTCAGACCCCATGATTTCTGGAACATAAATAGTTCTTCAGAAATCCTCTGTACTGCAAGGCATCCAGCATCTCTTCACCAGACCATGCACACCGCAGTTTCTGGAACCTAAACAGTTCTTCAGAAATCGTCTTTACTGCAAGGGATCAAGTGAGCCTTGACTAGACCTTGGACCCCACGATTTCTGGAACCAAAACAGTTCTTCAGACATCAGCTTTACTGCTAGGGATCCAGTGTGCCTTGACCAGGCCACAAATCTTGTGATTTCTGTAACCTAAACAGTTCTTCAGAAATCCTCCATACTGCAAGAGATCCAGTGTGCCTTTACCAGGCCACAGACACCGTGGTTTCTGGAACATAAACAGTTAATCAGAAATCCACTGTACTGCAAGGAATCCAGCATGCCTTGATCAGGCAATGGATCCTGCTGTTTCAGGAACCAAAAGAGTTTTTCAGAAATCCTCTATACCACACGGTATCCAGCATGCCTTGCACAGGCCACACAACCCTCGATTTCTGGAACCTAAACAGTTTTTCAGAAATCTACTCTACTGCAAGGGATGCAGCGTTCCTTCACCAGAGCACAGACCCCACGGTTTCTGGAACCTAAACAGTTCTTCTGAAATTCTCTGTACTACAAGGGATGCAGAAAGTCTTGACCAGGCCATGGACCCCGTGGCATCTGGAACCTAAACAGTTCATCAGAAATCCACTGTACTACAAGGAATCCAGCATGCCTTGATCAGGCAATGGATCCGGCTGTTTCAGGAACCAAATGAGTATTTCAGAAATCCTCTGTACCACACGGTACCCAGCATGCCTTGCACAGGCCACACAACCATCGATTTCTGGAACTTAAACAGTTTTTCAGAAATCTACTCTATTGCAGGGGATGCAGTGTTCCTTCACCAGAGCACAGACCCCACGGTTTCTGGAACCTAAACAGTTCTTCTGAAATTCTCTGTACTACAAGGGATGCAGAAAGTCTTGACCAGGCCATGGACCCCGTGGCTTCTGGAACCTAAACAGTTCATCAGAAATCCACTGTACTGTAAGGCATCCAGCATGCCTTCACCAGACCATGGACACTGCCATTTATGGTACCTAAACCGTTAATCAGAAATCCTCTGTACTACAAGGGATCCAGTGTGCCTTCACCAGTGCACTGACCCTGCAGTTTATGAAACCTTAACAGTTCTTCAGAAATCCCATGTTCTGCAAGGGATCCAGCATGCCTTCATTAGAGCACAGACCCCACAGTTTTGGAACCTAAACAGTTCTTCAGAAATCCTGTGTACTGCAAGGGATCCAGTGGCCTTGACCAGGGCATGGACCCTGTGGTTTCTTGAACCTAAACAGTTCTTCAGAAATCCTCTGTCCTGCAAGGGATCCAGCGTGCCTTGACCAGGCCATGGAAGCCTCAGTTTCTGGCACCTAAACAGTTCTTCAGAAATCCTCCAGACTGCAAGGAATCAAGAGTTGCTTCTCCAGGGCACAGACCCGCAGTTTCTGGAACCTAAACAGTTTTTCAGAAATTCTCTGTACTGCAAGGGATCAAGTGTGCTTTGACCAGGCCTCAGAACCCATGATTTCTGGAAAATATACAGTTCTTCAGAAATCCTCTGTACTGCAAGGGATCCAGAACACCTTGAAAAAGCCATGGACCCCGTGGTTTCTCGAACCTAAGCAGTTAATCAGTAATCCTCTGTACCACAAGGCATCCAGCGTGCCTTCACCAGACAATGCACACCGCGGTTTCTGGAACCTAAAGAGTTTTTCAGTAATCGTCTTTACTGCAAGGGATCAAGTTTGCCTTGACTAGACCTTGGACCACACTATTTCTGGAACCTAAACAGTTCTTCAGACATCAGCTTTACTACTAGGATACAGCGTAATTGACCAGGCCAGATCTCATGATTTCTGTAACCTAAATAGTTCTTCAGAAGTCCTCCATACTGCAAAGGATCCAGAATGCCTTCACCAGGCCATGGATATCACAATTTCTGTCACATAAACAGTTCTTCAGAAATCCTCTGTACTGCTAGGGATCCAGTGTGCCTTGACCAGACATGGATCCGCTGTTTCTGGGACCTAAAGAGTTTTTCTGAAAATCCTCTGTACCAAGATGGTATCCAGCATGCCTGTGCAGGCCACAGACCCCTCGATTTCTTTTAACCTAAACAGTTTTTCAGAAATCTACTCTACTGACAGGGATGCAGCGTGCCTTCACCAGAGCACAGACCCCACAGTTTCTGGAACCTAAACAATTCTTCAGAAATCCTCTGTACTACAAGGAATCCAGAACACCTTGATCCAGGCCATGGACCCCGTGGTTTCTAGAACCTAAACAGTACATCAGAAATCCTCTGTACTGTAAGGCATCCAGCTTGCCTTCACCAAGCCATGCACACTGCGATTTCTGGAACCTAAACAGTTCATCAAAAATCCTCTGTACTGCAAGTGATCTGGTGTGCCTACACCAGGGCACAGATCTCGCAGTTAATGGAACCTTAACATTTCTTCAGAAATCCTCTAATCTGCAAGGGATCCAGCATGCCATGACAAGGCCATGGACCACACAGTTTCTGGAATCTAGAGTTTTTAAGAAATCGACGGTACCGCACGGGATCCAGCATGCCTTGACCAGGACACAGAACCCTAGATTTCTGGAACCAAAACTGCTCTTCAGAAATCCTCTGTAGTGCACAGGATCCAGCTTGCCTTGACCAGGCCATGGACTCCTCGATTTCTGAAACGTAAGCAGCTTTTCAGAAATCCTCTATACTGCAAGGGATCCACCATGCCTTCAGCAGGTCACGGACCCCTCAATTTCTGGAACCCATACAGTTTTTCAGAAATCCTCTGTACTGCAAGGGATCCACTGTGCCTTCACCTGGGCACAGACCCCATCATTTCTGGAACCTAAACAGTTTTTCAGAAATCTTATGTACTGCAAGAGATCCAGCATGCTGAGACCAGGCCATGGACACCGTGATTTCTGGAACCTAAACAGTTCTTCAAAATTCTCTGTCCTGCAAGGGATCCAGCTGTGTTCTTGACCAGGCCATGGATGCCTCCATTTCCTGGAACCTAAACAGCTCTTCAGAAATCCTCTGTACTGCAAGCCATCCAGCATGCCTTGACCTCACCATGGACACCGCTATTTCTTCAACCTAAAGACTTTTTCAGAAATCCTCTGTACTGCACAGGATTCAGCATGCCTTGTGCAGACCACAGACCCCTTGATTTCTGGAACCTAAACAATTTTTTTAGAAATCCTCTCTACTGCAAGAGATCCAGGGTGCCTTCACCAGAACACAGACCACACGGTTTCTGTAAACTAAACAGTTGCTCAGAAATTCTGAGTACTGCAAGGAATCCAGCATGCCTTGACCAGGCCATGGGCCTACATTTCTTGAACCTAAATAGTTCTTCAGAAATTCTCTGTACTGCAAAGGGATCCAGTGTGCCTTGACCAGGCCATGGACACCTCAGTTTCTGGAACCTAAACAGTTCTTCAGAAATCCTCGGTACTGCAAGGGATTCAGAGTGTCTTCGTCTCAAGCACAGACCCCATCATTTCTGGAACCTAAACAGTTTTTCAGAAATCTTATGTACTACCAAGGATCCTGTGTGCCGAGACCAGGTCAAGGACACACTGTGATTTCTGGAACACACAAACAGTTCTTTCAGAAATCCTCTGTACTGCATTGGATCAAGTGTACCTTGACCAGGCCTCAGACCCCATGATTTCTGGAACATAAATAGTTCTTCAGAAATCCTCTGTACTGCAAGGCATCCAGCATCTCTTCACCAGACCATGCACACCGCAGTTTCTGGAACCTAAACAGTTCTTCAGAAATCGTCTTTACTGCAAGGGATCAAGTGAGCCTTGACTAGACCTCGGACCCCGCGATTTCTGGAACCAAAACAGTTCTTCAGACATCAGCTTTACTGCTAGGGATCCAGCGTGCCTTGACCAGGCCACAAATCTTGTGATTTCTGTAACCTAAACAGTTCTTCAGAAATCCTCCATACTGCAAGAGATCCAGTGTGCCTTTACCAGGCCACAGACACCGTGGTTTCTGGAACATAAACAGTTAATCAGAAATCCACTGTACTGCAAGGAATCCAGCATGCCTTGATCAGACAATGGATCCTGCTGTTTCAGGAACCAAAAGAGTTTTTCAGAAATCCTCTATACCACACGGTATCCAGCATGCCTTGCACAGGCCACAACCCTCGATTTCTGGAACCTAAACAGTTTTTCAGAAATCTACTCTACTGCAAGGGATGCAGCATTCCTTCACTCAGAGCACAGACCCCACGGTTTCTGGAATCTAAACAGTTCTTCTGAAATTCTCTGTACTACAAGGGATGCAGAAAGTCTTGACCAGGCCATGGACCCGTGGCATCTGGAACCTAAACAGTTCATCAGAAATCCACTGTACTACAAGGAATCCAGCATGCCTTGATCAGGCAATGGATCCGGCTGTTTCAGGAACCAAATGAGTATTTCAGAAATCCTCTGTACCACACGGTACCCAGCATGCCTTGCACAGGCCACACAACCATCGATTTCTGGAACTTAAACAGTTTTTCAGAAATCTACTCTACTGCAGGGGATGCAGCGTTCCTTCACCACAGCACAGACCCCACGGTTTCTGGAACCTAAACAGTTCTTCTGAAATTCCCTCTGTACTACAAGGGATGCAGAAAGTCTTGACCAGGCTTATGGACCCTGTGGCTTCTGGAACCTAAACAGTTCATCAGAAATCCACTGTACTGTAAGGCATCCAGCATGCCTTCACCAGACCATGGACACTGCCATTTATGGTACCTAAACCGTTAATCAGAAATCCTCTGTACTACAAGGGATCCAGTGTGCCTTCACCAGTGCACTGACCCTGCAGTTTATGGAACCTTAACAGTTCTTCAGAAATCCCATGTTCTGCAAGGGATCCAGTGTGCCTTCATTAGAGCACAGACCCCACAGTTTTTGGAACCTAAACAGTTCTTCAGAAATCCTGTGTACTGCAAGGGATCCAGCGTTCCTTGACCAGGGCATGGACCCCGTGGTTTCTTGAACCTAAACAGTTCTTCAGAAATTCTCTGTCCTGCAAGGGATCCAGCGTGCCTTGACCAGGCCATGGAAGCCTCAGTTTCTGGCACCTAAACAGTTCTTCAGAAATCCTCCGTACTGCAAGGAATCAAGAGTGTCTTCTCCAGGGCACAGACCCCCGCAGTTTCTGGAACCTAAACAGTTTTTCAGAAATTCTCTGTACTGCAAGGGATCAAGTGTGCTTTGACCAGGCCTCAGAACCCATGATTTCTGGAAAATATACAGTTCTTCAGAAATCCTCTGTACTGCAAGGGATCCAGAACACCTTGAACAAGCCATGGACCCCGTGGTTTCTCGAACCTAAGCAGTTAATCAGTAATCCTCTGTACCACAAGGCATCCAGCGTGCCTTCACCAGACAATGCACACCGCGGTTTCTGGAACCTAAAGAGTTTTTCAGTAATCGTCTTTACTGCAAGGGATCAAGTTTGCCTTGACTAGACCTTGGACCCCACTATTTCTGGAACCTAAACAGTTCTTCAGACATCAGCTTTACTACTAGGGATACAGCGTGCATTGACCAGGCCACAGATCTCATGATTTCTGTAACCTAAATAGTTCTTCAGAAATCCTCCGTACTGCAAAGGATCCAGAGTGCCTTCACCAGGCCATGGATATCACAATTTCTGTCACATAAACAGTTCTTCAGAAATCCTCTGTACTGCTAGGGATCCAGTGTGCCTTGACCAGGACATGGATCCGGCTGTTTCTGGGACCTAAAGAGTTTTCTGAAATCCTCTGTACCATACGGTATCCAGCATGCCTTGTGCAGGCCACAGACCCCTCGATTTCTTTAACCTAAACAGTTTTTCAGAAATCTACTCTACTGACAGGGATGCAGCGTGCCTTCACCAGAGCACAGACCCCACAGTTTCTGGAACCTAAACAATTCTTCAGAAATCCTCTGTACTACAAGGAATCCAGAACACCTTGACCAGGCCATGGACCCCGTGGTTTCTAGAACCTAAACAGTACATCAGAAATCCTCTGTACTGTAAGGCATCCAGCTTGCCTTCACCAAGCCATGCACTACGATTTCTGGAACCTAAACAGTTCATCAAAATCCTCTGTACTGCAGTGATCTGGTGTGCCTACACCAGGGCACAGATCTCGCAGTTAATGGAACCTTAACATTTCTTCAGAAATCCTCTAATCTGCAAGGGATCCAGCATGCCATGACAAGGCCATGGACCACACAGTTTCTGGAACCTAGAGTTTTAAGAAATCGACGTACACATGCAGGATCCAGCATGCCTGACTGCAGAGCGACACAGACCCCTGATTTCTGGAAACTAAACAGCTTTTCAGAAATCCTCTCTACTGCAAGGGATCCAGCGTGCCTTCACCAGAGCACACACCCCACAGTTTCTGGAAGGTAAACAGTTCTTCAGAAACCCTGTGTACTGCATGGGATCCAGCGTGCCTTAACCCAGCCATGGACCCTGCGGTTTCTTGAACCTAAACAGTTCTTCAGAAATCCTCTGTACTGCAAGGAATCCATAGTGCCTTGACTAGGCCATGAAAGCCTCAGTTTCTCAAACCTAAACAGTTCTTCAGAAATTTTCTGTACTGCTAGGGATCCAGAGTGTCTTCACCAGGGCACAGACCCCGCAGTTTCTGGAACCTAAACAGTTCTTCAGAAATCCTCTGTACTCCAAATGATCAAGCGTGTCTTGACCAGACCTCGAACCCTGCAATTTCTGGAACATATACAGTTCTTCAGGAATCCTCTGTAGTGCAAGGGATCCAGTGTGCCTTGGCAAGGCCATGGAATCCCTGATTTCTGAAACCTAAACAGCTTTTGAGAAATCTTCTGTACAGCTAGGGATCCACAATGCCTAGACCAGGCAACGGACCCCTCAATTTCTGGAATCTTAACAGTTTTTCAGAAATCTTCTCTACTGCAAGGTATCCAGCATGCCTTCACCTGAGCACAGACCCCACGGTTTCTGGTACCTAACCAGTTCTTCAGAAATCCTCTGTACTGCAATGGATCAAGGACACCTTGAACAAGCCACAGACCCCATGGTTTCTGGAACCTAAGCAGTTCAACAGATATTCTCTGTACTGCAAGGCATCCAGCGTGCCTTCACCAGACCATGCACACCGCGGTTTCTGGAACCTAAACAGTTCTTCAGAAATCTTCTTTACTGCAAGGGATCAAGTGTGCCTTGACTAGAGCTTGGACCCCACGATTTCAGGAATGTAAACAGTTCTTCAGACGTCAGCTTTACTGCTAGGGATCCAGCATGCCTTGACCAGGCCACAGATCTCGCGATTTCTGTATCCTAAACAGTTCTTCCGAAATCCTCCATACTGCAAGGGATCCAGATTGCCTTCACCAGGCCATGCACACCACGATTTCTGGAAGATAAACAGTTCTTCAGAAATCCTCTGAACTGCAAGGGATCCAGCGTGCCTTGACCAGGCCATGGATCCCGCTGTTTCTGGAACCTTAAGAGTTTATCACAAATCCTCTGTACTGCACGGGATCCAGCGTGCCTTGGGCAGGCCCCAGACCCCTCGATTTCTGGAACCTGAACAGTTTTTTAGAAATCTACTCTACTGCCAGGGATGCAGCGTGTCTTCACCAGAGCACAGACCCCACGGTTTATGGAATCTAAACAGTTCTACAGAATTCCTCTGAACTACAAGGGATCCAGAATGACTTATCCAGGTCATGGACCCAGTGGTTTCTGGAACCTAAACAGTACATCAGAAATCCTTTGTGCTGCAAGGCATCCAGCTTGCCTTCACTAGGCCATGGACAATGCAGTTTCTGGAACCTAAACAGTTCATCAGATATGCTCTGTACTGCAAGGGATACAGTGTGCCTTCACCAGGTCAAAGACCCCGCAGTTTAGAGAACCTTCACAGTTTTTCAGAAATCCTCTGTACTACAAGGGATCCAGAACATATTGACCAAGCCATGGACCCTGTGGTTTCTGGAACCTGAACAGTACATCAGAAAACCTATGTACTGTAAGGCATCCAGCTTGCCTTCACCAAGCCATGCACACTGCAGTTTCTGGAACCTAAACAGTTTATCATAAATGCTCTGTACTGCAAGGCATCCAGTGTGCCTTCACCAGGGCACAGACCCAGCAGTTTATGAAACCTTAGCAGTTCTTCTGAAATCCTTGGTTCTGCAAGGGTCCAGCATGCCTTGACCAGACCATGGACCCCGCAGTTACTGGAACCTAATGAGCATTTCAGAAATCCTCTGTACCACATGGGTACTAGCATGCTTTGAGCAGGCCACAGACCCCTTGATTTCTGGAACTTAAACAGTTCTTCAGAAATCCTCTCTACTGTAATGGATCCAGTGTGCCTTCACCAGAGCACAGACCCCATGATTTCTGGAACCTAAACACTTCTTCAGAAATCCTGTGTACTGCAAGGGATCCAGCATGCCTTGACCAGGCCATGGACCCTGCAATTTCTTGAACCTAAACAGTACTTCAGAAATCCTCTGTACTGCAAGGGATCCAGTGCGCCTTGATTAGGCCATGGATGCCTCAGTTTCTGGAACCTAAACAGTTCTTCAGAAATCCTCGGTACTGCAAGGGATTCAGAGTGTCTTCACCTGGGCACAGACCCCGCGATCTCTGGAACCTAAACAGTTCTTCAGAAATCCTCTCTACTGCAAGGGATGAAGTGTGCCTTGACCAGGCCTCAGACCCTGTGATTTCTGGAAGATAAGCAGTTCTTCAGAAATCCTCTGTACTGCAAGGGATCCTATATGCATTGACCAGGCCATGGATCTCGCTGTTTATGGGACCTAAAGAGTTTTTCAGATATCCTCTGTACCGCATGGGATCCAGCATGCCTTGAGCAGGCCACAGACTCCTCGATTTCTGGAACCTAAACAGTTTTTCAGAAATCTACTCAACTGCAAAGGATTCAGCATGCCTTCACCAGAGCACAGACTCCATTGTTTCTGGAACCTAAACAGTTCTTCAGAAATCCACTGTACTACAAGGGATCCAGAACACCTTGACTAGGACATGGACCCTGTGGTTTCTGGAACCTAAGCAGTTTTTCAGAAATCCTCTCTACTGCAAAGCATCCAGAGTGCCTTCACCAGGCCATGGATACCGTGGTCTCTGGAACCTAAACAGTTCATCAGAACTCCTCTGCACTGCAAGGGATCCAGTGTGCCTTCACAAGCGCACACATCCTGCAGTTTATGGAGCCTTAACAGTTCTTCAGAAATCCTCAGTTCTGCAAGGGATCCAGCATGCCTAGACCAGGCCATGGAACTCACAATTTATGGAACCTAAACAATTATTCAGATATCTGCTGTACTGCAAGGGACCCAGCGTGCCTTAACCAGGCCATGGACCCCTTGAATTCTGGAACCTAAACCGTTCTTCAGAAATTTTAAGTAATGCAAGAGATCCTACATGCCTTGATCAGGGCATGGTCCACTCAATTTCTTGCACCTAACCATTTTTTTGGAAATCCTCTGTACCGCAAAGGATCCAGCCTGCCTTGACCAGGCCACGGACCCCTCTGTTTCTGAAACCTAAACAGTTTTTCAGGAATCCTCTGTGCTGCTAGGGATATAGCCTGCCTTGACCAGGCCACAGACCCCTTGATTTCTGGAACCTAAACATTTCTTCCGGAATGCCCTGTACTGAAAGGTATCCAGTGTGCCTTGATCAGGCTACAGACCCCTTGAATTCTGGACCCTAAACTGTCCTGCAGAAATCCTCTGTAGTGCAAGGGATCCAGCGTTCCTTGACCAGGCCACGGACCCCCTGATTTCTGTAACCTAAACAGCTTTTCAAAAATCATCTCTACAGCAAGGGATGCAGCATGTCCTGACAAGGACATGGACTCCTAGATTTCTGCAACCTAAACAGCTTTTCAGAAATCCTCTGTACTGCAAGGGATCCAGCATGCCTTCAGCACATCACGGACCCCTCGATTTCTGGAACCCATACAGTTTTTCAGACATCCTCTGTACTGCAAGGGATCCACTGTGCCTTCACCTGGGTACAGACCCCATAGTTTATGGAACCTGAACAGTTTTTCTGAAATCTTATGTACTGCAAGGGATCCTGTGTGCCGAGACCATGTCACGGACACCCTGATTTCTGGAAGATAAACAGTTCTTCATAAATCCTGTGTACTGCAAGAGAACCAGTGTGCCTTGACCAGGCAATGGATCCCGCTGTTTCTGGAACTTACAGAGTTTTTCAGAAATCCTCTGTACCACATGGAATCCAGCATGCATTGAGCAGGCCACAGACCCCGCGATTTCTGGAACCTAAACAGTTTTTCAGAAATCTACTCTACTACAAGGGATGCAGCATACCTTCACCAGAGCAGAGTCCCCACAGTTTCTGGAACCTAAACAGTTATTCACAATTCCTCTCTACTACAAGGGATCCAGAACGCCTTGACCAGGCCATGGACCCAGTGTTTTCTGGAACCTAAACAGTGGATCAGAAATCCTTTGTGCTGCAAGGCATCCAGCTTGCCTTCACCAGGCCATGGACACTGCAGTTTCTGGAAGCTAAACAGTTCATCAGAAATCCTCTGTACTGGAAGGGATCCTGCGTGCCTTCACCATAGCACAGACCCCATGGTTACTGGAACCTAAACAGTTCTTCAGACATCAGCTTTACTGTCAGAAATCCAGCGTGCCTTGACCAGGCCATAGATCTTGTGATTTCTGTAACCTAAATAGTTCTTCAGAAATCCTCCTTACTGCAAAGGATCCAGAGTGCCTTCACCAGGCCATGGATACCGTGATTTCTGGAACATAAACAGTTCTTCAGAAATCCTCTGTACAGCAAGGAATCCTATGTGCATTGACCAGGCAATGGATCTCGCTGTTTCTGGGACCTAAAGAGTTTTTCAGATATCCTCTGTACCACATGGGATCCAGCATGCCTTGAGCAGGCCACAGACTCCTCCATTTCTGAAACCTAAACAGTTTTTCAGAAATCCTATCTACTGCAAGGGATCCAGTGTGCCTTCACCAGACCATAGACCCCACAGTTTCTGGAACTTAAACAGTTATTCAGAAATCCTGTGTTCTGCAAAGGATCCAGCATGCCATGACCAGGCCTTGGAACCCGTGGTTTCTTGAACCTAAACAGTTCTTCAGAAATCCTCTGTCCTGCAAGGGATCCAGGGTTCCTTGACCAGGCCATGGAAGCCTCAGTTTCTGGAACCTAAACAGTTCTTCAGAAATCCTCTGTACTGCATGGGGTCATGCGTGCTTTGACCCACCCTTGGACCCTGCGATTTCCGGAACATAAACAGTTCTTCAGAAATCCTCTGTACTGCAAGGGATCCAGTGTGCCTTGATCAGGCCAAGGACTCCAAGATTTCTGAAACCTAAACAGCTTTTGAGACATCCTGTGTACTGCAAGGGATCCACCGTGCCTTGACCAGGCAATGCACCCCTCGGTTTCTGGAACCTAAAAAGTTTTTCAGAAATCCTCTCTACTGCAAGGAATCCAGCATGCCTTCACCAGAGCACAGACCCCATTGTTTCTGGAACCTAAACAGTTCTTCAGAAATCCACTGTACTACAAGGGATCCAGAACACCTTGACTAGGACATGAACCCCGTGGTTTCTGGAACCTAAGCAGTTCATCAGAAATCCCCAGTACTACAAGGCATCTAGCATGACTTCACCAGATCATGGACACTGCAGTTTCTGGAACCTAAACAGTTCTTCAGAAATGGTCTTTACTGCAATGGATCAAGTGTGCCTTGACCAGACCTAGGACCCCGTGATTTCTGGAACCTAAACGGTTCTTCAGACATCAGCTTTGCTGCTATGGATCCTGCGTGCCTTGACCATGTCACAGATCTTGTGATTTCTGTAACCTACACAGTTCTTCATAAATCCTCTGTACTGACAGGGATCCAGTGTCCCTTCACCAGGCCACGGACACTGCAATTTATGGAACATAAATGGTTCTTCAGAAATCCTCTGTAATGCAAGGGATCCAGTGTGCCTTGACCAGGCCATGGGTCTCGCTTTTTTCTGGATGCTAAAGAGTTTTTCAGAAATCCTCAGTACTGCACGGGATCCATCATGCCTTGAGCAGGCCATAGACCCCTTGATTTCTGGAACCTAAACAGTTTTTCAGAAATCTACTCTAACGCTAGGGATGCAGCATGCCTTCACTAGAGCACAGACCCCACGGTTTCTGGAACCTAAACAGTTCTTCAGAAATCCTCTGCACTACAAGGGATCCAGAATGCCTTAACCAGGCCATGGACCCAGTGGTTTCTGGAACCTAAACAGTATATCAAAATCCTCTGTACTGCAAGGCATCCAGCTTGCCTTCACCAGGCCTTGGACACCATGATTTCTGAAACCTAAACAGTTCATCAGAAATCCTCTGTACTGCAAGGGGATTCAGTGTGCCTTCACCTGGGCACAGACCCTGTAGTTTATGGTACCTTAACAGTTCTTCAGAAATCCTCTGTTCTGCAAGGGATCCAGTGTGCCTTGTCCAGGCCATGGACCCCGCTGTTTCTGGAACCTAAAGAATTTTTCAGAAATCCTCTATACCGCACGGGATCCAACATGCCTTGAGCAGGCCACAGACCCCTTGATTTGTGGAACCTAAACAGTTTTTCAGAAATCAACTGTACTGCTAGGGATGCAGTGTGCCTTCACCAGAGCACAGACCCCACAGTTTCTGGAACCTAAACAGTTCCTCAGAAATCCTCTGTACTACAAGGGATTCAGAATGCCTTGACCAGGCAATGGACCCCGTGGTTGCTGGAACATAAACAGTTTTTCAGAAATCCTCTCTTCTGCAAGTTATCCAGCATGC
The DNA here is from genome assembly GCA_016271365.2 of Neoceratodus forsteri. Taxonomy (NCBI): domain Eukaryota; kingdom Metazoa; phylum Chordata; order Ceratodontiformes; family Ceratodontidae; genus Neoceratodus; species Neoceratodus forsteri. The sequence continues at coordinate 376,198,649 of CM028133.1, forward strand.
CTTCAAAAGACCATGGATACCGTGGTCTCTGGAACCTAAACAGTTCATCAGAAATCCTCTACACTGCAAGGGATCAAGTGTGCCATCACAAGGGCACACACCCTGCAGTTTATGGACCCTTAACAGTTCTTCAGAAATCCTTTGTTCTGCAAAGTATCCAGTGTGCCTTGACCAGGCCATGGACCTCACAATTAATGGAACCTAAACAATTATTCAGAAATCTGCTGTACTGCAAGGGACCCAGCATGCCTTGGCCAGGCCATGGACCCCTTGAATTCTGGAACCTAAACCGTTCTTCAGAAATCTCATGTACTCCAAGAGATCCTACATGCCTTGACCAGGGCATGGTCCACTCAATTTCTTGCACCTAACCATTTTTTCAGAAATCCTCTGTACCGCAAAGGATACAGCCTGCCTTGACCAGGCAATGGACCCCTCTGTTTCTGGAACCTAAACAGCTTTTCAGGAATCCTCTGTGCTGCAAGGGATATAGCATGCCATGATCAGACCACAGACCCCTTGATTTCTGGAACCTAAACAGTCCTACAGAAATCCTCTGTAGTGCAAGAGATCCAGAGTTCCTTTACCAGGCCATGGACCCCCTGATTTCTGGAACCTAAACAGCTTTTCAGAAATCCTCTCTACAGTAAGGGAATGCAGCATGCCCCAACAAGGACATGGACTCCTAGATTTCTGTAATCAAAACAGCTTTTCAGAAATCCTCTGTACTATACGGGATCCAGCATACCTTCAGCACATCATGTACCCCTTGATTTCTGGAACCCATACAGTTTTTCAGAAATTCTCTGTACTGCAAGGGATCCACTGTGCCTTACCTGGGCAGAGACCCCATCGTTTATGGAACCTAAACAGTTTTTCAGAAATCTTATGTACTGCAAAGGATCTTGCATGCCGAGACCATGTCACGGACACCCTCATTTCTGGAACATAAACATTTCTTCATAAATCCTGTGTACTGCAAGGGATCCAGTGTGCCTTGACCAGGCCATGGATCCCGCTGTTTCTGGAACCTAAAGAGTTTTCAGAAATACTCTGAACCTCATGGAATCCAGCATGCCTTGAGCAGGTCACAGACCCCTCGATTTCTGGAACCTAAACCATTTTTCAGAAATCTACTTTACTGCAAGGGATGCAGCATACCTTCACCAGAGCACAGACCCCACAGTTTCTGGAACCTAAACAGTTATTCAGAATTCTTCTGTACTACAAGGGATCCAGAATGCCTTGACCAGGCCATGGACTCAGTGTTTTCTGGAACCTAAACAGAAGATCAGAAATCCTTTGTGCTGCAAGGCATCCAGCTTGCCTTCACCAGACCATGAACACTGCAGTTTCTGGAACCTAAATAGTTCATCAGAAATCCTCTGTACTGGAAGGGATCCTGCATGCCTTCACAAGAGCACAGACCCCACGGTTACTGGAACCTAAACAGTTCTACACAAATCCTGTGTACTGTAAGGGATCCAGCATGCCTAGACCAGGCCAATGACCCCGCGATTTCTTGAACCTAAACAGTTCTTCAGAAATCCTCTGTACTGCAATAGATCCAGTGTGCCTTGACCGGGCCATGGACACCTCAGTTTATGGAATCTAAACAGTTCTTCAGAAATCCACTGTACTGCAATTGATCAAGTGTGCCTTGACCAGGCCTTGGACCCCGCAATTTCTAGAACATAAACAGTTCTTCAGAAATCCTCTGTACTGCAAGATATCCAAAATACCTTGACCAAGCCCTGGACCCTGTGGTTCCTGGAACCAAAGCAGTTCATCAGAAATCCTATGTACTGCAAGGCATCCAGCATGCCTTCACCAGACCATGCACATCGCGGTTTCTGGAACCTAAACAGTTCTTCAGAAATGGTCTTTACTGCAAGAGATCAAGTGTGCCTTGTCCACACCTCGGACCAAATGATTTCTGGAACCTAAACAGTTCTTCAGACATCAGCTTTACTGTTAGGGATCCACTGTGCCTTTACCAGGCCAAAGATCTTGCAGTTTCTGTACCCTAAACAGTTCCTAAGAAATCCTCCATAAAGCAAGGGATCCAGTGTGCCTTCACCATGCCATGGACACCGCGATTTCTGGAACATAAACAGTTCTTCAGAAATCCTCTGTACTGCAAGGGATCCAGCGTGCCTTGACCAGGCCAGGGATCTCGCTGTTTCTGGAACGTAAAGCGTTTTTCAGAAATCCTCTGTAACACACAGGATCCAGAGTGTCTTCACCAGTGCACAGACCTCGTGGTTTCTGGAACCTAAACAGTTCTTCAGAAATCCTCTCTACTGCAAGGAATGAAGTGTGCCTTGACCAGGCATCGGACCCTGCGATTTCTGGAACTTAAACAGTTCTTCAGAATTCCTCTGTATAGTAAGGGATCCAGCGTGCCTTGACCAGGCCAAGGATTCCCAGATTTCTGAAACCTAAACAGCTTTTGAGAAATCCTATGTACTGCAAGGGATCCTCCATTTCCTGACCAGGCAATGCACCACTCAATTTCTGGAACCTAATCAGTTTTTCAGAAATCCTCTCTACTGCAAGGGATCCAGCGAGCTTTCACCAGAGCACAGACCCCATGGTTTCTGGAACCTAAACAGTTCTTCAGAAATCCAATGTACTACAAGGGATCCAGAACACCTTGACCAGGCCATGGACCCCGTGGTTTCTGGAACCTAAGCAGTTCATCAGATATTCTCTGTACAGCAAGGCATCCAGCGTACTTTCACCAGACGAAGCACACAGCGGTTTCTGGATCTAAACAGTTCTTCAGAAATCATCTTTACTGCAAGGGATCAAGTGTGCCTTGACTAGACCTCGGACCCCGCGACTTCTGGAACCTAAACAGATCTTCAGACATCAGATTTAGTGCTAGGGATCCAGCGTGCCTTGACCAGGCCACAGATCTCGCAATTTCTTTAACCTAAACAGTTCTTCTGAAATCCTCCGTACTGCAAGGGATCCAGTGTGCCTTCAACAGGCCATGGACACCGCGATTTCTAGAAGATAAACAGTTCTTCCGAAATCCTCTGAACTGCAAGGGATCCAGCGTGCCTTGACCAGGCCATGGATCCGGCTGTTTCTGGAACCTAAAGAGTTTTTCATAAATCCTCTCTACAGCATGTGATCCAGCTTGCCTTGAGCAGGCCCCAGACCCCACAATTTCTGGAACCTAAATAGTTTTTCAGAAATCTACTCTACTGCAAGGGATGCAGCGTGCCTTCACCAGAGCACAGACCTCACAGTTTCTGGAACCTAAATAGTTCTTCAGAATTCCTCTGTACTACAAGGGATCCAGAATGACTTATGCAGGTCATGGACCCAGTAGTTTCTGGAAACTAAACAGTACATTAGAAATCCTTTGTGCTGTAAGGCATCCAGCTTGCCTACAACAGGCCATGGACACTGCAGTTTCTGGAACCTAAACAGTTCCTCAGATATCCTCTGTACTGCAAGGGATCCAGTGTGCCTTCACAAGGGCAAAGACCCCGCAGTTTATGGAATCTTAACAGTTCTTCAGAAATCCTCTGTACTACAAAGAATCCAGAATGCATTGACTAAGCCATGGACCCTGTAATTTCTGGAACCTAAACAGTACTTCAGGAATCCTCTGTACTGCAAGGGATCCAGTGTGCCTTGACTAGGCCATGGACGCCTCAGTCTCTGGAACCTAAACAGTTCAGAAATCCTCGGTACTGCAAGGGATTCAGAGTGTCTTCACCTGGGCACAGAACCCGCGATCTCTGGAACCTAAACAGTTCTTCAGAAATCCTCTCTACTGCAAGGGATGAAGTGTGCCTTGACCAGGCCTTGGACCCCGTGATTTCTGGAAGATAAGCAATTTCTTCAGAAATCCTCCCTACTGCAAGGGATCCAAAACACCTTGGCCAAGCCATGGACCCCGTGGTTTCTGGAACCTAAGCAGTTCTTCAGAAATCCTCTGTACTGCAAGGCATCCAGCATGCCTTCACCAGGCCATGCACACTGCGGTTCCGGAACCTGAACAGTTCTTTAGAAATGGTCTTTACTACAGGGGATCAAGTGCACCTTGTCTATACCTCAGACCGTCCAATTTATGGAAACTAAACAGTTCTTCAGACATCAGCTTTACTGCTAGGGATCCAGGAGGCCTTGACCAGGCCAACGATCTTGCAGTTTCTGTAACCTAAACAGTTCTTCAGAAATCCTTCATACTCCAAGGTATCCAGTGTGCCTTCACCAGGCCATGGACACCGTGATATCTGGAACATAAACAATTCTTCAGAAATCCTACGTACTGCAAGGGATCCAGCATGCCTTGACCAGGCCATGGATCCTGCTGTTTCTGGAACTTAAAGAGTTTTTCAGAAATCTACTCTGCTGCAAGGGATCCAGTGTGCCTTCACCAGAGCACAGACCCCATGGTTTGTGGGACCTAAACAGTTCTTCAGAAATCCTCTGTACTACATGGGATCCAGAATGCCTTGACCAGGCCATGGACCCCGTGGTTTCTGGAACCTAAACAGTTCATCAGAAATCCTCTGTACTGCAAGGCATCCAGCGTGCCTTCACCAGGCCATGGACACCACCATTTCAGGAACCTAAACAGTTTTTCAGAAATCTACTCTACTGCAAGGGATCCAGCCTGCCTTCACCTGGGCACAGACCCCACAGTTTATGGAACCTTAACAGTTCTTCGAAATCCTCTGTTCTGCAAGCGATCCAGCATGCCTTGACCAGGCCATGGACCCTGCTGTTTCTGGAACCTAAAGAGTTTTTCAGAAATCCTCAGTACTGCACAGGATCCAACATGCCATGAGCAGGGCACAGACCCCTTGATTTCTGGAACCTAAACAGTTTTTCAGAAATCCTATCTCCTGCAAGGGTTCCAGCATGCCTTCACCAGACCACAGACCCCACAGTTTCTGGAACTTAAACAGTTCTTCAGAAATTCTGTGTTCTGCAAAGGATCCAGCATGTCATGACCAGGCCTTGGACCCCATGGTTTCTTGAACCTAAACAGTTCTTCAGAAATCCTCTGTCCTGCAAGGGATCCAGCGTGCCTTGACCAGGCCATGGAAGCCTCAGTTTCTGGAACCTAAACAGTTCTTCAGAAATCCTCTGTACTGCTAGGGATCCAGAGTGTCTTCACCAGGGGACAGGCACCGCAGTATCTGGAACCTAAACAGTTCTTCAGAAATCCTCTGTACTGCAAGGGATCAATTGTGTCTTGACCAGCCCTCGGACCCTACAATTTCTGGAACATATACAGTTCTTCAGGAATCCTCTGTAGTGCATTGGATACAGTGTGCCTTGACCAGGCCACGGACTCCCCGATTTCAGAAACCTAAACAGCTTTTGAGAAATCCTCTGTACAGCAAGGGATCCACAATGCCTGGACCAGGCAACGGACCCCTCAATTTCTGGAACCTTAACAATTTTTCAGAAATCCTCTCTACTGCAAGGGATCCAGCATGCCTTCACCAGAGAACAGACCCCATGGTTTCTGGAACCTAAACAGTTCTTCAGAAATCCTCTGTACTTCAAGGGATCCAGAACACCTTGACCAGGCCATGGACCCCGCAGTTTCTGAAACCTAAGCAGTTCTTCAGAAATCCTCTGTCCTGCAAGGGATCCAGCATGCCTTAACCAGGCCATAGACGCCTCAGTTTCTGGAACCTAAGCAGTTCTTCAGAAATCTTCTGTACCGCAAGGGATCCAGAATGTCTTTACCAGGGCACAGACCCTGTGGTTTCTGGAACCTAAACAGTTCTTCAGAAATCCTCTGTATTGCAAGGGATCAGTTGTGTCTTGACCAGCCCTCAGACCCTGCAATTTCTGGAACATATACAGTTCTTCAGGAATCCTCTGTAGTGCATGTGATCCAGCGTGCCTTGACCAGGCCACGGACTCCCCGATTTCAGAAACTTAAACAACTTTTGAGAAATCCTGTACAGCAGTGATCCACAATGCCTGGACCAGGCAACGGACCCCTCAATTTCTGGAACCTTAACAGTTTTCAGAAATCCCGCTACTGCAGAGGGATCCAGCATGCCTTCACCAGGCCATGGACCCTGCTGTTTCTGGAACCTAAAGAGTTTTTCAGAAATCCTCAGTACCGCACGGGATCCAACATGTCTTGTGCAGGGCACAGACCCCATGGTTTCTGGAACCTAAACAGTTCTTCAGAAACCCTCTGTACTTCAAGGGATCCAGAACTCCTTGACCAGGCCAAGGACCCCGCAGTTTCTGAAACCTAAGCAGTTCTTCAGAAATCTTCTGTACCGCAAGGGATCCAGAGTGTCTTTACCAGGGCACAGACTCCGTGGTTTCTGGAGCCAAAACAGTTCTTCAGAAATCCTCTGTACTGCAAGGGATCAGTTGTGTCTTGACCAGCCCACAGACCCTGCAATTTCTGGAACATATACAGTTCTTCTGGAATCCTCTGTAGTGCATGTGATCCAGCGTGCCTTGACCAGGCCATGGACTCCCCGATTTCAGAAACTTAAACAACTTTTGAGAAATCCTCTGTACAGCAAGTGATCCACAATGCCTGGACCAGGCAACGGACCCCTCAATTTCTGGAACCTTAACAGTTTTTCAGAAATCCTCTCTACTGCAAGGGATCCAGCATGCCTTCACCAGGCCATGGACCCTGCTGTTTCTGGAACCTAAAGAGTTTTTCAGAAATCCTCAGTACCGCACGGGATCCAACATGCCTTGAGCAGGGCACAGACCCCATGGTTTCTGGAACCTAAACAGTTCTTCAGAAACCCTCTGTACTTCAAGGGATCCAGAACTCCTTGACCAGGCCAAGGACCCCGCAGTTTCTGAAACCTAAGCAGTTCTTCAGAAATCTTCTGTACCGCAAGGGATCCAGAGTGTCTTTACCAGGGCACAGACCCCGTGGTTTCTGGAACCTAAACAGTTCTTCAGAAATCCTCTGTACTGCAAGGGATCAATTGTGTCTTGACCAGCCCTCAGACCCTGCAATTTATGGAACATATACAGTTCTTCAGGAATCCTCTGTAGTGCATGTGATCCAGCGTGCCTTGACCAGGCCATGGACTCCCCAATTTCAGAAACTTAAACAACTTTTGAGAAATCCTCTGTACAGCAAGTGATCCACAATGCCTGGACCAGGCAACGGACCCCTCAATTTCTGGAACCTTAACAGTTTTTCAGAAATCCTCGCTACTGCAAGGGATCCAGCATGCCTTCACCAGGCCATGGACCCTGCTGTTTCTGGAACCTAAAGAGTTTTTCAGAAATCCTCAGTACCAAGCGGGATCCAACATGCCTTGAGCAGGGCACAGACCCCATGGTTTCTGGAACCTAAACAGTTCTTCAGAAACCCTCTGTACTTCAAGGGATCCAGAACTCCTTGACCAGGCCAAGGACCCTGCAGTTTCTGAAACCTAAGCAGTTCTTCAGAAATCCTCTGTCCTGCAAGGGATCCAGCATGCCTTAACCAGGCCATAGATGCCTCAGTTTCTGGAACCTAAGCAGTTCTTCAGAAATCTTCTGTACCACAAGGGATCCAGAGTGTCTTTACCAGTGCGCAGACCCCGTGGTTTCTGGAACCTAAACAGTTCTTCAGAAATCCTCAGTGCACATGGGACAAAGTGTGTACTTGACCTGACCTCATACCCCGTGATTTCTGGAACATAAACAGTTTTTCAGAAATCCTCTGTACTGCAAGGGATCCAGAACACCTTGAAAAAGCCTCAGACCCCGTGGTTTCTGGAACCTAAGCAGTTCATCAGATATTCTCTGTACAGCAAGGCATCCAGCATACTTTCACCAGATTAAGCACACCGTGGTTTCTGGATTCTAAACAGTTCTTCAGAAATCATCTTTACTGCAAGGGATCAAGTGTGCCTTGACTAGACCTCGGACCCCGCGACTTCTGGAACCTAAACAGATCTTCAGACATCAGCTTTAGTGCTAGGGATCCAGCGTGCCTTGACCAGGCCACAGAACTCACAATTTCTGTAACCTAAACAGTTCTTCCGAAATCCTCCGTACTGCAAGGGATCCAGTGTGCCTTCAACAGGCCATGGACACCACGATTTCTAGAAGATAAACAGTTCTTCTGAAATCCTCTGAACTGCAAGGGATCCAGCGTGCCTTGACCAGGCCATGGATCCCGCTGTTTCTGGAACCTAAAGAGTTTTTCAGAAATCCTCTCTACAGCACATGATCCAGCTTGCCTTGAGCAGGCCCCAGACCCCATGATTTCTGGAACCTAAATAGTTTTTCAGAAATCTACTCTACTGCAAGGGATGCAGCCTGCCTTCACCAGAGCACAGACCTCACAGTTTCTGGAACCTAAACAGTTCTTCAGAATTCCTCTGTACTACAAGAGATCCAGAATGACTTATGCAGATCATGGACCCAGTAGTTTCTGGAACCTAAACAGTACATTAGAAATCCTTTGTGCTGTAAGGCATCCAGCTTGCCTACAACAGGCCATGGACACTGCAGTTTCTGGAACCTAAACAGTTCCTCAGATATCCTCTGTATTGCAAGGGATCCAGTGTGCCTTCACAAGGGCAAAGACCCTGCAGTTTATGGAATCTTAACAGTTCTTCAGAAATCCTCTGTACTACAAGGAATCCAGAATGCATTGACCAAGCCATGGACCCTGTAATTTCTGGAACCTAAACAGTACTTCAGAAATCCTCTGTACTGCATGGGATCCAGTGTGCCTTGACTAGGCCATGGATGCCTCAGTCTCTGAAACCTAAACAGTTCTTCAGAAATCCTCTCTACTGCAAGGGATGAAGTGTGCCTTGACCAGGCCTCAGACCCCGTGATTTCTGGAAGATAAGCAGTTCTTCAGAAATCCTCTCTACCTCATGGGATCCAAAATACCTTGGCCAAGCCATGGACCCTGTGGTTTCTGGAACCTGAACAGTTTTTTAGAAATGGTCTTTACTACAAGGGATCAAGTGCGCCTTGTCTATACCTCAGACCCCCCAATTTCTGGAAACTAAACAGTTCTTCAGACATCAGCTTTACTGCTAGGGATCCAGGAGGCCTTGACCAGGCTAATGATCTCATGGGTTTCTGTAACCTAAACAGTTCTTCAGAAATCTTTCATACTCCAAGGTATCCAGTGTGCCTCACCAGGCCTTGGACCCTGCAGTTTCTTGAACCTAAACAGTTCTTCAGAAATCCTCTGTCCTGCAAGGGATCCAGGGTGCCTTGACCAGGCCATGGAAGCCTCAGTTTCTGGAACCTAAACAGTTCTTCAGAAATCCTCTGTACTGCAAGAGATCTAGAGTGTCTTCACCAGGGCACAGACCACTCAGTTTCTGGAACCTAAGCAATTCTTCAGAAATCCTCTGTACTGCAAGGGGTCATGTGTGCTTGACCCACCCTCAGACCCTGCAATTTCTGGAACATAAACAGTTCTTCAGAAATCCTCTGTACTGCAAAGGATCCAGCATGCCTTGACCAGGCCATGGATCCTGCTGTTTCTGGAACCTAAAGAGTTTTTCAGAAATCCTCAGTACCGCACGGGATCCAACATGCCTTGAGCAGGGCACATACCCCATGGTTTCTGGAACCTAAACAGTTCTTCAGAAACCCTCTGTACTTCAAGGGGATCCAGAACTCCTTGACCAGGCCAAGGACCCCACAGTTTCTGAAACCTAAGCAGTTCTTCAGAAATCCTCTGTCCTGCAAGGGATCCAGCATGCCTTAACCAGGCCATAGATGCCTCAGTTTCTGGAACCTAAGCAGTTCTTCAGAAATCTTCTGTACCACAAGGGATCCAGAGTGTCTTTACCAGGGCACAGACCCCATGGTTTCTGGAACCTAAACAGTTCTTCAGAAATCCTCTGTAGTGCATGGGACAAAGTGTGCCTTGACCTGACCTCATACCCCGCGATTTCTGGAACATAAACAGTTTTTTCAGAAATCCTCTGTACTGCAAGGGATCCAGAACACCTTGAAAAAGCCTCAGACCCAGTAGTTTCTGGAACCTAAACAGTACATTAGAAATCCTTTGTGCTGTAAGGCATCCAGCTTGCCTACAACAGGCCATGGACACTGCAGTTTCTGGAACCTAAACAGTTCCACAGATATCCTCTGTACTGCAAGGGATCTAGTGTGCCTTCATAAGGGCAAAGACCCCGCAGTTTATGGAATCTTAACAGTTCTTCAGAAATCCTCAGTACTACAAGGAATCCAGAATGCATTGACCAAGCCATGGACTCTGTAATTTCTGGAACCTAAACAGTACTTCAGAAATCCTCTGTACTGCATGGGATCCAGTCTACCTTGACTAGGCCATGGACGCCTCAGTCTCTAGAACCTAAACAGTTCAGAAATCCTCGGTACTGCAAGGGATTCAGAGTGTCTTCACCTGGGCACAGAACCCACGATCTCTGGAAGATAAGCAGTTCTTCAGAAATCCTCTCTACTGCATGGGATCCAAAACACCTTGGCCAAGCCATGGACCCCGTGGTTTCTGGAACCTAAGCAGTTCATCAGAAATCCTCTGTACTGCAAGGCATCCAGCATGCCTTCACCAGGCCATGCACACCACGGTTTCCGGAACCTGAACAGTTCTTTAGAAATGGTCTTTACTACAAGGGATCAAGTGCACCTTGTCTATACCTCAGACCCCCCAATTTCTGGAAACTAAACAGTTCTTTAGACATCAGCTTTACTGCTAGGGATCCAGGAGGCCTTGACCAGGCCAACGATCTTGCGGTTTCTGTAACCTAAACAGTTCTTCAGAAATCCTTCATACTCCAAGGTATCCAGTGTGCCTTCACCAGGCCTTGGACCCTGCAGTTTCTTGAACCTAAACAGTTCTTCAGAAATCCTCTGTCCTGCAAGGGATCCAGGGTGCCTTGACCAGGCCATGGAAGCCTCAGTTTCTGGAACCTAAACAGTTCTTCAGAAATCCTCTGTACTGCAAGAGATCTAGAGTGTCTTCACCAGGGCACAGACCGCTCAGTTTCTGGAACCTAAGCAATTCTTCAGAAATCCTCTGTACTGCAAGGGGTCATGTGTACCTTGACCCACCCTCAGACCCTGCAATTTCTGGAACATAAACAGTTCTTCAGAAATCCTCTGTACTGCAAGGGATCCAGCATGCCTTGACCAGGCCAAGGACTCCAAGATTTCTGAAACCTAAACAGCTTTTGAGAAATCCTGTGTACTGCAAGGGATCCACCGTGCCTTGACCAGGCAACGCACCCCTCAGTTGCTGGAACCTAAACAGTTTTTCAGAAATCCTCTCTACCGCAAGGAATCCAGTGTGTCTTCAGCAGAGCACAGACCCCATTGTTTCTGGTACCTAAACAGTTCTTCAGAAATCCAATGTACTACAAGGGATCCAGAACACCTTGACCAGGACATGGACCCCATGGTTTCTTGAACCTAAGCAGTTCATCAGAAATCCCCAGTACTGCAAGGCATCCAGCGTGACTTCACCAGACCATGGACACCGCAGTTTCTGGAACCTAAACAGTTCTTCAGAAATGGTCTTTACTGCAAGGGATCAAGTGTGCCTTGACCAGACCTAGGACCCCGTGATTTCTGGAACCTAAACAGTTATTCAGACATCAGCTTTGCTGCTAGGCATCCTGCGTGCCTTGACCATGTCACAGATCTCGCAGTTTCTGTAACCTAAACAGTTCTTCAGAAATCCTCTGTACTGCCAGGGATCCAGTGTCCCTTCACCAGGCCACGGACACCGCAATCTATGGAACATAAATAGTTCTTCAGAAATCCTCTGTAATGCAAGGGATCCAGCATGCCTTGACCAGGCCATGGATCTCACTTTTTCTGGATCCTAAAGAGTTTTTCAGAAATCCTCAGTACATGCACGGGATCCATCATGCCTTGAGCAGGACAAAGACCACTCGACTTCTGGATCCTAAACAGTTTTTCAGAAATCTACTCTAACACTAGGGATGCAGCATGCCTTCACCAGAGCACAGACCCCATGGTTTCTGGAACCTAAACAGTTCTTCAGAAATCCTCTGTTCTACAAGGGATCCAGAATGCCTTGACCAGGCCATGGACCCCGTGGTTTCTGGAACCTAAACAGTACATCAAAATCCTCTGGACTGCAAGGCAACCAACTTGCCTTCACCAGGCCTTGGACACCGCGATTTCTGAAACCTAAACAGTTCATCAGAAATCCTCTGTATTGCAAGGGATCCAGTGTGCCTTCACCTGGGCACAGACCCCGTAGTTTATGGTACCTTAACAGTTCTTCAGAAATCCTCTGTTCTGCAAGGGATCCAGCGTGCCTTGTCCAGGCCATGGACCCTGCTGTTTCTGGAACCGAAAGAGTTTTTCAGAAATCCTCTGTACCGTTCGGGATCCAACATGCCTTGAGCAGGCCACAGACCCCTTGATTTGTGGAACCTACACAGTTTTTCAGAAATCAACTGTACTGCAAAGGATGCAGTGTGCCTTCACCAGAGCACAGACCCCATGGTTTCTGGAATCTAAACAGTTCTTCAGAAATCCTCTGTACTACAAGGGATCCAGAATGCCTTGACCAGGCTGTGGACCCCGTGGTTTCTGGAACATAAACAGTTTTTCAGAAATCCTCTCTACTGCAAGGCATCCAGCGTGCCTTCACAAGGCCATGGATACCGTGGTCTCTGGAACCTAAACAGTTCATCGAAATCCTCTGCACTGCAAGGATCAAGTTTGCCATCAGAAGGCACACCTAGATTTTGGAGCCTTAACAGTTCTTCAGAAATCCTCCTTTCTGCAAGGGATCCAGCGTACCTTGACCTGGCCATGGACCTCACAATTTATAGAACCTAAACAATTATTCAGAAATCTGCTGTACTGCAAGGTACCCAGCATGCCTTGACCAGCCATGGACCCCTTGAATTCTGGAACCTAAACCTTTCTTCAGAAATCTTATGTACTGCAAGAGATCCTACATGCCTCGACCAGGGCATGGTACACTCAATGTCTTGCACCTAACCATTTTTTCAGAAATCCTCTGTACCGCAAAGGATCCAGCCTGCCTTGACCAGGCCATGGACCCCTCTGTTTCTGGAACCTAAACAGCTTTTCAGTAATCCTCTGTGCTGCAAGGGATATAGCATGCTTTGATCAGGCCACAGACCCCTTGATTTCTGGAACCTAAACAGTCCTACAAAAATCCTCTGTAGTGCAAGGGATCCAGAGTTCCTTTATCAAGCCATGGACCCCCTGATTTCTGGAACCTAAACAGCTTTTCAGAAATCCTCTGTACTGCACGGGATCCTGCATGCCTTCAGCACATCACGGACCCCTTGATTTCTGGAACCCAAACAGTTTTTCAGAAATCCTCTGTACTGCAAGGGATCCACTGTGACTTCACCTGGGCACAGACCCCATCGTTTATGGAACCTAAACAGTTTTTCAGACATCTTATGTACTGCAAAGGATCCTGCATGCTGAGACCATGTCACGGACACCCTGATTTCTGGAACCTAAGCAGTTCTTCAGAAATCTTCTGTACCGCAAGGGGATCCTAAGTGTCTTTACCAGGGCACAGACCCTGTGGTTTCTGGAACCTAAACAGTTCTTCTGAAATCCTCTGTACTGCAAGGGATCCAGAACACCTTGAACAAGCCTCAGACCCCGTGGTTTCTGGAATCTAAGCAGTTCATCAGATATTCTCTGTACAGCAAGGCATCCAGCATACTTTCACCAGACCAGGCACACCGCTGTTTCTGGAACCTAAAGAGTTTTTCAGAAATCCTCTCTACAGCACATGATCCAGCTTGCCTTGAGCAGGCCCCAGACCCCTCGATTTCTGGAACCTAAACAGTTTTTCAGAAATCTACTCTACTGTAAGGGATGCAGCATACCTTCACCAGAGCACAGACCCCACAGGTTTCTGGAACCTAAACAGTTCTTCAGAATTCCTCATTACTACAAGGGATGCAGAATGACTTATGCAGGTCATGGACCCAGTAGTTTCTGGAACCTAAACAGTACATCAGAAATCTTTTGTGCTGTAAGGCATCCAGCTTGCTTACAAAAGGCCATGGACACTGCAGTTTCTGTAACCTAAACAGTTCCTCAGATATCCTCTGTACTGCAAGGGATCCACTGTGACTTCACCTGGGCACAGACCCCATCGTTTATGGAACCTAAACAGTTTTTCAGACATCTTATGTACTGCAAAGGATCCTGCATGCTGAGACCACATCACGGACACCCTGATTTCTGGAACCTAAGCAGTTCTTCAGAAATCTTCTGTACCACAAGGGATCCTAAGTGTCTTTACCAGGGCACAGACCCTGTGGTTTCTGGAACCTAAACAGTTCTTCTGAAATCCTCTGTACTGCAAGGGATCCAGAACACCTTGAACAAGCCTCAGACCCTGTGGTTTCTGGAATCTAAGCAGTTCATCAGATATTCTCTGTACAGCAAGGCATCCAGCATACTTTCACCAGACCAGGCACACCGCTGTTTCTGGAACCTAAAGAGTTTTTCAGAAATCCTCTCTACAGCACATGATCCAGCTTGCCTTGAGCAGGCCCCAGACCCCTTGATTTCTGGAACCTAAACAGTTTTTCAGAAATCTACTCTACTGTAAGAGATGCAGCATACCTTCACCAGAGCACAGACCCCACAGGTTTCTGGAACCTAAACAGTTCTTCAGAATTCCTCATTACTACAAGGAATGCAGAATGACTTATGCAGGTCATGGACCCAGTAGTTTCTGGAACCTAAACAGTACATCAGAAATCTTTTGTGCTGTAAGGCATCCAGCTTGCTTACAAAAGGCCATGGACACTGCAGTTTCTGTAACCTAAACAGCTCCTCAGATATCCTCTGTACTGCAAGGGATCCAGTGTGCCTTCACGAGGGCAAAGACCCCGCAGTTTATGGAATCTTAACAGTTCTTCAGAAATCCTCTGTACTACAAGGAATCCAGAATGCATTGACCAAGCCATGGACCCTGTAATTTCTGGAACCTAAACAGTACTTCAGAAATCCTCTGTACTGCAAGGGATCCAGTGTGCCTTGACTAGGCCATGGACGCCTCAGTTTCTGGAACCTAAACAGTTCTTCAGAAATCCTCGGTACTGCAAGGGATTCAGAGTGTCTTCACCTGGGCACAGAACCCGCGATCTCTGGAACCTAAACAGTTCTTCAGAAATCCTCTCTACTGCAAGGGATGAAGTATGCCTTGACCAGGCCTTGGACCCCGTGATTTCTGGAAGATAAGCAGTTCTTCAGAAATCCTCTCTACTGCAAGGGATCCAAAACACCTTGGACAAGCCATGGACCCCATGGTTTCTGGAACCTAAGCAGTTCATCAGAAATCCTCTGTACTGCAAGGCATCCAGCATGCCTTCACCAGGCCATGCACACCGCGGTTTCCGGAACCTGAACAGTTCTTTAGAAATGGTCTTTACTGCAAGGGATCTAGTGCACCTTGTCTAGCCCTCAGACCCCCCGATTTCTGGAAAATAAACAGTTCTTCAGACATCAGTTTTTCTGCTAGGGATCCAGGAGGCCTTGACCAGGCCAAAGATCTTGCGGATCCTGTAACCTAAACAGTTCTTCAGAAATCCTTCGTACTCCAAGGTATCCAGTGTGCCTTCACCAGGCCATGGACACCGTGATTTCTGGAACATAAACAGTTCTTCAGAAATCCTACATACTGCAAGGGATCCAGTGTGCCTTGACCAGGCCATGGATCCTGCTGTTTCTGGAACTTAGAGTTTTTCAGAAATCTACTCTGCTGCAAGGGATCCAGCATACCTTCACCAGAGCACAGACCCCATGGTTTGTGGGACCTAAACAGTTCTTCAGAAATCCTCTGTACTACATGGGATCTAGAATGCCTTGACCAGGCCATGGACCCCGTGGTTTCTGGAACCTAAACAGTTCATCAGAAATCCTCTGTACTGCAAGGCATCCAGTGTGCCTTCACCAGGCCATGGACACCACCATTTCAGGAACCTAAACGTTTTTTCAGAAATCTACTCTACTGCAAGGGATCCAGCGTGCCTTCACCTGGACACAGACCCCGCAGTTTATGGAACCTTAACAGTTCTTTGAAATCCTCTGTTCTGCAAAGGATCCAGCATGCCTTGACCAGGCCATGGACCCTGCTGTTTCTGGAACCTAAAGAGTTTTTCAGAAATCCTCAGTACCGCACAGGATCCAACATGCCTTGAGCAGGGCACAGACCCCTTGATTTCTGGAACCTAAACAGTTTTTCAGAAATCCTATCTACTGCAAGGGATCCAGCGTGCCTTCACCAGACCACAGACCCCACAGTTTCTGGAACTTAAACAGTTGTTCAGAAATCCTGTGTTCTGCAAAGGATCCAGCGTGCCATGACCAGGCCTTGGACCCCACGGTTTCTTGAACCTAAACAGTTCTTCAGAAATCCTCTGTCCTGCAAGGGATCCAGGCTGCCTTGACCAGGCCATGGAAGCCTCAGTTTCTGGAACCTAAACAGTTCTTCAGAAATCCTCTGTACTGCAAGAGATCTAGAGTGTCTTCACCAGGGCACAGACCGCTCAGTTTCTGGAACCTAAACAATTCTTCAGAAATCCTCTGTACTGCAAGGGGTCATGTGTGCCTTGACCCGCCCTCGGACCCTGCGATTTCTGGAACATAAACAGTTCTTCAGAAATCCTCTGTACTGCAAGGAATCCAGTGTGCGTTGACCAGGCCAAGGACTCCAAGATTTCTGAAACCTAAACAACTTTAGAGAAATCCTGTGTACTGCAAGGGATCCACCGTGACTTCACCAGACCATGGACACCACAGTTTCTGGAACCTAAACAGTTCTTCAGAAATGGTCTTCACTGCAAGGGATCAAGTGTGCATCGACCAGACCTAGGACCCCGTGATTTCTGGAACCTAAACAGTTATTCAGACATCAGCTTTGCTGCTAAGGATCCTGCGTGCCTTGACCATGTCACAGATCTCGCAATTTCTGTAACCTAAACAGTTCTTCAGAAATCCTCTGTAATGCAAGGGATCCAGCGTGCCTTCACCAGGCCATGGATCTCACTTTTTCTGAATCCTAAAGAGTTTTTCAGATATCCTCAGTACTGCACGGGATCCAACATGCCTTGAGTAGGCCATAGACCCCTCGATTTCTGGAACCTAAACAGTTTTTCAGAAATCTACTCTAACGCTAGGGATCCATCATGCCTTCACCAGAGCGCAGACCCCACGGTTTCTGGAACCTAAACAGTTCTTCAGAAATCCTCTGTACTACAAGGGATCCAGAATGCCTTGACCAGGCCATGGACCCCGTGGTTTCTGGAACCTAAACAGTACATCAAAATCCTCTGTACTGCAAGGCATCCAACTTGATTTCACCAGGCCTTAGACACCATGATTTCTGGAACCTAAACAGTTTTTCAGAAATCAACTGTACTGCAAGGGATGCAGTGTGCCTTCACCAGAGCACAGACCCCATGGTTTCCAGAACCTAAACAGTTTTTCAGGAATCCTCTGTACTACAAGGGATCCAGAATGCCTTGACCAGGCCATGGACCCCATGGTTTCTGGAACATAAACAGTTTTTCAGAAATCCTCTCTACTGCAAGGCATCCAGCGTGCCTTCACAAGGCCATGGATACCGTGGTCTCTGGAACCTTAACAGTTAATCAGAAATCCTCTGCACTGCAAGGGATCAAGTGTGTCATCACAAGGGCACACACCCCACAGTTTATGGAGCCTTAACAGTTCTTCAGAAATCCTCTGTTCTGCAAGGGATCCAGCATGCCTTGACCTGGCCATGGACCTCACAATTTATGGAACCTAAACAATTATTCAGAAATCTGCTGTACTGCAAGGGACCCAGTGTGCCTTGACCAGGCCATGGACCCCTTGAATTCTGGAACCTAAACCGTTCTTCAGAAATCGTATGTACTGCAAGAGATCTTACATGCCTTGACCAGGGCATGGTCCACTCAATGTCTTGCACCTAACCATTTTTTCGGAAATCCTCTATACCGCTAAGGATCCAGCCTGCCTTGACCAGGCCATGGACCCCTCTGTTTCTGGAACCTGAACAGCTTTTCAGTAATCCT
The DNA here is from genome assembly GCA_016271365.2 of Neoceratodus forsteri. Taxonomy (NCBI): domain Eukaryota; kingdom Metazoa; phylum Chordata; order Ceratodontiformes; family Ceratodontidae; genus Neoceratodus; species Neoceratodus forsteri. The sequence goes on from CM028133.1 coordinate 376,216,696, forward strand.
CTGTGCTGCAAGGGATATAGCATGCCTTGATCAGGCCACAGACACCTTGATTTCTGGAACCTAAACAGTCCTACAGAAATCCTCTGTAGTGCAAGGGATCCAGAGTTCCTTTACCAGGCCACAGACCCCCTGATTTCTGGAACCTAAACAGCTATTCAGAAATCATCTCTACAGCAAGGGATGCAGCATGCCCCGACAAGGACATGGACTCCTAGATTTCTGTAACCTAAACAGCTTTTCAGAAATCCTCTGTACTGCATGGGATCCAGCATGCCTTCAGCACATCACGGACCCCTCAATTTCTGGAACCCATACAGTTTTTCAAAAATCCTCTGTACTGCAAGGGATCCACTGTGCCTTCACATGGGCAGAGACCCCATTGTTTATGGAACCTAAACAGTTTTTCAGAAATCTTATGTACTGCAAAGGATCCTGCATGCTGAGACCATGTCACAGACACCCTGATTTCTGGAACATAAACAGTTCTTCATAAATCCTGTGTACTGCAAGGGATCCAGCATGCCTTGACTAGGCCATGGATCCCGCTGTTTCTGGAACCTATAGAGTTTTTCAGAAATCCTCTGTACTGCATGGAATCCAGCATGCCTTGAGCAGGCCACAGACCCCTCAATTTCTGGAACCTAAACAGTTTTTCAGAAATCTACTCTACTGCAAGGGATGCAGCATACCTTCACCAGAGCACAGACCCCACGGTTTCTGGAACCTAAACAGTTATTCAGAATTCCTCTGTACTACAAGGGATCCAGAACACCTTGACCAGTGCATGGACACAGTGTTTTCTGGAACTTAAACAGAAGATGAGAAATCCTTTATGCTGCAAAGGCATCCAGCTTGCCTTCACCAGGCCATGGACACTGCGGCTTCTGGAACCTAAATAGTTCATCAGAAATCCTCTGTACTGGAAGGGATCCTGCATGCCTTCTCCAGAGCACAGACCCCACGGTTACTGGAACCTAAACAGTTCTTCACAAATCCTGTGTACTCAAGGGATCCAGTGTGCCTTGACCAGGCCATGGACCCCGCAATTTCTTGAACCTAAACAGTTCTTCAGAAATCCTCTGTACTGCAATAGATCCAGTGTGCCTTGACCTGGCCATGGACACCTCAGTTTATGGAATCTAAACAGTTCTTCAGAAATCCACTGTACTGCAATTGATCAAGTGTGCCTTGACCAGGCCTTGGACCCCATGATTTCTAGAACATAAACAGTTCTTCAGAAATCCTCTGTACTGCAAGGGATCCAAAATACCTTGACCAAGCCCTGGACCCTGTGGTTCCTGGAACCAAAGCAGTTCATCAGAATCCTATGTACTGCAAGGCATCCAGCGTGCCTTCACCAGACCATGCACACCGCGGTTTCCAGAACCTGAACAGTTCTTTAGAAATGGTCTTTACTGCAAGGGATCTAGTGCACCTTGTCTAGACCTCAGACCCCCCCGATTTCTGGAAAATAAACAGTTCTTCAGACATCAGCTTTTCTGCTAGGGATCCAGGAGGTCTTGACCAGGCCAAAGATCTTGCGGATCCTGTAACCTAAACAGTTCTTCAGAAATCCTTCGTACTCCAAGGTATCCAGTGTACCTTCACCAGGCCATGGACACCGTGATTTCTGGAACATAAACAGTTCTTCAGAAATCCTACGTACTGCAAGGGATCCAGTGTGCCTTGACCAGGCCATGGATCCTACTGTTTCTGGAACTTAGAGTTTTTCAGAAATCTACTCTGCTGCAAGGGATCCAGCATGCCTTCACCAGAGCGCAGACCCCACAGTTTCTGGAACCTAAACAGTTCTTCAGAAATCCTCTGTACTACAAGGGATCCAGAATGCCTTGACCAGGCCATGGACCTCGTGGTTTCTGGAACCTAAACAGTACATCAAAATCCTCTGTACTGCAAGGCATCGAACTTGATTTCACCAGGCCTTAGACACCATGATCCAATGTGCCTTGACCTGGCCATGGACACCTCAGTTTATGGAATCTAAACAGTTCTTCAGAAATCCACTGTACTGCACTTGATCAAGTGTGCCTTGACCAGGCCTTGGACCCCGTGATTTCTAGAACATAAACAGTTCTTCAGAAATCCTCTGTACTGCAAGGGATCCAAAATACCTTGACCAAGCCCTGGACCCTGTGGTTCCTGGAACCAAAGCAGTTCATCAGAATTCTATGTACTACAAGGCATCCTGCATGCCTTCACCAGACCATGCACATCGCGGTTTCTGGAACCTAAACAGTTCTTCAGAAATGGCCTTTACTGCAAGAGATCAAGTGCGCCTTTTCCACACCTCGGACCAAATGATTTCTGGAACCTAAACAGTTATTCAGACATCAGCTTTACTGTTAGGGATCCACCGTGCCTTTGCCAGGCCAAAGATCTTGCGGTTTATGTACCCTAAACAGTTCTTAAGAAATCCTCCGTAAGGCGAGGGATCCAGTGTGCCTTCACCATGCCACAGACACCGCGATTTCTGGAACATAAACATTTCTTCAGAAATCCTCTGTACTGCAAGGTATCCAGCATGCCTTGACCAAGCCATGGGTCCCGCTGTTTCTGGATCTTATAGCGTTTTTCAGAAATCCTCTGTAACACACGGGATCCAGCATGCCTTGAGCAGGCCACAGACCCCTCAATTTCTGGAACCTAAACAGTTGTTCAGAAATGTACTCTACTGCAAGGGATCCAGCATGCCTTTACCAGAGCACAGACCCCACTCTTTGTCGAACCTAAACAGTTCTTCAGAAATCCTCTGTGCTACAAGGGATCCAGAATGCCTTGACCAGGCTATGGATGCCTCCGTTTCTGAAACCTAAACTTTCCTTCAGAAATCATCTGTTCTGCAAGGGATCCAGAGTGTCTTCACCAGTGCACAGACCCCGTGGTTTCTGGAACCTAAACAGTTCTTCAGAAATCCTCTGTGCTGCAAGGGATGAAGTGTGCCTTGACCAGGCCTCGGACCCTGTGATTTCTGGAACATAAACAGTTCTTCAGAATTCCTGTGTATGGTAAGGGATCCAGCGTGCCTTGACCAGGCCAAGGACTCCCAGATTTCTGAAGCCTAAACAGCTTTTGAGAAATCCTCTGTACTGCAAGGGATCCTCCTTTTCAAACAACATGAAGTCTTGCTATAGTATGACATCTGCAGTTAGCCACAGCACTTGAACTGCCCCGGAGAGGAAAGTGTTAACTCCAGAATGAGTGGAGTTCTCAGCGCGAGCGCTCTTACTGAAAGCTCTATCTGGCTAGTTTCAAACTGAAACTGTCAGATTCTTTACTCCGCCTCACTGAACAGTCGCTCCGGAGATCTCTCCTTAGGCTCGGTTCATTCCTCGGTTAAAACGAGTAATTCTTGGTTTAAATAAACCGGGAAAAGTGTTTATTTTACCGCATTTCGGTTCAAAGCTCTATCTGGTAAACCGTAAGTACAGGTCTTTTAGTCTGTGTGGAAATAATATTATTGGTTCGGTTTTGAACCAATCGGTTTGCTTAAAAAATTATTTTAACATTTATCTTTGGTTTTTTCAAATACCCGTGACACGGTTAGGAACTGATCAGGGTGTCTTGCCTGGCACTGCCATTTAAAGGGCAAGTTTTGGTTAGGCTGGCATTATGTCTGAGAAACCCAAAAGAAAAACTGGGCCCACTGGGTTTCAACACTGTGATGCTTGTGGGGAAGCCTTTGCCAAGGCTGACCCACACACCACATGTGTTTATTGTCTGGGGTTTGACCACCTCCAGTCAGACTGCCAGATTTGCAAGAATTTTCCTGCAGCCACCCTGGAAAAAAGATTGGGCAGGTTCAGGGAACGAGAGGCCAAAAAGTCCGCTGACCCGGATGGCCAGCCCGGTCCAGTGCCCACTGGACCAGAGGGAGTGCCCTCTGACCAGGGCGAGACTTCCTCGGGCAAAAGAAAAGCTGGTTCTGAGGAACCAGCCCCAGTAAAAAAAATCTAAAAAATCTGCAGGTCTGGAGTACAAAATTGCCTCTCCAACTGCTGCAGAGATAGCAAAAGCCATACAGATTGTCCAGTCACTGTCTCAGGGACCATCCGAACCACCAATAGCTGGTAAAAGGTTGGTTCGTCCGGTTCCAGTGGTTCAGGAGTATGATGTTGAAGAATTTTTTTGAACCACAGGAGGGGGAGGAGGATTATGAGCAGTATGTATGTGGCTGGGAGGGTCTGGATGTGCCCATTGAACTGGACATCTCTCCAGACAGACCATTAGAATCTCCCCCTATGCTGTCTGAGTCCCCATCTCATTTTATTTTTTATAAGAAAGTTGCTGAAACCCTCCAGCTTCCCTTAGAAGAGGCTGTGGATGAACAAGAGGAGCCTGATTATGTTGAAATGATGGATATTCCAGAGTCTAGGAGATTGTCTATTCCTTTGCATAAGTCATTTAGGAAGCAAACAATGACAATTTTAAAAAATCCAAATTCTGTTCCTCCTGTAGATAAAAAGATGGACAGGAGGTATGCTTTATCAGGCCCTGATACAGACTTCCTTACTGAGCAGTGTAGTCATGTAGGAGTGGTACAGGCTGCAGCCTGTGACAAGGCTAATATTCCCCTGGCCTCACATCCTCCTGATAAAGATTCCAGGAAGATTGATGCCATGGCAAAAGCAGTATATGGCAGCCTCTTTGGGACTCAGGCAGGCAAATTATATGGCTTATGTAGCTAGATATCAGAAATCTAGATGGGATACAGTTATGCAGTTAGCCAAGCAGGCCCATGGCCAGCTGGCTAGTGAATGGAACAGGTGGCTGCTGATGGCATTGAAGCCTCTAAAGTTCAATTTCATGCTGCTGTTGATGTTAATGATGTTTCCTCTAGGGTCATGGTTACTTCTGTAGCTTTCCGTAGGTTGGCATGGCTCAGGTGCACTAATCTGTCACAGGACACTCAATCAAAAGCTATGGATTTTCCTGTGGTAGGAAATTCTCTGTTTGGGGAGCAGACAGAGTACTATATGAAAAAGATGGATGAATACAGAACTACCTACAAAAGTGTCCAGGCCAAGGAGTGGCATGCCATTCCACAGAGGCACACGCCCAGAGGTAGGGGCAGGCCTTTTCACAGGCCTTTCTATCAATCCCAAGCTTCCTCTGCTTATGCTCAGAGGGTTTTTTTCAGAGGTAGAGGCAGACGGGGTGCAGGCAAGCCGTCCCCCACTCCTCAGCCTAAGGCATCTGCCAAGCAGGCACCCTGATGGGGTGCCCAGGGCTGATTCTCCTGTACCAGTAGGGGGCAGGTTGGCTTACTTCAGTCAGAACTGGGTGTCCCTAACCTCGGACAAATGGGTTCTGGAAGTGGTAAGCCAGGGTCTGGTTCTCAGCTTCAAACAGTTTCCAAAGATGAGCGCCAGACACTTTCCACCTGCAAGCCCCCTAGAGGCCCTTGCTCTGGAGGCAGAGGTCTCTGCCCTCTTAAATTGCAAAGCAGTGGAAAGGGTTCCTCCTTTTCACCAGGGCAAGGGTCTGTACTCCAGATACTTTCTTACACCAAAAAAGACAGGAGAATGGCGGCCCATCCTAGACTTAAGATATCTGAACAAACATCTTTTGAAACCAAAGTTCAAAATGTTAACTCTGGCAATGATTTTGCCCTCACTGAGGCCAGGGCACTGGCTAGCCTCCCTGGACCTCAAGGATGCTTATTTTCATGTCCTGATCAGGCCTTCTCACCAAAAGTACCTCAGGTTCGAACTGCCCTCAGGCCACTACCAGTTCAGGGCAATGCCCTTCAGTCTTACCTCTGCTCCAATAGTATTCACAAAATGTCTAGCCGTGGTAGTGGCTCATTTAAGAAGGCAAGGGGTTGCTGTTTTTCCCTACCTGGATGACTGGCTCATTGTTGGACAGTCCCCAGAACAGGTGAAATCCCACTTGCAAGTCACCCAGCAGCTTCTCACTTCCCTGGGATTCCTGCTAAACCTAACAAAGTCAGTTCTAGAACCAGTTCAGGTACTTACTTTCATAGGTGCGGAATTGGACACAAAGCTGGCCACGGCCTTCCTCCCCTTGGAAAGGGTAGAGAAGTTGATCGCCCTGGCATCCTCTTTCACCCTGCAGGTCTCTCGACCAGCAAGACACTTTTTGCAGCTTCTGGGGCACATGGCTGCTTCCACAGCTGTAGTGCAAGGAGCAAGATTCCAGATGAGAGACATTCAGTTTCATTTAAGGGCCCAAAGGAGGGACCCCCTTGCCAAACTGGTTCCTGTGACCCGAACTCTGTATCCTAGCTCTTCAGTGGTGGCAGGATCAGAGCAACTTAAGGCAAGGGGTCCCCTTCATTCCCATTTCCCACTCCCTCACCCTCACTACGGATGCCTCCCTCCTGGGGTGGGGAGCACACTTGGGTGACCTCTCCACACAGGGAGTGTGGTCCCCCCAGGAATCTCTGCTCCACATCAACCTGCTGGAACTCAGAGCTGTCTTTTTAGCTGTTCAAGTTTTTTCTGCATCTGTCCAGGACAAAGTAGTCCAGGTCAGGACAGACAATACCACAACAATGTGGTACATCAACAAACAAGGGGGCACTCGGTCATCGGCCTTGTGCACTGAGGCAATGAAGTTGTGGTCTCTGGCTTACTCCCTGAACACTTCTCTAATAGCAGTTCACCTACCAGGGAAGGACAATGTCCTAGCGGATGTTCTCAGCAGGATTTCTCAGGGCCATCACGAATGGTCTCTGAATCCCCGAGTGCTGAGGACAGTTTTTGCCAGATGGGGCACCCCTCAGATAGATCTTTTTGCAGCCCCAGACAACCACCAGCTTCCTCTGTTCTGTTGCAGGCCTCCAGTGATGGGCTCAGTCCCCCTTGATGCCCTTCTGTTGGATTGATAAGGGAAGTTCCTGTATGCTTTCCCCCCTTCCCTCTTCTTTTCAAGGTGTTAGTAAAAATCGGATCCCAGCCTTGCAAAGTGATTCTGATTGCGCCAGACTGGGCCAGGCAACCCTGGTACCCACTCCTGCTATCATTGACAGTCCACCTTCCCCTGTTCCTTCCCAGGATTCACAACCTGCTGTCCTGTGCCCAGGGGAGAGTTTGGTATCCGAACCTCAAATCCCTCCACCTCAAGGCCTGGCTCTTGAGGAGTTAGAATTTGCTGATTTACACCTTTCTCAAGGTGTCCTTGACATTTTAAAGGCCTGTAGGAAGCCTTCCACTAGAGCCACTTATAATTTCAAGTGGAAAAGGTTTTCCATCTGGTGTTCTGGGAAGCATATTGTCCCAGAATCTGCTGATTTGCCCATTTTGCTGGACTACTTGGTCCATCTTGATTCTTTGGGCCTCAGGCCAGCTACCTTAAGGGTCCACTTGGCAGCTGTCTCTGCTTTTATCTCAGCAGGAAAGCCTTCGTCCCTTTCTTCTCACCCTGTGTTTTCCAAGTTTTTTAAGGGGTTACTTCATACTAACCCTCCTTTTTGGGACCCAGCCCCTTCTTGGGACCTTAATGTTTGCATTGCTCAGTTAATGCAACCCCCCTTTGAACCCCTGTCTTCGGCAGACCTTAAGTTCTTAACTTGGAAAACTGTATTTTTAGTGGCCATTACTTCTGCTAGATGCATAAGTGAGTTACAAGCCCTTTCAGTAGAAAATGATTTTATTTCTTTTCACAGGGATAAGGTAGTCCTCAGGACTAACAGAAAGTTTTTACCTAAAGTGGTTTCAGATTTCCATCTTAACCAATCCATCTCCCTTCCAGTGTTTTTCACTGAGCATTCTTCCTCTGGTGAAAGGAGACTGCACAGTCTGGACGTTAAGAGAGCACTGAGCTACTATTTGGAACACACCAAGGGTCACAGGTTCGAATCCCACCAACTCTTTCTCACCTATGGTGAAGTTGGCAAAGGAAAACCTGCCACTAAGAGGACAATTGCCAGGTGGATTGTCTCTTGTATCCAATTTTGCTACCAAAAACTGGGTAGCGAACCCCCCTCAGGATTGAGTACCCATTCTACCAGGGGTACAGCTGCATCTCTAGGGGCTGCTAGAGATATTCCTATTTTGGAAATCTGTCAAGCTGCAACCTGGAAAACAGTTCACACTTTCACCAAGCATTACTCCCTGGATGTCCAGGCCAGGAGAGATGCTCGGTTTGGCACAGGCGTGCTTCAGAGCCTATTCCCTAAGTAGGTTCTGGCCCTCCTCCTTGGAGGTACTGCTGTGTAATCTGTAGATGTCATAATATAGCAAGACTTCATGCTGTTTGAAGAAAAAATTACTCTCCTTAGTAATTGTTTTTCTTCTAATGGAGTCTTGATATATTATGACCACCCCCAACCTGCCCCTCTCAGAACTTCTACTTGGGTAGGGTGTGGACAAATTAGTGCAAGCACTGTGTCATGCAATTATAGGTGTTTTCCCCCCCTTTTTTCTCTTAGGATTGGGGAAATTAGGTACTACTGTTTTTGGTTTGTGTATTTGGCCCCCCTCCTGGACTTGAGTCTTTGGGGGAAGGGGCTCTAGTAGTGCTTGTCAGGGGGATATTTGTTGTTGTTGTTGTTATTATTGTAGTTGTTGTTACTAGTAGGTAGCCATTTGGCTAGTGTAAGGTTTTTCCACACAGACTTTTAGTGAGTGTTGGCTCCGTAAAGATCTGACAGTTTCAGTTTGAAACTAGCCAGATAGAGCTTTCAGTAAGAGCGCTTGTGCTGAGAACTCCACTCATTCTGGAGTTAACTCTTTCCTCTCCGGGGCAGTTCAAGAGCTGTGGCTAACTGCAGATGTCATAATATAGCAAGACTCCATTAGAAGGAAAACAATTACTAAGGTGAGTAATTTTTTCTTCCTGACCAGGCAATGCACCACTCAATTTCTGGAACCTAATCAGTTTTTCAGAAATTCTCTCTACTGCAAGGGATACAGCGAGCCTTCACCAGAGCACAGACCCCATGGTTTCTGGAACCTAAACAGTTCTTCAGAAATCCACTGTACTACAAGGGATCCAGAACACCTTGACCAGGCCATGGACCCCGTGGTTTCTGAAACCTAAGCAGTTTATCAGAAATCCCCTGTACTGCAAGGCATCCAGTTTGACTTCACCAGACCATGGACACCGCTGTTTCTGGAAGCTAAACAGTTCTTCTGAAATGGTCTTTACTGCAAGGGATCACATGTGCCTTGTCTACACCTCGAACCCCGTGATCTCTGGAACCTAAACAGTTCTTCATACATCAGCTTTACTGTTAGGGTTCCAGCGTGCCTTACCCAGTCCAAAGATCTTGCAGTTTCTGTAACCTAAACAGTTCTTAAGAAATCCTCCTTAATGGAAGGGATCCAGTGTGCCTTCACCAGGCCACGGACACTGCGACTTCTGGAACATAAACAGTTCTTCAGAAGTCCTTTGTACTGCAAGGGATCCAGCATGCCTTGACCAGGCCATGGATCCCGCTGTTTCTGGAACCTGAATAGTTTTTCAGTAATCCTCTATACCACACGGGATCCAGCTTGCCTTGAGCAGGCCACAGACCCCTCGATTTCTGGAACCTAAACAGTTTTTTGGAAATCAACTCTACTGCAAGGGATCCAGCATGCCTTCACCAGAGCACAGACCCCTCAGTTTGTGGAACCTAAGCAGTTCTTCAGAAATCCTCTGTACTACAAGGGATCCAGAACGCCTTGACAAGGCCATTGACACCTCAGTTTCTGGAACCTAAATAATCCTTCAGAAATGCTCCGTACTACAAGGGATCCAGAACACCTTGACCAGGCCATGGGCCTCGTGGTGTCTGGAACCTAAACTGTACATCAGAAATCCTCTGTACTGCAAGCCATCCAGCTTGCCTGCACCAGGCTATGGACACTGTGATTTTTGGAACCTAAACAGTTCATCAGAAATGCTCTGTACTGCAAGGGATCCAGTGTGCCTTCACCAGGGCACATACCCCCACAGTTTATGGAGCCTTAACAGTTCTTCAGAAATCCTCTGTTCTGCAAGGGATCCAGCATGCCTTGACCAGTCCATGGGTCTCTGGAACCTAAAGTGTTTTTCAGAAATCCTCTGTACCACACGGGATCCAGCATGCCTTGAGCAGGCCACAGACTCCTTGATTTCTGGAACCTAAACAGTTTTTCAGAAATCTACTCTATTGCAAGGGAAACAGCGTGTCTTCACCACAGCACAGACCCCATGGTTTCTGGAACATAAACACTTCTTCAGAAATCCTCTGTACAACAAGGGATCCAGAACGCCTTAACCTGGCCATGGACCCCGTGGTTTCTGGAACCTAAACAGTTTTTCAGAAATCCTCTGTACTGCAAGGGATCAAGTGTGCCATCACTAGGGCACAGACTCCGCAGTTTATGGAGCCTTAACAGCTCTTCAGAAATCCTCTGTTCTGCAAGGGATCCAGCGTGTCTTGACCAGGCCATGGACCCCTTGAATTCTGGAACCTAAACAGTTCATCAGAAATCCTCTGTACTGCAAGGGATCCAGTGTGCCTTCACCAGGGCACAGACTCCGCAGTTTATGGACCCTTAACAGTTTTACAGAAATCTTGTGTTCTGCAAGGGATCCAGCATGCTTTGACCATGCCATAGACCCCGCTGTTTCTGGAACATAAAGAGTCTTTCAGAAATCCTCTGTACCGCATGGGAACCAGCATGCCTTGATCAGACCATAGACCCCTTGATTTCCCAGAACCTAAACCGTTTTTCAGAAATTTTCTCTACTGCAAGAGATCCAGCATGCCTTCACCAGAGCATAGACTCCATGGTTTCTGGAACCTAAATAGTTCTTCAGAAATCCTGTGTACTGCAAGGGATCCAGCGTGCCTTGACCAGGCCATGGACCTTGCAGTTTCTTGAACCTAAACAGTTGTTCAGAAATCCTCTGTACTGCAGGGGATCCAGTGTGCCTTGACCAGGCCACAGATGCCTCAGTTTCAGGAACCTAAACTGTTCTTCAGAAATTCTCGGTTCTGCAAGAAATCCAGAGTGCATTTACTTGGGCACTGACCCCGTGGTTTCTGTAACCTTAAGCAGTTCTTCAGAAATGGTCTTTACTACAAGGGATCAAGTGCACCTTGTCTAGACCCTGGACCCCACGATTTCTGGAACCTAAACAGTTCTTCAGAAATCCTCTGTACTGCAAGGGATCCAGTGTGCTTTCACCAGGCCATGGACACCGCGATTTCTGGAACATAAACAGTTCTTCAGAAAACCACTGTAATGCAAGTGATCCAGCATGCCTTGACTAGGCCATGGATCCTGCTGTTTCTGGAACCTAACGAGTTTTTCAGAAATCCTCTGTACCTCTCGGGATCCAGCATGCCTTGAGCAGGCCACAGACCCTTCAATTTCAGGAAACTATACCGTTTTTCAGAATTCTACTCCACTGCAAGGGATCCAGTGTGCCTTCACCAGAGCACAGACCCCACGGTTAGTGGAACGTAGACTAAAAAAATCCTCTGTACTACAAGGGGTCCAGAATGCCTTGACCAGGCCTTGGACGCCTCAGTTTCTGGAACTGAAACAGTCCTTCAGAAATCATCTGTACTGCAAGGGATCCAGAGTGTCTTCACCAGGACACAGACCCCGTGGTTTCTGGAAACTAAACAGTTTTTAAGATATCCTCTGTACTGCAAGGGATCCACCATGCCTTGACCAGGCAATGCACCCCTCAATTTCTGAAACGTGAACAGTTTTTCACCACAGCACAGAACCTACTGTTTCTGGGACCTAAACAGTTCTTCAGAAATCCTCTGTACTGCAAGGGATCCAGTGTGCCTTCACCAGGCCATGGACACCGCGATTTCTGGAACATAAACAGTTCTTCAGAAAACCACTGTAATGCAAGTGATCCAGCATGCCTTGACAAGGCCATGGATCCTGCTGTTTCTGGAGCCTAAAGAGTTTTTCAGAAATCCTCTGTACCTCTCGGGATCCAGCATGCCTTGAGCAGGCCACAGACCCTTCAATTTCAGGAAACTATACCGTTTTTCAGAATTCTACTCCACTGCAAGGGATCCAGTGTGCCTTCACCAGAGCACAGACCCCACGGTTAGTGGAACGTAGACTAAAAAAATCCTCTGTACTACAAGGGGTCCAGAATGCCTTGACCAGGCCTTGGACACCTCAGTTTCTGGAACTGAAACAGTCCTTCAGAAATCATCTGTACTGCAAGGGATCCAGAGTGTCTTCACCAGGACACAGACCCCGTGGTTTCTGGAAACTAAACAGTTTTTAAGATATCCTCTGTACTGCAAGGGATCCACCATGCCTTGACCAGGCAATGCACCCCTCAATTTCTGAAACGTGAACAGTTTTTCACCACAGCACAGAACCTACTGTTTCTGGGACCTAAACAGTTCTTCAGAAATAAACTGTACTACAATGGATCCAGAACACCTTGACCAGTCATGGACCCTGTAGTTTCTGGAACCTTAGCAGTTCATCAGAAATCCTCTGTATTGTAAGGCATCCAGCTTGACTTCACCACACCTTGGACACCGCGGTTTCTGAAACCTATACAGTCTTTAGAAAAGGTCTTTACTGCAAGGGATCAAGTGTGCCTTGACCAGACCTAGGACCACATGATTTCTGGAACCTAAACAGTTCTTCAGACATCAGCTTTACTGCTAGGGATCCAGCGTGCCTTGACCAGGCCACAGATCTCATGATTTCTGTAACCCCAACAGTTCTTCAGAAATCCTCTGTACTGCAAGGGATCCAGTGTGCCTTCACCAGGCCATGGACACTGCGATTCTGGAACATAAACAGTTCTTCAGATTTCCTCTGTACTGCAAGGTATACAGCGTGCCTTGATCAGGCCTTGGATCCCACTGTTTCTGGACCCTAAAGAGTTTTTCAGAAATTCTCTGTACTGCACGGGATCTAGCATGGCTTGAGCAGGCCACAGACCCATCGATTTCTGGAAACTATACAGTTTTTCAGAAATCTACTGTACTGCAAGGGAAGCAGCGTGCCTTCACCAGAGGACAGACCCCACGGTTTCTGGAACCTAAACAATTCATCAGAAATCCTCTGTACTACAAGAGATCCAGAATGCCTTGACCAGACCAAGGACCCCATGGTTTCTGGAACCTAACAGTACATCAGAAATCCTCAGTACTGCAAGGCATCCAGCATGCCTTTACCAGGCCATGGACATCGCGGTTTCTGGAACATAAACAGTTCTTCAGAAATCCTCTGTACTGCAAGGGAACAAGCGTGGCTTGACCAGAGCACAGACCCCATGGTTTGTTGAACCTAAACAGTTCTTCAGAAATGCTCTGTACTACAAGGGATCCAGAATGCCTTGACCAGGCCATGGACCCCATGGTTTCTGGAACCTAAACAGTTCGTCAGAAATCCTCTGTACTGCAAGGGATCCAGTGTGCCTTCACCAGGGCAGAGAGCTTGCAGTTTATGGAACCTTAACATTTAAGAAATCTGCTGTCCAGCATGGGATCTGACGTGCCTTGACCAGGCCATGGACCCTGCTTTTTTTGGAACCGAAAGAGTTTTTCAGAATCCTCCGTACCGCACTTGATTCAGCATTCCTTGAGCAGGCCACAGACCCCTCAATTTCTGAAACCTAAACAGTTTTTCAGAAATCTGCTCTACTACAAGGGATGCAGAACACCATGACCAGGCCATGGACCCTGTGGTTTCTGGAACCTAAGCAGTTCATCCGAAATCCTCTGTACTGCAAGGCATCCAGCATGCCTTCTCCAGACCATGGACACTGTGGTTTCTGGAGCCTAAACAGTTCTTCAGAAATGGTCTCTACTGCAAGGGTCAACTGTGCCTTGACCAGGCCTCTGACCACGTGATTTCTGGAACCTAAACAGTTTTTCAGAAATCATCTCTACTGTAAGGGATCCAGCATGCCTTCACCAGAGCACAGACCCCACCGTTTCTGGAACCTAAACAGTTCTTCAGAAATCCTGTCTACTACAACTTTACTGCAAGGGATCCAGTGTGCCTTCACCAGGTGACAGACACCGCAATTTCTGGAACATAAACAGTTTTTCTGAAATCCTCTATACTGCAAGGGATCCAGCATGCCTTGACTAGGCCATAGACCCCGCAGTTTGTGGAACCTAAAGAGTTTTTCAAAAATCCTCTGTACTGCATGGGATCCAGCATGCCTTGAGCAGGCCACAGACCCCTTGATTTCTGGAACTTAAACAGTTTTTCAGAAATCCTATCTACTACAAGGGATCCAGAACACTTTGACCAGGCCATGGATCCCATGGTTTCTGGAACTTAAACAGTTCATCAGAAATCCTCTGTACAGCAAGGCATCCAGCATGCCTTCACCAGCCCACAGATATTGCGGTTTTGGGAACCTATACACTTCTTCTGAAATCCTCTGTACTGCAAGCGATCCAGTGTGCCTTGACCTGGCCATGGATCTCAAAATTTATAGCACCTAAACAGTTCTTCAGAAATCTGCTGTCCTGCAAGGGATCCAGCGTGCCTTGACCAGTCCATGGACCCTTTGAATTCTGGACCCTAAATAATTCTTCAGAAATACTACACACTGAAAGGGGTCCAGCGTTCCTTGACCAGGCCACAGACCCCGTGATTTCTGAAACCTAAACATCTTTTCAGAAATCATCTGCACTGCAAGGGTTGAAGCATTCCTTGATGAGGCCATGGACCTACAATTTCTGGAACCTAAACAACTTTACAGAAATCATCTGTAGAGCAAGGGATCCAGCATCCCCTGACAGGACATGGACTCTTAGATTTCTGGAACCTAAACAGATTTTCAGAAACACTCTGTACTGCATGGGATCCAGCTTGTCTTGACCAGGCCATAGACCCCTCGATTTGTGAAACCTAAACAGCTTTTCAGAAATCCTCTGTACTTCAAGGGATCCAGCATGCCTTCAGCACATCATGGACCCCTTGATTTCTGGAAGCCATACCGTTTTTCAGAAATCCTCTGAACTGCAAGGGATCCACTGTGCCTTCACCTGGGCACAGACCCATTGTTTCTGGAATCTAAACAGTTTTTCAGAAATCTTATGTACTGCAAGGGATTCGGCATGCCGAGACCAGGGCACAGACACTGTGATTTCTGGAACATAAACTGTTCTTCAGAAATCCTGGGTACTGCAAGGGATCCAGCGTGCCTTGACCAGGTCATGGACCCCACAGTTTATGGAAACTAAACAGTTCTTCAGAAATCCTCTGTCCTGCAAGGGATCCAGCATGCCTTGACCAGGCTATGGACACCTCAGTTTCTGGAACCTCAACAGTTCTTCAGAAATCCTCAGTACTGCAGGGATCCTGAGTGTCTTCACCAGGGCACAGACCCTGCAGTTTCTAGACCCTAAACAGTTCTTCAGAAATCCACTGTACTGTAAGGGATCAAGTGTGCCTTGACCAGGCATTGGACCCCGCAATTTCTGGAACATAAATAGTTCTTCAGAAATCCTCTGTACTGCAAGGGGTCCAGAATGCCTTGACTGAACTATTGACCCCGTGGTTTCTGGAACCTAAGCAGTTCTTTAGAAATCCTCTGTACGGCAACGCATCCAGCGTGACTTCACCAGACCATTTACACCATGGTTTCTGGAACCTAATCAGTTCTTCAGAAATGGTCTTTACTGCTAGGGATCAAGTGTGCCTAGGCCAGACCTTGGATCCCGTGATTTCTGGAACCTGAACTGATCTTACTTCAAGACACAGCTCTAGCAGCAGGTTACACCATTAGGACTGATGCCAGCAGGTATCAGGACCCCACGGAAAAATTCTAGCCAGCTATCTTCAGCGGGGACTGACCCCCGACGTCGGTCCCTCCTCTGATGTCAGCCGTGGTGCATAAGGGGGCAGTCCCGCCAGATTCCCCAGATCTTTCCCACCGTTGACTTGCATGTCTCAACCTTTTGGTTACACTCTAGCACACGACGCGTGGTTCAGAGCTTTCCTTCAGGAAATTCCTTTTTCTACAAGCAAGATTGTTGCTGATGTCCTCTCCGACCTCCGGTCATCCCTCCAAGTGTGCTTGAGGGAAACAGATCCCCTTCAAGGACCCCCACACGGTCTGCGTTAGGTGTCTGGGCCCAGACCACGATACCCGGGCCTGTTCGTTTTGCCAGGGGTTCAACAGTTGAACCAGGATCCGATGTCAGAAGGCCCTCCAGGCTTTTTTGTTTGAGGAAAAACTGAAGACCATGTCCTCCAAGGGGGAATCTTTATCCAAATCCCCCAAGCACATGGAGAAAAGAAGAGAGAATGCTCCTTCCAGGTCCCCTTCCAGGGCTTCGAAGTCCCGCAGCTCCGGTTCTCGGTCCGACCGCTCTCCTTCCAGGGCCAGCTCTCAGCCTCCCCCGGCTGCAGTAAGAAAACCTTCTTCTCAGGCCAAGTCTGCCAGGCCATCATCGTCTTCCTCTTCCAAGGCCTTGGCGAAGTCCGGGGAGTCCACCATCATCATCACAAGTCGGGTTCCCGCCCTTCGATTCCCGACGTCCGGTCTTCTTCTGTGCCTCCTCTGAAAACTTTGGAGCTCACACCTTTGAAGAGACCTGTGGACCTGATGCTGGCTCGACCATCGTCGGCCATACATCATTCCTCCCTGAAGCCATCGTCGGCCGGCCGTCGTCAGCCAAACCATCCTAATGGACGCCGGTAGGGGGACCGATGTCCACTCCTGCTGTGAAGAGGGCTCCCATGCCTCTGACCGACGTCAGTCAGGAGACGTTGACTGAGGAGGACTTAATGCTGCCCAAGGACCAGACGGGCAACCCGGCCTCACTGAAACTCCCAGGGCACCCTTGCCCTTACCTGAGGCCCCTGTGGAGGCGACGCCGGGACCCTATGACTGCCCACTGGTGCCTGGGCCGTCGTCCGGCCTTTCTTTAGTGGAAGTGAAGAATCTCTTCACTTACTGGTGGGACACCATTAAAAGTGACTCTGCCGCCACCGCTCCTCCTCCTCTCCCCCCTCCTCCTCCGGTACCTGCCCCTCCTTCACCTTCAGGGTCACAGTCTGCTTACCTCCCCCCCAGGAGCCTAGATCCTCTCCCAGGGGAAGATCAGAATAATGGAGACCTCCATCAAAATCCTCTTCTGGATCATCCAGCCCCAAGAGATCCAGGAGACACTGACGTTCCCCGTCGACAGAGGACACGGGATTAGTCTACTCTTCCTCTAGATCCCCATCTCCTCTCTCCATCCCTTCTCTGGACCCATGTGAGACACCGAGATCTCCTCCAGATGACCCTTCTTTCATGGATATTATGAGACATATCCAGGAGAACATGGGATGGGATGCAGAAGAACTAGACCCTGAAAGGTTACGCCTCACCAAATATCTTTGGCAGAAGGACCCCAAGCCTGTGGTGGTACCACCCTTGGTAGACACTTTCGTGGACATCACCAAGGCAGCATGGAAGCGTCCACATTCTCCCCCGGCGGTGCTGAAGAAAGCTGATCAACTGTACAAGGCTCCTAAGGATGACCAGTACTTGACGCAGCAGCCTCAGGCCGACTCTCTGGTCATCACAGCCTCACATGACCGGTCACAGAGGCCACAACATTTGAGCACCCTGCCACTGGACCCAGAGTCCAAACAGTTGGATTCACTGGGCAGGCGCACATACGTTTCCGCCACCTGCGCCATCAGATCCTTGAACTACCTGACCCACATGGTTCAATTCCAGAACGCTTTGTGGGAACAGGGTCTGGAGGCGGCTGAAAAGCTGCCAGAAGGTGAGCAGAAGGAGGAGATGCTCCAGCTCCTCCGTACGGGTTCAGACGTGAGGACCCAAGTGCTTTGAGCCACGTACGACTCCACGGACTCATCGGCCCGAGCAGCAGCTTCTGGTGTATGCCTCCGGAGACACTCCTGGTTATGCGTCTCCGGTTTTACCCTGGACATCCAGAAAAACATTATGGATGCTCCGTTCGAGGGAGAAGTTTTATTTGGTAATCCTTCCGACAAGATCATTACCAAACTTCAAGAGGCCGGGAGGGCGGTAAGGTCGGTTCAGGCCATGTACCGACCCAAGCTTGGTTCCTTTCATAGGAACCAAAGCTGTTTTCAGGGCAGACACAGAGGCAGCAGCCCCACTCCGCTACACATCAGAGGGGCTCTGGTTTCCATAGAACCCAGGGAAAACAACCTGCCAGCTGAGGTCAGTGTTCCCCTAGGCTGACCCAGCCAGCGGGCCCATCTGCCACCACAGCCTGACTCCTTTCTGGCCCCCACCCCTCAGGATCAATGGGAAATCATGGTCGGGGGTCGCATTGAGAACTTCCTGCCAGGATGGCAGGCCATTACCACTGACAGGTGGGTTCTGCAGTTGGTCAGTCTAGGCCACTTTATAGAATTCACAGAAAAGCCACCCTCGAGGTCTCCTTTGCTCTCCTGGTATCCGGGCCAGCACAAAAATTTGATCTGGCAAGAGGTACTCGTGCTCCTAAGAAAAGGAGCAATAGAGTACATCCCGGAGAACCAGAGAGGACAAGGATATTATTCCCACTTCTTCCTGGTTCCCAAGAAAACAAGGGACCTCCGTCCGAATCTGGACCTCAGCGACCTCAATGTGTCGGTCACCTACAAAAGATTCCGCATGGTGACTCTTCCGGGCCTTATTCCCATGCTGAAACAGGATGCCTTTTTAGCATCTCTAGACATGCAGGACGCATACCTGCATATCCCTATAGCTCAGGTGCACCAGAGGTTCCTGCACTTCGAGTTTCTCGACCACCACTTTCAGTTCCAAGCTCTTCCATTCGGACTGTCATCCACACCAAGGGTCTTTACCAAGTGCATGGCAGTCATGGCAGCGTCTCTGAGGAGGCAGGGCCACTATGTGTTCCTGTACCTCAACGACTGGCTTCTCATGGCCACCTCCAGAGAGGTGTTGTTACTCGTGGTCCAGAGCACCCAGGACTTGTTCCAATCTCTGGGCATTCTCATAAATTACGAGAAGTTTCTCATGGTACCATCGCAGAAACTGCAGTTTATAGGCGCAGTACTGGACACTGTTCAGGGAAGAGATTTTCTTCCGGACGACAGAGCGGAGCGCATCAGATCCCTCATAAGGGATTTGTCGTCGAACAAGATCGTGCCTGCCAGGTCGGTCCTTCACTTGCTCTGACACATGGCTGTGGCCATTCCTACTGTCCCTTTTGCAAGGCTCCACATGCGGGTAACCCAGTGCATGCTCAAGGTGCAATGGGATCAAAGGCAAGACCACTTGCAGCATCCAGTCAGGATCACGAACTCAGTGATCTGAGACTGGCAGTGGTGGCTAGTCCCTGGGTCGCTCTCCAAGGGCGTCCCATTTGTAGCGCTGTCCCCGGAGGTAACCCTCACCACAGACGCCTCAGGTCTTGGGTGGGGGGTGCACCTGGACAGGGTAAAGTCCCAGGATACGTGGACCCCGATGGAAGCTCATCTCCATATCAATGTCCTAGAGATGAGGGTGGTTCTCTATGCCCTGCAGGCCTTTTAGTCAGTAATCCCACTGTGTACTCTCCTGCTTCAGACAGACAACACGGCGGTGATGTATTACCTCAACAAACAAGGAGGCGCACACTCTTACCGCCTTTGCAGGGAGGCCATGAGGATGTGGGATTGGGTAATCGGACAGGGCACAAATCTGATCACTGTGCATGTTCCCAGTGTGGACAACACGATTGCAGATGGCCTGAGTCATTCCCAAGCCAGAGTTCACGAGTGGGAACTCCTTCAAGAGGTAGCAGAGGACCTGTTTCTTCGTTGGGGAATTCCAGAACTAGACTTGTTCGTATCCCCATCCAACGCAAAACTGCCCAATTTTTGCTAGCTAGATCCAGGGCCTGGTGTTTTCTGGCGAGACGCGTTATCTCTCTCCTGGGAGAACAGATTCCTCTACGCTTTCCCTCCCTTCCCATTGATCCAGAGAGTTCTTCTCAAACTGCGCAGGGAGCATGCACACATGATTCTGGTGGCCCCATTCTGGGCCAGACAGATCTGGTTCCCTTTGTTGGTACAACTATCTCGGGAACCCCTGCTCCCGTTGCCACTCAGCTCCCACCTACTGTCTCAGGAGAAAGATTCATTGATCCATCTGGATCTACGTTCTCTGAACCTGCATGCCTGTCTCCTAGAGACATAGACATCTTGCGTCACGGGGTCTCACAAGAGGTTGCAGAGGTTCTTTCTGCAGCCAGAAAACCGGCAACGCATGCGACGTACGCCATGAAATGGCGCTGTTTTTGTTTATGGTCATGAGCTCATCACTTTTCCCCTTTAGGTTGTCCTGTGGGAGTAGTGTTGGATTATCTCCTCTCCCTTTTTCATTCAGGCCTAGCCTACTCCTCTATTAAGGTGCACCTTTGTGCCATTTCTGCCTATCACGTCCCGGTGGGGCATTGTACACTAGCTCAATTAGACGCCTCTCGGAAATTTCTTAGGGGAGTGTTACACCTTAGACCTCCCATTAGGGACCCTGTGCCTCCATGGGATCTGCTCTTTGTCCTGGAACAGCTCACGTTTCCTCCCTTTGAACCTGCTGTGGATTGCAAGCTATGTTTTCTGTCATGAAAGACGTTATTTTTAGTTGCTGTTACTTCAGCGAGAAGAATTTCTGAGCTTCACGCTCTCATGTGCAAAGAGCCTTATTTAGTTTTCCACCGGGACAGAGTATCCCTGAGGACGAACCCTAAGTTTTCACCTAAGGTGGTCTCTTCACTCACTCTAAACCAAGAGATTGACCTTCCGGTCTACTTCCCGAGTTATTCAAATAGAGGAGAGGCTTTGCTCTACACCCTGGATGTTCACCGCAGCCTGAGGTATTACCTCAACAGAACTAAACCCTCTCGTAGTTCTGATCAGCTTTTAATTTCCTTCTCTGAGGGAATGATGGGCCAATAAGTATCCAAACAGACTTTGTCTTGCTGGCTTGTCCAGTGTATTTCCTACTGTTATGATATAAAACAAAAGCCCCTCCCGGGTTCTATCTAGGGTCATTCTACTAGGGGTGTGGCCACATCCTTTGCAGCACTCAAAAACGTTTCCACCTCTACTATTTGTGCTTCAGCCAATTGGAGCTCTGTGCATACCTTTATCAGGCACTATAGCCAGGACATCGCCTCTCAGCGAAGGGCTGGTTTCGGCCTTGCGGTGCTACAGGGTCTCCTGTCCTAGGTTCAGGACCTGGAATGTATTTCCTATTTTTCCTCCTCCCGAATTTCTGGCAGCTGTTACTGCTTGGGGAATCAGTCCTATTGTAATTTGTTGCAAGAGCTGTGTCTCAAGTAAGATAGCGTTGTAGCAGTAAGGACTTCACCGTAACAGTAGATCTTCGAGAACAGCTATTGCAGCAGGTACCTTCCGCGCCCACTTTCCCTTTTGGAGGAGGCATGGCTTTGTTCTTACATGTTGGGATTTTCATTCCTTATTTCTTCTGACGGTGGATCCTCGGCTCCATTCTGATGTCATCCTGCGGCCGGGAGTCTCCGGCAGGAGAACTGGGGAATCTGGCGGGACCACCCCCTTATGTACCACGCCTGATGTCGGAGGCGGGACCAATGTCGGGGGCGGACCCCGCTGAAGATAGCTAGCTAGAATTTTTCCGTGGGGTCCTGACACCTACCAGCTTCAGTCCTAATGGTGTAACCTGCTGCAAGAGCTGTTCTCGAAGATCTACTGTTACGGTAAGTCCTTACATAACTGTACTTTCTTTAGACATCAGCTTTACTGCTAGGGATCCTGTGTGCCTTAACCTGGCCACAGATCTGGCGATTTCTGTAACCTTAACAGTTCTTCAGAAATCCTCTGTTCTGCAAGTGATCCAGCATGCCTTGACTAGGCCATGGACCTCACAATTTATGGAACCTAAACAATTATTCAGAAATACGCTGTACTGCAAGGGACCCAGAGTACCTTGACCAGGCCATGGACCCCTTGCATTCTGGAACCTAAACAGTTCTTCAGAAATCTTATGTACTGCAAGAGATCATGGATGCCTTGACCAGGGCATGGTCCACTCAATCTCTTGTACCTAATCATTTTTTCAGAAATCCTCTCTACCGCAAGGGATCCAGCGTGCATTGACCAGGCCATGGACCACTCTGTTTCTGGAACCTAAACAGTTTTTCAGAAACCCTCTGTACTGCAAGGGATACAGCATGCCTTGACCAGGCCACAAACCCCTTGATTTCTGTAACCTAAACATTTTTTCAGGAATGCCCTGTACTGAAAGGTATCCAGTGTGCCTTGATCAGGCCACAGTCCCCTTGAATTCTGGATCCTAAACAGTTCTACAGAAATCCTCTGTACTGCTTGGGATCCAGGATTCCTTGACCAGGCCATGGACCCTATGATTTCTGGAACCTAAACATCTTTTCAGAAATCCTCTGTACTGCAAGAGATAAAGCATTCCTTGATGAGGCCATGTACCCTGCAATTTCTGGAACCAAAACAGCTTTTCAGAAATCATCTGTACAGCAAGAGATGCATCATGCCCTGACCAGGACATGGACTCCTAGATTTCTGTAACCTGAACAGCTTTTCAGAAATCCTCTGTACTGCACCAGATCCAGCTTGCCATGACCAGGCCATGGACCCCTCAATTTCTGAAGCCTAAACAGCTTTTCAGAAATCCTCTGTACTGCAAGGGATCCAGCATGCCTTCAGCATGTCATGGACCCCTCGATTTCTGGAATCCATTCATTTTTTCAGAAATCCTCTGTACTGCAAGGGATCCACTGTGCCTTCACCTGGGCACAGACCCCATCATTTCTGGAACCTAAACAGTTTTTCAGAAATCTTATGTACTGCAAGGGATCCTACGTGATGAGACCAGGTCAAGGACACCGAGATTTCTGGAACACAAACAGTTCTTCAGAAATCCTTTGTACTGCATGGGATCAAGTGTGCCTTGACCAGGCCTTGGACCCAATGATTTCTGGAACATAAATAGTTCTTCAGAAATCCTCTGTTCTGCAAGGGATCCAGAACACCTAGACCAAGCCATGGATCCCGTGATTTGTGGAACCTAAGCAGTTCATCTGAAATCCTCTGTACTGCAAGGCATCCAGCATCTCTTCAACAGAAAATGCACACCACAGTTTCTGGAATCTAAACAGTTCTTCAGAAATCATCTTTACTGCAAGGGATCAAGTAAGCCTTGACTAGACCTCAGACCCCACCATTTCTGGAACCAAAACAGTTCTTCAGTCATCAGCTTTAGTGCTAGGGATCCAGCGTGCCTTGACCAGGCCACAAATCTTGTGATTTCTGTAACCTAAACAGTTCTTCAGAAATCCTCTGTCCTGCAAGGGATCCAGGGTGCCCTGATCAGGCCATGGAAGCCTCAATTTCTGGAACCTAAACAGTTCTTCAGAAATCCTCTGTACTGCAAAAGATCTAGTGTGTCTTCACCAGGGCACAGAAACCTCAATTTCTGGAACCTATACAGTTCTTCAGAAATCCTCTGTACTGCAAGGGGTCATGTGTGCTATGACCCACCCTCGGACCCTGCGATTTCTGGAACATAAACAGTTCTTCAGAAATCCTCTATACTGCAAGGGATCCAGCGTGCCTTGACCAGGCCAAGGACTCCAAGATTTCTGAAACCTAAACAGCTTTTGAGAAATCCTGTGCACTGCAAGGGATCCACCGTGCCTGGACCAGGCAACGCACCCCTCAGTTTCTGGAACCTAAACAGTTTTTCAGAAATCCTCTCTACTGCAAGGAATCCAGCGTGCCTTCACCAGAGCACAGACTCCATTGTTTCTGGAACCTAAACAGTTCTTCAGAAATCCACTGTACTACAAGGGATCCAATACACCTTGACCATGACATGGACCCCGTGGTTTCTGGAACCTAAGCAGTTTTTCAGAAATCCTCTCTACTGCAAGGCATCCAGAGTGCATTCACCAGACCATGGACACTGCGGTTTCTGAAAGCTAAACAGTTCTTCTGAAATGGTCTTTACTGCAAGGGATCACATGTGTCTTGTCTACACCTCGAACCATGCGATTTCTGGAACCTAAACTGTTCTTCATACATCAGCTTTACTGTTAGGGTTCCAGTGTGCCTTAACCAGTCCAAAGATCTTGCGGTTTCTGTAACCTAAACAGTTCTTAAGAAATCCTCCTTAATTGAAGGGATCCTGTGTGTCTTCACCAGGCCACAGACACTGTGATTTCTGGAACATAAACAGTTCTTCAGAAATCTTCTGTACTGCAAGGGATCCAGCGTGCCTTGACCAGGCCGTGGATCCCGCTGTTTCTGGAACCTGGACAGTTTTTCAGAAATCCTATGTACCGCATGGGATCTAGCTTGCCTTGAGCAGGCCACAGACCCCTCGATTTCTGGAACCTAAGCAGTTTTTTGGAAATCTACTCTACTGCAAGGGATCCAGCATGCCTTCACCAGAGCACAGACCCCTCGGTTTGTGGAACCTAAACAGTTCTTCAGAAATCCTGTGTACTACAAGGGATCCAGAACGCCTTGACCAGGCCATTGACACCTCAGTTTATGGAACCTAAACAATCTTTCAGAAATGCTCTGTACTACAAGGGATCCAGAACACCTTGACCAAGCCATAGGCCCTGTGGTGTCAGGAACCTAAACAGTACATCAGAAATCCTCTGTACTGCAAGCCATCCAGCTTGCCTTCACCAGGCCATGGACACCATAATTTTTGGAACCTAAACAGTTCATCAGAAATCCTCTGTACTGCAAGGGATCCAGTGTGCCTTCACCAGGGCACAGACCCCACAGTTTATGGAGCCTAAACAGTTCTTCAGAAATCCTCTGTTCTGCAAGGGATCCAGCATGCCTTGACCAGTCCATGGGTCTCTGGAACCTAAAGTATTTTTCAGAAATACTAGGTACCACATAGGATCCAGCATGCCTTGAGAAGGCCACAGACTCCTTGATTTCTGGAACCTAAACAGTTTTTCAGAAATCTACTCTACTGCAAAGGAAACAGCGTGCCTTCACCAGAGCACAGACCCCATGGTTTCTGAAACATAAACACTTCTTCAGAAATCCTCTGTACTACAAGGGATCCAGAACATCTTAACCTGGCCATGGACCCCGTGGTTTCTGGAACCTAAACAGTTTTTCAGAAATCCGCTGTACTGCTAGGGATCCAGCGTGTCTTGACCAGGCCATGGACCCCTTGAATTCTGGAACATAAACAGTTCTTCAGAAATCTTATGTACTGCAAGAGATCCTACATGCCTTGACCAGGGCATGGTCCACTCAATTTCTTGCAGCTAACCATTTTTTCAGAAATCCTCTGTACTGCAAGGGATCCAGCATGCCTTGACTAGGCCACAGACCCCTCTGTTTCTGGAACCTAAACAGTTTTTCCAGAATCCTCTGTACTGCAAGGGATGCAGCATACCTTGAACAGGCCACAGACCACTTGATTTCTGGAACCTAAACATTTCTTCAGGAATGCCCTGTACTGAAAGGTATCCAGTCTGCCTTGATCAGGCCATGGACCTCTTGAATTCTGGACCCTAAACAGTTCCACAGAAATCCTCTGTACTGCAAGGGATCCAGCATTCCTTAACCAGGCCATGGACCCCATGATTTCTGGTACCTAAACATCTTTTCAGAAATCCTCTGTAGTACAAGGGATGAAGCATTCCTTGATGAAGCCACGGACCCTGCAATTTCTGGAACCTAAACAGCATTTCAGAAATCATCTCTACAGCAAGGAATGCAGCATGCCCTGACAAGGATATGGAACCCTAGAATACTGGAACCTTAATAGCTTTTCAGAAATCCTATGTAATGCATGGGATCCAGCTTGCCTTGACCAGGCCATGGACCCCTCGATTTCTGAAACCTAAACAGCTTTTTAGAAATCCTCTGCACTGCAAGGGATCCACTGTGCCTTCACTTGGTCACAGACCCCATCATTTCTGGAACCTAAACAGATTTCAGAAATCTTATGTACTGAAAGGGATCCTGCGTGACATGACCAGGTCACGGACACCGTGATTTCTGGAAGATAAACAGTTCTTCAGAAATACTGTGTACTTGCAAGGGATCCAGTGTGCCTTGACCAGGCTATAGACCTCACGGTTTCTGGAACCTAAAATGTTCTTCAGAAATCCTCTGTCCTGCTAAAGATCCAGTGTGCCTTGACCAGGCCATGGACACCTCAGTTTCTGGAACCTAAACAATTCTTCAGAAATCCTCTGTACTGCAAGGGATCCAGAGTGTATTCACCAGGGCACTGACCCTGCAGTTTCTTGAACCTAAACAGTTCTTCAGAAATCATCTGTAGTGTAAGGGATCAAGTGTGCCTTGACCAGGCATTGGATCCCACAATTTCTGGAACATAAACATTTCTTCAGAAATCCACTCTCCTGCAAGGGATCCAGAATGCCTTGACCAAGCCATGGACACTGTGGTTTCTGGAATCTAAGCATTTCTTTAGAAATCCTCTGTACTGCAATGCATCCAGCGTGACTTCACCAGACCATGGACACCGCACTTTCTGTAACCTAAACAGTTCTGCAGAATTGGTCTTTACTGCAAGGGATCAAGTGTGCCTTGACCAGACCTCAGACTCTGTGATTTCTGGAACCTGAGCAGTTCTTTAGACATCAGCTTTACTGCTAGGGGTCCAGCGTGCCTTGACCAGGCCACAGATCTCATGATTTCTGTAACCTAAATAGTTCTTCAGAAATCCCCTTTACTGCAAAGGATCCAGTGCCTTCACCAGGCCACAGATACCACGATTTCTGGAACATAAACAGTTCTTCAGAAATCCTCTGTACTGCAAGGGATCCAGTATGCCTTGACCAGGCCATGGATCCCGCTGTTTCTGGGACCTAAAGAGTTTTTCAGAAATCCTCTGTACCGCACGGGATCCAGCATGCCTTGAGCAGGCCACAGACGCCTCGATTTCTGGAACCTAAACAGTTTTTCAGAAATCTACTCTACTTCAAGGGATGCAGCTGCCTTCACCACAGCACAGATCCCACAGTTTCTGGAACCTAAACAATTCTTCAGAAATCCTCTGCAGTATAAGGGATCCAGAATGCCTTGACCAGCCATGGACTCCGTGGTTTCTGGAATCTAAACAGTACATCGGAAATCCTCTGTACTGTAAGGCATCCAGCTTGCTTTCACCATGCCATGCACACTGCAGTTTCTGGAACCTAAACAGTTCATCAGAAATACTCTGTACTGCAAGGGATCCAGTGTGCCTTCACTATGGCAAAGACCCTGCAGTTTATGGAATCTTAACAGTTCTTCAGAAATCCTCTGTACTGCAAGGAATCCAGAATGCATTGACCAAGCCATGGACCCTGGGCTTTCTGGAACCTAAATAGTACATCAGAAATCCTCTGTACTGTAAGGCATCCAGTTTGCCTTCACCAAGCCATGCACACTGTGGTTTCTGGAAGCTAAACAGTTCATCATAAATACTCTGTACTGCAAGGGATCCAGTGTGCTTTCACCAGGGCACAGACCCCTCAGTTTATGAAACCTTAACAGTTCTTCAGAAATCCTCAGTTCTGCAAGGGATCTAGCTTGCCTTGACCAGGCCATGAACCCCACAGTTTCTGGACTCTAAAGAGTGTTTTCAGAAATCCTCGGTACTGCACGGGATCCAGCATGCCTTGAGCAGGCCACAGACCCCTCGATTTCTGGAACCTAAACAGTTTTACAGAAATCCTCTCTACTGCAAGGGATCCAGCATGCCTTCACCAGAGCACAGACCCCTCAGTTTCTGGAACATAAACAGTTCTTCAGAAATCCTGTGTACTGCATGGGATCCTGCATGCCCTGACCAGGCCATGGACCCCATAGTTTCTTGAACCTAAACAGTTCTTCAGAAATCCTCTTTCCTGCAAGGGATCCAGACTGCCTTGACCAGGCCATGGAAGCCTCAGTTTCTGGAACCTAAACAGTTCTTAAGAAATCCTCTGTACTGCAAGGGATCCAGAGTGTCTTCTCCAGGGCACAGACCCCGCAGTATCTGGAACATAAACAGTTCTTCAGAAATCCTCTGTAGTGCATTGGATCCAGCGTGCCTTGACCAGGCCACGGACTCCCTGATTTCTGAAACCTAAACAGCTTTTGAGAAATCCTCTGTACAGCAAGGGATCCACAATGCCTGGACCAGGCAACGGACCCCTCAATTTCTGGAACCTTAACAGTTTTTCAGAAATCTTCTCTACTGCAAGGGATCCAGCATGCCTTCACCAGAGGACAGACCCCATGGTTTCTGGAACCTAAACAGTTCTTCAGAAATCCTCTGTACTACAAGGGATCCAGAACACCTTCACCAGGCCATGGACCCCACTGTTTCTGAAACCTAAACAGTTCTTCAGAAATCCTCTGTCCTGCAAGGGATCCAGCATGCCTTAACCAGGCCATAGATGCCTCAGTTTCTGGAACCTAAGCAGTTCTTCAGAAATCCTCTGTACTGCAAGGGATACAGAGTGTCTTTATGAGGGCACAGTCTCCGCGATTTCTGGAACATAAACAGTTCTTCAGAAATCTTCTGTACTACAAGGGATCCAGCTTGCCTTGAGCAGGCCCCAGACCCCTTGATTTCTGGAACCTTAACAGTTTTTCAGAAAGCTTCTCTACTGCAAGGAATGCAATGTGCCTTCACTAGAGCACAGACCCCACATTTTCTGGAACCTAAACAGTTCTTCAGAGATCTGGTGTACTGCAAGAGATGAAGCGTTCCTTGATGTAGCCACAGACCCTGCAATTTCTGGAACCTAAACAGCATTTCAGAAATTATTTCTACAGCAAGGAATGCAGCATGCCCTGACAAGGATATGGAACCCTAGAATACTGGAACCTAAACAGCTTTTCAGAAATCCTATGTAATGCACGGGATCCAGCTTGCCTTGACCAGGCCATGGACCCCTCGATTTCTGAAACCTAAACAGCTTTTCAGAAATCAACTGCATTACAAGGGATCCACTGTGCCTTCACTCTGGGCACACAGACCCCATCATTTCTGGAACCTAAACAGATTTCAGAAATCTTAGGTACTGCAAGGGATCCTCTGTGCCGTAACCAGGCCATGGACCTCACGGTTTCTGGAACCTAAACAGTTCTTCAGAAATCCTCTGTCCTACAAAAGATCCAGTGTGCCTTGACCAGGCCATGGACACCTCAGTTTCTGGAACCTAAACAATTCTTCAGAAATCATCTGTACTGTAAGGGATCAAGTGTGCCTTGACCAGGCATTGGATCCCGCAATTTCTGGAACATAAACATTTCTTCAGAAATCCTCTCTCCTGCAAGGGATCCAGAATGCCTTGACCAAGCCATGGACACCGTGGTTTCTGGAATCTAAGCAGTTCTTTACAAATCCTCTGTACTGCAAGGGATCCAGAGTGTCTTTACCAGGGCATAGACCCCAGGGTTTCTGGAACCTAAACAGTTCTTCAGAAATCCTCAGTAGTGCATGGGACAAAGTGTGCCTTGACCTGGCCTCATACCCCACGATTTCTGGAACATAAACAGTTCTTCAGAAACTCTCTGTACGAAGAGATCCAGTAACACCTTGAACGAGCCACAGACCCCGTGGTATCTGGAACTTAAGCAGTTCATCAGATATTCTCTGTACAGCAAGGCATCCAGCATACTTTCACCAGACCATGCAACACCGCGGTTTCTGGAACCTAAACAATTCTTGAGAAATCATCTTTACTGCAAGGGATCAAGTGTGCCTTGACTAGACCTCAGACCCCGTGACTTCTGGAACCTAAACAGATCTTCAGACATCAGCTTTAGTGCTAGGGATCCAGCGTGCCTTGACCAGGCCACAGATCTCGCAATTTCTGTAACGTAAACAGTTCTTCAGAAATCATCTGTACTGTAAGGGATCCAGTGTGCCTTCACCAGATCACAGACATGTGATTTCTGGAACATAAACAGTTCTTCAGAAATCCACTGTACTGCAAGGAATCCAGCATGCCTTGATCAGGCAATGGATCCTGCTGTTCCAGGAACCAAAAGAGTTTTTCAGAAATCCTCTATTCCACACGGTATCCAGCATGCCTTGTACAGGCCACACAACCCTCGATTTATGGAACCTAAACAGTTTTTCAGAAATCTACTCTACTGCAAGGGATGCAGCGTTCCTTCACCAGAGCACAGACCCCACGGTTTCTGGAACCTAAACAGTTCTTCAGAAATTCTCTGTACTACAAGGGATCCAGAATGCCTTCACCAGGC
Source organism: Neoceratodus forsteri (assembly GCA_016271365.2). Taxonomy (NCBI): domain Eukaryota; kingdom Metazoa; phylum Chordata; order Ceratodontiformes; family Ceratodontidae; genus Neoceratodus; species Neoceratodus forsteri. The sequence goes on from CM028133.1 coordinate 376,246,860, forward strand.
CATGGACCCTGCTGTTTCCGGAACCTAGAGAGTTTTTCAGAAATCCTCAGTACCTGCACGGGATTCAACATGCCTTGAGCAGGACGACAGACCCTCGATTTCTGGAACCTAAACAGTTGTTCAGAAATCCTGTGTTCTGCAAAGGATCCATGTCATGACCAGGCCTTGCACCCAGTGGTTTCTTGAACCTAAACAGTTCTTCAGAAATCCTCCTGTTCTGCAGGGATCCAGGTGCCCTGACTCAGGCCATGGAAGCTACAATTCTGGAACTGAAACAGTCTTCAGAAATTCTCTGGGTACTGCAAGAGATCTAGAGTGTCTTCACCAGGGCACAGACCTCCAATTTCCTGGAACCTATACAGTTCTTCAGAAATCCTCTTTACTGCAAGGGTCATGTGCCATGACCCACCCTCGACCTCTAAGTGATTTCTGGAACATAAACAGTTCTTCAGAAATCCTCTATACTGCAGTGATCCAGTGTGCTCCTTGATCAGGCTAAGGACTCCAAGATTTCTGAAACCTGAACAGCTTTTGAGAAATCCTGTGCACTGCAAGGGATCCACCGTGCCTGGACCAGGCAACGCACCCCAGTTTCTGGAACCTAAACAGTTTTTCAGAATTCTCTCTGATTGCAGCGATCTAGCGTGCCTTCACCCAGAGCACAGATTCCATTGTTTCTGGAACCTAAACAGTTCTTCAGAAATCCACTGTACTATGAGGATCCAATACACCTTGACCATGACCTATTGACCTGGTTTCTGGAACCTAAGCAGTTTTTCAGAAATTCTCTTACTGTAAGGCATCCAGAGTGCATTCACCAGACCATGGACACTGTGGTTTCTGGAAAGCTAAACAGTTCTTCTGAAATGGTCTTTACTGCAGGGATCACATGTGCCTTGTCTACACCTCGAACCATGCTGCTTCTGGAACCTAAACTGTTCTTCATTCATCAGCTTTACTGTTAGGGTTCCAGTGTGTCTTAACCAGTCAAAAAGATCTTGGCGGTTTCTGTAACCCAAACAGTTCTTAAGAAATGCCTCCTTAATGGAAGGATCCTCTGTGCCTTCACTAGGCTGACAGATATCTTGCATTTCTGGAATATAAACAGTTCTTCAGAAATCTTTTACTGCATGGATCCAGCGTGTTCTGATCAGGCCGTGGATCCCACTGTTTCTGGAACCTGAACAGTTTTTCAGAAATCCTCTGTACCGCATGGGATCTAGCTTGCCTTGAGCAGGCCACAGACCCCTCGATTTCTGGAACCTAAGCAGTTTTTTGGAAATCTACTCTACTGCAAGGGATCCAGCATGCCTTCACCAGAGCACAGACCCCTCGGTTTGTGGAACCTAAACAGTTCTTCAGAAATCCTGTGTACTACAAGGGATCCAGAACTCCTTGACCAGGCCATTGACACCTCAGTTTATTGAACCTAAACAATCTTTCAGAAATGCTCTGTACTACAAGGGATCCAGAACACCTTGACCAAGCCATGGGCCCTGTGGTGTCAGGAACCTAAACAGTACATCAGAAATCCTCTGTACTGCAAGCCATCCAGCTTGCCTTCACCAGGCCATGGACACCATAATTTTTGGAACCTAAACAGTTCATCAGAAATCCTCTGTACTGCAAGGGATCCAGTGTGCCTTCACCAGGGCACAGACCCCACAGTTTATGGAGCCTTAACAGTTCTTCAGAAATCCTCTGTTCTGCAAGGGATCCAGCATGCCTTGACCAGTCCATGGGTCTCTGGAACATAAAGTATTTTTCAGAAATACTAGGTACCACACGGGATCCAGCATGCCTTGAGGAGGCCACAGACTCCTTGATTTCTGGAACCTAAACAGTTTTTCAGAAATCTACTCTACTGCTAATGAAACAGCGTGCCTTCACCAGAGCACAGACCCCATGGTTTCTGAAACATAAACACTTCTTCAGAAATCCTCTGTACTACAAGGGATCCAGAACATCTTAACCTGGCCATGGACCCCGTGGTTTCTGGAACCTAAACAGTTTTTCAGAAATCCGTTGTACTGCTAGGGATCCAGCGTGTCTAGACCAGGCCATGGACCCCTTGAATTCTGGAACATAAACAGTTCTTCAGAAATCTTATGTACTGCAAGAGATCCTACATGCCTTTGACCAGGGCATGGTCCACTCAACTTCTTGCAGCTAACCATTTTTTCAGAAATCCTCTGTACTGCAAGGGATCCAGCATGCCTTGACTGAGGCCACAGACCCTCTGTTTCTGAACCTAAACAGTTTTTCCAGAATCCTCTGTACTGCAAGGGATGCAGCATACCTTGAACAGGCCACAGACCACTTGATTTCTGGAACTAAACATTTCTTCAGGAATGCCCTGTACTGAAAAGCATCAGTCTGCCTTGATCAGGCCATGGACCTCTTGAATTCTGGACCCTAAACAGTTCCATAGAAATCCTCTGTACTGCAAGGGATCCAGCATTCCTAACCAGGCCATGGACCCATGTTTGCTTTGGTACCTAAACATCTTTCAGAAATCCTTTTTAGTACAAGGATGAAGCATTCTTGATGAAGCCACGACCCTGCAATTTCTGGAACCTAAACAGCATTTCAGAAATCATCTCACAGCAAGGAATGCAGCATGCCCTGACAAGGATATGGAACCCTAGAATACTGAACCTTAATAGCTTTTCAGAACTCTATGTAATGCACGGGATCCAGCTTGTTCCTTGACCAGGCCATGGACCTCGATTTCTGGAAACCCAAACAGCTTTTAGAAACTCTTCTGCACCGTAAGGGATCCACTGTGCCTTCACTCTGGTCACAGACCCCATCATTTCTGGAACCTAAACAGATTTCAGAAATCTTATGTACTGAAAGGGATCCTGCGTGCCATGACCAGGTCATGGACACCGTGATTTCTGGAAGATAAACAGTTCTTCAGAAATACTGTGTACTTGCAAGGGATCCAGTGTGCCTTGACCAGGCTATGGACCTCACGGTTTCTGGAACCTAAAATGTTCTTCAGAAATCCTCTGTCCTGCAAAAGATCCAGTGTGCCTTGACCAGGCCATGGACACCTCAGTTTCTGGAACCTAAACAATTCTTCAGAAATCCTCTGTACTGCAAGGGATCCAGAGTGTATTCACCAGGGCACTGACCCTGCAGTTTCTTGAACCTAAACAGTTCTTCAGAAATCATCTGTAGTGTAAGGGATCAAGTGTGCCTTGACCAGGCATTGGATCCCACAATTTTTGGAACATAAACATTTCTTCAGAAATCCACTCTCCCGTAAGGGATCCAGAATGCCTTGACCAAGCCATGGACACTGTGGTTTCTGGAATCTAAGCATTTCTTTAGAAATCCTCTGTACTGCAATGCATCCAGCGTGACTTCACCAGACCATGGACACCGCACTTTCTGTAACCTCAACAGTTCTGCAGAATTGGTCTTTACTACAAGGGATCAAGTGTGCCTTGACCAGACCTCAGACTCTGTGATTTCTGGAACCTGAGCAGTTCTTTAGACATCAGCTTTACTGCTAGGGGTCCAGCGTGCCTTGACCAGGCCACAGATCTCATGATTTCTGTAACCTAAATAGTTCTTCAGAAATCCCCTTTACTGCAAAGGATCCAGTGCCTTCACCAGGCCACAGATACCACAATTTCTGGAACATAAACAGTTCTTCAGAAATCCTCTGTACTGCAAGGGATCCAGTATGCCTTGACCAGGCCATGGATCCCGCTGTTTCTGGGACCTAAAGAGTTTTTCAGAAATCCTCTGTACCGCACGGGATCCAGCATGCCTTGAGCAGGCCACAGATCGCCTCGATTTCTGGAACCTAAACAGTTTTTCAGAAATCTACTCTACTTCAAGGGATGCAGCTGCCTTCACCACAGCACAGATCCCACAGTTTCTGGAACCTAAACAATTCTTCAGAAATCCTCTGCAGTATAAGGGATCCAGAATGCCTTGACCAGCCATGGACTCCGTGGTTTCTGGAATCTAAACAGTACATCAGAAATCCTCTGTACTGTAGGGCATCCAGCTTGCTTTCACCATGCCATGCACACTGCAGTTTCTGGAACCTAAACAGTTCATCAGAAATACTCTGTACTGCAAGGGATCCAGTGTGCCTTCACCTGGGCTCAGACCCCGCAGTTTATGGAACCTTAACAGTTCTTTAGAAATGCTCTAATCTGCACAGGATCCAGAATGCCTTGACCAGGCCATGGGCTCCATGGTTTCTGGAATCTAAACAGTGCATCAGAAATCCTTTGTGCTGCAAGGCATCCAGCTTGTCTACGCCAGGCCATGGGCACTGCAGTTTCTGAAAGCTAAACAGTTCATCAGATATCCTCTGTACTGCAAGGGATCCAGTGTGCCTTCACTATGGCAAAGACCCTGCAGTTTATGGAATCTTAACAGTTCTTCAGAAATCCTCTGTACTACAAGGAATCCAGAATGCATTGACCAAGCCATGGACCCTGGGCTTTCTGGAACCTAAATAGTACATCAGAAATCCTCTGTACTGTAAGGCATCCAGTTTGCCTTCACTCAGCCATGCACTCTGTGGTTTCTGGAAGCAAACAGTTCATCATAAATGACTGTGTACCAAGTGATCCAGTGTAAGCTTTCACCAGGGCACAGACCCCTCAGTTTATGAAACCTTACCAGTTCTTCAGAAATCCTTCAGTTCTGCAAGGGGACTTAGCTTTCGTTGACCTAGGCCATGAACCCCACAGTTTCTGGACCTCAGCAGTGTTTTCAGAAATCCTCGGCACTGCATGGGATCCAGCATGCCTTGAGCAGGCCACAGACCCCGGATTTCTGGAATCTAAACAGTTTACAGAAATCCTCTCTACTGCAAGGGATCCAGCATGCTTCACCAGAGCACAGACCCTCAGTTTCTGGAACATAAACAGTTCTTTCAGAAATCCTGTGTGACGTATGGGATCCTGCATGCCGTGACCAGGCCATGGACCCCATAGTTTCTTGAACTCCAACAGTTCTTCTCAGGAACTTTTCCTGCAAGGATCCAGACTGCCTTGACCAGGCCATGGAAGCCTCTAGTTTCTGGACCCTAAACAGTTCTTAAGAAATCCTCTGTACTGCAAGGGATCCAGAGTGTTCTTCCAGGGCACAGACCCCGGTAGTGATCTGGAACATAACCAGTTCTTCAGAAATCCTCTGTAGTGCATTGATCCAGCGTTCCTTTTGATCACACTGACTCCCTGATTTCTGAAACTCAAACAGCTTTTGAGAAATCCTTTATGCGAGCAGTGATCCACAATGCCTGGACCAGGCAACGGACTCTCTCAATTTCTGGAACCTAACAGTTTTTCAGAAATCTTCCTACTGCAAGGATCCAGCATGCCTTCACCAGAGGACAGACCCCATGGTTTCTTGAACCTAAACAGTTCTTCAGAAATCCTTGTACCAAGGGGATCCAGAACACTTCACTCGAGGCCATGGACCCCACTGTTTCTGAAACCTAAACAGTTCTTCAGAAATCTCTGTCCTGCAAGGATCCAGCATGCCTTAACCAGGCCATAGATGCCTCAGTTTCTGGAACTGAAGCAGTTCTTCAGAAATCTCTGTACTGCAAGGGATACAGAGTGTCTTTGCTGAGGGCACAGTCTTCGTGATTTCTGGAACATAAACAGTTCTTCTGGAAGTCCTCTCACTACAAGGGATCCAGCTTGCCTTGAGCAGGCCCCAGACCCCTTGATTTCTGGAACCTAATGTTGTTTTCAGAAAGCTTCTCACTGCAAGGAATGCAATGTGCCTTCACTAGAGCACAGACCCTACATTTTCTGGAACCTAAACAGTTCTTCAGAGATCTGGTACTGCAAAGAGATGAAGTTGCCGTGATGAAGCATTAGGACCCTGCAATTCTGGAACCTAAACAGCATTTCAGAAATTATTTCTACTAGCAAGGAATGCAGCATGCCCTGACAAGGATATGGAACCCTAGAATACTGGAACCTAAACAGCTTTTTCAGAATCCCATGTAATGCATCGGATCCAGCTTGCCTTGACTAGGCCATGGACCCTCGATTTCTGAAACCTAAACAGCTTTTCAAAATCCACTGCACTACTAGGGGTCCACTGTGCCTTCACTTGGCACAGACCCCATCATTTCTGGAACCTAAACAGATTTTCCAGAAATTCTATTTACTGTAAGGGATCCTCGTGCTGTGACTAGGCCGTGGACCTCACTTGTTTGGAACCTAAACAGTTCTTCAGAAATCCTCTGTCCTAAAAGATCCAGTGTGCCTTGACCAGGCCATGGACACCTCTTGTTTCTTGAACCTAAACAATTCTTCCAGAAATCATCTGTACTGTAAGGGATCAAGTGTGCTTGACCAGGCATTGATCCTTGTACTTGGAACATAAACATTTCTTCAGAAATCCTCTCTCCTGCAAGGGATCCAGAATGCCTTGACCAAGCCATGGACACCGTGGTTTCTGGAATCTAAGCAGTTCTTTACAAATCCTCTGTACTGCAAGGGATCCAGAGTGTCTTTACCAGGGCATAGACCCCAGGGTTTCTGGAACCTAAACAGTTCTTCAGAAATCCTCAGTAGTGCATGGGACAAAGTGTGCCTTGACCTGGCCTCATACCCCACGATTTCTGGAACATAAACAGTTCTTCAGAAATCCTCTGTACTGCAAGAGATCCAGAACACCTTGAACAAGCCACAGACCCCATGGTATCTGGAACTTAAGCAGTTCATCAGATATTCTGTGTACAGCAAGGCATCCAGCATACTTTCACCAGACCATGCAACACCGCGGTTTCTGGAACCTAAACAATTCTTGAGAAATCATCTTTACTGCAAGGGATCAAGTGTGCCTTGACTAGACCTCAGACCCCGTGACTTCTGGAACCTAAACAGATCTTCAGACATCAGCTTTAGTGCTAGGGATCCAGCGTGCCTTGACCAGGCCACAGATCTCGCAATTTCTGTAACGTAAACAGTTCTTCAGAAATCATCTGTACTGTAAGGGATCCAGTGTGCCTTCACCAGATCACAGACATGTGATTTCTGGAACATAAACAGTTCTTCAGAAATCCACTGTACTGCAAGGAATCCAGCATGCCTTGATCAGGCAATGGATCCCGCTGTTCCAGGAACCAAAAGAGTTTTTCAGAAATCCTCTATTCCACACGGTATCCAGCATGCCTTGTACAGGCCACACAACCCTCGATTTATGGAACCTAAACAGTTTTTCAGAAATCTACTCTACTGCAAGGGATGCAGCGTTCCTTCACCAGAGCACAGACCCCACGGTTTCTGGAACCTAAACAGTTCTTCAGAAATTCTCTGTACTACAAGGGATCCAGAATGCCTTCACCAGGCCATGGACCCTGCTGTTTCTGGAACCTAGAGAGTTTTTCAGAACTCCTCAGTGATCGTTATCGGGATTCAACATGCCTTGAGCAGGACACAGACCCCTCGATTTCTGGAACCTAAACAGTTGTTCAGAAATCCTGTGTTCTGCAAAGGATCCAGTGTGCCATGACCAGGCCTTGCACCCAGTGGTTTCTTGAACCTAAACAGTTCTTCAGAAATCCTCTGTCCTGCAAGGGATCCAGGGTGCCCTGACCAGGCCATGGAAGCCTCAATTTCTGGAACCGAAACAGTTCTTCAGAAATTCTCTGTACTGCAAGAGATCTAGAGTGTCTTCACCAGGGCACAGACCCCTCAATTTCTGGAACCTATACAGTTCTTCAGAAATCCTCTGTAATGCAAGGGGTCATGTGTGCCATGACCCACCCTCGGTCCCTGCTATTTCTGGAACATAAACAGTTCTTCAGAAATCCTCTATACTGCAAGGGATCCAGTGTGCCTTGACCAGGCCAAGGACTCCAAGATTTCTGAAACCTGAACAGCTTTTGAGAAATCCTGTGCACTGCAAGGGATCCACCGTGCCTGGACCAGGCAACGCACCCCTCAGTTTCTGGAACCTAAACAGTTTTTCAGAAATCCTCTCTATTGCAAGGAATCCAGCGTGCCTTCACCAGAGCACAGATTCCATTGTTTCTGGAACCTAAACAGTTCTTCAGAAATCCACTGTACTACAAGGTGATCCACACCTTGACCATGACATGGACCCCGTGGTTTCTGGAACCTAAGTAGTTTTAGAAATCCTCTCTACTGCAAGCATCCAGAGTGCATTCACCAGACCATGGACATCATGTGTTTCTGGAAAGCTAAAACAGTTCTTCTGAAATGGTCTTTACTGCAAAGGATCACATGTGCCTTGTCTACACCTCGAACCATGCGATTTCTGGAACCTAAACTGTTCTTCATACATCAGCTTTACTGTTAGGGTTCCAGTGTGCCTTAACCAGTCAAAAGATCTTGCGGTTTCTGTAACCTAAACAGTTCTTAAGAAATCCTCCTTAATGGAAGGGATCCTCTGTGCCTTCACCAGGCCACAGACACTGCGATTTCTGGAACATAAACAGTTCTTCAGAAATCTTCTGTACTGCAAGAGATCCAGCGTGCCTTGACCAGGCCATGGATCCCACTGTTTCTGGAACCTGAACAGTTTTTCAGAAATCCTCTGTACCGTATGGGATCTAGCTTGCCTTGAGCAGGCCACAGACCCCTCGATTTCTGGAACCTAAGCAGTTTTTTGGAAATCTACTCTACTGCAAGGGATCCAGCATGCCTTCACCAGAGCACAGACCCCTCGGTTTGTGGAACCTAAACAGTTCTTCAGAAATCCTGTGTACTACAAGGGATCCAGAACTCCTTGACCAGGCCATTGACACCTCAGTTTATTGAACCTAAACAATCTTTCAGAAATGCTCTGTACTACAAGGGATCCAGAACACCTTGACCAAGCCATGGGCCCTGTGGTGTCAGGAACCTAAACAGTACATCAGAAATCCTCTGTACTGCAAGCCATCCAGCTTGCCTTCACCAGGCCATGGACACCATAATTTTTGGAACCTAAACAGTTCATCAGAAATCCTCTGTACTGCAAGGGATCCAGTGTGCCTTCACCAGGGCACAGACCCTACAGTTTATGGAGCCTTAACAGTTCTTCAGAAATCCTCTGTTCTGCAAGGATCCAGCATGCCTTGACCAGTCCATGGGTCTCTGGAACCCAAAGTATTTTTCTGGAAATACTAGGTACCACACGGATCCAGCATGCCTTGAGGAGGCCACTGAGACTCCTTGATTTCTGGAACCCAAACAGTTTTTCAGAAATCTACTTACTGCAATGAAACAGCGTGCCTTCACCAGAGCACAGACCCCATGGTTTCTGAAACATAAACACTTCTTCAGAAATCCTGTTTTACTAGGGATCCAGAACATCTTAACCTGGGCCATGGACCCCGTGGTTTCTGGAACCTAAACAGTTTTTCAGAAATCTGCTGTACTGCTGGGATCCAGGTGTCTTGACCAGGCCATGGACCCTTTGACTTCTGGAACATAAACAGTTCTTCAGAAATCTTATGTACTGTAAGAGATCCTACATGCCTTGACCAGGGCATGGTCCACTCAATTTCTTGCAGCTAACCATTTTTCAGAAATCCTCTGTACTGCAAGGGATCCAGTGCTTTGGACTAGGCCACAGACCCTCTGTTTCTGGAACCTAAACAGTTTTTCCAGAATCCTCTGTGCAAGGATGCAGCATACCTTGAACAGGCCTGACCACTTGATTTCTGGAACCCAAACATTTCTTCAGGAATGCCCTGTACTGAAAGGTATCCAGTCTGCCTTGATCAGGCCATGGACCTCTTGAATTCTGGACCCAAACAGTTCCACAGAAATCCTCTGTACTGCAAGGGATCCAGCATTTCTCTTAACCAGGCCATGGACCCCATGATTTCGGTACCTAAACATCTTTTCAGAAATCCTCTGTAGTACAAGGATGAAGCATTCCTTGATGAAGCTACTTGACCCCTGCAATTTGGAACCTAAACAGCATTTCAGAAATCATTCTACAGCAAGGAATGCAGCATGCCCTGACAAGGATATGGAACCCTAGAATACTGGAACCTTAATGGCTTTTCAGAAGTCTTGTAATGTCGCGGGATCCAGCTTTGCCTTGACCAGGCTGATGGACCCTCGATTTCTGGAAACCCAAACAGCTTTTTAGAATCCTCTGCACTGCAAGGATCCACTGTGCCTTCACTTGGTCACAGACCCCATCATTTCTGGAACCTAAAACAGATTTCAGAAATCTATGTACTGAAAGGGATCCTCTGCTGCCATGACCAGGTCACTGACACCGTGATTTCTGGAAGATAAACAGTTCTTCAGAAATACTGTGTCATTTGCAAGGATCCAGTGTGCCTTGACCAGGCTATGGACCTCACGGTTTCTGGAACCTAAAATGTTCTTCAGAAATCCTCTGTCCTGCAAAAGATCCAGTGTGCCTTGACCAGGCCATGGACACCTCAGTTTCTGGAACCTAAACAATTCTTCAGAAATCCTCTGTACTGCAAGGGATCCAGAGTGTATTCACCAGGGCACTGACCCTGCAGTTTCTTGAACCTAAACAGTTCTTCAGAAATCCTCTGTACTGTAAGGGATCAAGTGTGCCTTGACCAGGCATTGGATCCTGCAATTTCTGGAACATAAACAGTTCTTCAGAAATCCTCTCTCCTGCAAGGGATCCAGAATGCCTTGACCAAGCCATGAGCACTGTGGTTTCTGGAATCTAAGCAGTTCTTTAGAAATCCTCTGTACTGCAACGCATCCAGTGTGACTTCACCAGACCATGGACACCGCACTTTCTGTAACCTAAACAGTTCTGCAGAATTGGTCTTTACTGCAATGGATCAAGTGTTCCTTGACCAGACTTCAGACTCCACGATTTCTGGAACCTGAGCAGTTCTTTAGACATCAGCTTTACTGCTAGGGGGCCAGCGTGCCTTGACCAGGCCACAGATCTCGCGATTTCTGTAACCTAAATAGTTCTTCAGAAATCCTTCTTACTGCAAAGGATCCAGTTCCTTCACCAGGCCATCGGATACCGCGATTTCTGGGACCTAAAGAGTTTTTCAGAAATCCTCTGTACGGCAAGGGATCCAGTATGCCTTGACCAGGCCATGGATCCCACTGTTTCTGGGACCTAAAGAGTTTTTCAGAAATCTACTCTACTTCAAGGGATGCAGCGTGCCTTCACCACAGCACAGATCCCATGGTGCCTGGAACCTAAGTAATTCTTCAGAAATCCTCTGCACTATAAGGGATCCAGAACACCTTGACCAGGCCATGGACTCCATGGTTTCTGGAATCTAAACAGTACATCAGAAATCCTCTGTACTGTAAGGCATCCAGCTTGCTTTCACCATGCCATGCACACTGCAGTTTCTGGAACCTAAACAGTTCATCAGAAATACCTGTACTGCAAGGGATCCAGTGTGCCTTCACCTGGGCTCAGACCCTGCAGTTTATGGAACCTAAACAGTTCTTCCGAAATCCTCCATACTGCAAGGGATCCAGTGTGCCTTCAACAGGCCACGGACACCGCAATTTCTAGAAGATTAACAGTTCTTCAGAAATCCTCTGAACCGCAAGGGATCCAGTATGCCTTGACCAGGAAATGGATCCCGCTGTTTCTGGAACCTAAAGAGTTTTTCAGAAATACTCTGTACCGCACGGGATACAGCTTGCCTTGAGCAGGCCCCAGACCCCTTGATTTCTGGAACCTTAACAGTTTTTCAGAAAGCTACTCTACTGCAAGGAATGCAGCGTGCCTTCACCAGAGCACAGAACCTAAACAGTTCTTCAGAAATCCTCTGTCCTGCAAAAGATCCAGTGTGCCTTGACCAGGCCATGGACACCTCAGTTTCTGGAACCTAAACAATTCTTCAGAAATCCTCTGTACTGCAAGGGATCCAGAGTGTATTCACCAGGGCACTGACCCTGCAGTTTCTTGAACCTAAACAGTTCTTCAGAAATCATCTGTAGTGTAAGGGATCAAGTGTGCCTTGACCAGGCATTGGATCCCACAATTTCTGGATCATAAACATTTCTTCAGAAATCCACTCTCCTGCAAGGATCCAGGATGCCTTGACCAAGCCATGGACACTGTGGTTTCTGAATCTAAGCATTCTTTAGAAATCCTTGTGCTGGTATGCATCCAGTGTGACTTCACCAGACCATGGACACCGTGACTTGTAACCTAAACAGTTCTGTGAGAATTGGTCTTTACTGCAAGGGATCAAGTGCCTTGACCACCTCTAGACTCTGTGATTTCTGGAACCTGGAGCAGTCCTCAGACATCAGCTTACTGCTAGGGGGTCCAGGTGTGCCTTGACCAGGCCATAGATCCTGATGATTTCTGTAACCTAAATAGTTCTTCAGAAATCCTTTACTGCAAGGATCCAGTGCCTTCACCAGGTCCTTGTGTACCATGATTTCTGGAACATAAACAGTTCTTCAGAAATCCTCTGTACTGCAAGGGATCCAGTATGCCTTGACTCAGGGCCATGGATCCCGCTTGCTCTGGACCTAAAGAGTTTTCAGAAACTCTGTACCCCTGCGATGTGATCCAGCATGCCTTGAGCAGGCTGCATGCCTGATTTCTGGAACCTAAACAGTTTTTCAGAAATCTACTCTACTTCATGGTGTAGCCCGTTCACCACAGCACAGATCCCACAGTTTCTGGAACCTAAACAATTCTTCAGAAATCTCTGCAGTATAAGGGATCCAGAATGTCGACCAGCCATGACCTGTATTTGAATTCAAACAGTACATCAGAAACTCTCTGTACTGTATCCATTTGCTTTCACCATGCTATGCATACTGCAGTTTCTGAACCCCAAACAGTTCATCAGAAATACCTGTACTGCAGGATCCAGTGTGCTTCACCTGGGTGACTCCTGAGTTTATGGAACCTAACAGTTCTTAGAAATGCCTAATCTGCACAGGATCCAGAATGCCTTGACCCGGCCATGGGCTCCATGGTTTCTGAATCTAAATGAGTATCAGAAACTTTGTGTTGCAAGGCATCTAGTTTGTCTACGCTGGCCATGGGCATTGCAGTTTCGGAAAGCTAAACAGTTCATCAGATATCCTCTGTACTGCAAGGGATCCAGTGCCTCACTATGAAAGACCTCTGCAGTATGGAATCTTAATAGTTCTTCAAAATCTCTGTACTACAAGGAATCCAGAATGCATTGACCAAGCCATGGACTTGGGCTGGAACCCAAATAGTACATCAGGAACTCTGTACTGTAAGGCATCCAGTTTGTTTCACCAAGCCATGCACACTGTGGTTTTGAAGCAACAGTTCATCATAAATACTCTGTACTGCAAGGGATCCAGGTGCTTTCACCAGGCACATTCCCTCAGTATGAAACTCACAGTTCTTCAAATCCTCGTCTGCAAGGATCTAGCTTGTCTTACTACCATGAACCCCAGTTTTGGACCTAGAGTGTTTTCAGAAATCCCTTGTATTGCACGGGATCCAGTATGCCTGAGTAGGCTGTTAGACCCCGATTTCTGAACCCAAATAGTTTTAGAATCTTCTACTGCAAGGGATCCATATGCCTCACCAGAGCACAGACCTCAGTTTCTGGAACATAAACAGTTCTTCAGAGTCTTAGTACTGCATGGATCCTGTGTTCTGGATCAGGCCATGGACCCTATAGTTTTGAACCTAAACAGTTCTTCTAGAAATCTTCTTCCCGCAAGTGATCCAGACTGCCTTGACCAGGCCATGAAGCCCAGTTCGGAACCCACTGTTCTTAAGAACCTCTGTACTGCAAGGGATCCAGAGGTCTCTCCAGGGCAGACCCCGCAGTATCTGGAACATAAACAGTCTTCAGAAATCCTCTGTAGTGTATTGATCGTGCCTTGACCAACACGGACTTCTGATTTCGAAACCTCAACAGTTTTGAGAAACTTCTGCAGCAAGGATCCAAGTGCCTGACCAGGCAACGGACCCCAATTTCTGAACCTAACAGTTTTTCGAAATCTTCTCTATGCAAGGATCCATGCTCACCAGAGGACAGACTCTATGGTTTCTTGAACCTAAACAGTTCTTCAGAAACCTCTGTACCACAAGGATCCAGAACACTCTTCTCCGGGCCATGGACCCCACTGTTTCGAAACCCAACAGTTCTTCAGAAATCTCTTGTCCTGCAGGATCCACATGCTTAACCAGGCCATAGATGCCTCTAGTTTCTGAACCTAAGCAGTTCTGAAATCCTGTACTGCAAGGATGCAGAGTGTCTTTAGAGGCACAGTCTCGTGATTTCTGGAACATGTCTTCAGAAATCCCTACCAAGGGATCCGCTTGCCTTGAGTATTCCCCACCCCTTGATTTTGGAACCCACAGTTTTCAGCTTCTCTACTGCAAGGGTGCAATGTGCTCACTAGAGCACAGGCCCATTTTCTGAACCTAACAGTTCTTCAGATCTGGTACTGCAAGAGATGAAGCCTTATAGGCACAGACCTTGCAATTTCTGGAACCTAAACAGTATTTCAGAAATTATTTCTTGCAAGGAATGCAGTGTGCCCGATAAGGATTGGAACCCTAGAATACTGGAACCAAACAGCTTTTCAGAAATCCTATAATGCATCGGATCCAGCTTGTCTTTGACCAGGCTATGGTCTCTGATTTCTGAAACCTAAACAGCTTTTCAGAAATCAACTGCACTACAAGGATCCACTGTCTCACTTGGCACAGACCTCATCATTTGGAACCTAAACAGATTTAGAAATCTGTGTACTGCAAGGATCCTGTGCCATGACCAGCCATGGACCTCACGGGTTTCTAACCCAAACAGTTCTTCAGAAACTTCTGTCCTACAAAGATCCAGTGCCTTGACCAGGCCATGACACTCAGTTTCTGGAACCAAACAATTCTTCAGAAATCATCTGTACTGTAGGATGGTGTGCCTTGACTAGTGCATTGATCCCTGATTTTGAACATAAACATTTTTCAGAAACCTCTCTTACAAGGGATGAATGCCTTGACCAAGCCATGACACCGTGGTTTCTGGAATCTGGCGTTCTTACAATCCTCTGTACTAAGGGTCCAGATGTCTTACCAGGGCATAGACCCTGGGTTTTGAAATCAACAGTTTTTCAGAAACCTCAGTAGTGCTGGACAAAGTGTCTTGACCTGGCTCATACCCCACGATTTCTGAACATACCACCAGGAATCTTCTGTACTGTGAGATCCAGAACACCTGAAGAAGCCACAGACCTCGTGTCTTGAACTTAGCAGTTCATCGATATTCTGTACAGCAAGGCATCCGTATACTTTCACCAGACCATAACACCGGTTTCTAACCAACAATTCTGAGAAATCATCTCTACTGCAAGGGATCAGGTGCCTTGATAGACCTCACTGTGGACTCTGGAACCTAAACAGATCTCAGACATCAGCTTTAGTGCTAGGGATCCAGCTGCCTTGACCAGGCCACAGATCCGCACTCTGTAACGAATAGTTCTTCTGAAATATCTTACTGTGGTGATCCAGTGTGTCTCCAGACAGACATGTGATTTCTGGAACAACAGTTCTTCAGAAATCCACTGTACTGCAAGGAATCCAGCATGCCTTGATCAGGCACGATCCCGCTTGTTCCAGGAACCAAAAGAGTTTTCAGAAATCCTATTCCACACGTATCCAGCATGCCTTGTACAGGCTACAACCCTGGTATTTATGGAACCTAAACAGTTTTTCAGAAATCTACTCTACTGCAGTGATGCAGCTGCCTTCACCAGAGCAGGACCCCACGGTTTCTGAACCTAAACAGTTCTTCGAAATTCTGTACTATATGGGATCCAGAATGCCTCTACCGGCCATGGACCTGCTTTTCCTGAACTCAGAGTTTTTCAGAAACTCAGTACCGACGGGATTCAACATGCCTTGGAGACATGACCCCGATTTCTGAACCTAAACAGTTGTTCAGAAACTTGTTCCTGTGATCCAGTGTGTCATGACCAGGCCTGCACCCAGTGGTTTCTTGAACCTAAACAGTTCTTCAGAGTCCCCTGTCCTGTAAGTGATCCAGGGTGCCCTGACAGGCTATGAAGCCTCACTCTGGAACCGAAACAGTTCTTCGGAAATCTCTGCAAGAGATCTAGAGGTCTTCACCAGCATAGATCCCCAATTTCTGGAACCTACAGTTCTTCAGAAATCCTCTGTATTGTAAGGGGTCATGTGTGCCATGACCCACCTCGCCCGCATTTCTGGAACATAAACAGTTCTTCTGAAATCCTCTATACTGCAGGATCTGGTCTTGACCAGGCTAAGGACTCCAAGATTTCTGAAATCTGAACAGCTTTTAGAAATCCTGTGCACTGTATGATACACTGCTTGGACCAGGCAACGCACCCCTGGGTTTTCTGGAACCTAAACAGTTTTTCAGAAATCCTTCTATTGTAAGGAACTACGGTTTTCACCAGAGCACAGATTCCATTGTTTCTGGAACCCAAATAGTTCTTCAGAAATCCACTGTACTGCAAGGATCTAATACACCTGACCATGACATGGGCCTCGTGGTTTCTGGAACCTAAGAGTTTTTCAGAAATTCTCTACTGGAAGGTATCCAGAGTGCCTTCACCAGACCATGGACACTGTGGTTTCTGAAAGTAAACAGTTATTCTGAAATGGTCTTTACTGCAAGGGATCATATGTGCCTTGTTCATGCCGAACCATGTGATTTCTGGAACTAAACTGTCTTCATACATCAGTTTTACTGTTAGGTTCCAGTGTGCCTTAACCAGTCAAAAGATCTATGGTTCTGTAACCCAACAGTTCTTAAGAAATCCTCCATGAAGGGATCCCTGTGCCTTTCACCAGGCCACAGACACTCATTCTTTGGAACATAAACAGTTCTTCAGAAATCTTCTTTACTGGAGATCCAGCGTGTCTTGACCAGCCATGGATCCCACTGTTTCTGAACCTGAACAGTTTTTGGAAATCCTCTGTACCAAGGGATCTAGCTTGCTTGAGCAGGCGCCATAGCCTTCGATTTCTGAACCCAAGCAGTTTTTTGAATTCACTCACTGCAAGGATCCAGCAGCCTCTCCAGAGCACAGACCGTTTGTGGAACCTAAACAGTTCTTCAGAACCTGTGTACTACAAGGGATCCAGAACCCTGACCAGCTATTGACACCTCAGTTTATTGAACCTAAACAATCTTCAGAAATGCTCTGTACTACAAGGATCCAGGTTCCTTGACTAAGCCATGGGCCCTGTGGTGTCAGGAACCTAAACAGTACATCGAAATCCTCTGTACTGTGCCATCCAGCTTGTCTTCACCAGGCCATGGACACCATAATTTTGGAACCTAAAGAGTTCATCAGGAAATCCTCTGTACTGCAGGATCCAGTGTGTCTCACCAGGGCACAGACCCCATAGTTTATGGATTTTAACAGTTCTTCAGAACTCTGTTCTGCAAGGGATCCAGCATGCCTTGATTTGTCCATGGGTTCTGAACCTGAAGTATTTTCTGAAATACTAGGTACACGGGATCCAGTATGCCTGAGGAGGCCATAGACCTTGATTTTGAACCCAAACAGTTTTCAGAAATCTACTCACTAAAGGAAACAGGGTTTCACCAGAGCACAGACCTCATGGTTTCTGGAACATAAACACCTCTTCAGAAACTTGTACTACCATGGATCCTGAACATCTAACTGGCCAGGACCCTGTGGTTTCTGGAATGTAAACAGTTTTCAGAAACTGTACTGCTAGGGATCCAGGTTCTGACCAGGCTATAGACCCTTGAATTCTGGAACACAAATGTCTTAAATTTATGTGCAGCAAGTCTCAGCTCTGTACTTTTCCCAGTCAGATTGATTGCCAGTGTATTTGTAGTTGCCCCATGTTCTGTCCTGGAGGAGCATGAATGTTTGAGGAACGGTTCAACCATTTATGGCATTTTCCTGTACCCTGAAATTTTTTAATAGGAGCGTGCTTATTTGATGCCGACAAGAAGGCTTGAATGAAATATTCAAGAGCCTCATCAAGTGTTATAAAATATCTTTGCAATTTAGGATTTGTCTTACAGGACTCTTACATGGTTGGGGGTGGGTGGCTACACCACTGTTCTGTTCAGTTGTGTGCCACTGTGTACTCTCCCCAGTCACCTGTCTTGCACTCCTATGTCCATCAGGTATCATGGATGATAACGACAGGATTCAGGCACAATGCTTCACATGGAGGAGTTACATGTAATGGCATAGGCCTACAGGGCCAAGGAGGATGTCATGTCCTAGTGTAAGACCACGGATGCCTGGGTATGGCAGGCCTAAGATGAAATCACTGAGGAAGGATGAGATCACTGTGGAGGTAGATGCCATTGGCAGCTGAAACAGGCCTGTGGAAGCAATGAGACAGCTTCAGAGACATGAAGAGCACGCAAGTGAGATCATGGCAATAGAGCGCAGGCATACCATGGTGGAGCTCATGGGCATTGGCGCACACATATCCTGGTTTCTGTAGAGAACCATAGCATCCACTCTATGGCTCAGACAGCAGTGCCTGGTAGTGGCTATGAGCCAAGTCGGACCTGCCCAGCCATGTGAGACTGTCAGTTGTAACATCTCGTAGGTCATGCGTATGTCTGGGTGTCTGTAGGTATGGGTGCACGAATGCCAGTTTGGGGTAACACATTGGTGTAGGCCACTTACTACTGTTTCCCTGTCACCAGTGCATAGCCATCTCGTGTGCAGGTCCACAAACCATGAGCCATATGCTCTCTGGTTCTGGGATGTTTGTTCCCTGGGAGGGAGTGTGTGCTTGATGTTGCTGGGTAGTGTGTCCACTGGTGCTGAGTGTGTGTTCCCTGGTGTCGAGGTGTCTGCCTACTGGTGCTGGGTGTGTGTCCACTGGTTGTGGGGTGTGTACTCATTGGTGCTAGGTGTACGTACACAAGTGTGGAGGTGTGTGCATACTGGTGCTGGGTTAAGTACACTATGGTGCTGGGCCTGTGTTCTCACTGATGTATGGGTGTGCTGATACCTGCAGGGCATAGGTGATGCACTGCATGCACAACTAGGGTGACGTGGCACTGTGCGCGCCGGGCATGTATTCTGCCTTGGTCTCACACCGCTCCATCTGATAGTGCTATAACCCTCTCTCACCTCCCCTATAGCACAGCACATGGTGTTGGACACAGAGGAAGATGCCACAGGACCATCTTGGTGTGGGCGGCCTCTGACGCCTATCCGTCTGCTCCAGCCAGTGGTCAGCAGCAAGGGGGACATGGAAGATGATGACAATGAGACTTACCTTGACAGCTTGGAAGAGGTAGGCCTGCCACAGACTGGGAGGGACTGCTTTCTCCCTTTCCTAACTGCATACCACTGGCCCAGCCATTGTCCCCACATGGCTCAATGGTCACAGGTGTGCAGACCACAACTGACGCTGGCACAGCCACTGCTCTGCCACCCCAGGACACCAACCACAGCACGTCCATGGTCCTAACATCCCTGGCCAATACCACAGGGCCAGCCACCACTACGTTTCCCCATGATGCATTTTCCAGCATGACCACAGTCCTGCCTCCCCATGCCTGTCACAGGAGACTGGCCACAGCCACCGTGAAGCGCCCACCATGGTCTCCTGCACCTACCACAGTGCAGCCCCAGGCTATATAATGGCTGCAGGTACTGTCCAGCTCTGGCCCAATGGACAGTTCCTGGTGACAGAGGGACATGGCCGAGAAACAGCAGCTGCTGCAGTCCACTGTGGAGGCACAGAGTGTTGCACAGCAGGAGATAACATACCTCCGACACATGCTGCATGTCAGCACATGATGGTACTACATGACCTGTGTGCCTTTGTGTGGGAGGCTGCAACCGTGGTGGTAGGCACTGCGAGGGTCGTCCATAATCCCGCCTGTCCAGTAGGAGTAGCGCCACCCCACCCCACAACAGACACCATGGTGTACGCTGATACCACACAGTCCTAGATGAGTCCTTGAAGCAAATAATAAGAACTGTTTCAGTTTGAGACTAATCTGGGGGCTGGCAGTATAGCATAGAGTTTAGAGTAACAAACTGTGAATGAACTTGGTACCTCGAGTGGACAGACCCAAGTTTGATCCCCACAGCCTCCACTTGCATGCTCTGTAGTTCTGAGCAAGTAATTTAACCATCCCAGAGCTCCTGGGTTGCCCCTGAAAACAGGCATCTGTGCCTAGTGGGCCTTACCCACTTACCAAAGAATTCATTAAAATGAAAAGTACCAGGACGAGAATGTCCAGTATGCACAGGACTCCCAGATCACCAAGGACACCGGGCACACCAGGTCATGACCTGCTCTTCCTCAGGGGCTGTGCCCCAAGGGGCAGTGGCCAGGGGCAGAATTCACTGTACCCATGCTCCTCCTCATACCATGGCTGAGGTCCATCCCCAGCTGTACAGATGGCTGTGCAGACACAGCGTCATATCCGGGGTGGTGGTAGAGGACAGATGTAGGCTGTGCATAGCCACACCATACCAACATGGTTCCTGTCCCTTCCCCATTGTACCCGTAACTCTGTCAACTGCCCATGTGACATAGGCTGGGTGGTTGGGACCCTTGCATGGATGGCCTGCAGTACAGTGCACACCCACCTGGCAGGTGGGTATTCTGTGTTGCTCCCCACATGGCCTGTGTTTGTGTGTACTTCCATGTGAAATCCCCATGCATGGTGGGCTTATTATGCCATGCACCCCCAACAGCCCCAACTAGATGGCATGTACAGTATCTCTGTTAACACTCCATTAGGACCCCCTTCTAACATGGACTTCTGTTTGTGTGCGCTCTATTTCAACCCCCTCCACCCTTGCCTGGTAGAATTGCATTTGTGTATTGTCTGTCTTGTTACCCACCATCTAGCAAACTTCACTTTTTACACTGTTTTTGATCTTTGATATTACACTGTTTAACCATATTACAGTCTTCTGTGTGGTCTGTATTCAACCGCCCGCCATGTCCGAAGATGTCTGTTATGATGCAAGCTCTGTACTCCTGGGCCCTACTGACCATTCTAGGATCATGCCTGTCTTTGGGCTCTGAATTCAATGCAGGGTGTTCCTCTGTGTCTGGCATGCAGATCCCATGGTTGAGTGCTAGGTTGTATAGTATACAACAGGCAAGGAATATGGCACAGACTTTCTTAAGGGTATGCTCTAGGGCACCACCAGAACAGTTAAGGCACTGAAACTGCATCTAGAGCATTCCAAAGACATGCTTGATGATGTTATTTGTGGCGGTGTGTGCTGCATTGCACCTGTCCTCTGCAAGAGATGCAGAGTGAAGGAAGGTGTGAGGAGCCAGGAATTCAGGGGATAGGCACTGTCCTCTGTGTAGATAATGGGCATAGGGTAGGGTCACATAGCAACACAGAAACACAGGCAACAGTGACAGGAATAGACCACTGGTCCATCTGACATTCCTATAAACCCTAACAAACCTAGAACCTAATGGCCATACAGGGTTCTAACCCATCATGTGCCATATGATATGGTGCAGTGGGTTGAGGACCTGTGGAGTATATTCACCAATGAGGTGTCCACTAAGGATGTCCCACATTCAAACCTCTGGCACAAGATGGAATTGTGCCTATGAAAGTATAGTGGGTGCTGCTGGGGTGCTGTGCCAGAACATTGATTATGCATCCTGTTGCATCACACACCACCTGGCATTTGATGGAGTGCTACCTTTCTTTTTTGAGATAGACATTCACTTCATCACTGTTGGGTGCCCAGATGGTAACATGGGTGCAATCAATGGCACTGAGTACCCATGGTAGGTGCACAACTTGATGTAACTGATGCATGGTCACTATTCGCTCTGCTGGTGTCCTGGAGATATGTAAGCAATAAGGCCTGAAGGGATATATGTAAAACATATTTTACAGCATGGCCAGCGGTGTACTGAGGAACAAGGCCGAATGTCGGGTGACTTCGACACTGGACGTTCTGTAAAATATGTTTACACATCCTGAGTGCCTTATTCTTATAATTGGCCCCCCTTTTTTTTTTTTTTTACTATTGGGAAAAGCATGTTTATATGTAGAAACAATAGATTTACTTGTGTGCATCTGTGATAAAATAGTCCTTCTGCCCACTGCAAGTGATGTAATTGATGATGTCATTGTATTATTGTCTACTTTCTTCTTCCAGTTTTTTTTCTGTTTTTCTCCACATTCAAGATATGGAATGATAATCATAAAATGTTTAGCATGGAATACATGGATTCAAAATTCTGCTCAGTTCCACTGGCAGAATGTTTCTCTCCTAATATACTGTTCACACAGACAACAAAGGCCTTTGTTACAGCCAGAGACTCAATTATCTTACTGTCAGGGCAAGAAGAAGAGAGTTCCCTGATGAGCAGGTAAAGATAGAAGGGATATTTTTCGCTGTCAGCGAAGAAACAGTTGTATTGAAAACTATTAATACTTAAAGTTTCGAATTTATTTATGTACGTAAGGAGTGTGTGATAATCAGGGAAACAACATTTAATTAATTTGTTTTATTTTTTATTTAAGGTAGTTTTATTTTTAGAGCCCAGTTGAAGTTTTTTACACAGTAAAGGTAGCAGCCATGTTTGTGGTGGAATATCAGTTCTGGCTGAAGGGGGTTAACTGAAATGTCTGTGTTCCAAATGCCCATTGATCTGGGTTCCAGACTCTTCACTGCTGAGAAGTCCTTTTTTTAGCCATGTGTAAACCATATTTTACACATGAATAAGAGCCAATCAGATTACTAGATTTTACCCTGCCATTTTATAAGATAAACTCACCAGCATGGTCCAGCAGAGCATCTAGGAACTGGTCCAACAGATGTCAGATGGCAGACTGTGAGATACTGGTGGTGTCTCTCACTGGTGTCAGGAATGTTCTGGTGGCAAGGAAACACACTGCAGCTGTTACCTTCCACTCTATGGACAATGCATGGCTGCGCTGGGTGTCTGTCCAGAGCTGGTCATGCAGCAGCTCACATAGCTGCCTGAGCATGGTACTATTGAGCCTGTACCAGCACATGAGCTGGTCATCATTAAGAACTTCATTATGTGACTTGTGGATGGTACTGTCTGTGGATGGTATAGTGCTGCCATGGCCTATGTGTGGGCCACAGGTAGACACTGGCCCACTCTTCCTCCTGTACTACCTGCTGTAGCAAGTACACTGTGTGCTCCCCTGAGCGCCATCATACATTGTGGTCTGCTGTTTTTCTGCCTACCTCTGGGTCTTGCCCTGGTTTAAGTCGACCTTTTTATAGGTAGTAATTGTGTTGTGTTAATTGGCCTGCACTAACTCCTTTGCACAGTAGTAACACACCGAATATCATAATGCACTGATATGCGTGGCCCCTTCCTTGCCTCTGTGCATAACATACTCTTTCTCTGTGCATGGGCACAAACGGTTATCAAGCTCAGATAATTCTGTCTTTCAGAGGGCCAAATATCTTTGCCTATGGGTACCTAACCAGGTCTACAAAATGAACTTTTAGAACTCTATGCAAGACCTTGGAGAACTCTATCCGTTTCCCAGTTTGGTATAACAATAAGCCCATACACAGTGTTAACTAAAATCTTCAAAAGCTTCACTTAAATAAAAAGAAATGTCAAGGCACTCCAGGCAGTTTCCGTTTTAAAATATATATCTTTACTTTAAAATAGATAAGCAGAAAATATTACAGAACAAAATATCCCAACACATACACCCTTAAAACAAAAAAAGTGCAGATTCCACACATACATTCAGACTGGTCTAATCTAATATATGCTTACTTTCTTTCAGTGCTGTGATGTTTCTTCTCTCTCAGTCAGAAATATGAAAGTTGTGACTGTCAAGGTTCTCTCAGCAGTTAAACACAGTTCTGAGCCGGCCTTTTCTGAGGTCTTCAAACTCTGCCTTGGTGTAACAAAATCTATATTTTTTATACCAAGGCAGAGCTCTGATATGAGTTATGAGGAGCTAGCCATGAAACAACGCTCACTTTTAAAACGTTGGTAGGAAGGAATTGATGCAAACTGTTGATAAAATTGAAAATGTGGTTTTATTAGAACAGTTTTATTGGGCATGCCCAGCAGAGCTAAAACCTGGCTAGAGGACCGAGATCCAAAAGCAGTGCAAGAGGCTGCTGAACTCTCGGACCACTATGCCAAGAGCAGACCTGCTCTGAGAATGAATGGGGCAGGCGTGGCAGCACAGAAAGGGAAAAGCGCACCTTCAGGGCAGCTAAAACCCTCACTGCCTCCACCGAAACCAGTTAGGCCCAGGTTTCAATGAAAAGATTTATCTGAAGTAAGAAATGCATGTTGGCTGTGTAAGGAAACTGGGCATATTGCCAGACAGTGCCCCAAAAAGGCAAGCAATAATACACAACAGGGTGGTAGAAAAGAAGTGGGTTGTTTGTCTGTCCCTGAGAGCATGCCAGTGAACAGGGTGGAACACATGCACCCAGTCATAGTAAATGGTGTACAGATGCAGGGGTTAAGGGACACAGGGGCATCCCTGACATTGGTAAAGGGGGATCTGGTACAGCCTGGTCAGCTTATACCCAATAAATACAGAACTGTACAAGGGTTTACTGGTGAAGAGAAAACATTGCCACTCACTAGCGTTCTCCTGGACTGGGGTGAAACAGGGGGAGCTTTGCAACAGGTGGCTGTAGCCAACACATTAGCAGTGGATGTGATCCTGGGTAACAATCTCCAGCAGGAGGTGGTATGTGCAGTTACCCATAGCCAAGCGGCAAGGGAAAATAGTAGTTCCCTGAACCCCACAGAAACCAGCGTGGAAACCACTGAGAGGCTGGTTCCCCAGCCTGTGTCTCCAGATGGGGAGACTGATAAAAAGGGGGTAGAAATTTCCCCAGTAGCAGTTAACCACACAGCTATGGAGGGTTACTCCAAAGAGGGAGGGGTGACTCATTGTCAGAGGGTTGGGATTGACAGTGACCCTGAGGGCCCTGACGCTAGTGCTAGGGACCCTAGTTTAGCAACTGAAGGGGACCTGTCCCATGCCTTGGGACTGTGTGAAGGGTTTGCAGCTGCTCAGAGGAGTGACCCTAGTTTAGGGAAGCTGAGGGCTTGGGCAGACTCGGAGGGCACACAGGGAGGTGACTGGCAGACATAAGGTTTATTGGGAAAATGGACTTCTGTACATACAGGCAGTACAGACAGAGGGAGGGATGCTAGGCAGGCATCTTGTTCCCCAGGGATATCGTGAGCAGTTGTTCAAGGTTGCCCATGATATTCCCTTGTCTGGTCATCTGGGAATCATACGCACAATGCAGTGGTTGTCCAGAATTTCCTTACTTCACCCAGCAGGTGAAGGAGTATTGCAGGTCTTGTCACCGGTGCCAAGAAATAGGGAAGGCAGGCAAGAAAACCCAAGCCACCCTGATCCCCTTGCCCATAGTGGAGGAGCCATTCCAGAGGGTGGGAATGGATATTGTGGGGCCTTTAAATACCCCCAGCTCCTCAGGGAAGAGATTCATCCTGACTGTGGTGGATTATGCCACCCGGTACCCAGAGGCAGTCGCCCTATCCTCTCTGAGGACAGACAAAGTGGCAGATGCCTTACTTGGGATTTTCTCCCGTGTTGGGTTTCTGCAGGAGGTAATCACCGATTGAGGGGGTTCCTTCATGTCAGACCTGATGAAATGTTTATGGGAGAAGTATGTGATGGTGCAGAGATGCACGACACCTTATCACCCACAAGCCAATGGACTTGTGGAGCGATTCAATGGTACTCTAAAGTCAATGATCTGGGCATTTGCTGAACAGCATGGGAGGGACTGGGAGAAATACCTTCCCCACCTGTTGTTTGCATACAGGGAGGTGCCCCAAGAGTCGACAGGATTTTCCCCCTTTTAACTCTTGTATGGACACCAGTAAGTGGGTCCCTAGACTTGATCCGGGAGGACTGGGAAGGCAAGCATGCCACCCAGGGAACTCCTCTTGTGGATTACATCCTTAGGTTTAGGGAAAGGCTGAAGGAGGTTATGGGGACAGCCCAGAGCAACCTGGCAGCTGCCCAACAGAAACAAAAAGTATGGTACGACCACAGAGCCAGAGTTCACTCATACATGGTAGGTCAGGAAGTCATGGTCCTAATTCTGTCCGGAAAGACAAGCTGCAAGCTGAGTGGGCAGGACCGTACAAAGTGGTTACGAAGATAAATTGTGTGAACTACATTGTGGAGTTACCGGATTGTAGACAGACAGAAAGGATGTGCCATGTCAACATGATGAAGCCATATGCAAATAGGGCTGACATGGTGTTTGCAGTGTGTAGTCATGGGGAGGAGATGGATGAAGGAGACCCCCTTCTGGACTTGCTGGAAGAGAGTAAGCGGGAGTCCTCTGTGGAGGCAGTAAAATTGTTCCCCAGCTGACCCCAGGCCAGATCCAGAAAGTAAGGGAGGTTTTAACAGACTTTGCCTCCTTGTTTAGCACCAAGCCTGGACTAACCCTTAGCAACACACAATGTGGAGACAGGGACACAGACGCCCATATGGCAGACAGCATATCTGGTATTGGAGGCTGTCCAAAAGGACATTAGGAGGGAAGTGGAGGAGATGCTGGATTTAGGGGTAATCCAGAGATCCCACAGTCCCTGGGTCTCACCCGTAGTCCTTGTACCCAAGCCAGATGGCTCGACTCATTTCTCTGTAGACTATCATGAACTGAATGCAGTCACAAAGTCAGATGCCCACCTAATGCCCTGGATGGACGAACTCCTGAACAAGTTGGGGGGCAACCTACCTTACGACCTTTGACCTGACAAAGGGGTATTGGCAGGTAGAGTTGATGGACAGAGCTAGGGAGAGGTCAGCCTTCATCACTCCGATAGGCTTATTTGAGTTCAAAGTAATGCCTTTTGGAATGAAGAACGCCCCGGCCACTTTCCAAAGGTTGGTGAACCAGGTGTTAAATGGTGCTGAGGAGTACGCCGTGGCATACCTGGATGACATTACCATCTTTAGTACCAGCTGGGAGGAACACCTTTCACACTTTAGGAAGTGCTGGACAGGATACAGAGGGCCGGGCTCACTGTCAAAGCTGAGAAGTGCCAGGTGGCCATGGGAGAAGTGGCATACCTCGGGCATGTGGTAGGCCAGGGACAGCTCTGTCCTAACCAAATAAAGATAGAGGTAATCCAGGCATGGCCCAGACCAGAAACTCAAAAGCAGGTCAGGAGTTTTCTCAGGACAGCAGGGTACTATAGAAAATTTGTACCCAATTACAGTGCCCTGGCTGCTCCCCTATCTGACCTGAGAAAGAAAAGGATGCCCAAGAAAATTACCTGGGGCCCAGTCTGTGAGGAAGCTTTTTCCAAACTAAAGAAGGCACTGTGCAGTGCTCCTGTTTTGACAAGTCCTAACTATAGTAAAACCTTTATAGTCCAGACTGATGCCTGAGACGTGGGTATTGGGGCAGTGCTGAGCCAGACATCCAGTGAAGGGAGGGACCACCCCATAGCCTACCTGAGTAAAAAGTTGCTTCCCAGGGAGCAGTCATACTCCATGGTGGAAAAGGAGTGTCTTGCCATAGTGTGGGCCCTAAAGAAATTGCAGCCATACTTGTATGGGCAGAATTTTGTGGTGCAGACTGACCACAACCCCCTAGTTTGGCTGATGCAGATGGGGAAAAACAATGGTTGATTACTAAGATGGAGTCTTGCTTTGCAAGGATATGATATGACCATTCTACATAGGCAGAGTGACCAATCAGAACTCAGATGGATTGTCCAGAGTGTATGAGGAGTGAACTGATTTGGGAAGCTCATCCCATGCAGGGATGGAACCCCCAAATTCAGTCTAGGTGGGGAGGAATTGTCACACCTTGACAGCTGGTTCTGATCCCTGTATAATTTTTTTTGTGGTAAATATAAAAGATAATGTATGATGGACTGTGGCAAAAGGCAATGCTGGCTGCTGAAACTGACACTTCAAACTGCCCAGGGATAAGTTCAAAGGACAGGACATGGCTAAACTGCAGATATTTGGGGTGCAATTATCTTGTCAATTTACTTTGATCCCAGGAAATGAAATTAGCCATTCATGACGTCCTCAGGGAAATCCTTTGATCTGCACTAGATGTCCTGAGAAAAGGGACATTGGCCAGTGTTATGAATAACCTCCAAGAAAACCAGCTCATTTCATCAAAGAGACCTTTGATGTGTAGATACCAAGGCTAGATGGAATTAAGGAGTCAAATACACTTTTGCTTGGAATACAGTGACTTATATCAAAGAGACGTTTGATGTGTGTGTGAAGCAAATCATAGACTGGTTTCAACTAGTTACATAGAGAAGAGATTTATCATGTTATCTCTTATTTGTTTCAATACCTTAGTAGCCATCTTGGTGTTATAAAAAAATATAGATTTTGTTACACCAAGGCGGAGTTTGGTGACCTCAGAGAAGGCCGGCTCAGAACTGTGTTTAACTGCTGAGAGAACCTTGACAGTCACAACTTTCATAATTCTGACTGAGAGAGGAAGAAACATCACAGCACTGAAAGAAAGTAAGCATATATTAGATTAGACCAGTCTGAATGTATGTATTGTAGGAATCTGCACTTTTACCTGTTTGTTTTAAGGCTGTATGTGTTGGGATTTTTTGTTCTGTAATATTTTCTGCTTATCTATTTTAAAGTAAAGATATATATTTTAAAATGGAAACTGCCTGGAGTGCCTAGACATTTCTTTTTATTTAAGTGAAGCTTTTGAAGGTTATAGTTAACACTGTGTATGGGCTTATTGTTATACCAAACTGGGAAATGGATAGAGTTCTCTAAGGTCTTGCATAGAGTTCTAATGGTTTATTTTGTAGACCTAGTTAGGTGCCCATAGGCAAAGATATCTGGTCCCCCGAAGACAGAATTATCTGAGCCTGATAATTGGGTACGCTAACAGAGGTTATCAGTTTGAATCCCTCCAGAACTTGAGACTAAGGTGACTCAAACCCACAAAACAGACAAGAGGGTTACCTTGTACTGTTCACTGTCCACAAATGATATGCTCGGAGGTTGGCACTTTGGGAGTAGAGGGTTGAGTGGTTGAGCGGATTTGTGATAGCAGGTACTGTGAGGGTTGTCCATGGTCCCTCCTGTCCAGTGGGAGTTGTGCCACCCCACAACAGACACCATGGTGTATGCTGACACCACACAGCCCTGGATGAGTTTTTGAAGCAAATAATAGGAACTGTTTCAGTTTGAGACTAATCTGGGGGCTGGCAGTATAGCATAGAGGTTAGAGTAACAAGCTGTGAATGAGCTTGGTACCTCGAGCAGACAGATCTGAGTTTGATACCCACAACCTCCACTTGCATGCTCTGTGACTCTGAGCAAGTCATTTAACCTCCCCAGTGCTCCCAGGTTGCCCCTGAAAACAGGCACTTGTGCCTAGTGGGCCTTACGTGGTTACCAAAAAATAAAATAAAATGAAAAGTACCAGGATGAGAACTCCCACTATACACTGTACTCCCAGGTCACAGAGGACACTGTGCACACCAGGTCATGACCTGCCCTCCCCAGGGGCTGTGCCCAAGAGGCAGTGGCCAGGGGCAGATTATACTGTACCCACACTCTTCCCCCATACTGTGACTGAGGTCCATCCACAGCTATACAGAGGACTGTGCAGACATACCATACATATCCGGGGAGGTGGTAGGGTGACAGATGTAGGCTGCGCATAGCCACACCACCAACATGGTTCCTCCCCCCCCAATGTACCCCTGTGACACCGCCATCTGCTCCTATGACATAGGCTGGGTGGTTCTGACCCCGGCATGGATGGCCTCTAATACAGTGCTGGTAGGTATCTCTGTGTTTCCCCCCCTCCCCACATGGCCTGTGTTTGTGTGTAACCCTTGTGAAAGACCCATGCATGGCTGGCCTGTTATGCCATGCACCCCCCACTGCCCCACCAAGATGGCATGTATCTCTGTTAACACTCCATTAGGAACCCCTTCTAACATGGACTTCTGTTAGTGTGCACCCTATTTGCAACCCCCCTTGCCTTGTAGCATTGCATTTGTGTATCATCTGTCTTGTTACCCACCATCTAGCATACTTCACTCTTTGCACTGTTTTTGATCTTTGATATTACACTGCTTAACCATATTACAGTCTTCTGTGTGATAGGTACTCAACCATCGCCAGGTATGAAGATGTCTCTTATGATGCAAGCTCTGTATTCCTGGGCTCTACTGACCATTCTAGGATCATGCCTGTTGAGCTGCTCTGGTATCCCCTGCTGCTTGGGCTCCGAATTCAATGCAGGGTGCTCCACTGTGTCTGGCATCCATATCCCATGGTTGAGTGAGATGTATACAACAGGCAAGGAATATGACACAGACTTTCTTAAGGATATGCTGCAGGGTACCTCCAGAACAGTCTGAACTGCATATTCAGCATGCCAAAGACACAGTTGATGATGTTAATTGTGGCAATGTGTGCTGCATTGCACCTGTCCTCTGCAACAGATACAGGGTGAAGGACAGGTGTGAGGAGCCAGGGATTCAGGGGATAGGCACTGCCTTCTATGTAGGTAAAGGGCATAGGGTAGGGTCACATAGCAACACAGAAACACAGGCAATGGTGACAGGAACAGAACACTGGTCCATCTGGCATTTCTATAAACCCTAACAAACCTGGGACCTAATGGCCATACAGGGTTCTAACCCATCATGTACCACAACTGCCGACTTGGTTGAGGCTGTGCACTTAATTTGACTGTTTCAGTCAGGAATACGTGCTGAGACATTTTTTGTTGCAGGATGGGTGTATCCAGAAAGGGTGTGATGATGCAAATAAGTATTGGTGCTAATCATAAGAATGGCAAGGCACACCTCACATGTACTATGTCTCAGCTTCTACAGAATGGACAGTTGCATAGGCTCAGGTCTCATTCCTTGTGGGTCCTGTTTTTGTACTCACAAGGTGGGGAAGAGGGGATCACACTTTTGTTTTCAGAGGCTGAGACACTCCCATTTATGTAATGACTGTTTGGCACCTACTTGGATGGAGAAGGGCAGTAATCATGGAGCTCTGTGCAGCATCAGCCTGCCTTCCTGTGCTCTCTGTGGCCCTTAGACTCCCATTTGTTCCTCATCTCCAGGCTCACTCTCCCAGTGGTGATTGTTGTCTTTTTTTTGCATGTAGAACTCTAATAATATTTTAATGGGCATTTCACCAGTATGTGTGGAGCATGTGCCACACTCACCAACCTTTCAGCTTATCAGGCCTGTATTTCACAACCAGAATAGGATGGAATCAGGGCAGGGGTATCCAATGCTGCTCCACTTCCTCAGCACCTTCCAGGGATTTGACAGTGGGAATTGTAAGGTAGTGGGCAGGTTTGGTGGTAATAACTGGGGATTCATGGGGATCTGGAATTGCAACAAGCAACTGTTTCACCCCACTGAGCAGATCAGTGTATACTTCCCCTCCCAGGAGAGAGCACCCTGTTGCAAACAGATGCCCAGCAGTGGCAACACCTACTGAGGGGTTCAGTAGCCAAGAAGGAAGCATTAGAAAAAAGATACATATAGCAGAATATATTATGGCTAGGGTTAGTGAGACTATGACCTGTGCTTCAGAATATGAGTGGAGGGTGGTGCACTGTCTCACAGGAGAAACAGCAGACAGGGTACTCTTCATGGTAGATGAGTTGGTTAGGGAAGTAGGAGGGAAGCCAGATGTTATTGCCCTCTTGGGATGAACTATCTGGCACAAAGGTCATTTGGAGCAGTGAAGTCTACCTTTAGGTCGTTCGGTTCCAGGCTTAAGGGGTTGACTGGTATGTGACCTCAGAGGTCCTCACAATGTACAGAAGGCAAAGAGAGGTAAGGAAGCTGAAAATCTTTTAATTTAGCAATCGATTAAAGGAGGTGAGCTAAGGAGGAGTTTTGCTTTCTAGAAGACTGGGGTACTTTTGGGGTGTTATAAAGGCCTACATAAATCTGATGGCCTTCATCCTAATATGGAAGGGACAAAGGCATTGGGGTAAAATTTTGAGGCATACATGTGTAACCCCCTCATAAATGGGGGGTTCTTCAGAGCCTTCCAGGAGCTTGCCTGAATGCTCCCTGCCTAACTGGTGTCCGGCGCAATGCCGCTAAAATGCTGGGGTTGTGAGTGCTTCTGAAGCCTCCAGTACTGTCTCTTTAAAAGCTGCCTGCTCACAAATTCCAGTGGGTTAGTATGGGGGGAGTGGTGTTTCCCTGTTTGAATGCTGCCTGAACTGCGGTGGAATCTCTCCCATTGGGTAGTCGCTATATGTGCAGGGGGAGCCCCTTTTGAAGAGTGTAACTGTTTGGGCATAGTTAGTTAGACTGAAGGGGGTTACAGTTTGTCTAACCTACTTCTTCTGCAGCTGGGACTGTGTTTGCTGAGTGCCTCCATTTTGGACCAGGATGTTCTGAAAGGACCAATGGGGTAGGGGGTGCCCCAAATGGAGTAACTGGTGACCAACCAGAATGAGGGCTCTCTAGGGAGCCGATGGACCAATGGAGATACAGCTGGTAATTGTGGGAAGTGAAGGCTAGACCATGGCACCTTTTTTTTGCACCACTAAGAGCAGGACTAAATGACTGGCACCTGTAGCCAGCCAATGGGATTGGGTGGCGCCCAAGCAGAAAGGATGGCCCCATGCTGTCAAGGGGCAGAGAAGCTGTGGCTGTGAATGAAGAAGGAGCTCTGGGCTCCTGCGCCATTGAGTTTTTAAGTGGGAAGCATGTGAGAGGCCTGATTTGGCCATTTTGAATAGCCAGCGAGCTTCTGACTGAATCCGAGAGGCAGCGGTCAGAGAAGGCTGTGTAAAAAGCACAGCTACCTACCAGGCTCACCCTGTAGAGGACCAGAGAATCTGCTGAATTGCGCTCAGTCTGTCAGGAAGGTGAAGCTGCAGTGAGACTCCCAAGTAACTGTGTGTTCAGTTGGGCCATAGGAGCAGCTGCCTGGTATGGTACCCTCTGTTGTTTTCCATATAAGTGTGTGGAGAAGTATCTGGAGTACAGGCTCAGCCCTGCGAGTGGTGTGAGAGCAGTTTCCTTCTGGAGTTGTGAGTACTAAAGCAGGGTAGCTCCCTGTCACAGGTTTCTAGTAAAGGCAAGATCTTCAGGTTGCTTTTCTGACTGCACTAACTGAGCCTACTGGGCTCCATCTAATCTTCATAGGAATGAAATGCTCATTGTGTCAGGGCCCCAACCAGCTGCATTGAGGAACTAGCCTTTAGGGCTTGGGTACCCATAGACAGCAACTTATAGGTTAGGCCTGTGCACAAAGCCCTAGGTAGATACTCCTATATTGTAGTGGTAAGCCAATCATCCTGATTCCCCCTGGTCCTTGTTATTTCCCCTTGAATAAATCAGATTGCTTGTTTTGCAAAAGTACACTGGTTAGTTTGTGTATTAATAGTGACTTACTGCACAGTGAATGTTGTGTAACCATACCTTACTTTCCAGGGGGGTCCCCGGAGTGAGCTGAATGTTTGGAGCCAGGGGGGTAAGAGTCTATGTGAGAACACTGCAACTAAACTGTGTGGGCCACTAGTGGGAAGAAGGGGGTTTGCAGCAACCCAGAGGGCTGTGACCAAGTCAATGTTGACTGTTATAACCCCGACCTCTGGATGGAGGCACCTGCTAACGGATCTGGGCCCCTCACCCTGTTACAGTTAAGGCAGGCAGGGGTAGTAACCCTTAGGATAGTGCCCCGGGGGGTTACACATGTCTGGGCATTTTACACGGGTGAGGGTGTAACTAGGGCATGGGGTGTTCAGATCAAAACTTTTATTACTTGCCCAGCCATGACTGTACCTGAATTTTCACTTGCACCTATTAATTACAATGAAAATAACTCTGTTTTGGTACTTGCCCTTTAATGAAATTTGCCTGCCCCAGACAGGGGGCAGTGGGATTTGCACACCCCTGTACTAGGGGTATCTGCATGAAGAACTTAGGTGAGGAAGACCCAGCAAGCACTCCCCCAACTAGTGCAGGCAATCAGTTGAAAAAGGGTAACACAGATGGGGAGGTTGAAAAGGGTATCTGGTAGAGACTGGTAATGACATCAGGGATTGAGTAACAATGGTGGAATAATGCAGGTAATGATGAGTATAGTAGGTCTGGTCAGTGGAAGTGGTAAGAGTAAGAGACAGTGGTCCCAGAAGGTGTCTTGCTTGAATGCTAGAAGCCTCGGGAACAAAATGACTGCTCTACAGGCATTGCCAGCAGAGGCTAAGATAAACCAATAAGCCATGACAGAAACTTGGGCAACAGCTAAGAAACAACAACTAAGATCTTGTTCACACCTGGAAATGAGCCACGGCTCAGTCTGCCTCTCCCAGTCACAAACTTTCAATCTTACATTACTGGGCTACTATCGCTATAGGTGGAACAGACAAAAAAAGTAGTGGGGGCTGGCACTGTACATTAGGGAAGGTACTGTATGGCAAATTAGTTTTGACCAATCACATGATAGTATTTAGAGTTAAGGTTTAATAATTGTAACTAGTGTTACTTGGACAATAAAAAAGTAATAAAATAGACATCTGTTAGTTCAGTTGCTAGTATAGTGCTCTTAGCTCTTTTTTTTACCAAGAGAGACACACACTAAGCTGGAAGCTTGTTTACAGGTGCGACCTGGGAGCACAAGAAAATTACATGACTTGCTCAGGGTCACATAGTATGCAAGTGGTGGCTGTGGGATTCAAACCCAGGTCTCTGGGTTTGCAACTCAGAGCCTTAACTCATTCTATCCTATTGTCATTTAGAATTGTAATGCCCCAAAGTTGGTCATTCCAGAAAAATAAAATAAAAATAAATAAACTAAGAGTCCACAGGAGCACAGGGTGCCTGCAGAGGTGTGGGCAGCAGGGTACTGTACAAAGGGGCCCCTAGAAATAGAGACTCAACCTCCTGGTACTACAGGGAGGCCCCGGCCTAGCGGAATAGGGCAAGCTAGCCTAGTGGTACTAAAGGGAGGCCCCGGCCTAGCGTAATAGGGCAAGCCAGCCTAGTGGTACTAAAGGGAGGCCCCAGCCTAGCGGAATAGGGCAAGCTAGCCTAGTGGTACTAAGCGGAGGCCCGGCCTAGCGGAATAGGGCAAGCCAGCCTAGTGGTACTAAACGAGGCCCGGCCCTGCGGAATAGGGCAAGCCAGCCTAGTGGTACTAAGGGAGGCCCCAGCCTAGTGGAATAAGGCAGGCTCAAGCTAACGTGGGGCTTCAGGCCCGAGGTAATGGTAGGGCATTAGGCCCGAGGTAAGCCTGGTCTAAAGGGAGGCCCCAGCCACAGCGGACAGTAAGGGATCCTATCCCAGAAGTACCCTACTTATAGAAACAGGGGTTCATTTGAGAGTGTTCTAATTGCCTAAACTGTGAATTTACTGTGATTACTGTACTGCTTATGCTGAACTATTGCCCTAAGTACCTGAACTATTGTCCGAAGTACCTGAGCTATTGCCCTATGTACCTGAACTATTGCTCTAAGCACCTGGACATTGGCCCTTATCAGTAACAATTACCCCTGAAGTTATAATTTGCCCCCCCAGGCAAATTATTGTACTATTCCAGTTCTTTGGGCAATCTTCAGTTATATGTTTACTACTGTACGAAGACAGTCTCAGTCTTCTACCACACAATGCAGTCTCCTAGTGTGGTCTGTTACACCAAGTGCTCAGAATCAGTCTCTACTTAGAAGAAGACATCCTTCCAGCATTCTTCACTCCAGAAAGATCATCTATCAACTTATCCCGTCCGTTCAGTAATCCTCAGAAGTCAAGTCCGTCATCATTTTGTACAGTCGTATTCGGCCGCTTTTGTTTTCATAGCTTGACAGCTTGAAAGTACGCTTGCCTAAAACACATCATGACAAGCCATGCCAGTGCCGTTCTGTGTGGTTCCTGTTCCAGATGTCCCGAAGTTGGTCGCCCTCTACAGAAGATAGAGAGCTCATCTTGGAGAACCTGTTCTGCGCCCCCCCACCTGGTCATTCACCGAAAGTCGAGTCCGTCGAAGCCCAGTTTGGGACGCGTCCACCGTTTCTTTGTTTTGTGTTAGTTCCTGACCTGAGGATTGCAGATTCAACCATCATCTCTTCAGATTCCTATGGTTCCTGGTCCTGTCAGAGTTCCTTCCGATTCCAGCTGGCCCTTGGAGTGCTGCAGCATCAGTTGGATCGTGGTAGTCCTCCACTGGATTCATCGCCACGCAGATCTTGGTCTTTCTTCATCCTTGGCAACCCTAGAAGTGGGTTGTGGCCGAGGAACCTCTTGCTTCAGTGTGTGTTATTTCAGGAACCAGTTGCTTTGGTTTTACATTCTGGCAGCCTCGGAGAGAGTGGGCTTTTGCCGAAGATATATGGTCTGTTTACCAAACCTCTCACCACCCCAGTGGCCTTATCTAGGTCCTTGCTGGGAATTGAGATTAGGGTTCCACAGTTCTGTTTTATTTCCCTTGTAGCTACCAATGAAGAATAATGGTGCGCATGAAGACGACAGACATTTGGACTTTGTGAGAACTGGATGGTCATTGTAAAACCAAATATTGCATTGTGGGTAGTGAAGCACATCTGATTTCCGTCTATGTACTAGTTGCTCTTACAGGATACTGCTAAGGAATTTTAGGAGTATAGTGGCAATAGGCAGTGGTGCACCTATAGAGAATAATAACCTAGAGTTTATACATTTTAGAGTTTAGTTGTTACTGTTTAGATATCCATAATGATGTCCATACTCCCTACTGTTTTTGTGGTTGGTATGTTTCTGTATGACCATGTCCTCCATCCCCTCCTGTCTAATAAACATCTTTGCTTCATCCAGTCTCTGTGTACGACTCCTGCCTCTCCTTGTCGGGTGATTCCACCAGCCCAACCCCATTCGGACCTCAAGCGGCCCCTCGCCATCCCACCCGCTGAGGGTGTCACTGGCACTGCTGGTAGTGAGACAGTTCCCTTCACCACTTCAAGTGAAGAACCCAGAGGTCTACCAGTGCAGTGTCCATCACAGAATGTTCAGGTAGCCTCTGCCTGCTGCTAGAACACCTGTGTGCCTGAAGGGGTTTTATATCTGCAGCATTCATACAAACACACTGTGCTTAAACCTACATATCTCAAAAACCATACATCCAATTTTAAAACTGTAAAAAGAAAAGTTTTTCAGGACAAAAAGTTTTTGAAAATGAGTGAGGTTTGGTAATGTCTATTTAAGTGGATTTAATGTTGTGTAAGGTTGTTTTCATATTTTAATAAATTCTGATGATTTTATCTAAATATAATTATGCTCTGTTTAGTTAATCATGCCAAAATATAAAATTTCTGTAAAACTGTTGATTAAAATTGTTAAAAATATACAATAAACATCTGTAAATGTCTAAATATAAATTTTGCAAGTTTTTTTACCATTTTTTTAAGTCAGAAATCAATATCTGAATCTCTTGTTATTACAGTTTCAGTTTTTTTGTTCCACTCCACTGGTTGGAATTTTTGCAGTGTTTAATTCTTTTTACCCACTGATTTTAGTTTATGAAACAGATTATCTTTTTTTTTGTTTTTCCCCTAGTTTAGTAAGAACAAACTTACACATTACCTTAGAAGGACATATCAGGAAGTGATGCAGGAAGGAAGTGCTTTGTGAGGTCAAGTGATGTAAATAGGAAGAACACTTCCAGTGTAGGTCAGAGAGCTGACACAGGAAATGGAGACATTTGTTAGTGCTGGAGGTCTCTCTATGATTAATTGCATATTTGCTGTAGTTAAAGCTGCACTGTCAGATTTTTCTAAGAATCTGTAATCTCACTCACCATTCTGAATTTAGGCTCAGTGGTGCTCCAGATTTCATCCATCAAGACACAAGTATTTGTTTGTTTTCTTCCTTGTACTTTTGTAAGAAATCTAAATATAACTTTGCTATTCTGTGCTGTGTGAGACCCAGCCTTTGGTTTGATAAGAACCTGCCCTTGGCTCTGCCTGCACTTCTAACAATGCCTAAAGCAGGTGGGGAGGTGTGCAGCCACTATCAGTAATTTGATCCTACTTCCTTCCTCCTACAGTCCTTTTATATTTACTTCCCCATTTCTGTTCCATTCTCCTTGTGCATGACAGCTAGTGTCATCCTGCCTATAAGCTTCCCCAAAGTCTTGCAATTTCACCTCAGAATGGCTAGAAAATTGGTAATTACAAATGATCTAATACACAATGAAACCTATTATTTATAGCTTTATTTATCTATCATTTCTGTTGTACTGTAGCCTGCTGCACTTTTCACACAACGTATTTATTAGTTATCAGTGTGTTAGTGAGCACCCATGAGCTTTAGGTGTCTACAAGTGCACTGATGATGAGACACACATTTGTTGTAACATTGCCTTGTAACACAGCTTATTTATACTTTTACACTGTAGTGTTCTGCTCCTTGCTGATGTTTGTAATACAGATGTTTATTATAAATCAATGTTCCTTTCCATGATGCTGACTTTTACTTTGAGATCACCGTTTCTTTGACATCCGAGGCTGCCAGTTCATGCGCCATATATACCCCCAAAAAAAGCACATGCTCAGTGGTCTACTTGACTGAACCACCTGCTATCATGCATGATGTACCACCACCTTCCACGAAACCCCATGCCATCACCTTGACACATTGCCCCTATCACCAACACCTCTGTTTGGTGACTGCACTGTGCATGTGTACTGTTGAAGTTCACTATATGGTTAATGGAGTGTACATTCCCACTCATTGACAGTCAGTCATCAGCTTGTGGTGGTAGTGAGAAGAGGATGATATACAGCTTCAGGGTTCGGTTGTAGTAAGTGTTGTGAGGTGGTGTGAGGGTGGTTGCACTAGATCACCATTAATTTGTTATGTGGAGAATTTGTATTACTGTATACATTTTGTTTTGGGTGGTGGGTGGGGCACAGGAACATGAATAATTTCCATACCAGTTTGTGAATAACATTACCTAAATTCAACTATCTGTGCAATGTAAAGATGCTGAATAGTGGTGCCTCACTTATCTCCCTTATTTACAGGCAATGCATTTCAACATGTTCTACCACCTCTGAGACAGCATGGTGAGAATGAGATTCAAAAATTAAACTATGTCTGCTGCTTGGTGCATATTCTCATTTTCCTAAGTGTAACCCTCTTATAAATGGGAGTTTACTAGTATGCCTCTAGTGGTCTCTTTAAGAGCTGACAGCTTGCTGACCTAGTCAGTTTACTAAGAAGGGAGGGGACTGTGGGTTCTCTTGCTTGAGTCCCACCTGAGCCGTGTGGTAGGTGCTCTATTGTTGCCATTGCTACATATGCAAAGCGGGCCCCTTATTGGGCTGTGGTATTTA
This sequence comes from Neoceratodus forsteri, assembly GCA_016271365.2. Taxonomy (NCBI): domain Eukaryota; kingdom Metazoa; phylum Chordata; order Ceratodontiformes; family Ceratodontidae; genus Neoceratodus; species Neoceratodus forsteri. The sequence goes on from CM028133.1 coordinate 376,286,126, forward strand.
TCTATTATATGTTCCCTGAGTATTAAGGAATGTAGTTTGTCTAACCTGTTTTCCCTTGCAGCGGGGACTTTGTGCATTTTGCCCCTCCATTTTGGACCCGGACTGTCTATGGGGTCCAATGAGGATCTAGGTGCACTTAAAATGGAGCATTGTGCAGCCAATCAGGGCTGGGACTCTTTTGGAGCTGGCTGCCAATGGGAGGTATGGCCATGATCTGGGAACTGAAGTCCAGAAGGTGGCTCCTTTTGCACCAATAGAAGGAGGCAGAGGGATTAGCAGTGTGAGCCCTTAATAGCATTGTGTCACACCTGAATGAGGACCCCTGCTTAATGGCTGAGGGAGCAGAGTCATTGTGGCCATGAGGAGAGAAGGAGCTCTGGGCTCCTGCGCTGTATAGTCTTCACGTGGGATGCGCACATGGAAGGCCAAGAAGTTGGGCGACAGTATCGCCAGAAGGAGCCGGCCAAGATCCGCTGTGGCATGCAGGCAGAGGAGGCTGTATATGTGACAGCTACCTACCAAACTCACCCTGTAGAGGACTGGAGAATCTGCTTCAATCGCGCTCGGTCTGTCAGCAAAAGTGAAGCTGCGTTGCATTACCCGGTTCGTGCAGTGAAAACGTTCTGGAGTTTAAAGCAGCTACCTGTTATGGTACCCCTCTGTCCTACATATACATGTGTGGAGAAGTGTTTGGATCACAGGCCTGTGTCCTGCAAGTGGTGTGAGAGGAATCCTTCTACAGGAGTCGTGAGTACTAAATCAGGGTAGCTCCTTGTCAGCTGTTCTATTGAGTGCAAATTTGGTCTGACTGCTCCACTGGCCACCTGAACTGAACCTGCTGGACCTAAGATCTCTTGGGATAGCACCATGGGAGATACATAAGCACTGATAGTTGTGGATCAGCTGCTGTTTGAAGCATCTTGACAATGCCTGGTTAATATTTTTTTGTGGGTGGGTTGCTTGGGTGGGTGACTGCAAGAAGTTGACAAATTTTATTTATTTCAATTCTAGGATTACACTTACCTTTGAGCCCAGGGCTCTTTTACAAAGGTTCCACGTCAAGACATAGGTATCACATGACAATAGACAAAATTGTTACACAAATAAGGGTAAATAATATCAAATTAATTTCGAACAGACAGGGAGAGGGTAAAGTGGAAAGGAAGAGGACAAGCTGGTACAGGTAGGATTGATGCAAACAATACCAGAGTTATGTTGTCCTTAGCAGCTTAGTAGTAGCTTTGTCATAAGTATTGAGTACGGCTTTGACTAGTGGCAATTACATAGCTTCCGTGTTAATAAGGTGGTTATGTAAGGAAGTTTTGAAGCACGATATAGTTGGAGCTTGGCGATGGAGGGGCAGTGTGTTGAACCAGAAGGGGGCCCTAAAGCTGAAGGCTCTTTGGCCATGAGAGGTCCTAGCTGTAGGGATAACAAAGAGGTTTTCCCAGTGGTCCAAGTATGAACTAGTGGGACAGAGCGGCGTATGGTGGTGGTCAATCCTGGCGGGGATAGCCCAAGGAGGGTCTTTTTTGTAAGGGTACCGGTCAGATATTTGAGGCGCCGTCAAGATCAAGTACCAGCGCTTAGTGTACAGTAGACAGGTGTGTGGTAGCCTAGGTGCCCCAGTAATTAACCTGCAGTCCTTATTCAGAGAAAAGGAATTGTATGGAGTCGGTCTGATCAGCAGCACCATACACTGGCAGTCCATAGTCCACTAGGGACAGGATAGAGGAGGTGATCGAGTCGAAGAGCCTCTGGGGGAGGCAGTGTTTATACCTATGTAAGATGCCCAATCGGATATTAGTGGCAGTGGCTAGGGCAGCGATGTGTCCATGGAAGGAGAGAGGGGTCAAAATGGATCCCTAGGTATTTATAGGAGCAAACTTGTTCGGTGGAAAGAGGACCCAGAGTGAATGAGGAGTTTGAAGTTGCAGGACTTGTTTTGAGGATGAGTGAAGAACATGGTTTTGTTTTTAAGATTTATCACCAATCTATGTTCCTTGAACCAGCCCTCGGCTTCAGCGAAGGACTTCTGCAGCAGTCCTGGAGGGCAATAGGGTTACGACTTGAGGCAAAGATGACTGCATCATCAGCATACAATAGAATGTTCCCGAGCAAGAGCATGGAAGGGTGTTAAGGTAAGAGAGAATAGTAAGGGGCCAGAATGGAGCCCTGGGGACCCCAGAAAAGATGGGACAGATGTCTGAGTAGGTCCCATTCATTTTACATGCTGTGAGCGGTCAGACAGATAACTGGTGCACCAGGAGATAGGCCCAACAGCAAAACCATAGAGACTAAGGGCATCAAGAAGGAGGATGGGAGACAGTGTTGAAAGCTTTAGAGGTCATTGAAGACCGCACCAGCCAGAGAACCAGTGTCTAAGGCAGAGTGGAGAAAGTTGGAGAACTCTAGGAGGGCTGTGTTGGTACTGTGGCCCGCTCGGAAGCCATGCTGCTCAGGACATAGGACATTGTAGGTGGAGAGGTAGTCAGAGATTTGAGAGGCCACCACTTTTGCAAGGCCTTGGAGAGAGAGAGAATGGAGATCTGTCGATAGTTTCCAGCCACAGTCCTATCACCACCTTTAAAAATAGGGGTGACAGTGGCGACTTTCCAGGCAGTTGGAACCTTCCCCAGGCAAAGAAAGTGGTTGATGAGGCACGTGATCTGGGTAAGGACTGTGTCTAAGACCAGCCGTAGGATACACGGATCCAGGGTGTCACTGCCTGTACTATTACTCTTGAGGGCAGTAACAAGGTGCGGCCTAAGTTCTTGGGCAGAAACACGGCGGAGGAGAAAATAAGGGTGAGAAAGATTTACGGCAGGTGCTGGGGGAGGAGGGTCAAAAAAATTTGTAGGGAGGATAGGGCTAAGGTCAGTGAATGAGGTGTGGAGGTGGTTGGCTATGAGGGCTGGGTCTGAGGAGATCACGCCATTAATGTTGATCTGGGTGGGGGTGTGCACTCCCATTTAACTGTTTAATGTTATTCCAGAAGGTTCTGGGGTTCCCCATGAGGCAGTGAGTGAGGACCGATAGGCGTTCAGACTTGACCTTTCTGATGGCCCGAGTGCACTTGTTTCAGGCGGCAGCATATAACTGCCTGTCACTGGGCCGGCCAGTCTCAATGGCCTGGTGCCATAGGTTGTCCCTATGTTTGAGTTGGTGGATCTAAGCTGGGGTTACCCAGGGGGCATTCTGCCTTTTAGAACGGCGGGTCAACATTGGGGCAAAGATATCACAGGCATTATTAAAAGTTCGGTAAAGAAGGAGAGAGCTGTGTCGATGTCAGGAGTTGCCTGTATAGGAGACTAGTCAATTTGGGACAGAAGTTCCTTAAGTTTTATCAGTCCACCAGGTATTAGACGCCACCGGCATGTGGACTGTGCTATGGGTTTGGGGACTGAGGATGACCAGTGGAATAGAATGGGGGAGTGATCACTGATAGAGTCTGGGAGGACTTGTACATTGGGGATCCGATTAGGGCGGTTGGTGAGTACCACATCAAGCAGGGTACTGAAACATAGAAATATAGAAACATAGACTTTGACGGCAGATAAGGACCGCTAGGCCCATCTAGCCTGCCCATTTCCCTACCTACAGGATAGGCCGCAGATCCTAGTTAACCAACAGCCTATATCTTCCTGCCCCACACAAGAATTGCCTTATGTCTGTCCCATGCATTCTTGAATTATACCACAGTTTTAGACCCCACAACTTCCTCAGGAAGGCTGTTCCATGCATCCACTACCCTCTCTGTGAAATAATACTCCTCACATTGCCCTGAACCACCCTCCTATCTTTAAATTGTGTCCCCTTGTTCTTGCAAGTCTCTTTCTGAAAGATGCTACCCTCTTGGACTTTGTTGATTCCCTTGAGGTACTTGAAAGTTTCTATCATGTCCCCCCTCTCCCTTCTTTCCTCAAGGGTATACATATTAAGTTCCTTTAATCTCTCCTCATACGGCTTCTCTTGCAGACCCTGCACCATTTTAGTTGCCCTCCTCTGGACTGCCTCTATCCTGTCTATGTCCTTGCGGAGATGGGGTCTCCAGAACTGGACACAGTATTCCAGATGGGGTCTCACCAACTGTCTGTACAGAGGGATAACAACTTCCTGTTTTCTGCTGCTGATGCCTCTCCCTATACATCCCAGTATACCCCTGCCCTCCCTACTGCCTTCTCACATTGCTTGCTAACCTTAAGGTCATCTGATATGATTACCCCAGGTCCCTTTCCTGTTTGTTGTTGTCACTACCTCCCCACCATTGTGTATTCTTCCCTGGGTTCTTGTTTCCCAGGTGCATTATTTTGCACTTTTAGCATTGAATCCTAGCTGCCATCGTCTGACCATTCCTCCAACCTTGCCAAGTCCCTTTTCATCCTTTCCATGCCTCCTTGTGTATCAACCCTGTTGCAGATCTTTGTGTCATCTGCAAAAGGCATACTTTTCCTTCCAGTCCCTCTGCAATGCCACTGATGAAGACATTAAAAAGGACTGGACCCAATACTGAACCCTGCGGTACCCCACTATTAACCGCCCTTTCTTCAAGTGGACTCCATACCCGCGCTAAGGTTAAGTGCAAGGGAGCAAAGTCACATAAACCGGGCTGGTGGACCAGTGAAGTTCAGTGAGCGTTCAAGGACAAAAACTAAGGCCCGGCTTGGAAGACTAATATCAGATGGTGGGTGGGTGGGTGGAAGAGGCGAGTGAGCAGGCAGAGGTACTAAGCAACCACTTCTCCTCTGTGTTTGCTATGGATGGGGATGTGATATTTGCTAAGAAAGGCACAATAGGGATATAAGCAAAATTGAGTGGAACCGGGGGAGTAAAAGAAAGGGAACTTAGGGGAGGTAGAGCCACGCCTGGCGTATCACATCTGGACAATGATAGAAAGGCCAGCAAGGAGGGGTTGATAGATGAAGCTCTCTCCACCAAACGGGTGTGGCAAGCCCTAAAGTCCCTGAATAATTGCCTGAATTGCCATTACAGTTGTCGACACACCGTCGCTGTACAGTGCTGGGTATTCTGCGTTGGTGGAGGCGGGTTTTTGGGGGTTGCAAACAGTGGAGATCAAATGAGCGTGGACACTGTGTTGTGGTAGTGGAAACCAGAAGACACCCTGGTATAAAATGGACTCTGGAATGCGGTCACTCTTGTCTGGTTTCCATACCCAAGGGCACCACTAATGATCTTGGGCAAGTGGTCTGTTCAGCTCCAGTGGACCGTCCAACACGGGTGGTATTGTGTAATGCCAGATCCGTAAGAAACAAGACTGCAGTTATTGCAGATCTTGTGGAGTCTGTGACTCTGGCATGCATTACCGAGACCTGGCTAGATGAAAATGCTGGTCAAATTTTGGAGGCAGCAGTTCCAGATGGTTACTCGGTGTTGCACTGCCCATGGTTGTGGGGGGGTTGCAGTCTGTTTCAAAACCAAACTGTGACTCACAAGTGTACAAGTAGAGGGAGCTGAGTCCTTTGAGTGTACTGTAGTGACAGGTGTGGGTTGAAGAATTTCTCTCATCTATCGTCCACCAGGTAATGAGAAGCATTTTCTGCAGGAAGTAGCATACTTTGCCATTGACATGGTGCTTGACTCACCCAGGCTGATGGTCCTGGGTGACTTTAATGCCTGGGTCCATGACGAACTCTCTCAGTTTGGACAACACTTCACGAAAGTGGGGCTGTGGGATTCAAACCCAGGTCTCCCCGGTTTGCAGCTCATAGCCTTAAACCACTCGCTATACTGCCTATTTCATGGTCTGTTGTGGATACATACCCCTGTACATGTGTACCTTTTCCTGTGTTACACAGAATCAGAGTATTGATATCTGAATAGTTGTGGATTTCACTGCAGATCGAATGTTGCCCATTGGGGAAAAAGTAATTTGCAAACACATTGATTACCATGGGTATTTTGCTTTTGTTTAGCAGTCTACTTTTACACAAATTTCTTAGTATACAGGAGTACAGTCTTGAATGGCTCCTGGGACTGTATTCACAGTTAGAGGCCATGCATTGATGAGGCACCTGTGAAGTCAATCTATTCATGAGCATTACCAATGTGGTTAGTCTGATCACTTGATAATTGGCACCTCATTATTGTCCCGGAGTGCTCATTTCACTGAGACAAAGGAAAACCACAGCACAACAACACAATAATTTGGTGCTAACGGTCCACTGATGAGTGCCATTGACAGTTGGGATCGCACTGACTGCTGTCATTAAATGTATTTCCTTTGTTTCCAAACACTCTGTTTATGACTACAGCTCAGCAAGCCTTGGCAAGAATAGCATTTATAATAAATACATATTTCTAATTGTGCATCACCTGGATATGTAAACATTTGACGTCATGCAAGGGATGCATAGCATTGCCTGACTACAAGAATGCTGAAAATATAGATATAGATACATACATAGATACATAGACAGTGTCGTCAGATAAGGGCCTATGGCCCACCCAGTATGCCCATTTAAGTTTGTAAGTTCAGTTTATGTTTTCCAGGAAGTCTGTTGCCCCTTACCCCTGACCTCCAGAATTCCTTTATGTCTATCCCATGCATTCTTAAATCCCGTGATTGTTTCAGCCCCCACCACTTCCTCTGGCAGGGTGTTCCACTTGTCCACCACCCATTCTGTGAAGAAATTCTTCCTCACGTTTCCTTTGAATCGTCCTCCCTCCAACTTCATCCCATGCCCTCTAGTCCTGGAACATCTTTTTCGCTTAAAAATAGTGCATTCCTGCACCCTGTTCCTCCCTGTAAGATACTTGTATGTCTCTATCATATCCCCTCTCTCCCTCCTCTCCTCCAGGGAGTACATGTTCAGTGCCTTCAACCTGTCCTCATAGGACTAGTGATGCAATCCATGCACCATCTTTGTTGCCCTCCTCTGAACCTTCTCTACCCTGTCTATGTCCTTACATAGGTAAGGTCTCCAGAACTGCACAGTGTACTCCAGGTGCGGCCTCACTAGTGTCTTGTATAGTGGAATTATGACCTCCCTTTTCCTGCTGGTGATGCCCCTGCCTATGCATCCCAGCATCCTATTTGCTTTACCTGATGCCTTGTCACACTGTTTCCCTGCCTTGAGGTCATCAGAGATGATAACTCAAGATCCCTTTCCTGCTTGGTGCATGCTATATCCTCACCCCCAACTGATATATTGTGCCATGGTTTTGTGCCCCATATGCATTATCTTGCACTTCCTTGCATTGAATTTCAACTGCCAAACCCTGACCATTCTTCAAGTTTCTGCAGGTCCCTTCTCATTCTGTCTACACCCTCTGGTGTGTCTACTCTGTTACAGAGCTTTGTGTCATCAGCAAACAGTGAAATTCTGCCTTCTAGGTCCTGCGCAATGTCACTGATGAAGATATTGAATAGTACCGGTCCCAGCACTGATCCCTGTGGTACCACACTGGTCACTCTTCCCTCTGTGGAATGACAGCCATTTACCACCACCATCTGTGTCCTGCTGCCCAGCCAGTTACCTACCCACTGCACTACTGTCCTGCCCACACCCATATTCCCCAGTTTGTGCAATAGTCTTCTATGTGGCACAGTGTCAAAGGCCTTGCTGAAGTCCAGATAGGCCATGTCCACTGCCCTCCTGATCCACCTCCTAGTCACCCAGTCAAAAATTCAATGAGGTTGGTCTGACATGACCTTCCCTGGTGAAACCATGCTGCCTTGGGTCCTGTAGTCCATTGACAACCAGATGTTCAACAAATCTCTCCTTCAGTAGTGCTTCCATGATCTTCCCCACTACCGAGGTGAGGCTGACTGGTCTGTAGTTCCCCGCTTCCTCTTTGTTCCCACTTTTGTATAAGGGGACTACATCTGCTATCCTCCAGTCTTTGGGTACCTCCCCTGTTTCTAATGATCGGCTACACAGGATAGCAAGAGGTTCAGCCACCACCTCTCTTAGTTCTTTAAGGACCCTGGGGTGCACCCCATCTGGCCCCATTGCTTTATCAACTCTTATTACTTCCAGTTCCTTCAGATATGGTAGAAGCTTCTGTAATTCTCAATATTGCAATCCAGGACAGGAGTTTATACAACTCCCCCCACCGCACCAACTACACTCGAGTGGAAAAATTGAGTCATGACGGTGACCTGCATCTGGACCAAGACTTCCTGATCCCAAAACCCCCTCCGCCCCACTACACACCAGCTGTTCCATTGCAGGACAGCTAACCCTGACAATAGAGTGGCATGACCATAACCCCCCATCCCTAATCACAAATAAAAAAAAATGATTGACTGGTGTGTGCACAGCTCAGACACCAAAATGGCTGACAGTCAATGTGACAATTGTACTAACATAGTACTCTGACAGCTAAATGCACCGACGGGTCTTTGCGAGACTACTAGGTTTTCATTAGCCGCACTCAGGGGCAATTTTTGTTGTTTAGGATTTTTGGGGGTTATACTGTCCACAGTCCCATATGTGACACCAGCTTTGGACCAGTTCAGATTTAGCATCCCTGTGTACAAGGCCCATCCACTCTTACAACAGTCCACAGACTCCTTTGACAGCACACTACATGGCTCCACCACCCTCTCAGTGAAATGACACCTCCTCCTCCATCCTCTGAGCCTGCCCACTTCCAGCTTATACCCATTCCCTCTCCTTGCCTCCTTCACCTTCCTTTACAGCACCATGACTGGAGCACACCTTGTTGGTCACTTTTATGAAATTTAAAACCTCTATTATGTATTATGTACCACCCCCCTGTCCCTCCTCTCCTCTATGGTGTACATGTCATGCTCCATAGGCCTCTCCTCATGAGTCCTTTCACCTAGGCAACACCTAATGTTGTTTTCCTTCCTTTGCATTCTCTCATTAGGAGTGCAGTGTCCCTCTTTAAATGTGGTCTCCAAAACTGTGCACTATACTTGTGTTGGCCTAACCAAGCAGTTGTACAGAGGTGGCATCACTTCCGCCTTTCAGGGGTAATCCCGCTAATGATGCATCCCAGAATCCTCTCTGCCCTTGCTGCTGCTCTCCTCTCCAACAGGTATTGCAGTTGTTCATGTTGACATCAACCATTACCTCAGGTTCCTCTCACCGTCGTGACTAAAATTTTGCCTCCTCCATCCACCCTGGAAAATGATGTAAATGGTATTCCAGCCCATTCTGTGCCTATAAAGATGTTACAGAGGACTGGACCTAGTACTGAGACCTGAGGTACTCCACTAGTGACCCCCCCTTTCTTCGGAATGTGTTCCATTCACTATTATCTTCTGTGTCCTGTTGTACAGCCAGTTTGCTACCCAGGCTACCACCCTGGGACCCACTCCCAGGCTGGCTAACTCGATTATCAATCTTTTGTACGGGACTATGTCAAATGCCTTGCTAAAGTCTAGGTAGGCCATATCCACAGCCCCTCCCTGGTCTATTGCTTTGGTCACCCAGTCAAAGAAATCTATCAGATTTGTCTGACATGACCTTCCTGCTGTAAATCCATGCTGCTTTTGGTCCTGTGCCCTGCTGGCCTCTAGGTACTCAACAATTCTGTCTTTCAGAAGTGATTCCATCATTTTCCCTACCACTGACATCAAACTTACAGGTCTGTAGTTTCCTGCTTCTGCCTGTCAGGTCCCACTGCTTTGTCCACCATGAGTTTTAGGAGTTCTTTCAGGACTCTTTGTTCTGTAAATGGACTGGTGTCAACCCCCTACCTAGAGTGCTTCTATTGTCTGGTTTAGGTAACTCGTCCTCATCTTCTTTTTGAATTCTGAGCAAAAGTATTCATTCTGTAACTCTGCCTTTTCACTGTCTCCTCTGCCCACCTCACCTCTCCTTACTAATCTTCACTATTCCTCCCTTAACCTTTCTATGCTCCTAATGTACATATAAAGGTTTTATCCTCTTACCTGAATTGGCTATTTTTCCTTTGTTTGTGCTTTTGCTATTCTGACTGCTTTCCCACTTCTTTCTGCTTTAATTGATACAGTTCCCTGTGCTCCTTCTTGATTCCTTATACTTTTGAATGCAGCCTTTTCTCCTTAACCTTCCCTGCCACCGCTTTTGAGTCCATAGTGGTTTTTATTCGCTTTGTTTTCTTTATCTGTTTCACACAAAGGCTTGTTGCCTCTATGATGGCAGTTTGGATTTTCTCCATCGTTCTTCCACCCTCCTTTTGGCCATTTGCTAGTGTATTCTCGGTATTCACCCATTTTGCCAAGTCAGCCCTTCTAAAGTCCAGTATGCTCCTTTTGTAAGACTCGTCTCATGGTTGTGCTTATTGTGAGCACACTGTGCAGTGGTCGCTATTCCCAGATGTCTACTGACTTTAAATTTGTGATCCTCTTTCCATTTGAGAGTACCAAGTCTAGTATTGCTCCTCCTGAGTGGGTTCCAACACTAGCTGTCTAAGGCTTGCCTCTGCAGCATCGAGAATGACCCTGCTCTTGGATGTGGCTGCAGTACATGTCATCCAGTTAACATCTGGCATATTCAGGTCCCCCATCAACAGTATCTCCCCTTTTCAGCCCTTTGAGAATGTTCTCTATCATTTTCTTGTCCATTTCCTCCCCTTGAGATGGGGTTCTGTATACAACCCCTGTGTGGATAGTGATGCCATTTCCTGTCTCCAAGGTGACCCGGAGTGACTCTTGTCCTCCCCCTTTACTTTTTAATTCTGTAGCTTTTATCCCTTCCCTTATGTACAGAGCTACTATACCTCATCTTTTCCCTCCCTGTCCCTTCTGTAGACTGTGTACCCCGGTATGTTGACATCCCAGTCATGGTTCTCCGTGTACTATGTTTCCGTGACTGCCACAATATCCAATTGTTCATCTTCCATCAAAGCCACTAGCTCAGGAAGCTTGTTTCCCAGACTATGGGCATTGGTACTCATTGCCCTCCATTTAATGCTGGCTTTATCCTTTTTCCCCATCCCTGCTCTTTTTGCCCTTGTCTATTTTTCCATTTACCCTGTCCTGCCCTCTGTCGAGCACTGTACCTCAGTGTTTACCTTACTACCTGTCATGTTTTGTGGTGGGAGGCTTGACATTTCCCGCCTCTTATTAGCACCTCCCCCCATGGCTAGTTTAAAAGCTTGCCAAGGAAGCATTTAAACCTGTCACTTAGAATCTTGGTTCCATTCGTGGACAGATGCAGACCATCATGCCAGTATAGACCTTCATCTCTCCAGGTGTACCCCCAGTCCCAATGAAGCCAAAGCCCTGTGCTCTGCACCAGTTTTGCAACCATTCATTAAACTGTATGGTGTGTAGTACCCTAGCCGCACCTGCCATGGACTGGCAGCACCTCTGAGAAGGTTACCGTGCTTGCTATGTGTCTGAGTCCCCTCCCCAACTCCACAATGTCATCCTGCACTGCACTGATCCCATGCCTAGCTATGTCATTTGTCCCAAGGTGGACAATGATATCTGGTTCTCTCTCCTGTGATGCTGCTTCTGCAATCCTGAGGATTCGCTTCTTGTCCTTCCAAGCCATGGCACCAGGCAGGCACCTTACTTCCCTCTCCTCTCCCTTCCCTAGGTCTACCCCCCTAACAATAGAGTCCCCTATCAGAAGCAGTTTCCTTCCCCTGTGGTGTCCCTTGCCACCCTTCTGTGGGTCTCCCTTGTGGATGTCCTCAGCATTCTTCTTGATCTCCACTGAGGGTGCCATCATAGAGGAACCTTGCTCTGCCAGACTGGCGTATGGTTTGTGTAGAGGTACAACTAGGGGGCTTCACCTCTGTTCCACCACCCGAACCCTCCCAGAACCCACTGTGGTCCAACGGCTCTTCATACTTGGCAGCCTCTGAGGCAGTGGTTGTGGCAGTGGTGCTGTTTGGTGGGGGAGGCCTCCTTAGTCCGTGCCAGTTCAGCCTGGAGGCATGCAACCTCCTCCCTCAGAGCTGACAGTTGCCTGCAAATAGGACAGCAATGCAGTTTCCAATGTCTCCCGAAAACTGCTTCCCACAGCCATTGCATTGCACCACCTCACATGTCCCTCTCCCTTATAATATACAATATTTAATATATATATATATTTTTTTTCTTTTGTGGTGTGTACTTACCCTTTTGCACTGTCCTGGGTTATTAAGAGTATGACAGTTCTGCCCCAAGACTTGTCTAGGAAGTGATGTCATAACATTGGCTATAAAGGAAACATCAGCCTGGTAGGTGGGATGTGCGGAAGGGTGGCTGGTTAGTCCACAACCATTAGTGACTGTTAGAGACAATCAAATACACCACTGCTCTGCCACCCTGGAGAGTACTACCCTTTATAGTAATTCAACTAACGTCTAGTAACTGATTTGTAAACTGTTTAAAAGTAATTTGATGCAAACTGTCACAGATGCGATTCCCGTAACAAAAGTGTGGCCAAGCCAGAGTCAGAAAACTACAGACCTGTCAGTTTGACCTCTGTGGTAGGGAAAGTGATGGAATCACTTCTGAAGGAAAGAATTGTTGAGTACCTAGAGGCCAGTGGGGCACAGGACCCAAGGCAGCATGAAGGTCATGTAAGATGAATCCCAATTGATTTTTTTTGACTGGGTGACCAAAGTAGTAGACCAGAGAGGGACAGTGGACGTGGGCTACCTAGACTTTAGCAAGGCATTTGACACAGTCCCACACAAAAGATTAATAATCAAATTAACCAGCCTGAGAGTGGGTCCCAGGGTGGTAGCCTGTGTAAAACATTGGCTGCACAACAGGACATATAAGGTAATTGTAAATGGTGTTCACTCTGAAGAAAGAGAGGTTACTAGTGGGGTACTGCAGGGTTCAGTACTGGGTCCAGTCCTTTTTAATGTATTTGTAAGAGACATTGCAGAGGGACTGGAAGGAACAGTATGCCTCTTTGCAGATGACACAAAGATCTGCAACAGGGTTGATACACAAGGAGGCGTGGAAAGGATGAGAAGGGACTTGGCAAGGTTGGAGGAATGGTTGGAAATATGGCAGCTATGATTCAATCCAAAGAAGTGCAAAATAATGCACCTTTGAAATAAAAACCCAGGGGAAGATTACACAATGGGGGGTAGTAACAAAAACAAAAAAGGAAAGGGACATGGGGGGTCATGGTTGATGTCAACATGAACAACTGCAATACCTGTTGGAGCGGAGCAGCAGCAAGGGCAGAGAGGATGCTGGGATGCATCACTAGTGGGAGTTGATGGAGGCAGAGGCAAAGTGGGGAAGAAAGATAAAGGAAGCTATTGAAGGGGCCACTGACATCTGTGCCAAGAGAGCGATAGTAAAAATAAGAGGAGTAGAAAACCTCTGTGGTATACGAGGGAAGTAAAAAAAAAAAGGTAAGGACAAAAAGGACAGCATTTAGGAGGTGCAAGACAACTCAGACTGAAATGAATTCGATGAAATACCCTGCGATCCAGTGAGAATCAAGGGTAGAGGTAAGGAGGGCAAGAACAAAAGAGGGGGAGGTGATACAAGGAGACAGAGAAAAGGTAGACCTACTAAACACCTGTTTTTGCTCTGTGTTCAAGAGGGAGGAAGAAGGAGAAGAATGCAGCAGAGCAGGAAATTAAATGGTTGGGGGTGGGTGTGTGGAGAAGAGGCAGTTTCTCGTGCAGGAAATATTGGAAGAACTGGGATGCACGATGGTAGACAGGGCAATGGAGCCAGATGGGGTGCACCCAAGGGTGCTAAGGGAGCTAAAGTAGGCATTGGCAATACCCTTGACTGCACTTTTCAATTGGTGCCTGGAAACGGGGGTGGAATGCCTCCATTTTGTTAAAGTCCTTATGCAGGTACAGCCTCAAGTACTGCACACAATACTCCAGATGGTGCCTAACCAGTGTCTTGTAAAGAGGGATTATTACCGTATTTCTTTATTAATTGAATACTATGACTACAAATAACTTCGAACCATAGCTTATTTTACACAGTGGTCTGCGTCCGTGCAAATAAAAAAAACACAAAAAAAAACAGAAGATCAATACTGGCCGCAAAACTGATCCCTGTGGCACCCCACTCATCATTGCCCTTGGAGTTCAGATCTACCCTCTCACCGCCACACGTTGCAGCCTCGAACTCCACCATCTTGTAATCCAGTTCCTATTTGTGACCCTACCCTGTCACCGGTTAGTTTCCCCCCAAGCCACCCATGATGCCCAGAATCGAAGGCATTGCTGAAGTCCAAGTAAAGAATGTCCGATGCATGAGCCTTAGCCATCTCACCTGTCACCCAGTCATAACATTGGATCAGGTTGGTTTGACAATACTTCACTGAAACAAGCCCATGCTGCCTCACATCAGGGAGGCCATCTCCCTCCCTCTTTGGATTGTAAAGCACTCACGAATGCAGTCTGTATGAAATGTGCTATATAAAAAAAAAATATTTCCACACAAGCAACAGCCACAGAGCGTACAGACTTCTAGGAAAACATAAATTGAACTTATAAGCTCAAATGGGCAGACTGGGAGGGCCATAGGCCCTTATCTGCTGACACTGTCAATGTATCTATGCTATCGACTGCCAAACAACTGTCTTTTTTTTTTTTTCTATTTAGTCTTTATCTCCCCTAGCCTGTCAGCCGCCTGGTGTCCTTCTCAGCCTGGTCACGGACCACTAGCTTCTGCTCCCCACAACGGCCTCGGTACCTCCGATACCCCGTGGCTTCCCCCCCACGGGGCGGGCGCGGCACTCCCCTCGCATGCCGCAGACGTGGAACTTGGTCGGAGGCCTGGCCTGGGAGCAAATTGAAGTCGTGGTAGGCTTCATTAGTGGCGGCTGGCGGCTAATTCTTTTTCCGGGAGGCTGGGACATGCAATGACGCCAGCGTCTGCCCCGCCTCCTGTGCGTACCAGTGCCGGTAGCTAAGTGTCACCTGGCCTCCACCAGGGGTCGCCAATGCTCCGGTCACATCCCCACCCTCCCGGAGAAGGAGAGCAGTCCCTAGGATGCTCCATCCTTCTCCCCCGGCCGGCCCTTCAGTGACCCTAGTCCGTTTCCAAACCCGGGTCGCCGGCGTCGAGGAAATCCAACGCGTCAGCCACGGGCCGGCCAAAACAACTGTTGCTAAACACTCATGCTTCACAGCAGGCATTGTGACATCACTGCTCCAAAACTGCTAACAACATACACCTGCTTATATAAAAAAAATGCAGTTCATATGCACATTGCAGATGATGATAATGTGCAGTAAGGAGTCACATTCATGCATAGGTCATGTAAATGTTTTCAGCTAGTGGATAAGGGACGCAGAATGGTCCATGTATGCGAGGCATTGAATAAAAAATTAGCAAGGGTGCCGGAAGATGGTAAAAGCTGAGGTGTCTGCGAATCAAAAGGCCACTTATGAGGGTACAATGGGCACTTTTTCTATACTAGTTTTTGCCATACAAAAAATGAAAGTGGGGTGGGTTCTGCACCTATGAAAATTATTGATTTGTATTTGTTTCAGCTAAGAACATAAGTTAACAAAGAAGGTAGAATAGATGCTTTCTCAGTAACTGTTATTTGATTTCAGCAGACTGAGAGTACACAGCATCAAGGCCATGCCTAATCCCATCACCTTTCAATGATGTGCTTCACACATTGTCTCACAAAGAAAGGAGGATAGATGATGTTGCCTCAAAAACTCTGATTGCCCTTTCTATAGATAACAGTACCTAACATCAAGTCACATGGTAATCACATTATCTGACCAGTTGCTTTCCCGGATGTGTTGATAATTGCAAGCAATTAGAAAAAGACAATCACCAAATGAAGACAGCGTGAACTCTCTTTCACTAAACTGTCTCCATCCATCAAGTTATGACAACAGCCAGTCTGGCTTGATATGTATGCCGCTGTCCTCTTACAACAGTGAATGACTAAATGTAACTTTGTTACTATGTGTGGATGGCAGCACTGATGCATAGATGAGTGAATTTATGATTTGTAATATGCTCTCTGCGCCGATCTGAAACTGCTTTTGAAAAAGTAATTGACCTACAATGATTGCTGCATGTACTATAACACTATGACTCTCAAAGAAAAGAACATTCGCCTGGGCGTTGGCCATATCTGGCTACAACATATTCAGAAGAGACAGGGCGGGTAGGAAGGGATGAGGAGTGGTACTGTACCAAAGTAGTAGAGTGGTACCAAAGTAGTAGATCAGGGAGGGGCTGTGGACATGGCCTACCTAGACTTTAGCAAGGCATTTGACACAGTCCCACACAAAAGATTAATATACAAGTTAGCCAGCCTGGGTGTGGGTCCCAAGATGACAGCCTGGGTAAAGAATTGGCTGGAGAATAGGACACAGAGGGTAATAGTAAATGGAGTCCACTCAGAAGAAAGGAGGGTTACTAGTGGGGTACCGCAGGATTCAGTATTAGCACCGGTCCTCTTCAATGTCTTTATAAGCGACATTGCAGAAGGACTGGAAGGAAAAGTATGTCTCTTTGCAGATGACACTAAGATCTGCAACAGGGTTGATACACAAGGAGGCATGGAAAGGATGAGAAGGGACTTGGCAAGGTTGGAGGAATGGTTGGAAATATGGCAGCTTAGATTCAATGCTAAGAAGTGCAAGGTAATGCACTTGGGAAACAAAACCCTAGGGGAAGAGTACATAATGGGGGGTGAGATACTAACAACAACAAAAATGGAGAGGGACCTGGGGGTAGTCATATCAGATGACATAAAGATGGGCAAGCAATGTGAGAGGGCAGCAAGGAGGGCTGGGGGGATACTGGGATGCATAGGGAGAGGCATCACCAGTAGACAACAGGAAGTTATTATCCCTCTGTACAGACAGCTGGTGAGACCCCATCTGGAGTACTGTGTGCAGTTCTGGAGACCTAATCTCCACAAAGACATAGACAGGATGGAAGCTGTCCAGAGGAGGGCAACTAAAATGGTACAGGGTCTGCACCGGAAGACATATGAAGAGAGACTTAAGGAGCTTAATATGTATAGCCTCGAGGAAAGGAGGGAGAGGGGGGACATGATAGAAACGTTCAAGTACCTCAAGGGAATCAACAAAGTCCAAGAGGGTAGCATCTTTCAAAAAAAGAGGTGTGCAAGAACAAGAGGGCACAATTTGAAGATGGGGGGCGGCTCAGAGGTAATTTAATGAAGTATTTTTTCACAGAGAGGGTTGTGGAAGCATGGAACGGCCTTCCGGAGGAGGTTGTAGAGTCAAAATCAGTGGTGGAATTCAAGCATGCATGGGATAGTCATAAGGCAGTTCTGGGGGGTGGGGGTAGGAAGAAGTAGGCTGCTGGTTAACTAGGATCTGCAGCTTATCCAGTAGGTAGGGAAATGGGCAGACTGGGTGGGCCAAGCGGTCCTTATCTGCCGTCAAATTCTATGTTTCTATGTTTATGTAAGTATAAAATGACATACGGGCCACAGAGATCCAGGGGGAACAAAGTGGTGGAGAGATACTGTGTGTTATGCAGGAAAGGAAAATGGTGTCAGCCATATAGACCGGTGTGGTCTATGGACCATCAGCCCTGGACGAAGAAACAGATAGGGAGCAGATGCTAGCCATCCAAAAGATGTCAGACAAGGGTGAGGTACTGCTGGTTGGTGACATTGATATTACAGACGTTGATATGATCATCCCATCAGCCGCATTAACTAGGAGTAGATTTTCAGTGATTCCTTTAGGTGCCTTCCTCAAGCAACTGGTCATTGAACTGACTCATCAGAAGGCAATAATGGACCTTGTGCTCACAAACAGGGACATTGTGATGGCAGTAACTGGAAGCGACAGGCAAGTAGGTCAGTAAATGAAGATGACAACAGTAATGCTGACATATTTGTAATGGTATTTATGCTCAGTCTTTACTGAGATAGAGGAGGAAATGTGTCCGAAGGCAGTAAAGGCAGTGTGATTACGGCAGTGAAACGGACACAGGTCCCTTTACAGAAAAAAGGGTCCTTCAGCAACAGGAAGTATTAAGAGTTGATAAAGCAATGGGTAAGATGGGTGTACCCCATGGTCCTTAATGAACTTGTAGTGGTAAATGCGTCACTCCACAGAGGGAAGAGTGACCTGTGGGGTACCTCATGGATCAGTGCAGGGACCAGTCCGATTCAACATCTTCATTAGTGACATTGCGCATGACGTAGAAGGCATCAATTGCCTGTTTGCTGATGACACAAAGCTCTGTAACAGAGTCGACACACCAGAGTGTGTAGACCGAATGGGAAGGGGCCAGCAGAAAATTGCATAATGGCAGCAGGTAAAGAAACATAGAATTTAACAGCAGATAAGGACCGCTTGTGCTACCTTGTTTGCCCAATTACCTAACTAAGAGATAAGCTGCAGATCATAGTTAACCAACAGCCTACTTACTCCTACCCTCCAAAGTTTGTAACTCTAGTCACTATCAAAGGAGTCCCACTACTTGTCTGCCAATATGTTTTTTAAAAGTCATCTGAATGCTTTCTGGCAGGTGAAAATTTAGGGGGGTTTGTTACTTTGTCTTGAGAAACTCTAAGTCTAAACCAGCTGTAGTTATGCAAGCTGTGTTAGTTGGTGGACCATCAGCGAGGCAGCTTCCATCAAGGATGAGTGGGAATAAAATTGCCAGTATGGTGGTTGGGCAAATTCAGTGTCCAAAGGTAAATACCCATGATGTGTGAAAGAATGAATACAGCGAATGTGCTTGACTTACTCGTATGTATCTTTAATTGACACACCAGTGATTACTGTAAAAGCAAACATCAATTGCGTGCCCTAAGGCAGACAGCCTTTGCCATGTAAAAGGAGTTACACAGAAAATATTATATTATATCTGACCTTTTTTATATATTGTGACGCTATACTTTTAATGTCAGACCATAGCAATATATTGCAATGCTGTCATAGGGTAGTACCGCATCATCCTTTGGCAATTCCTGACATAAATTTACAGTCGCTGTGAAGGATGACGCGTTGCTTCACTATGCCAACTTTTCAATATACAGTAGTGCTATAGTCTGACTGCAGTTAGACAGCAATACAATCACACAAAGATATATAATGCCTTCTCGGTGATTCCCCTGTACGTGGCAAAGGTTGGGTGCCAACGTATGCTGTGCACAGTGGGATGACAGCGTGAACATAAGCTACTACAATGGCATCTGCTGTCATCATACCTACATGTCTGACTGTACAGAGTCTGTCTCCTGCTGCTTTGTAATAAGGAAAATAGTAATGTAACCCTCCTACAAATGGGGGTTCCTGAAGACCATCCCCTAAGATTGCCTAAAGGCTTCCTGTTTAGCTGGGGATTGGTGAGATGCCACCAATTATGGCCGTTATGAGTGCTTTTAAAGCCTCTGCAACTGTCTCCTTAAGAGCTGCCTGCTTGCAGGTTTCAGTGGTTATGTCGGGGGACAGTGGGTTTACTGCTCCAATCCCACTCGAGGGGATGTTCAGATTGCTCGTTTTGCAGTCGATAAGAGAGCAGAGGAGCTGGGCTAGACGTAATCATCTGTTGGAGAATATGTAGTGCCATTGTAAAAATGTAGCTTGTTTAACCTGCTTTATTTACAGCTGGGACTCTGTGAGTGCCGCCCCTCCATTTTGAACCCAAGCAGAGGAGATGGACCAATTGGGGAAAGGTAGGCCCTTAAAATGTAGACCACTTGAGCCAATTAGAGTTTGGACTCACCCTGGGAGCATGCCTAATGGGGGCTGTATGGCAGGTGCTCCTGAGAAGTGTAGTGTGGACCCTGGCGCCTCTTTGCACCAATGGGAGGCAAAGTAAGTGGCTGGTATCAGTAAACCACCTATAGGATCTGGTGGCGCCCGAACTGAGAAGCTTGCCCCAACTGCCAAGGGGCAGAGACGCTGTGGTCATGAGCGAGGAAGGAGCTCTCGGAGCTGCGCTGTTAATCTTTAGCGCAGGAAGCGTGTATGGACAGCCTGGATTCGGCAGTTTTGAACGCCAGCAAGTTTTCAGAATAAATCCGCTAGGCAGCGGTCAGAGGAGGCTATGCTAAATTGCAGCTACCTACCAGGCTCACCCTGTAGAGGACTGGAGAATCTGCTTCAATCGCACTCGGTCTGTCAGGACAAGTGAAGCTGTGTTGGTTTGGGCCAGTGTCTGCAGTGGACTGGTTCAAGCCTGGGGGTAAGTGTATGCGGCTGGCTGGGAAACTGGAGTTTGTTGTGTGGGCCACTAGTGAGAAGAGAGGGGGTCGCAGTGGCCCAGAGCACTGTGATCTGGTCATACCAGACCGTACCAACCCCAACCTCTGGGTGGAGGCACCCATCATCAGATTTATGCCCCTCAACCTGTTAGTGTCAGAGCAGGCAGGGGTAGTAGCCCTTGGGATAGCACCCCCCTAGTGGTTACAGTAATAAACAAATATATTGTGATTTATGCCTTATTTGTCATGTTGACACACATTGGCACACTTTTTTTTTTATCAATATCGAGCTGACAAGACGATCGTTTTTTTTTTTTTTTACACTGTTCAGGTCAGTGTAGGCTGTTTCCGACATCATTCAAGGAGTGACATGAGTGGCAGATGTGTGTGGGGTATAGGATCAGCTGTTGTGATTAGCTATGCGATCCTTGACTTGGTTTACTGAAAAATTACCAGTTTCCTATGATATACCACCAATCACAGTTTGTAATCACAGGTGTGTTTAAAATTAAATTGACGTGTTCTCCATGTCAGCGCCTGCTGCGGTGACTAGATTAGGCATATATTTCTTAAAAAAAGCAACAAAAAAAAAATAAACAAAGCATTCCGGATAAGTAGACTAGAAGCACCTCAGAAAGTTCAATGATGGGGGTAATCATGAAGAAGCGCCCGTGTTTCAAACGGATGTACCTAGTTGTGAGTAGCAGACTCATGGGACTGCTAGAAATGTTTTATAATTTTATTTTACATCCATTTATGATTTCAAGCGGCGTTTACTAAGTGAATAAATACTACAGAGAAGTATAAATCTTAGGAAACCAAGTCACTGGATCTTAAGCCAGCTAATCAGAACAGCTGATTGTCTACACAGAGCATCTGCCATTGATGTCAATCATTGAATGATGTCAATCACAGTGAGCAGCAAGCCGAGCTGTGGAAAGAAAATGACTGCAGAAGTCTGGGGACTCATTGGCAGATCCCACTGCACCTTTGGCCTTTGGCACCACTCTCTGTTGGTACTGGGTGAGGTTACTTTTCGCTGGCAGCCCTGGGCTTACCACCGACTCCGAGCGGTGGTGAACTCAGCAGCACTGAGGAGTGGTGCCAGCACAGAGAAAGTGAAGATTGCAACTGGCACATGTGCAGAGTGAGAAAAACCCAGCGAGTTTTTCATCGTTATAACCCAAAGTTTATACTAACATACTAATTGCCAGCAGATTAGGCCGTACGGTCTATCGAGTCTGCTCGAACCTCAGATCCCTAGTTGGGTGCAGAGGCCCCCCGCTTGTGTTCCAGAAACCCCAATCATCCATCGCCACCCCCTGGGCCCAGCCATCATCTGATACAACCACTTTCTGTGTCTGTCCCACCCTCTCTTGAAGCCTTCCACGGTGAATCTCTGAACCAGCTAGCCAGACAGTGCATTCCAAGGGTCCACCACTCTCTCAGTGAAAAACCTCCCCCTCTTTCCCACCTCACCCTTCCACCTTCCAACTTCAAACCATGCCCTCTGGTGATACATCCCTGCTTTAGTTTTACTATCCCCTCCATGTTTACTCTATCTTGTCCCTTGAGGTACTTGAAAACCTCAATCATGTCCCCCGTCTCTCCTCTCCTCCAATGAAAACAGGCAGAACTCCTCAAGTCTGTTCTCATACGCAAATCCTAAACATAGAAACATAGAACATAGAATTTGACAGCAGATAAAGACCGCTTGGCCCACCCAGTCTGCCCATTTCCCGACCTGATGGATAAGCTGCAGGTTCTAGTTAACCAGCAACCTACTTCTTCATACCCCACCCCTAGAATTGCCTTATGACTGTCCCATGCATTCTTGAATTCCACCAATGTTTTGACTCCACAACCCTCTTGGACTTTGTTGATTCCCTTGAGGTACTTGAAAGTTTCTATCATGTCTCCCCTCTCCCTCCTTTCCTCGAGGCTATACATATTAAGCTCCTTAAGTCTCTCTTCATATGTCTTCCGGTGCAGACCCTGCACCATTTTAGTTGCCCTCCTATGGACAGCTTCCATCCTGTATATGTCTTTGTGGAGATTGGGTCTCAGAACTGCACGCAGTACTCCAGATGGGGTCTCACTAACTGTCTGTACAGAGGAATAATAACTTCCTGTTTTCTACTGGTGATGCCTTTTCCTATGCATCCCAGTATCCCCCCAGCCCTCCTTGCTGCCCTCTCACATTGCTTTCCCACCTTTAGGTCATCTGATATGACTACCCCCAGGTCCCTTTCCATTTTTGTTGTTGTTAGTATCTCACCCCCATTGTGTACTCTTCCCCTGGGTTTTTGTTTCCCAGGTGCATTACCTTGCACTTCTTAGCATTGAATCTAAGCTGCCATACATTTGACCAGACCTCTAACCTTGCCAAGTCCCTTCTCATCATTTTCACTCCACCTTGTGCATCAACTCTGTTGCAGATCTTTGTGTCATCTGCAAAGAGACATACTTTTCCTTCCAGTCCCTCTTCAATGTCGCTTATAAAGACATTGAAGAGGACCGGTCCTAATACTGAACCCTGCGGTACCCCACTACTAACCCCCCTTTTTTCAGAGTGGACTCCATTTACTATTACTCTATGTGTCCTATTCTCCAGCGAATTCTTTACCCAGGCTATCATCTTGGGACCCACTCGCAGGCTGGCTAACTTGTATATTAATCTTTGTCTGGGACTGTGTCAAATGCCTTGCTAAAGTCTAGGTAGGCCATGTCCACAGCCCTCCCTGATCAACTACTTTGGTCACCCAGTCAAAGAAATCTATCAGATTTGTCTGGCATGACCTTCCCGCTGTGAATCCATGCTGCCTTGGGTCCTGTGCCCTCGGCCTCTAGATACTCAACAATTCTTTCCTTCAGAAGTGATTCCATCATTTTCCTACCACTGAGGTTAAACTAACAGGTCTGTAGTTTCCTGCTTCTGCCTTGCTCCCACTTTTGTGAAGGGAATCACATCTGCCCTCCTCCAGTCCTCGGGTACCACCCCATCCTCCCATGATTTGTTAAAGAGGGTAGTCAGTGGTGCCACTAGTTCTACCCTTAGTTCTTTTAGAATTCTGGGATGAATCCCATCAGCCCCATTGCTTTGTCCACCTTCAGTTTTAAGAGTTCTTTCAGAACCCTTTCTTCTGTAAATGGCTGGTATCAACTTCTGTATCCAGAGTGTTTCTACTGTTTGTTTTAGGTACCTCCCCTCTTCCTTTGTAAATACTGAGCAAAAATATTTGTTTAGTATCTCTGCCTTTTCACAGTCTCCTCTGCCCACCCGCCTCCCTTTATTAAGCCTCACTATCCCTCCCTTGGTCTTACTCGTCCCTGATGTACCTATAAAGGTTTTATACCCCTTCTTTACCGAGTTGGCTACCTTTTCCTTGGTTTGGGCCTTTGCTATTCTGACTGCCTTCCCAGCTTCCTTTTGCTTTAACTGATACAGCTCTCTGTCCTGTTACTTCTGTGATTCCTTGTACTTTCTGAATGCTTTCTTTTTCTCTTGAACCTTCACTGCCACTTCCTTTGAGAACCATAGTGATTTCTTACCTCGTTTCATTTTGTTTATTTGCTTCACATAAAGGTTTGTTACCTCTGTGATGGCAGTTTTTATTATTCCCCATTGTTCTTCCACCCCTCCTTCCTGCCCATTTGCTAGTGCATTCCTTAGGCACTCACCCATTTTGACAAAGTCAGCCCTCCTAAAATCCAGTACCTTTGTCTTTGTATGGCTTGACTCTATTGCTGTGTTTATTGTGAACCATACTGTTCGACGGTCGCTAGTTCCCGGATGGCTACCCACTTCTATATCTGTGATCCTCTCTTCATCTCCATTTGAGAGAACCAGGTCTAAGATTGTTCCCTCTTGAGTGGGCTCCAGTACTAGTTGTCTAAGGCATGCCCCCTGTAGGGCATCTAGAATAACCCCACTCTTAGAAGTGGCTGCTGCAACTGCACTCCAGTTAACATCTGGCATATTCAGATCACGCATCAGCAATTATCTCCCCTTTTTCTGCCATACTAAGTATACTTTCTATCATTTCCTTGTCCATTTCCTCCACCTGAGAAGGGGGTCTGTATACAACCCCTGTGCGGATTGTGGTGCCATTGCCGGTCTCCAAATTTAACCACAGTGCTTCTTCTCCTCCCTGTTTACCCTTTTGTTCTGTTGCTTTGATTCCTTCCCTTATGTAAAGAGCTACTCCTCCTCCTCTTTTACCCTCCCTGTCCCTCCTGTAGATAGTGTATGCTGGTATGTTTACATCCCAGTCATGGTTTTGTGTGTACCATGTTTCTGTGACTGCCACGATATCCCGATGTTCCTTCTCCATCAAGGCAACTAATTTAGGAAGCTTGTTACTCAGACTACAGGCATTGGTACTCATTGCTCTCCATTTTTGATGGCTTTACATTCTGTTGCAGCATCCCCACTGACCTTTCTACCTCAGTCTTTTTCCCATTTAGTACCCTGTTTGTAGGGAGAGGCTGGGATTTTCTGCTGCTTATCAGTGCCTCCCCTTGACTAGTTTAAAAGCTTGCCAATGAAACATTTAAACCGATTGCTCAAAAGACTTGTTCCTTCCTGGACAGATGCAGACCATCCTGCCAGTATAGGCTGGTGTCCTCCAGGTGGAACCCCAGTCCCCAACGAGCCAAACCCTGTGCTCACACCATTTTTAAACCACTCATTAAACTGCATGGTGCAAGTACCCTTGCCTCACTCATGCCATTTACAGGCAGCACCTCTGAGAAGGATACTGTGTGTGCTACTTGTCTTAGGCCTCTCCCAGTTCTACAAAGTCCTCGTATCATCTTAGTTGCCCTCCTCTGTACCCTCTCCAGGAGCTGTATGTCCCTCTTCAAGTGTGGTCTCCAGTACTGTACACAGTACTCAAGGTGTGGTCTAACCAGTCCATTGTACAGCGGCAGAATCACTTCCCTGCTCCTAGAAGTGATCCCCCTTATGATGCATCCCCCCTCAACTACTGCTCCCATCTTGGAGTCATCAGCGAAGAGACTCATATCACACCCTATACCCTCCCTGATGTCTGATATGTTATAATGTTATAGGCAAATTATAACTGGGTTTTTCTACGGGAGGAAACACTACCCAGTTGTTATAAAACTATAAAACAATGAGCTCCAGTTTTGAGTTTACCCCTTTAAAGGATGCAAGCCTGTCTGAGAGGTGATTTTGAGCCATTTAGTTATGAAACTGTTTAGGCCCAAGCATTCAATGTTTTTTTTGTTTTTTGGATTAGCACATGGTCCAGTGAGTTGAGGGCCGTGGACAGGTCAGTGAACAGCACCTGTCAGCAACGCAACCCATGGCAGTTTGGATGTTATTACCTTCAGCAGCTCTTTGGTGGTGCCAGGCAGGGGACTGAAGCTGGACTAGTAGGGTTAAGAGCCTCATTCTGTGACTATACAGTATATGCTTGAGTGCGTGACCATGAGCTTCTCGGGCTTTACAACCACTGGGAGCTAGAAACAGTGCAATAATTGCCAATTACATTGTTGTGCTACTTTTGTGATTGTGGTAATCTCTGGGCCTGCTTTCATTCTGTGGGGTACCCTAGCATTAGTGAGACATGAAATAGGTATGCCAGGGGCTAGACAACAATGGGCATACTAGTCATAGAAAATTTTTAGGGATGCCATCCGACCATCACCTTTGTTTGGGTCGATTGTCAGTAATAACTTGATAACATTAGACACCATGATAGACAGGTAATTGTGATTGGGATACCTCTGTGGCATAGCCAGATTCGGCTGTTTGGGCATCATTGTCGGAAGGGCGAAATCAAAGGTTCACCATGCCCACCTCTGACTGCTTCCCATTTGTTGGAAAGTAACATAGACAATGGATACAAACAATATACATAGAAACATAGACTTTGACGGCAGATAAGGACCGCTGGCCCATCTAGTCTGCCCATTTCCTCCCGACAGGATAGGTCGCAGATCCTAGTTAACCAACAGCCTATTTCTTCATACCTCCCACAAGAATTGCCTTATGTCTGTCCCATTCTTTCTTGAAGTCTCCCACAGTTTTAGACCACACAACCTCCTCAGGAAGGCTGTTCCATGCATCCACTACCCTCTATGTGAAATAATACTTCCTCACATTTCCCCGAGTCGTCCCACCTCTATCTTCAAATTGTGTACCCTTGTTCTTGCACTTCTCTCTTTCTGAAAGATGCTACCCTCTTGGACTTTGTTGATTCCACTAAAGTACTTAAAAGTTTCTATCATATGACCCCTATCCCTTCTTTCCTCAAGGGTATACATATTATGCTCCTTTAGTCTCTCCTCATATAGCTTCTCTTGCAGACCTTGCACCATTTTAGTTGCACTCCTCTGGACTGCCTCTATCCTGTCTATGTCCTTGCAGAGATGGGGTCTCCAGAACTGGACGCAGTACTCCAGATGGGGTCTCACCAACTGTCTGTACAGAGGGATAACAACTTCCTGTTTTCTGCTGCTGATGCCTCTCCCTATGCATCCCAGTATACCCCAGACCTCCCTACTGCCTTCTCCACATTGTTGCTAACGTAAGGTCATCTGATATGATTACCCCCAGGTCCTTTCCTTTTGTTGTTGTTACTACCTCCTCCCCATTGTGTATTCTTCCCCTGTGTTCTTGCTTCCCAGGTGCATTACTTTGCACTTCTTGCACTGAATCCTAGCTGCCATACTTCTGACCATTCCTCCAACCTTGTCAAGTCCCTTTTCATCCTTTCCATGCCTCCTTGGCTATCAACCCTGTTGCAGATCTTTGTGTTATCTGCAAAAAGCTTACTTCCCTTCCAGTTGCTCTGCAGTGTCACTGATAGAAGACATTAAAAGGACTGGACCCAATACCAACCCTGCGGTACCCACTAGTAACCCCTCTTTCTTCAAAGTGGACTCCATTTACAATTACCTTCTGTGTCTTGTTGTACAGCCAATGTTTACCCAGGGACCCACTCCCAGGCAGGTTAATTTGACTATTAATCTTTGTGTGGGACTGTGTCAAATGCCTTGCTAAAGTCTAGGTAGTCCATGTCCAACCCCTCACTGGTCTACTATTTTGGTCACCCAGTCAAAAGCAATCCATTAGATTAGTCTGACATGACCTCCCTGCTGTGAACCCATGCTGCTCTTGGGTCCGCAGCCCCACTGGCCTCTAGGTACTCAACTATTCTTTTCCTTCAGTAGTGACTCC
The DNA here is from genome assembly GCA_016271365.2 of Neoceratodus forsteri. Lineage (NCBI taxonomy): Eukaryota > Metazoa > Chordata > Ceratodontiformes > Ceratodontidae > Neoceratodus > Neoceratodus forsteri. The sequence goes on from CM028133.1 coordinate 376,313,411, forward strand.
ATCACTTTCCCTACCACAGAGGTCAGACTGACAGGTCTGTAGTTTCCTGCCTCTGTCTTGGTCCCACTTTTGTGAAGGGAATCACATCCAGTCCTCGGGTACCACAACATCCTCCCATGATTTACTAAAAGAGTAGCCAGTGGGTTCACTAGTTCCTCCTTTAATTCTTTTATAATTCTGGGTGAATTCCATCAGACCGATTGCTTTGTCCACCTTATTTTTAATAATTCTTGCAGAACCCTTTCTTCTGTGAAAGGACTGGGATCAACCCCTCTATCAAGAGTGCTTCTGTTAATTGGATCAGGCACTTCCCTCCTCTTTGTGAATACTGAGCAGAAATATTCGTTCAGAATTGTGCTTTTCACTGTCCTCTGCCCACCCACCGTTCATTCTATTCATCCTCACTGTCCCTCTCATTGTCTTTTCACGCTCCCTGATGTACCTTATAAACGGTTTTATCCCATTCTTAACTGAGTTGGCTAGCTTTTCCTCAGTTTGGGCCTTCTATTCTGACTTCCTCCCAGCTTCCTTCTGCCTTAACTGGTACTGCTCTCGTCCTGCTCCTTCTGTGTTTTCTTATACTTCCGAATGCTATCTTTTCTTCCTGACTTCACAGCCACCTCTTTGACAACCATAGTGGCTTTCCTTTCATTTGATTTGTTTATTTTTTACACAAAGGCTTGTTGCCTCTGTGATGGCAGTTTTGATGATTCCCATTGTTGCTCAACACCTCCTTCTAGCCTGTTTGCTAGTGCTTTTCTGAGGCAGTCTCCCATCTTGCCAAAGTCAGCCCTCCTAAAGTCCAGTACCCTCACTTTGTATGGCTTGACTCTGTAGCTGGATTTAACATGAACCACACTGTTAGATGGTCACTTGTTCACAGATGGCAACCCACTTATAGATCTGAGATTCTCTCACTGCCCCCATTTGAGAGTACGAGGTCTAAGATTGCTCCCTCATGAGTGGGTTCTGAAACTAGCTGTCTGAGGCCTGCCACCTGTAGGGCATCAAGAATGGCCCTGCTCTTGGATGTGGCTGCAGCAAATGTGCTCCAGTTAACATCTGGCACATTCAGGTCTCCCATCAACAGTATCTCCCCTTTCTCTGCCATCCTAAGAATGCAGTCTATCATATCCTTGTCCATTCCCTACCCCTGACATGGGGGTCTGTACACAACCCCTGTGCGGATTGTGGTGCCCTTTCCAGTCTCCAAGGTGTCCCACAGTGCCTACTCTCCTCCCTGTTTACTCTTTTGTTCAGTTGCTTTTATCCCTTCCTTTACATAGAGAGCTATTCCTCCACCCCCTCTTCTCCCCTGCCTGTCTCTCCTGTAGGCTATGTACCCTGGTATTTCAACATCACAGTCATGGTTCTCTGTGTACCATGTTTCTGTGACTGCTATGATATCCAGGCATCCCTCTTCCATCAAGGCCACCAGCTCAGGGAGCATGTTGCCCAGACTACGGGCATTGGTACTCATTAGCCTCCATTTCCTGATGGCCTTACTCCTTTTTGCCCCATCCCTGTCCTTCTTGCCTTTGTCACTTTCTCCATTTACCCTCGCCCTTCTCCCTATCAACACTTCTATGTTGGTGTTTGCTGCACTTACTACCATGATTGTTTGGGGGGGTTAGGATTTCACTGCTCCTTTCCAGTGCCTCCCTCCTTGGCTAGTTTAAATGCTTGCCAATGAAGCATTTAAACCTATCATCTAGGATCCTGGTTCCCCTCCTGGACAGATGCAGCCCATCATGCCAGTATAGGCTTGCATCACCCAGGTGAACCCCAGTCACCAATGAAGCCAAATCCTGAGCTCCACACCAGTTTTTCAACCACTGATTGAATCCCATGGTGTAGAACACCCTAGCCTCCCTACGCCATAGATGGGCAGCACCTCGAGAAGGTTACCGTGACTGCTACTTGTCTAGGCCCCTCCTCAATTCCACAAACTCTTCCTGCACTTCTGTAATCCCTTTCTTAGCCTGGTCATTTGTCCCTAGGTGGACAATGACATCCAGCTCCCTCCTGTGTGCAGCTGCTCCCGCAATCCTGAGGATTCGCTCCACGTCCCGCCAAGCCATGGGTGCCAGGCAGGCACCGCACCTACCTCTCGCCTTCCTCCCCCAGTTCTACCTTCCTAACAATGGTGTCCCCCACTAGGAGTTGTTTCCTTCTCCGGTGGGGTCCCTCCACTCTCCTGTGGGTCTTCTTTGTGGAGGTTCCCAGCATCCTCCTTGGTCTCACATGCGGGTGCCTCCATAGAGGAACCACACATATAGGTAAGTAGTCCTTAGTAACATCTGGGTCAGTGGCTGCACATTTTGAAGGAAGTAGTTGAGCAGATCAGAGCCAGCTGGCTCTGGCAGTCTTTTCATTTGTTTCCAGAAGTCTCTTGGGTTATAGTGCTATGTACAAACTTCCCAGAAAGAAATGTGACTTAGCCTTTACCTGCACGTACAGGAGTTCCTCAGGTGCTTAAACCTTTAATTGTTGGACATTTTGCTTTACACTAAGCATTGTTTTTCTGTTTATGTAGTTTATTTAAGGTGAAAGTGTTCCATGTGCATTTCCCACTTTTCTTGTATCATGGAAGTGCATGTTTGTTGCATAATTCTAGGAATTGCTGTTTAAGAATGGCCAGGTATCAATTATATTTGGAGTTAAGTGAAACCTTCCCATTGAGTAGTTTGAACCTTGTATAGCCAGACTTTTAAAGGATCTTAATTATGTATTTTTGCATGACCATGTTGTTTTACATGCCCTGATCCAAAGACCACTTGAGATCCCTCTTGTGGGGAGGACACCCAGTAAGAGCAATTTGATCAGGTCTGAAGGTAAAAATTAGATTCAGCACTGAGGTGGAAGTTATGTTACACATATCGATTCTTGCAGGTTCCCGATTAACTGTATCAGACTAAGGTTAGAGACTACACTATGCAGGCAGTAGGGCTGTCTCAGTGTGAGCCAGTTTAGACTGACTTCACTCATTATGAGAAGCTCATGGCTGGACACATATGTGCTGTATAAAGACAATCGAGCAGCAAGTTATGCTTTGCCAGTTCACATGGGGCGGCTCGGTAGCAAGCAATAAATAGGATAGGTTTTACACTGGGTTGGAACTACATTTTATGATTGTTGTCAGCTATGGCGGCCCCTGGAGTCCATGAGCTGATTTTCAAAGCCCTGATGTCCACAAGCCTGGGTGTGCCAAAGATATGGTGCATGGGATTGTGCCATTCTCCCATCAATCGAGTTGCAACCCGTGCACCAGGTGCCACGAGTTAAGCCAGCTTTACTGGTCTAGCTTGCAGCATTCCCAGGGGCTGATTTTACAGAGCTTGCAACAGACATTTGGTGCAGGCTGCCCTATGTAACCATCCAGTCCCCGGGTTACTAGAATCCCATTAGTACTAGTGTTAGGCAGGTGAAAAAGAGGCTAGTAAGGAGCTAATTTAGGGGCTACTTACAAAATGACATCATTGTACTCAGCTAGCCTGAGTGAGGATGATTATATCATTTAGAACTCTCGCAGCAGATATACATTTTTGAGTAAGCCGCTCAGGGAAGTTTTAGAACATTCAGTTAGTCTGAACTTGAAGTCAGAGTGGTAGAAAGTCTGCCAGTTGGGGCTCTGTCTCAGAGGACCCTGTGTTTTCAGTCTGTTTGGATTACATCTCCAGTTGCCAGTGAAGTGGTGGAGACCTTTCTCCAGCAGGATTCCTTGATTTGCACTCCAGGGGGGACTAAGAAGGACTGCCACTTCAGTGGATCAAAGGGGCAATCCTTTGAAGGTCCATTTTTCACTCACTCATTCCGTTTCTTCCGGCGCTGTGGCTTCCCTTGTCTACTGGGCTCCTGCCTGCGCGGCTGCCTTCTTATGGCCATAAAGAAACTTGCAGCACTTACAATACAGCTCCACTGCGCTCGCTCACTCTGGTTTTCCTGCCACTACAGGATGCCCTTTTGTACTGTGACCCAGCATGCATTACTGCCTTTTTATGGCCACAAACAAATCTTCAGCAGTACCAACCGAGCTCCGTTAAGTTCACCGACTCCTCCTCCCTCACGCTCTCGTTCTGTGGCTCCTGGCGCTGCCGGCTTCCCTTCTGTACTGGGCTCCTGCCTCTGTTGGTGGCCTCTTCTGCCCACAAAGAAATCTGCAGCAGTCCTGACACAGGTCCGTGGGGTTTGCTCACTCCCCTTCTCTCTCATTCACTTGTTCTTTTTCTGCCGGCGCTGCAGGCTGGTCTTTTGTACTGGGATCCTGCCTGTGTTGCTGCCTTTTTCTGCCCACAAAAATCTGCTGCTGTCACGATAGAGCTCCGTTGAGCTCACTCACTTCCCCCCTCTCACTCACTCATTGTATTTCTCCTGGTGTTGCAGGCTGCCCTTTCACTGGGGCTCCTGCCTGTGTTGGCATCTTTATCTGCCCGCAAAGAAATCCGCAACTGTCCCGACAGAGCTCCGTTAAGGTAGCTCGCTCCCCTGTCTCACTCACTCATTCCGTTTCTCCTGGCGGTGCAGGCTACACTTTTGTACTGGGCTCCTGCCTGTGCTGGCGCCTTTTTCTGCCCACAAAGAAATCAGCAGCAGTCCCAACAAAGCTCCATTCAGCTCGCTCATTCCCCTTCTCTTTCACTCACTCATTCCGTTTCTTCCGGCGCTGTGGCTTCCCTTGTCTACTGGGCTCCTGCCTGCGCGGCTGCCTTCTTATGGCCATAAAGAAACTTGCAGCACTTACAATACAGCTCCACTCGCTTCGCTCACTCTGGTTTTCCTGCCACTACAGGATGCCCTTTGTACTGTGACCAGCATGCATTACTGCCTTTTATGGCCACAAACAAATCTTCAGCAGTACCAACCGAGCTCCGTTAAGTTCACTACCTCCTCCCTCACGCTCTCGTTCTGTGGCCTGGCGCTGCTGGCTTCCCTTCTGTACTGGGCTCCTGCCTCTGTTGGTGGCCTCTTCTGCCCACAAAGAAATCTGCAGCAGTCCTGACACAGGTCCGTGGAGTTTGCTCACTCCCCTTCTCTCTCATTTACTTGTGCTTTTTCTGCCGGCGCTGCAGGCTGGTCTTTTGTACTGGGATCCTGCCTGTGTTGCTGCCTTTTTCTGCCCACAAAAATCTGCTGCTGTCACGATAGAGCTCCGTTGAGCTCACTTACTTCCCCCCTCTCACTCACTCATTGTATTTCTCCTGGTGTTGCAGGCTGCCCTTTTGTACTGGGCTCCTGCCTGTGTTGGCATCTTTATCTGCCCGCAAAGAAATCCGCAGCTGTCCCGACAGAGCTCTGTTAAGGTAGCTCGCTCCCCCTGTCTCAGTCGCTCATTCTGCTTCTCCTGGCGCTGCAGGCTGCCCTTTTGTACTGTGCTCCTGCCTGTGTTGGTGGCTTTTTCTGCCCACAAAGAAATCCACAGCTGTACCGATATAGCTCCGTCGTGGTCGCTCACTCACCTATGTCTCACTCACTCCTTGTTCTCTCAATGCTGCTGGCTGCCCTTTCATACTAAGCTACTGCCTCTGTTGCCGCCTTTTTCTGCCCACAAAGAAATCTGCAGCTGTCCCGACAAAGCTCTGTTGAGCTCACTCACTCCCCTTCTCTTTCACTCACTCATTCAGTTTATTCCGGCGCTGCAGGCTGCCCTTGTCTACGGAGCTCCTGCCTGTGTTGCTGCCTTCTTACGCCCACAAAGAAACTGACAGCAGTTACAATACAGATTCGCGGAGCTCGCTCACTCGCTCATTCTGGTTTTCATGCCACTCCAGGGTGCCCTTTTGTACTGTGCCACTCCGTGCATTAATGCCTTCTTCTGCCCGCAAACAAATTTGCAGCAGTCCCAACAGAGCCCGTTGGAGTTCACTGACCCCTCCCGCAGTCGCCGTTCTGTGTCTCCCTGGCACTGCATGCTAGCCTTTGCACTGGGCTCCTGCCTGCATTTATGCCTTTTTCTGGCCAGAAAGAAATCTGAAGGAGTCCCAACAATGCTCCATTAAGCTCGCTCTAATCCCCATCTGTCACTCATGCATTCCATTTCAGCTTGTGTTTCTTCTGGTGCTGCAGGCTGCCCTTTTGTACTGGGCTCCTGCCTGTGTTGGCACCTTTTCTGCCCACAACAAAATCTGCAGCTGTCCCAACAGAGGTCTGTTAAGGTAGCTCACTCACCCTGTCTCAGTCGCTCATTCTGCTTCTCCTGGCGCTGCAGGCTGCCCTTTTGTACTGGGCTCCTGCCTGTGTTGGTGGATTTTTCTGCCCACAAAGAAATCCACAGCTGTCCCGACACAACTCCGTCGAGGTTGCTCACTCCCCGTCTCACTCGCTCCTTCTTGTTCTCCTAGCGCTGTAGGCTGCTCTTTTGAACTAGGCTGCTGCCTCTGTTGGCACCTTTTTCTGCCCACAAAGAAATCTGCAGCAGTCACAACAGACCTCCACTGGGCTCGCTCACTACCACTCTGTCACTCGCTTGTTCAGTTTCTCTTGCAGACTGCACTTTTGTATGGGGCTCCTGGCTGGATTGGCACCTTTGTCTGTCCACAAAGAAATCCGCAGCTCTCTCGACAGAGCTCCGTTGAGGTTGCTCAGAGTCCCCTCTCTCATGCTTTCATTGTGTTTGTCCTGGCTCTGCAAGCTGCCCTTTTGTTCAGTGCTCCTGCCTGCATTGGCACATTTTTCTGCCCACAGAGAAATCTGCAGCAGTCCTGATAGAGCTCCGTTGAGATCACTGAGTCCCCCGTCTCACTCACTCACTCACTCACTCATACCGTTTTCTCCCACAGCTGCAGGCTGGTCTTTTGTACTGGGCCCCTGCCTGCACTGACGCCATTTTTGTGCACACAAAGAAATCCGCAGCAGTCATGACAGCACTTCGGTGAGTTTGCTTACTCCCCCACCCTCAGTCGCCTCACTTGTGTTTCTCCCAGTGCTGCAGGCTGCTCTTTTGTACTGGCCTCTTGTGTCGGGGCCTTTGTCTGCCCACAAACAAATCCTCAGCAGTTCTGACAGAGCTCAGCTGAGCTCAGTCACTCGCCCCTCTCACTCGTCGATCTTAATCTGTCCCAAACACTGATTTCCCAGAGGACTGTTCTATTCTCCGCCAGAGTGCAAAACATAATTTAGCCAGGATGTGACAAATGACAGCTGTAGTGCTCATAAGGAGGTGTGAAAATGCCAGTGTTGAAAATGTGGATGACAATATTACAAATTTGCAAAGTTACAAGGGTGCGTGGAAACAGTTCAACACACCTGTAACCACAGTCATGTTATGGAGTTTCGTCACCAAATTTCCAACATAGGGTTTTAAGACCTCTGCTCATGGAAAGTGCCACTGTCATTTTCTTAATTTGTCCTGAACACAGGTTTCCCACAGTGACCATGTGATTCTGTGCTGGAACTGTGAACACATTCGGTCAGGATGTGAAAATTACAGCTGTACTGCTTATAAGGAGGTGTGACCAAATGCCACTGTTGAAAATCGGTGTGACAATATTACAAATCTGCAAAGTTACAAATGTGCGTGGAAAGTCATGCAACACACTTGTAACACTGTCAACTGATGGGCTATCATCACCAAATTTTCAACATAGGAATTTTAGGACCTCTTCTCATGAACAGTATCATTGTCATTTTCTTAATCTGTCCCAAATAGTGATTTCAGCCACCCTCTCTATTCTGCACCGAAGTGCAAAACACATTTGGCCATGATAGGAAAAATGACAGCTGTACTGTTCATAAGCAGATCTAGGAAAATGGAAATGTTGAAAATCTGGAGTGAAAATATAAATTTGCGAACTTCGACAGTGCATGCCAACTGCACAGCATGCTCAGTAACAGTCATTTAATGGAATACGGTTCAAAATTTTCAACATAGGCATTTTGGACCTCTGCTCATGAACATTATCATCGTCATTTTCTTAATCTGTCCGAACAGTGATTTCACAGCAACCAGGCTATTCAGCACCGGAAGTCGAAACACATTTTGGCCAGGATGTGAAAGTGACAGCTATACAGCTCACAAGGAGGTGTAAAAAAATGCCAGTGTTGCAAATCTGGCATGAAATATTGCACATTCGCGGATTTACGAGCATGCGTAGCAACTCGCGCGACGCGATAAAACAGTCGTTTTAGATTTTTACCAAATTGCAACATAGGTTTTTGAGAGCCAACCATGAACACTGGCACTGTCATTTGTTAATCGTCCTCGAAGGGAGTTCCGCAGAGTGACCACGAAACCACGGGGCCGAGTAGCCATGACAGTTCAAGAATTCATGAGGAGGTCCCAAAACCCATGTTGAAAATTTGATGGCAAAAATTCCAAAATGCCCGAGATATACATTAAAGTTGAAAAACCTATTAATTGCGTTATACAGCTTACGGCATTCCTCAGTTCGCGGTCATCTTTGAAGAGTGCAGACGTGTTCCCGGTCCAGCGAAGATCCTGGGCGTGAGCTCCCGAGGTAAGTATGGGGTGGGGGAGGCTGGGTGCAGTGGGTGGGTGCGGGTTGTGGGGAGGGTCGGGAAACTAAGGACCGCTTCCTTTTTTCAGGTACAAGAGCATTTTGAAAACGTCGCAGGATGCTTTAAACATTACAGGATGTGGCACGCTGGGTGGGCTCCCAGCGTGCCACCGAGTCTAGGACAGCAGTAGCCGACGGAGATTGGGCACATCGCCGAGGAAATAATAAAGAGAGACTCGAGGGTTCCGCTCTGCCGATGGGGATTGGGCACCCTTCGCCGGCCACAAACCGGGAGGGGGTTTGAGACCAGGTCTGCGGCTAGGTTCGTTAAAAGGGGAGTGGGTCATGGGATCCAAGGGGGAAAAGAAACCCTCTAACCCACCCACCGCTCCATTCAGATGGATGTTTTGTTAGTCGAGGAGCTCAGAGAGGAAGCAGCTGTAGAAGAGAGAGAGAAGACAGGCAGGGACTAGCCGTCAGGATATTTGAAAGCAATAGGTTTGGCTGCTTGAGGCAAAGGTTGATTTTAGATGCTGCCCGACAGCAGGAACACAAGGTGTGCAGTGAGTGCTTCAGCATCGGAAGAGTAAGAGAGAGATGAAATGCACAGCACAGGCAAAGGTGGAAGGGGTCTGGGCAGGCACGCCAACAGTGTGAGAATGAAGTGAGTGCGCAAGGGGTTGAGCCATAGTCTGAGAGATTATTTTGGACCCGAGGGAAATACAAAAGGTGCTGAAATTCAGAAAATGAGAGTAGGAAGGATAAGAAAGACAATGAAAGATGTAACAGCATAACAACATTGTGAGAAGGATACACAAATAACTATGTATGGTTGGGGTAAAAACAAACGGAGAAAGACTGACAGTGCAGCTTTAAAATGTATAATTTCATTGTAATAAACTATTTTATTTTATTTTTGTAATAAAATCCCATAATAAGTATAGGAAACTATATTTTATTTGTGCTGTTTGCTTTATCATACTGTAAACAGAGCATGATATTGTTCATGTAAAGGTTCAGTCTTTCAGTAAACATCATGTTACATAAATCTGTGTATTTAATTTCCTGGCATAGTTTATTTTTTGGGGGGGTTGTATTATGGGATGGTTTAAGGTAAGGGAATGGCTGTATGATGAAGCAATGTGTGTTAGTGGCGGGGGTCAATATTCAAAAAACATGCTCAGATGCACTTCATATGTTCTGGGGAAATGAGAGTGGCTGTATGCATGTAATAATAATGTGCTAATATACACTGTAGATACATTACAGGTATATGATAGATGATGAAATGCTGAAAAGGCACTGGTAATTGGTATACTGTGTTATGGGGAAAGGGGTGGGTGTGCCTGTACCAAGGAATGATGCTCATAGACACTGCAGTCATTTTGCATCATGAATTGGCACCATCCTTAGGGTATACTCAGTTGTAGGGAAGCAGGTGGGGCTGCCTGCACCTGGTAATGGTGTTCATATGCCACGCAGAAACATTGTGGGTACACATACAGGGTGATGACATGGGTACCTGTAAAGGTTGTGTACTATGTGCTGTGTCACATGGTTTGCCTGCATACATATGTGATATGTTGCAACATTCAGTATGGCGCACTGTGTGGGTGGGAAGGAGTGTGGCTATGCCTGCAACATGGAGTGATGCTCATTGGTGCACATGTGTACTGTGTGCTATGTTTAATTTGAATGGACTGTATAAGTCGTACACTGGCATTGATCACATCACAGTGTATCAGAGGTAAGGGATTGTCTGAAGTATTATGAGCACAAGGGACTAAAGTGGTTGTGGAGTGATTCGAACTTGAATAGAACATTACAGTGCATCTGAGGGTAGTGTTGGAATGAATCTTGATGTGCACAATGGACTGCACCATGGTGACTGAGGAGGGATCCATACCAGTAATGCACATCACAGAGTGTCAGAGATAAAGTTTGGACTGAAGACTGATGAACAGATGGACTAAATCAGTGACTTTGGTGGGATTTGAACCTGGACAGCACTTTACAGTGCAGTAGAGGTTGGGGCTGGAGTGACACCAGATCAGTCAATGGACAGCACCATTGGCTGTGGAGGGATCTGAACCTGAAATGCACTTCACTGTTCACTACAGTTTGGGGCTCGATGGATGCATGATATGGAGATAGATTTTACAAGTGGCTGTGGAGGGATTTGAGCCTGAAGAATACTTTACAGTGCATCAGAGATTGGGGCTGAACTGAAGTCATATGAATTGATGGGCTATACCAGTTGATGTGGAGGGTTTTGAACATCAAATGCACTTCACAGTGCATTATGGGATGGGTCTGGACTGATACATGGTCAGTCGATGGACAACACCTTCAGCTGTGGAGGGATCTGAACCTGAAATGCACGTCACTGTTCACTATAGTTTGGGGCTCGACTGACACATGATAAGGAGACACATCTTACAAGTGGCTGTGGAGGGATTTGAACCCGAAGAATACTTTACAGTGTATCACAGATTGGGCTGAACTGATGTCATATGAATTGATGGACTACACTAGTGGATGTGGAGGGTTTTGAACATGAAATGCACTAGGATTGGTCTGGACTGATGCATGGGAAGTTGATGGACAACACCATCAGTTGAGGAGGGATCTGAACCTGAAATGCACTTCATTGTTCACTACAGTTTGGGGCCTCGACTGATGCATGGTAAGGAGCTAGGATCTTACAAGTGGCTGTGGAGGATTTTAACCCGAACACTTTACAGTGCATCAGAGGTTGAGTCTGACTAACGTCCATATGAGTTGATGGACAACACCAGTGACTGTGGAGGGATTCAAAACTGATTTGGCCTTTACAATGCATCAGAGATTAGGGCTGGACTGATGCCAGATAAGTTGAAGGCAACACCATTATTTTTTCATTTTAAACAATCAGTAACTGCGTATTAGGGAGAAAACTCAAGTGCAGAGCATGAGACAAACATGCTACTGACCCTGACCTGCTTATCATCCATAATGCAGGGAGCAACATGCCACATAGATTTTAACATAGCCATAATCCGAACATAAACTCTTTAAAAAGTAACAAAAGGTGCTGAATTCATGTGACCTCATCCAGTACATGCACAAGAAACATCTCTCCATCAGGAATGCCAGCGGATCCATATGATGTGATCACACAGGATGACCAGAAATTAGCCAAAATGAACAAAGTAACAACTATGAAAACTTTTATCATAAATAAAAATAAAAACAAATAAAGTAAATACAGATTACAAATCGAGGTTTTGGCAGCAAAATGAAGTGAGTATTTTAGGATAAGAGCAGCACCTCCACCTTGAAACTAAGTTTCCAGTCACCATACTCTTCCTGCACCAGTGTGTGCTCTGACTGGTTAATGGAAATAGTGACATGTACAATAAGCATAGAGTAAGCTTGGCAACAGTGAGGATCAATATGACCAAATGGTGATGCACTACAGAGCTAGGGCAGGTGCAGGTGAGAGCTGAGACCCCTAACTGAAACATCAAAAAAAAAAAATTCACTGTACACTCCAGAGCCCAGAGAGCTACTTTCCCTCCAGTGACAGTTGTCAAAAAATACAAGTCCTTGCTTGAATGCTAAATAAGGATTTAGTCTAATGTTTCAGGCTGACACATTTAATAGAATAGTGGAAGGCATAACAAAAGATCTGCGTGCAGGTTCCCTGGTGCTTCGACAACTAAGGCTTCATCAGAGGGATGGTGCCTGCATCTAAGACAATCCCTTTATATCAATTAAATTCAGAATTGATGATGTCAGAAAATCCGACCAATCACAGAGCTCGATTTTTAAACACAGAACTATTCAGCTCACTTAGTGGTATAAATGGACTAATAGTTATAACAATCATGATAGCAGTGACAACATGTTACTGTAGAAAAATACCCCAAAAGACCAAAATATATACCAAAGTGGCGACAGCCAATCGGATTGTTCGAATAAAAGAAAATATAAATTATGAAATTAATTATAGTGTCAACCTGATCAGCTTAACATGTTACACTAAAACAAGATGATTTGTTGTTACAATACAAACTAATGGCATAATGAACATAATACATTTTTCACAGCACATGCAAAAAATAGTAAATTTATTTATTTATGTATTAAGGCTTGTTTTCTCAAAAATAGCCAATGGGAACGCATATTATATTAGGTAAAATCAGTAAGGTTACGATGTCCCCTAATAGCTGGTACATCTCAATTCATCAAATGTAAACAATGCTTGAGCTGCACCAAGAGAAAGATATGGACGCCAATCAGTGTCATCAGGCACTACAGCACATGATTTAGGACACCATATGGTGTCATCAGGAAAAAGAGGTATGTATTTTTATGACGCCATATGGCGTCATCAGGAAGGAATGGGTTAAACCACTGTGCTATACTGCCTCCTATTTAATAAGTGGAAATTGGTAGTGTGGGATTGCATTTGTAGTGCCAGAATGCCATATTGAAAAAAAAATGTACTCTACTGTATCTACTCTCTGTGGTTCTTAGAAACATAGACTTTGACAGAAAATAAGAACCACTTGGCCCACCTAGTCTGCCCATTTCCCTACCTACAGGATAAGCTGCAGATCCTAGTTAACCAACAGCCTATTTCTTCCTACCCCCCACAAGAACTGCCTTATGTCTGTCCCATGAATTCTTTTTGGGGTTCTTAAATTAAATGGGTTCTTAAATGAAAAGTTTAGCTAGCATCCCAACAAAAAGCTAATTTCCTTTTCTATGAGACAGGAGTCCTATTGCTAGTAAAATAGAGGCCTAATGTTGTTATGCCCTCACCAAATGAAAGCTCAAAGCCATGTGTCATTTTCTATTCTCTGAAGATAACAGAATTCACAACTATTTTTAGAATACAGTTATTTCAAAATCAAAGGATCCAATTGTAACAGCTCCCCCTTTACAATAGGGGAGGGGTTGTTACCAGATATTGTCCAGCGAGGAGTACTGCCCTTGCATTCTCCTCTATGGGGTAGTTGCAGAAACATCTACAGGCAGTATCAAATAGGGTGTCTTTGTGTTGCTGGACAGATCAGGAGAGATCAGAAGACATTAAGGGAGATCAGGGGCCCTAGCTTCCAGTACTGTTAAGAGTGATGGAAACGTAGATACTACAGGTGCACTCATCTGGCATGCACCTCTAGAGCATGGGCAATGGGCAAGATGTGTTACTCTGGCAGGGTGCCAGCTGAGGGTATGAAGACACCACCATCAGGGTCATAGGGTGTTTGGGGTAAGAAAAAATAGAATTTAATGACAGGAGACCAATGGTCCTTTGAGTCTACCCTTTCTATACTACATCACCCCGTTGACCTTCTGACCTGGTGGGCTTTATCCCTCCCCCCTGACGCTCCAGCCCTCAAACCCTAGCTGCCTCCCACTATGGGATTATGAGTCTACTTGCCCAGTCCCAACTGTGCTTGAACATGTTAAAGGTAGCTGCCACCGCCACTTCCGCTGGCAGTCTGTTGCATGGTTCCACCACCCTCTCAGTGAAGTAGAACTTCCTCATGTTTCTTCTGAATCCCCCCCAACCTGTACTGATCTTCTCTAGGGACTGCATTCTTATTGCATACAACTTGGTCATCACTGTTTAACTTGTTTATACCCCTGAGAAACCATGTTTCAGTCATGTCCCCAGCTTCCATTTGGTGTCTCGCGTGTACATGTTTTACATTTGGGATCATAGATCTGTGAGTGTGTTTTGCAGTGCTCACCAAATGGCTAGCCACCAGACTCAGGTCAGAGGCATGGGAGGTACTCCAAAGCAAGCTTCCACCTGGAAGCAAGGGTGCATTATCCTCCCAGAACCCTGAGACTAGCACAGTGTCCCAGAATTCTTGCCATGGTGTGGGCATTAGTGTGGCCACTTTGAGGGTGCAGGAACCCCAGGGAAGTATCCTCACAAGGAAGGCATACTAATGGCTATTGGGCATGTGGCGGCTTCCCCAAAGAGTATTGTGGGACCTCTTGTGGAGAGGTGAACCTGGAAACCATTAAACACCCACAGAGATTGCTAAGTGGATACTGCAGGAGGCAGAAGAAGGTAGGAGATATACTTCTTAAAATGTATGGAGAGTAGTGAGAATACCCAAGGAGATAGTAGCTTGTTTGGGTTCCATATACATGCATACAGCACTCTTATGAATAAAAAAACATGTAATTAGCAGTACAACACCATTTTGTGCATTAGAGAAAAGATAAAGTGCTCCTGGGAGTTCCAGGTTTCCATTTACCTTGGTGGCGCAGCTGATAGCCAACCTGGGAAGGCAGGTCAGAGGGTTGCCAATCACGCACTCAGGTAAGCTGCAGGTGATACCCAGTGAGACCAGACTGCTCATATGGGAACCTGAGGTTCCCTCCTAAAGGGAACATTCAGCACTAAGATCCACACACCCAAGCGTGGGGCTGGTCCCAATTGCACTTCATGTGCAAAACATTTTTACTGTTTGCTGCAGTATAGTTCAATGTTTGGGGAATAGCAATGGGGTATATAGTGCTTGTGTAACTTGTAGTACTTTTTGTGGCTTAACTCTATTCCCACTCTTGAGTAGTAGGTATGTAGGTAGTAATTTGTCAGGAACAGAAGGCCCAGGAACAAGGGAGAGAAGAGCGCCGGAGAAGAGGATGAGGAGATGGTGGTGGATGAAAAACACTCCCTAATCAAGGGAGGTGTAGTTAGTAGAAGGCTTAAATAGAGGTTGTGGGAGGAGCTATTCCCCACACTGAACCATGGGCTAAGCCCTCCCATTCAATGTTTGGGGAATAGCAATGGGGTATATAATGCTTGTGTAACTTGTAGTACTTTTTGTGGCTTAACTCTATTCCCACCCTTGAGTAGTAGGTATGTAGGCAGTAATTTGTAGGGAATAGAAGGCCCCAAAAGATACCTCCTCCAACTCATGGAGAGTATGACCCCCTGGCACTCAGGAGAGAAAAACCCCCCAGGTGGAGGAAACCTCTGAGGACCCATGACCGGTGGTCTGCCCATCCTCATGGCATGCTAAAAAGAGAAGGACCCAGGTTCTAGTAACCATGACTAATTTTTTTGGGAAGGTTATCTTCTTGGAGTGATGATGGTCCATCCTGGTCCATTGACAATGCCGATTGAATGACAATCCTAAGGTTGATGAGCAATCTGTTCTGTAGGAGTGATGGAATCCTAAGTGTAAAGCAGATCCAGATGAAGAAGCGGTGAAGTCCAAATTACTGAAGTGATGAAGGATGCTTGTCTATGGGGGGTGCATGGACATACTAGCAGAGAGCACATGAACTGGTTGAAAATTACGAGGCAGTGGAGGGTGGACATGTTATGATACAAGAAGTCATGGGGAATGATCAAACTTGAGTAAGGTTTGACTTTCGAGGTAAGGCCTGGAGGCAAGGAATTCAGTAGTGACGAGTCACTAAGAAAGCTTCTGTGAAGTGAAAATAAGAAGAAAAGAGTCTTTGAGTGCATTGGAGATGATGGTCCATCCTCAATCCATAAACTATGTAGACTGACTGATGATCCTGAGGATGAGAAATAGGTATTTTCTGAAAGAACAATAGAATCCTAAGTGAGAAGCAGATCCAGTTGGGGAAGAGCAAACGAAGTCCGTATTTCTAAGGGGATGAATGATGCATGTCCAAGGGATTGTAGAGGTGTAATGAGCTAGGAGAGCATAATTTGATCGATATGCTACCAGAGAGTAAATGGTGAGAATTGCAATGATTCGTGCAGACATAGGTGGATGATCCGACCTGCGTAATGTTTGCCATTAAGTTAAAGTCTAGATGCAAAGAATTCAGTAGTGACCGATGAATATCTAAGTAAGCATCCATAAAGTAGATAAATAGGTAAAGGAGAGTCTTTGAGTGCCTGATGGGAGTAATGCCATATGAGATTTGTAGGTGAATGGAGGAAGATTGCAGATACGGTCCAGTAGATGACTGAATATATAGAGAGAATGACCATACTGTAAATACTCTGCTGGACAGTGGCCAAAGTCGATTTGGGTGTTTCTGTGGGATTATTGTCCATATGATGCACTGTGGTGGCTTTTAGTTGGTTAGGTTTACCAGTAGTCTGATGCAAAATACTTGAGAGCAGCTTGAGGTGGATATGTGAAAGAGTCTGAAGGCTGGATTAATTGTAATGCTGAGTAATATGGGTGCCAGAGGATCTTAGTGCTACTGTTGATTGAGACATAATTAGGAGGCAGGACTGGGATAGGGAATTTACCTTAACTGTTCCATATTTCCAAACAGAAATTCAGAGGAGCCTATTCTTGGTGATAGTCTTTACTGGAAGATTAATGAAGATAAGTCTTGAATAATAGCCGAAGGATTCATTGGAAGGCCACATAACTCGACTGAAGATAACGGACGAGGAAATGCAGATTCTTATAAGAGGTATGGTGAAGTCCAGAAGCCAGAAAAATTGTGGTTCAGATAGCTCAATGTTAGTAAGTAGCTATGCACTGGAGAGCCAGCTATGACTGTTCTAGAAGGCAGCTGGAAGGTTGTAGGACAAGCGAAGTCTGTAGAGGAAATAGGAGTTGAGTAGCATGGTCAACAAGGTCAGTGATGGTAGGAGAGGCTGCAAAAGGTGACTGGATGATGTCCGAGGTGGTGTGAGGTATCTTGTGAGTCCTGGTATCCTGAAGCGGTAATGGAAATTAAGTCAGAACATGACAGGAGAATTGAAGTCTATTCCATGCAAGAGGATAGCCTGTGAGGCATGGTAGATGAGGAAGTCCACAGAGACTGAATAGACAGGATTCATAGTGAATATCCAATATAGACATATAGGAATCATTCTAGTGTCGGTCAGATGAGATTCGAAATGATCAAGGGGCACTGCTGGGCAGTATGAAAACTCCATGATAGCATAAGAACTTTTGGGGTCTGTTATCTAAGGGATGTGTGTTAGAAGTAGTTTCCTCAAGTGAAATGTACAGTGATCCATTGAGTAGTGGATAGGAGCTGTTAGAATGGCCCGAGTAGGAGTAGGAGCTGTATTAACTGGAGTAATAGTTGACAGTGTAGGAATACTGGCCAGATACAGTATGATGCCCAAAACAGCCACAGCATACAGAACAAAGCCCCGAGCCAGTAAGGCTGAGATGGAAGCAGACATCCGAAGATAGAAGGAAAATCCAGAGTGAATCCTGATGAACTGAAGGACTGATCTGGGAAGGTGACTAGATGGAATAAGCAGGACGACATACTGTATATGAAGGAACAGGATGGGTCAGCTCCTCACAGAACAGTGGAAGAAGGTGAGAAGGCTGAAGCAGTCATTAGAAGATGATCCATGGAGGGCCGAGGAGTGAAGTGAAGTACAAGAGCAACAAGGTTGAGGTACATACATTCCACTTCTGATGAAGGCTATGATCAACTAATGAAGGGATGGAAGGTGCTGGAGTGGAGAAGGATAAAGTCCCACAGCTGAAAGAAAATGAACTCAGACAGCAACTGGATGGGTGATCGCAGCAAGGAAATCCCACAGACAGTCAGACCTGATCGAGATAGATATTGGACCAGCTGGCAAGATCCAATACATGAGAGAAAGGAGGCTAAGGGGTTCAAGAATGATGGTCCACATGATCGGTATGGCAAGAAGTGAGGAAGGATGGAAGTTAGGCAAGCAAAGGGGTTCCAGAGTCTGGAGGGAAGCTGTAAGCAGGTATGGTATGGAAATTGCATGAGGAAGGGTCTGCAGGTGCAGAAGCAGGTTCTTAACTGAAGTAGATGCGGTGGGATAATAGGCATGACAATCCATAAAATGGTGGAGGGCAAAGACACATTAAGGACAAGCTCAAGTTCAGGAGGGAGCAGCAAGCAACAATGCAATGGAGATCAACTAAGATCGAAACAGCTGATTGTGGAAATGAGCATCCAGGTGAGGTAAGCGAGGAGAGAGAACCAGTCTTCAGTACCACTCTGCAGAGGTAGGAGGATGGAGGCAAACAAGTTACAGAAGTCCTTTCCAGACAGGATCAGTGACCAAGCAAGAGACAGAGAATACCAAAACTCAAAGGATCGAGAGATGCTCTACAACTCCTTTATGTCAATAAGATGATGTGCCCCAATCAAGCAGTGAGACTGGATGCATATGAAGTAATGAAGTGGAACTCAGGCAGCCATCTGGGACGGTCAAGGCAAGAAGGACCCAACTGGATGTGGCTAGGAGAAATAGGATGATGAGAGTACATATGTGAAGAAGTTTCACTCCCAAAGGGAAGAAGCAACCTGCATCAGGAAGGATGGAGACTGAAACAGTCAAACACAGATTTGGACTCCCAGTCATGGAAGGTAACAGGATGGGACCGTGAAATGGGGCTGCAGGCCAAGTAAGATGGAGGAGGTAAGATGAGCAAAGTTAAATTCCTGAAGTGAAGCAGCATCCTGGTATCAGACTGAGAATGCAGACGTTAAAGCAGTAGAATGGAGACTCAGATACCTGTTGGTGACATCTGAAGGGGAATGATCTTGACTTGAAGCAGCTTAGACATGGTAGGATGATGCAGGCACATAGGGTGAGGAATTTCCATTCCCAAAGGGAAGCGGTAACTGGTATGCAGTAGAGAAGGCAAGGTATGACTCAGTAGACATGGTTCCCATCCCTGGTTGTTGGGGCAAGCTATCCTTCATGCAATGCTGTCCAGCAGAGATAAGGGTGGAGGATGTCAGGTCGGTACGTCGAAGAGGTAGTAGTTATAATGGAATCCCATCCCTGGTAGACAGGGGAAGCCTACCTTCACTCAGCACCTTGGGAGGCACAAGTTAGGGATGGAGTCCAGAATACTGCTGGTATGGGCTGTCAATTGCACTAACACTGCTGGAAGAGATGTAGAACATAAGATAGGGAGAGAATGAAGAATCAGTAATTGACATGGGGTGACACACGTACAATGGTAAGCGTGGTAGGCACAGAGCAGAGATGAAATGTAAGGGGAAGTGTATTGGAGCATAAAATGGAGGAATGAAAAACACACAGAATGAAGGAACAAATGAGGGAAAGCAGGAAGTGAAGCTATTGAGGTTGTCAGTTGCAGGAGAGGAGTAGGTAGGGTGCAAGTAGTGGAAGGGCAGTTAGAAAAATTTTATCCAACATGGTGATGTTGCTAAGCGAGGGTGTAGTAAGGAAAGAGGCCATACAGAGAAGGGATATGTTGTGTGAGTATATTTATGGTTAAAACAAAAAGTTTTGTTTTTATTTCATTTTTTGCTGTCTCCCATTCATAAAGTGAGGGTGCTGCATGCTCGACTGGTTCCTCTGTGACCAAAGTTTAAGTGTGGGAAATGGAGCCGGGATTGTTGTGAGGTCAACATGAACAAGTAGGACAGCCATGGAGTCAGAGAATGGTTTCATAAGAAAGGTATTCAGTTGTTTTATTTTTGCTCTGTAGCAGTCCCAGAAATTACAGTGCTCCATGCTCAGCCGCTTGTTGTGGAAATTAGAGCCAGGTGTGACACTGTGCTGTTGTGGGTGGTGTATTAGGGGAAGATCAGCAGTGGGGAGGATGAACAGCAGTGCACTACATATTATAGGATGGTGTGGACAACAAAGGATGGCCTGGCATACACCCCCCCCAACCTCGTTTCACAGAAGCCACGTAGGGGAAACAGAAACAAATCCAAAATACTGCTAGACTGCATCTGCTTGAGAAATCCAAATCCAGACCTGAGTGGCTACATACAGAAGATGCAATAAGTAGCATGCCCTGCAAATTGGACTAGACAGTAGTAACCCCATGTAAGCAAATCGGCACTGTGAGAGCGACTCATTTGGCAGGTTGAGAAATTAGAGATGGTGAAATGCAGACTGTAAGCAGGAATTAGTATTTACGGAGCATGGAAGGTCAAATCAGAATCCCATATGCTAATGTGTTGGTAGTGGGGAGCAGGAGAAACAAGGCCTGTCCACAGCCGGGATCCTGGGAATGGAGGAGGAGCCCATGTCATTGAGGCGAAGGGGATGGTTGCGTGGCAGACAGGAAGAGGGAGTTAATGCAGCTGGGAAAGAAGGACGGGACATGTGGGGTGGAGAGGAAAGCTTGTAAGTAGCAGTCAAAGGGGAGGTAAAAGAAGCCCAAAAGAAACAGTACAGAAAAGGGGACCCCAGGACAATGGGAAAGGGGGAACCGAGGACAGGTCAGGGTAGTGGCAGAAGCCACAGAGGAGGAAACCAGAGAGAAATGGGGAGATCAGAAAGACACAAACACACACCAAAAATGGAGACGGGAGAGGGGAAGGCACAGGAAGGGAAAACGAACAGAGCAGAAAGAACTAGGAAGCACAGCCACATGAGCCACTTAGGGAGTTCAGGGATGAAAAACACTCCCTAAGCAAGGGAGGTGTGGTTAGTAGAAGGCTTAAATAGAGGTTGTAGGAGGAGCAGTTCTCCACATTGAGCCACAGGCTAAGCCCTCCCAAAGATTGTATCAGACTGATTCTGCTGACTTACAAGCTGACATTTTCTGTAACTGCAAATCCCAGAATCCCCTCCAATTGACATCAGAGGAGGGCTGCTGCACTGGGAGATTCACTAGCCTGCAATGCAAGTATAGCTTTTACAATCTCCAGTTAGATGTTTGCCAGCCGTGCTGTTCTCCTGAGGCTAGGTACAGACCTTTGTGACTGTATTTAGTGCAGGGAGGACAGAGGAACCAGCAAACAAAAGATCAGACCTTATCAATATTCTAGCATGCACTGCAGGCTATCGAATCTCCCACTGCTGCAGCCCTCTTCTGATGTCAGCTGTAGGGGATTTGGGGATTTGTAGTTACATAAAATACAGCTTGCAAGTGGGCAGAATCAGTCTGATATGATCTACTGTACTGCAGCAAACAGTGAAAAAAAGAGAAAAAGTTTTTGCACACATATAGCAAATTGAGTCCAGCCTCACACTTGGGTGTACGACTATTAGTGCTGGCAGTTCCTCTTTAAGGACCTTAGTGTCTCCTCCTCCTCTTAGCTTGCTTTCTAGGTCCCTACTAGATTCCCCATGCCCTCAGGATTTTCCAACTCCATTAATGCAGGTAAGTTTGCTTTGTTTTCCTCCTTCTGTCATGGGGCTCCGCTGATTCTGGCATTCCACAAAGGTCACCCCTTCTGCCCACCAGAGTCTCCCTGTACCGATGTTCCCGTCCCACAGGCCTCCAGTACCTCCATTGTCAGGCAAAACTGACTTATCCTTGTCAGGAGCCCTCCTGCTGCCACCTGGAATAATGAGAGGAGGAGAGAAAGGAAGAAAGGGCCTTATATTGGCCTGTGATGGCTGGAGGTGGTAGGGCCCATACACATTGGGGGACTAGGACTAGCAGAGAGGTCTTCATTTATGTACCCAGTGCAACCCTTTTTCCATTCATGGCTTTTCCCACCACCAGCATGCATGATACTGCTGCATTATCCTACAGGCAGAATGTTCAGTTGCATGGAGTCACCCCTGCTGCCAAGAGTGTTTCTGTAGAGCCACCATAGAAATTAAGCTTCGTCACCCACCTTTCGGAAGGGAAGGGAAGCATCCAGAGAACATGCAGGAGCAAATCCTGCCAACCTCCATTTGACATCCCTGACTCAGGCATAAACCCATGTCACTAGCATTTCAGAGTGATGCTTCATTGCTAGCACCATGGAGCTAACTTTAAGTCCTTATTTTAATTCATTTTCCTCCATCACTTACTAAACATAATAATTTGGCTATTAAAACGCATAAGCAAATATAGTAATTGGCCAATGTTTATTATGCCTGTGAATAATTATTCTAATATAGTTGTCTAAGCAGATATCAAGATGAATGTCAAGGGTAAAGAAAAAAGGCAGATATTTTTTTAAAATGTATCACAGTGGTCGTGGCCTTGGGCAATCACGAAAAATCACAATGATATGAGATCATCATTATTCAAAGTCATCATTTCCATAATGTTATGGTTTTTGATTGGTGGGCATTTACAGAGGATAATGTATGGTCCTCTATCGGTAGCCAGTCTGTTAACTGTCGAGAGTTGCCAGGGTGACAGTGTAAACCTCGAGCAAAGCTCGGGGTACCTCACAACAACCTCATAACAGTAACAGTGCCGATGAAGAACCATACATTGACCACATCAATGGTCCCGAAAGAAATAGCTCACAGCACCGAAACACCGTCACCCCCGGCATTCATCCTTCACCCACTGCATGCATCCGTCGGTTCCCAAGTGTACAAAAAGGAGCGTACATGCACAGACTGATCCCGGTTGTTAACCTATCGATGTGACGTAGCATTGAAAGGTTAACAACATTACTACATCACATCGATGGTATAACAACCTTAGGAAATGATGATTTCCTAAAGTTAACAGCATTCTACCATACATTATACTGTATTTATGATTAATCATTGTTAGTCATGATAATCATTGTTGCTCAGGTTCACAGTGATGGTGTTTAAAGACTGACCAGTCCAAACAGCTGCAGCACTCCACTGCAAAACTTGACAGGTCCCCAAATATTGCTACTGACCATGACAGGTGACACGATGTAAAACTCCACTGCTGTGCACAGTGCCTACAGTGCAAAGTTATGTACCATCTGTCAGGAAGTTGGGGCCTGAGACAATAACTCCACCATGGTCAGAGGGGCACAGGACCTAAGGCAGCATGGATTCACAGCAGGAAGGTCATGCCAGACAAATCTGATAGATTTTTTTGACTGGGTGACCAAAATAGTAGATCAGGGAGGGGCTGTGGACATGGCCTACCTAGACTTTAGCAAGGTATTTGAAACAGTTCCACACAAAATATTAATATACATGTTAGGCAGCCTGGAAGTGGGTCCCAAGATGACAGCGTGGGTAAGGAATTGGCTGGAGAATAGGACACAGAGAGTAATAGTAAATGGAGTCCACTCTGAAGAAAGGGGGTTACTAGTGGGGTACTGCAGGGTCAGTATTAGGACTGGTCCTCTTCAATGTCTTTATAAGCGACATTGCAGAGGGACTGGAAGGAAAAGTATGTCTCTTTGCAGATGACATAAGATCTGCAACAGAGTTGATGCACAAGGTGGGGTGGAAAGGATGAGAAGGGACTTGGCAAGGTTAGAGGAATGATCAAATGTATGGCGCTTAGATTCAATGCTAAGAAGTGCAGGTTAATGCACCTGGGAAACAAAAACCCAGGGAAGAATACACAATGGGGGGTGAGATACTAACAACAACAAAAATGGAAAGGGACCTGGGGGTAGTCATATCAGATGACCTAAAGGTGGGCAAGCAATGTGAGAGGGCAGCAAGGAGGGCTGGGGGGATACTGGGATGCATAGGGAGAGGCATCACCAGTAGAAAACAAGAAGTTATTATCCCTCTGTACAGACAGCTGGTGAGACCCCATCTGGAGTACTGTGTGCAGTTCTGGAGACCCAATCTCCGCAAAGACATAGACAGGATGGAAGCTGTCCAGAGGAGGGCAACTAAAATGGTGCAGGGTCTGCACCGGAAGACATATGAAGAGAGACTTAAGGAGCTTAATATGTATAGCCTTGAGGAAAGGAGGGAGAGGGGGGACATGATAGAAACTTTCAAGTACCTCAAGGAATCAACAAAGTCCAAGAGGTAGCATCTTTCAAAAAGAGGTGTGCAAGAACAAGGGACACAATTTGAAGATGGGGGCAGCTCAGAGGTAATTTAAGGAAGTATTTTTTCACAGAGAGGTTGTGGATGCATGGAAAGCCTTCAGAGGAGGTTATGGAGTCAAAACAGTGGTGGAATTCAAGCATGCAT
The DNA here is from genome assembly GCA_016271365.2 of Neoceratodus forsteri. NCBI lineage: Eukaryota > Metazoa > Chordata > Ceratodontiformes > Ceratodontidae > Neoceratodus > Neoceratodus forsteri. Next base: position 376,337,636 of record CM028133.1, read on the forward strand.
GAGACAGTCATAAGGCCATTCTAGGGGTGGGGGTAGGAAGAAGTAGGCTGCTGGTTAACTAGGATCTGCAGCTTATCCATTAGGTAGGGAAATGGGCAGACTGGGTGGGCCAAGTGGTCCTTATCTGCCATCAAATTCTATGTTTCTATGGTCAGATTGCTCTGTTGCTTCACTCCTTAGAGCTTCATCAGTGGGCAGGGTTCTGGTATTACACATCCTCTTATAAAGGGACCACAGTCCAATAGTTATGTTCACAAGGTCAAAATTACATAAAGGTACATTACTATCACTGTATACCAAAGCTGTCCCAATATTGTGTTATTAGTGAAAGTGCATTATATAAGAGCTGATTAAGCCTAAGGTATCACAATTAGCTATACACGAGGAATAAACCATGATTAAATCTTTGCACATAAGTTGTCCCAGTGGAGCAGGGTGATGGGAGATTGCGTGGTTTGCTGATGACTTGGGTATGTACCCAAGCCCAGGATGACAGGAGCAGAGGCTGACAGGGAGGGCTCAAGAGCATCCCTTGGATGCTGTCCTCGCGGGGGGGTCAAGAATGCACCACCCTTTGGCGACTCCTGGCAGAGGGTTTCAGCATAGCGCTTTGTGATGTGGGTGACTACATGTTGCTTGGGCAATCATGCCAGGATGCCGCAGCATGCATTTTAGTGGGTCGGGGGAATAAAAAAGAGAAAATGGCCAATTAAACCACCTGAATGACAACGGCCCACCATCCCATCCCATCACCACTAAGCCAGGGCGTCCCATGCTGTGCCCTCGCTGCCCCCAGTAAGAATTGAACAAAGTGCCTACAGGCATAAAACAGTTTCCCCTACTGGTCCCTCCCACAAGAGGGGGGCCCCCTGATGAAGTAATATGTTGGGTCAGTTAGGGGGGTGGCATGTTGAGGGGTCAGTGGGCGACAATTGGAAGGAGCAGTGCAAAGGGCTTGGCTGCCCAAAGGAGTGGGTGGGTGGCTAGGCTGTTGGGGGAATAAAGAGATAATACGAAAAAATTCTTTGACCATACATAAATGTACCAGCTAATTAATTAGTGGCAGTAAGTTGTTCCACAGGGAGCCAAGCCTGCCATCACTAGCAACTTGCTGCTCACCTCCCTGCTGGTACAAAGGCAGTTAATCTAAAGTTGACCTGTATAATGCAGTTGTGGTGAAAAAAAGTTGAATAACATTTATTTATTTATATTTTTTTTTACCACAGCTGCTTCATATTGCAATACTGGTCAACTTTTGTATAACTACCACCGTAAAATATCACAAGCTATGTAAAGTGTGGCAATCCAGGGTTCTAGAGGTGGCTGAGTCTGCCGTCTCTAGCAAATGTATGCTCACCTTACTGCTGGTACTTAATTACAATCAGGTATGTTGTCAACATTGAATTAAAAAAAATAGTAAAACACAATGCCAAAAACCAGACAAATCTGCACGTCCGGAATCCAGACTCCTTCTCTAGGCTGAAGCTGTGGCAAAGTACAATAAGAGCTATGTCGAGTCATATGCTTGTTTGCATTTTAAGCTTGAAAACTGCTTGTGGTATTACATTTTTTTTTACTTGGTTTGGAAGTTTTGGAGTGAAAAGAGATGACAAAATACAGTATATACGGTTCTCAATTTGTGGCCCTTCAACAGTGTCCTTTGATGAGTAATGTGGCCTGGTAGGTGAGTAAAGTTTTAAACAGACCTTTAGCTTCATTGAGAAGTATCTTTTCTGTTTATTCTGCTCCTTCAGCTTCTCCAATGCCATGCAGATGGCTTGGACTGCTGGTAAGATGTACGATACCACAATCTTTTGAAAAAACATAAAAGGTTGGACAACTAATTGCTATCAAGTATCCGATGACATAACTTGGTGAGCAACTTCAGTGTACCTTGACAGATGGTACACAACTGAGATATTTTTGACTTTTCAGGACAAAGAGATCTGTAGCAATTTTTTGCCATGGTCTGTCCATAATGTAGATGGACTTAGTGGCTTCCCTTGGATTGCTACAGGGTGTGGTACAGTCTTCACATTTTTATGTTCATCGTGCGTGCAAGCGCAGATGAACATGTTGATATGAGAGCTGCTAGAGAGAGGTGTGAGGGGTGCTAGCCCAATGGCCAGCAGTGCTGCAGGGGCCAATCTGTGGCTGGCAAATCAGCAGGCAGTATCCTGATGACACTGGTTTGCTGCAGGGGCTAGTCTCGGAAAACATTTCAATGGACAGAGCCAATGCTGCACGTGGCTCTGACCTTTGAAATATGAGCCCTTCAGCTGCTGTTTAGTGTGTCTTTCCTTGCTAAACAATGTCCCCTTTCCCTGTTGCCACTTAATGTGTCTTTCCTGGTTAAACAATTTCCCCTTTCCCTGCTGCTGCTGCTTAATGTGCCTTTCCTGGTTAAACAATATCCCCTTTCCCTTTCCAACACCAGCATGCCCACTCCCCGTGTAGGATACGCCCCCCAACCCACCTATATCCCTAGCCGACATTGGGGAGCCCAGTTCCCATGTTGGCATCTCCCCCTTCCTCGCCACTATTGTGGCACACTGGGATCCCACCCCAGTGTGCCTAAATTTATATTTATTTATTTTTTTACCTGTAAATGAAAAGAACCTTCCCTCACAGTCTTTAGTTTTTTTACCTGTAAAAATGAAACGTGTCCCTCTCTGTCTCCGCTGTCCCCCACTGCGATCCTGACCCTCCTTCTGCACACCTACCTCCCTTACCCCTCCTTACCCCATACTTACCCTCCGAGGTTGGCGAACACGATCTTCTGCAAAGCAGGATACATCTGCACTCTTCAAATCCGACCAGCAAACTGAAAGAATGAAAGGTAAGCCATATAATGGGACTCAATGGTGGGTTCAATTTAGGTTGATATCTCAGCCATTTTTAGGAACTTTGGCCCAACATTTTCAACATGGAGTTCTTAGGACCCCACCTCATGAATATGTCACTGTCATTTTGTTCTTTGATCCGGAAAGGTGATTTTGCGGTCGCTACATGGAATCACCTTTTGGGACTGGTTAATGGAACAACAGTGCCACTGTTCATGAAGTGGAGTCCCAAAAAGCCCATGTTGCAAATTTGGTGAAAAATTCCCAAACATTACTGCATTATGAGCGTGCATTGCACAGTTTCTTTGCACACTCGTAACTCTGCCAATTTCTCATATTTTCACTAAGAATTTTCAACATTGCCATTTTTTCGCACCTCCTCATGAACAGTATGACGATCTTGTTTCACATCCAGCCCAAAATGTGTTTTAGCACTTGTGGCACTGACACGGTCACTGTGCAAAATCACCTTTTGGGATTGGGTAACAAAATGATAGTGCCACTGTTCATGACGTGGTGTTCAAAAAAGCCCATGTTGAAAATTTGGAGTGAAAATACCAACAATCATCTGGGGATATTAGGGTTTCCAACTGTAATGCCCCCACCCTGTAGAGACTGACTGGCATCAGCCATGTGCGTTGGAGTCGGCTGTAATGCTCACACCATTCCACCCCAACCCCCACCCTGCAGCCAGAGATGGGCATTGGGTGTGCCTTGGACTCTTTGGCACAAATGTTCACTCCATTCTCCTATTCTGCACCCATTTCAGCTTGTTTCATTATGGAATGGGGTAAGCGTTAGGTTGAAGACATCAAGGCACACCATGACAACTGTCAGTGTCTGCAGGGTGGGGGTGGAATGGCATGAGTGTTACTGCCGATGACCCAAAGAGACACCCCCCAATGCCTGTCAGTCTCTGAGGGGTGAGGGTGGGGTGTTAAGGTTGGAAACCCTAATGCCTCATTAAGGAAGTAAATCAGTGAGGGACATTTGATGTCACCTACCCTGATTTCAGCAAAACCTTCCACAACATCTAACATAGAAGGCTGATTAACAAGATGAGTAGTCTGGCAACAGGGCACAAGCTGATCAACTGGGTTAGAAACTGGCTGACGGACAGGAGGTAGAGGGTGGTGGCAATGGGACTGAATCCAGGGAGAGGGGGTGACCACTGAGGTACCTCAGGGATAAGTCGGAGTAGCACACTAAGCTGTTTGTAGTGGCTGCTTGTCTGTGTCTGTAGCTTAGTTTTTGTGGATTTACTTGGTTTTCTGCTTGGAGTAACTACACCATTCTTGCTCACTACATCCGTGAAAGTCTCCTGAACTGGATTTCTGCAAAACATCACAACCAGGTATCTGCATTTTTCATTTAAAAATCAACTTTTTTGGAAGCTATCCCAAGCAAAACATAAGTCAAGCAGTTAAGTCTGACAAACTCAGTGACTCTAGGTCTGCTTGAATCCACATTTTCGTCTGACCTGCTCCATGATCTGTATGTTGGCTTTTCAATAACCTCTTTGAATGACAAAGAAGTATGCAGACAAAAGAATTTCACATCCTGCATATGCACAGGCACAGTTCATCACCTGCAGGAATTTAACACATTCTGTGACTCTGGACCTCAGCTGTTGATAATTTCTTTTGGCTTATGACTTAACCACCAGGTATCTACAAGATGCTGAAATCCTTTCTCCTACAAATTCTCCTTATGCTGCTTCTGCTCTCAGGAAATGTTCACCCCAACCCAGGACCACCTGGGCAGCCAGCAGTGGCACCAAGCAGAAGGACAGGGACACTCACCATGGCATCCATCAATGCCTGCAGCATCCTCAACAAACTTGACTCCCTCCAAACATGGATCCTACAGCACAACCCTGATGTCCTCTCAGTTGTGGAAACATGGCTAAACCCTAAAATCCCTGATACCTCAGTCTCTATCCCTGGCTACTGCATTTTCAGGCAAGACAGGATTGCTAAACGGGGTGGGGGCTGCGCCATCTATCTTAAGGATACCCTTATGGGTCACATCATCCCATCCCCTAGCCTGAGCAACTCCTCTCAGGTCCTCACAATCAAAATCTTCCTTGGTGCACATAACAAGGAACTCATTGTCATCTCAGTTTACCTACCCCCAAGAGACCAGGCTGCTGGCTTCCATAGCATCATGGAATATCTAAGGGTCCAGGAACATAATTCTGAAACCATAATCATGGGTGATTTTAACATTAACTGGCTCTCCGCTGAGGCCGCTACCTATAAGGATGCAGCCGCGGCGCATCACCTCACTTGACTGGTCAATGCCCCCACTAGGTGTAACTATAGGACAGGCTCCCTTACACTTCTAGACTGGATTCTATCTAACCACCCTGAACGCATCTCCAATGTTTTTGTACTCCCGGATACAATAAGTGACCACTCGCCTGTCATCTGTTCCTAGTCAAACAAATACCACAAGCCCCGGCCCAAGCTTATCTATGCCAGGGTTATCAAACAAGGGCACCTCCAGCTGTTAAAATCCCATCTAACCAGGCTGAAATTGGCAGTGCTGACTCCTCAATGACACCAACAAAGCTCTGGACCTATTTATCAAACGCTTCAAGAAGCCTGTGACATCTATGCACCAGTGAAAAGATGAAGGTCAAAGGACAGACCAACCCCTGGGTTACTACTGACCTTTTAACTCTGCTCAACACAGAGACCACCTCTGGCATTGTGCTCGTGCAACTCCGGCGCAAGTAAACATACAATTATACAAAGCAGCCAGAAATGATTGCACTCGAAGAATACGGAACGCTAAATGCAGCTATTACAAAGAGGCTCTGACCAACTCTTGGGGCCAGGGAAACAAATTCTGGAACAACATGAAAGAACTCACAGGCAAGGATCCTAAAGCACCACCCACTATACTCAACCTTCATGGCACTCCGACACTCGACCTAGGTATCATCACCAGCACTTTTAATAATGCATTTACAAACCTGGACAGTGTCCTTCCACCAAATTTTCTCGACGACCTCCCCTCCAGCTGCACCCAAGTTACCCCCCAACTAGAACGTACAACCCCAAAGTTTTTTTTAAGGAGGTCCTACCACAAGTAGCTTGAAAATACATTCAAAAGGCCATTGGCAAACAAGGGTACAGTGGTGACTCCCTTGACCTGAAACTGCTGGCACAAGTCCTCGACGAAATCTTAGAACCACTTACAAAGATCTTTAATCTCTCGCTTAGTTTGGGCCATTTCCCCTCTCTCTGGAAGAAAGCCACTGTCACACGGTTCACAAAAGCGGAGATAGGACACTGCACACCAATTACAGACCTATCTCACTCCTCCCTACTATCCAAAGTGCTGGAGCGAATAGTGTCGGACCAACTAGCTGAATTCCTGGATAAGTACAATGTACAGTGCCCAGAGCAGCATGGCTTCAGAAAAGGGCACAGCACCACCACTGCACTACTGGAATTTACAACCATCATCCATGCCACGCTTGACAAAGGGAATTGTGGAGGGGCAGTATTTATAGACCTTACCAAGGCATTCGACACAGTTAATCACCCCCTACTGCTCAAGCAACTGTCCTCCATTGGGATCTCCAGTGATGCCCTTCCATGGTTCACCAGCTACCTTGATAATCGGATCCAATGTGTAAGGATTGCAGGGATCTCTTTGAATGAGAAACCGGTCTGCTCAGGAGTCCCCCAGGGTTCTATTCTGGGCCCTCTACTCTTCTCCCTCTTCATCAACAATCTCCCCAGTGCCTGCCACCAAAAAATATTACTATACACAGACAATGCAGTCCTGTTTTCCAGCCACCATGACATTACAGTCCTTGACTCCCAGCTGCAGCTCGACTTCAATCGCATCGAAGACTGGTTCAATTCTCATAAACTTGTCCTGAACACAGCAAGACTAAAGCCATGTCTTTCTGTAACCGACAGAGCAGGCACAACTCTCTGTCCCTCACCATCAAAAACCACGCTGGGAACCCACTCGAACATGTCAAGGAGTTCAAGTACCTTGGTATTAACCTGGATAGTACCCTCTCCTACACTCGACATATTGACACGGTTGCCAAGACCACCAATATACGGATTGGACTACTACACAAACACAAGCACTGTATGCCTGCGGATGCCCTTAAACTAGCCATCTACAGCTCTTTCACCTCTATCATTGACTACGGCCTTGCTATCTATGGCTCTGCCCAAACAAGTGCCCTCCACAGGATCTCAGTTGCTCTCAACAAAGCCTGTAGACTACTGACAGGTGCAGCCCGACTAACTCACACCTGTGACCTCTATGCACAGGCCAGTTGGCTACCCCTACGCAGCAGAATACAATACCAGACCTGCTTACTTACCCAAAAAGATTCTCCTTGGTCTCATGCCACCTGGTGTTAGCTCACTCCTTACTACCTACAGTGGCACTCAACAAACACGTGGTGCCCAATCTCTAACCTTTCAGGTTCCCAGATGTCATACCTCCATGGGTCAGCGGTCCTTTATCTATAGAGCTGCTCAATGGTTCAATTCCCTCAATAAAGAATCACTTTCCTCTACTACACTTGGACCCTTCAAAAAGGAATCTCAAACTTTACCTCACCTCTGCCACTCAATGTGACTGCTTTGTTGAACAGAGATCTCTCTAAACACCTCCCAGCTCACTCATGTCTCACAGCCCGCCCTTTCCCAATCTCATTCCCTCTGGCACTGGGGCTTCCTTGTGACTCCTTTCCTGCTTCACATCTCCACTGGTACAAGACATTTTCCACTACCATCGGACAGTGGCCCATTAGCCTGCCAACTTCCTCTCCCGGTTGCATGCCTGCAAAACTAACTGCCTATGGTGCCCTCTTTCTCTTATTGGTACTGCAGCCAGCTGCCTACTCAAGCTGCTCGTTTTATGAATATTATCTCAAAGCATGTTATAACTGAGTATCTTTATTTTTTCTTTTAGTTATTTTGGTTGTTTATTGTGCATTCTTTTACTACCTCTGTATGTATGTTGACCCTCATCCTTTGATGTGGAACCTTTGTAAACGAGCAGTTTCTGCTCAAAGGTATTTGTAATCCGAGAATTTAATAAATAAAAAAATAAAAAAGTATTGGGACCAGTCCTGTTCAATGTCTTCATTACAGACATCTCAGAAGGGCTAGAAGGAAAGGTCTGTCTGCCTGTTTGCAGATTACACCAACATCTGTAATAGAATGAATACTCCAGAAGGGGTGGAGAAAATGAGCAGGGACATGGAGAGGCTTGAAAAATGGTCTGACGAGTGGCAACTGATGTTCAATGCAAAGAAGCCCAAATAATGCACCTGGGAAGAGGGAAACCTGTGGAGAGTTACAGGATGGGATGGAGGTGCCGATGATCACCAAGGAAGAAAGGGACCTATAAGTTATCAGTTCTGATTACCTAAAGGTGTCAAAGCAGAGCACAAATGTAACTATTGGACTGGGGTCCCTTTATAAGAGGATCTCCTGGCCTCAGAGGTGAGTGTGCTACCTACTGAGCCACTGACACTGGTTTACAGTCTGTCTGTAGAATAAAGTGTGTTCCCACAAGGTAACAGCTAAGGTGTTTACATGCCCAAACTAGGGTGAGAGAGTCTCTTGTTTGTTAGTTTATTGATTTGAAAATTGTTAATAGGGAGAGGCACAATGAGCCAAGGCTCATTTCCAGGTATGACCTGGGGAAGGGAAGGGGAGAAACAGATGTACAATACCTGAAACAAGACAGTAGAGCAACATTTGGTAAATAAGTTGGTACAAAAATAAGATTGTTGCAGAAAATAAAGTGTGGCCACAGCTTAATGACCCCTATGCATGAAGGGATGGAGTGGCTATGTACTGCATATCTGGGTGCTTAGCCACTCCGCACCCATTGCGCCCCCAGACAGGATGCACAAGGAGGGGTATGCAGAAAAAATGCACCCAATCCTCCATGGTTGTGCACTGCATGGGGGGTGCAGGCTAGGAGCATGCCAACATGATGCACCATGCACAACAGAACATAATGCTGGCAGCGGGGGTGCGGAGGTAGGTGCAGAATATGACAGGGAGAAGCCTACTGTAAGTCCCCTATGCACCCCATGCACACATCTGGATACCACCTGGATGGGACAAATAGCCCACTGCCACTGGATCCACTGTGGCTGGACCTCCCCATGGCCACCTGGCACCACCCAGCACATATTGGTGCATGGCCCCTGCCAGGCGAACCCTCCCCACCATACCCACACACTGCATGGTGGCACTGGCCCATGGATGCTGCCCCCCTGCATGGCATCACTAGCCAAATCCCACCACCGGTCCCCTGACATGTGGTGGGGTACAGTGCCCCCCTGGCACTGCCAACAGACCCCCTCACCCAGTCACTGCAGCCCCCTTCAGGGCCATATTGCAGGAGGGCCGGCTGCTTTCCCTTCTTCTCTCTGCCACAGCCACCAGTCATAGGGCTTATACAGGGCATGCTGCCAACATGTGCCCCACTGTGTAGGGGATACACTCTGTGTCCCGGTCCGGGCATCTGATTGGATGCCCAGCTGGGTCTGTGTCCCCACCCACCCTGCAGAGTTTTGCATGCCAGGGGGCGGGGCTGAGGACAGGTGGTGGCCAGTAGTGAATACCAACCAGTGCGCACCTGTCCACAGGTTCGCAGGTACGCAGGCGGGGTACACGCTGATTCCACGTACCTCCGTCTCAATAGTGCATAGGGGCCAATATGAGACTGTCAAATAAAACAGCAATAGACAGTGTGTAGTTACTAAACTGAGAACAGGTGAGAGACATGTGGGTGAGCTTATGCCTAGCCCCTGCCAGAGGGAAGAACAGTAGTGGTGAGGAAGTGCAACTAGTAGGCAGGTAGAGGAGATCCAGTTGGAAGCCCAACCAAGGACATCTGAGGCAAGGCAAAGGAGATGTTAGGAGTAAGGATTACAAGAGCAGGTGGGGTGGGGTTTCAGTTTTAACTAGTGCCTGAGGGAGTCAAGAGAGGAGGATAGGTGGAAGGAGGAGGAGAGTTTGTTCCAGATTGCAGGAAATCAATAGGAGAAGGCAGGTTTTCCAGCGGGGGGGAAGTGGAGAAAGTACAGTGATTCCCTGGAACAAATGGAACAGGAAGCAGGGGAGAGTTGGGAGAGGAGAAAGAAGAGGTAGGAGGGTTGGGGGGAAGTGAGCCAAACCATTATTTGGATATGAAGGAGGTGCAGTGAGCCTGGTCATGTGAAGGCAGAGGGAGGATGGAAAAGGAGGAATAGAGGGAGCAGCAATAAGTATGAGGAGAGAGTCTGTAGCAAAGCAGCATAAGGCGTTACAGAGATTGACCAGTATGGCAAGGGAAGTGAAGGGGCAGTGCCATTGACTACATCTGCATGGTCAAAGACAGGAAGCACCATTTTGGTAACAAGCTCTCTGCAGACCTGTAGAGATAAGCAGTCTTTGCTGTGGTACAGGGCACCAAGCCTGAGACAGAGTTTGGCATGGATAGTATAAAAGTGGACTGAGAAATAAAGCTTGCTGTCAAGCCACACACCAACTTGATGGAGTGCACTGATTCAAGGGGGTGCCATCCTGTGTGGTGAAAACTGGGGGAAGAGGTGCATGCATCTGGCCAGTTTCTGACTGGTTCCAAAGGTCATTGATACCTTTTTGGTTCTGACCCAGAGTGATTTGACTGGAATCAGTGCAGAATATTGCTGAAATCCTGCTGGAGTAGATCTTCCAACAGCTGTGGTAGAGGGACTGGAGGTGAAGATGACTGTGTCATCAGCATACATGTAACTATACGAATGGTTACAGGCAGAGGGGAGGTCTTTCAGAAAAATTGAGAAGAGGATGGGACCAAGGATGGAGCCCTGTGGGACCCCAGCCTGGATGGGCAGTGGAGGTGACAGGATGCCTCCTACCTGTACCAATTGTTGATGGCCCACGAGGTAGGAATGGAACAAAATCAAGAGAGGAAGCTGAGAGAACAGGAGAGCCCCCAGTGCCACACAGTACTGCTGGACCTGGCTATTATACTACCCATACTGCACAGAGGCAGCGCTGAAAGGGCATCTCTTGAACAAGGCATCACATCCCAGACTCGAGAGACAAAGGAGAAAATCCAACATAGTAGAACTATGACAGTACCTACAGCCCCAACACAGGAGTCACAACAGAAGCCAGGCAGCACCTGCAGAACCAGCCCAGTACCAGCTGTGAGGAGTGCCAGCAGCACAGGGCATGCTCTCGGCACCCAGAACTCTACGCTGTTTGAGGCTGCCACACACCAGGCTCTAAGTGCAACACAGAGTGGCTCTGAAAGGTGGTGGAGCATCATGGCCACCAGAGCTTTGACACCAAAGGACACCACTGCAATCAATGGTGACACAAGCATGTGTGCATCCCCCAGGAAAAGGAACATTTAGCTTTTGGGACTCTTGTCACTTACTGCCATGGACATCTGTGTTGCAGCTGCTGTCTGCCCATCACTGGGTGCTTTGCACGATTGGGGTGGTGGTATGCAGAAAATTCACATGCTCCACCTATGTAGCTGTGCACCTGCAAACAGGTGCACACAAGCTGGTATTTACAACCGACGCCCACCTGTCCAAGGCTCCTCCCCCTTCACACAGGATGTCACAGGGCAGCCAGGGAGTTGTGGACCCAGGTGGTCATCCAATCGGATGCCCATCCTAGGTCCAGGAGTGGATCCCTTGTGCCTGTTGGCAGGGGTCTGGGTTGTGAATAGCCCATGTGAGCACCCAGACCCATGTGGCCATACCCCAGAGCATGGTCAGCCCAGGAGACTGACTGCCCCACCCCTGGCACAGTGCAGTCCTGTCCAGATATGAAGTCAGTATACCCAATACCCCCATGGCACCGACACCCCTGGTCCCCATATATGTTGCCAGTGCCGCAGCCCTTACCGACTCAGCTGCCCTGGCCCTCTCCATCTGCCTAGTGGGCCTGGGCAGCACTAAGGGTCTACTCCTGGTCCCCTTCATGACCGGTGGGCGATATCCATGGGGGTGCTGTGCAGCAGGTTATGGCAGAGTCTACCCTGGTGTAGCCCGCACCCTACTGTGCACCCCGACATGCAGCACAACACAGCTTCATGCATGCAGCTTAGTGCTGGCACATCCCCAGGCACCCCCGCCCACCCAGGTGTGGTGCTGTCCACATGGCTGGGGGGGGATCAGGTGCATAGCTACTGTGCGCCCCCTCAGTGAATGTCACACAGATCCCCCTCTGCAGCATTCATGCGTATGATGCCAACGCACGTGGTTTGGCATCACGAATAGTGCCCACTGTCTGTTGCTATTTTTGCTCTGCTCTGTTATTTGATACAGCCCAGGCTGAGCTGTTGCCCTTACCTGTACTTCATTTGCCCTGTTTTCTCCCCAACCACTAATAGTGTCCCTCTCCCTAATATTTCGCCATGTTGGCTTGCGTTAATAAATGTTTCCTGTTCGCATTACCCTGGTATGTGTGTGTTCTTTACTAGTTGTTGTCCACTGTGCTGCATTTCTGTATCCCTGGTGTACTGCCAGATCTCGTACCACAGTTCATCTCTGGGAGACAGGTGGCATGGCCTCTGTGGGGTGGCATCCTGATTGGCTGTGCTGGACTGTTGTCCAGCTGTGCAGATGGCATCTGGAGACTGGAGTCTGTAAAACTACTGAACACTGTCCAGGAAAAGTGGGTTGTGTGTGCCCCCCTTGTATGCTGCTGTTCATGTGCCCCCGATATATGCAGATGTGGTAACCCGTACCCTATGCAGGCTGTGGGATGCCCTTGTGCCATGCAGGTGGTCTTCCACAGGGTACTTTGAATGGGCACCATTGTGTACCAACAGTGACCCACATGATGGCTGTGGCCCCATGGCCAATGCTGCTGTATCTGTCAGTGTTTGCAATGGTAACCTGGGGTGCATGGGAATATGCACCCAACAGTGGTGTGTGGTAGTCCTGTGCAGTGCCCCATTCCTTTAACACAGTAGGATGGACATGGCAGTGGTGCAGTTTACCATGCACCCATGTCTGCTGTATACCTACCATCCCTTGCACTGGATGGCCCTCTGTATATGGGCAGGTCCCAACTCAGCCTATCCCTTTCACCTTGCCATGCTTGCTCACATTCATGTGTACCATGACATGTATGGCACAGGTCTGCCATGGCTTCATAGGGTAGCTGGGAAGTCACCATGACCTTCCATGGGCCTGGGATATCTACATCCTGTTCATATTCCCCTACAATGGTGTTCATGAGACTTACGCTGCTCCCAAACAGTGCCTGCCTCTTTTTGCTGGATGCCACTGCGTGGGCCTAAGGCCTTTGTCAGGGTAGTCCACCTGCGTGTTGTAGAACCTGAGAGAGAGAGACATACACACACGTGTTTGACACTTTATTTATACACACAATTCTTGGCATGCCATGATCATAACATGCACAACCCCCCACCACCACTACAGTGCTTTGCAGACCCATAAGTGGTACAGGGTACAAGCAAGTGTCCCCTGCCACAACCAACACATCCTGCACTGTCACAGCCTCTCCCCTTCCCTACAGCCCTGTCTGCTGTGCAAATCACCCATTTCCTTGTTGTCAGGTGTCATGTCAGTGACATGTCTAGTACACACTACCTCGTCTGTCTGCACCTGGTGCATTGCAATGCAGTCCATGGGTCACTATGCATTTCCTCTGCAGCTGATATGGGACCAGTTGTGCCAGAACGGTTTGAAAAGTGGTAGGGCCAAGGGGGGTAAATTTTCCCCTATTAAATATATCACCATGATAGCAAAAAGTGATAGGACCACTTATGAAAGTGGTAGGACCATGGCCCTTTGTTCCCCCCCATTCCAGCACCTATGTATGGGACCCCACCTCCTGAGCCTGCCGGGCACCTCTGTTCATCCTGGTATGTTCCTTTGTGTCTGTTTGCAGTCTGGTTTGTACGCCTCCTGCAGTCTGTCTGCGTTGGACCATAGTTTGCTGAGATTGTCTTATTCCATGACTTGTTTCATTGCTTGTGGATGCCTCCTGCATGTCCTGCAAGCCAATGTGTAGTACCCAGCCCATGGTAAGACAACATCATTCTATTATCCATGGTAGTTTAATGTTCTGATCTGGATCTCTTTGAGTAAGCTCCCCTTCCCTTCTTGTAACATCAGGAGGCCCTAGACAAATGGGAAGGTGGGGTGGCTACATTCAGTCTGTGTGTGTGTCTCTCTCTTTATAGTCATTGAACAGCACAGTCCTGAGTCCGGAGTGAGAGAGAGAGCCACAGTGTGTACTCACAAACAGGCAGAGAGACAATCGGATGCAGCCTGTCAGTGACAGCAGCAGATGTCTGCAAAGTGCTCCAGTGTCCTGTGTGTGAGTCCTATGGTCAGTGAACACACTGCACACTGGAGAAAGACAGAGATAGGAAAGTAGTGTTTCATGCTGAGAGAGAGTCTGACACACTGTCATCAACAGTTGCTCCAGCATCCTCTGTCTGTATGTCTTGGTGTCTCTGTCTCTCTCTCTCTCTTTTGAGTTGTGTCTGGCTGAGTCTGTCAGTCACTCATGCCACTACTGCCCACCCACCTGCCCCACAGATGTCATAGTTATCCCTGCACCCCTATCTGTCTCCTGTCCCTGCACCACTACAGGGCTCCTACCCACCCACCCAGCAGATCTTCAGTGATGGAGCAACAAAGTGAATCCTGCACTGTTTGTCCTCAGCTGCTCAGCATGCAGTGATCAAAGTGTGTGTAAAAGTCACAATTATAAAGGCCACACTGCTTGTCCTGGGCTGCCCGGCATGCAGTGTGACATTATGGTCGATCCGCTGTAGGCAGTAGTAAAGAGAGAGGTGGCACCCATTCCCATGCCCCTCCCCCAAGCAGGCAGTGATAGACAGTCCACTTCAGTTAGGGAACACCCGTGCTGTATTTGTAGACTGCACCGAGGCTGGGTTTGACAGGTATGTGCAGTCAGCAAGCCACAAACGCCGTTTAAAAAAATGTGGTGGTCGTCTATCTAGGTGAACAAAACAGAATGCCCTGCAATCATAGGAGAAAAATCAGTGTGTGGTACTCCTGCACTCTCCTCTACAGTTGCCAGTCATCAGACTGAGGGAGAGAGGAAGAGTGAGTGGGGCACATCACCTTGATGTGGGAGCTGCATGTATAGTGGAATGCACAAGAAATATCACAGATCATGTTAGTAGTGTATCTGTGATATTTCTACCTCTGAAGTACTGTTCATTTGGTGCATTTTGAAAGGGCTTTTAGACTGCATAATTTATATCTTTATTTTCTCAAACGCTATCTGCTGTAGTGACAGCACAGCAGCTTTGAGTTTGAACTTTACTGGTCAGGGTGCGGCCTCATGCCCCATAATGCACCCGGGTGTACGTTAATCCCCATTATATAATGGGGTCCAAAAATGGCAGCCTCTGATTGGTCATCTACCACCTCTTGCCCATTGCAGATCCTCAACAGTACTAATGGGAAGAGGTGCCAGCCACCAGTCAGCTGCAGCAGAAACTCCTCATAAAATCACTCCGACTTGGCGACGGATGGCTAGATTAGCTACTCCCTAAACCGAGGCAGACTCGCAACCCATGAACAGTACTGAAACACAGCCCAAAGCAACCTCTAAGAAAACAAGCATTTGTCAATGCTGAATGTTGCTTACTTCTATGTGCTGTTTAGGTATTTGGAAGTCATTGGAGTATAAAAATTGAAAATTTGCGAACTTACGAGCATGTGTAGGAACTGCACAATGCACGTTCGTAAAACAGTCATTTTTAGGATTTTTTTTTCACCAAATTTTCAACATAGCTATCTTAAGACCTCTGCTCATGAACAGTGTCACTGTGATTTTGTTAATGTGTCCCATACATTGAGTTTGCACACCGACTGCGCCATTGTGCGCTACATGGGCGGAAACATGTTTTGGGCAGAATGTGAAAAATGACAGCTGTACTGCTAATAAGGAGGTGTGGTAAAATGGCAATGTTGAAAATCTGGAGTGGAAATATTGAACATTCGCAAACCTACGAGCGTGCGTGGGAACTGTGCAAAGCACACTCGTAAAACAGTCATTTTTAGGAATTCTTTCACCAAATTTTCAACATTGCCATTTTAAGATCTCTGCTCATGAACAGTAACACTGTGATTTTCTTAATGTGTCCCATACACTGAGTTCGCAAACGACTGCGCCATTGTGCGCTACATGGGTGGAAACACGTTTTGGGTAAGATGTGAAAAATGACAGCTGTACTACTCATAAGAAGGTGTGGAAAAATGGCAATGTTGAAAATCTGGAGTGGAAATATTGAAAATTCGTAAACCTACAAGCGTGCGTAGGAACTGTGCAACACACTCATAAAACAGTCATTTTTAGGAATTTTTTCACCAAATTTTCAACATTGCCATTTTAAGATCTCTGCTCATGAACAGTAACACTGTGATTTTCTTAATGTGTCCCATACACTGAGTTCGCACATCGACTGCGCCATTCTGCGCTACGTGGGCGGAAACACATTTTGGGTGAGATGTGAAAAATGACAGCTGTACTGCTCATAAGAAAGTGTGGTGAAATGGCAATGTTGAAAATCTGAGGTAAATTTTGAAATTTAGCGAACTTACGAGCCTGCATAGGAACTGTGCAATGCGCTAAGTAAAACAGTCATTTTGGAAATTGGCACCAAATTTTCAACATGAAATTTTAGGTCCCTTCGTGAATGATGTCACTGACATGGCGGTATTCGCCTGGGCCTGAAGGGTGATTTCAAGGTCGCTGTGCAGTCACTGCACGAAATCACCCTTCGGGCCCGAATAACGCCATGACAGTGACATCATTCATGAGAAGGGGTCCCAAAAACCCCATGTTGAAACTTTGGTGCAATAATTCCCAAAAATGACTGAGATATGCACTAAAATTGAAACCCCCCTATCTAGCCCATTATACAGCTTACCGGCATTTCCTCAGTACGCGGTCAGCTTTGAAGAATGCAGACGTGTTCCTAGTCCACCGAAGATCGTCGCTCCGGAGTCAGAGAGGTAAGTATGGGGTGGGAGGGTGTGGGGAGGCTGGGTGCGCAGTGGGTGGGTGCAGGTTGTGGGAGGGGTTGGGAGACGACCGCTGGACCGTTTTTGTCTTACAGGTACAAAAAAAAAAGACATCGTGGGACCGTTTGCCACGCTGGGGTAGGCTCCCAGCAAGGCACAATGACTTTGGGGGAGCATTCAGCTGACGGGGGATTGGGCACCCCTGTCAGCAAAAGGACTGATTGCCATGCTGGGGTGGGTTCCCAGCGTGGCACCAACTACTGGGAGGGGGGGAGGCGACGACGCAACTCAGCCAATGGGGATTGGGCACCCTGTCGGCTATACAGTGCGTGTAGGGGCATGAACGCCTGTGGCTGGGGGGAGCTGCACGTGAGCAGCTTCTTATCACTGCTCACTCAAGCGTAGCTCCCCCTTTCAACTGTATGCCACTGCATTTTGGAGCGTGTCATAGACAGCTCCAAAATGCATTGGCTTACAGGGGCCACGCCTGCCAGGACACTGCCTGAATTGGAGGAGAAGGTGACACACCTCCAGAATCTCCGATGATGGCACTATGTTTCTTGCACATGCGTGCAAGCAACATAAAAAAACATATTCTCAATTTTCTAAAATAAAAATGTTTACCTCCTTCTCCCCATACTAAAATCTCTTCACCCTCTGGTGCAGAAGTTTCAAAGAGATGAACTGGAAAAACAGTCACAGCAGGGATCCAGATTTCAATTGCTACAGCTGTCACTCAGCACCTTCTGATCTCTAACCCTGTCCATTGTTCCGGAGAATGAGGCAGACGGTAACCTGCTGTTCCAAGGTTTTTAGGAACCTGTTGTTCCAAGATTTTGATAATTTTGTATTAATTTGTACTGTGCTTTATATGAGTCGTACCTGTAAATGGTACTTATGTTCCAGTGTGCAAACTCATTAAGCAAATAAACAAACAAAAAAGGCAAAAGAAAAAATGAAACAGCGGCACATTTTTTTTTCATCGGGCCAGCAACTAAAGAGGACTGGGTAACAACACTTCTGAACCACTGCCATGCATGCACACAATACGAGTAAAAAAAAAAAAAAAAAAAAATGGAGCCACAAATTCAGAACTGTGTCTTTTCTCATATTTATTTTTCTCCAAAAAAACAGGGGCACATTGTATAATCGCAATATACCACTCCAGGGTGTGGGTGATGCTAGGATTTACCACACCTGATGTGTTTTGCTCACTCAGCCTGCAGCCTCGTGACCAAACAACACACCAGGCATTATAAATCCTAGCTTCACCCACACCCTGTCTTGGCATATTGTTTAAATAACAACATACCCTGTCATGGGTTATTGTTTACTTCACTTTCAGTTTTGCTTGCGTTGTTAGTTAATTCAGTGGAGGTGTTGGAGTTTGCTTTTAGGAAAATACAACATAGAAAAAACTATATTTTCACCATTTTATAAGCTTTTAAATTCTATTTTATTCCCCTTCGTGATGGTGTTATTAATAGTAAATTAATTTAATTTGTGATCTTTTGACCTATCTTTTAAGTTATATATCTTTCTTTTCCCTTCTTTCCATCTAACTTTTTTCTGTCCCTATTTCTCTCTCTCTCTTTTCATGCTGTGGAGTCTTGTGTAAAAGTAAGGACTCATGGGAGTCATGTCATATGTCTATGACATATTGCATTTTGGGAGAATTCAGCAGCCCCCCCCACAGCAACCCTAACTGCAGCAGCAGCCTCCAGCTCATATAGCTCCCCCAGCTGTGCAGCCTGAACCACTCAACCCAGTTCTGCAGCGGACCCCCATTATTCCCATTGTTCTGCAGCAGCCTGAACCCCCATGCCCCCTTGGGGTACCACCACAGCCACTGCTCATCTCCTTCCCCCACAGAGACCTGCTGAGCCTCCTCTGTCTCCTCAGTGTCACCCAGATCCAAACAGCCACGAACTGGTGAGTTCTTTATCATTGACCCCCAGGATGGCAGTATTGTTTCATGCAGAATCTATAAGGCACTGGTGAACTGGGATTAAAAGGGGAGCATTCTCAGGACTGATGACCAGCACACACACACACTTGGAAATAAGGCACCATGCTCAGTGGGAGACCAGGCAGCAACAGGCGGCAAGTGGTGGTGGTAGTGGTGGCAGCCCATCTGTGGTACCTAGGGAGGAACACCCAGCACAAAGACACTTAAAATCAGAAGCACCAGCATGAGGGCAGGCACCCACACTGACCTCTGCACTGGTACTTGCACCAGTCCAATCACCAGCACCTGCACCACCACAAAGTACTATGGAGGAGCTCACCAAACTGCAGGAGGAGATGGGGACTTCCGCCGTTGACTTGGCTTCATGGAACAGATGATGAGCATGCTATTGGCTAACCTGCAGGTGCCAATTGTTGGCATGGAAGAGTGGCGGTGCAGGTGCTGCTCCATCTGCCAGTGGGCCATGAAACAAAATGCACATGGCATGTGCAGCTCTTACATCCTTCCTTTTTCTGTCCTTTTATTCTTTCTTCCTCCTCTTTCTTTATCCCATCCCAAAATACAACTTTTAAAAGTACAAACATTTGAGTATTTTCCTATGCAGCCACTCCCTTCCCGTACCTCTTGGGGCAAACACGATTTGCTGGGGAAGGGGGCTCACAGCATAACAAATTCATCAGCACCAACCAAATGCTCCAAGCACTGATAACATTTGCTTACCTGGTGATGTCTTCACTAATGGCTGGAACCCAGGTTTTTCACTGCTGCTGAAACAAGGAGCACCCCAAACTTCCAAGGAGGACCCCAACATCAACTGCTTTCAGCTGAAAGTCCCCGCAGTACCCGGACATGTGCAGGTGCAAGGATTTTAAGTAAAAGGCCTCCCATTGGAAAAATTCAAATCTTAAGGATTTACAGTTCACCTATATCTTTAGTTGCAAACTGAGATGAAACTCCTGATTACTTTTCTAAAACATAATCACTTTATTTCTCTTGAGTCCAAATGATTTATCAGGGCTGCAGGGGTCCAGAATTATTTTAAAGATAATGCTACAGCTCCATAGGGCTAAACCTTTGTACATACACATTTTGGCAGTAATTAAGGCAGAGCAATGTCTGTAACAGCTCATTATACAGCAGACCCGATTTTCCCCAGGAACACAGCAACCTCTTATCCTGGACCATGAAGCTCCAAAGATTCCACTGGCATTGTTAGTACCTACAGAGCTTCCTCCTTATCAAAATGGGGCTTCTTATTTTTGCTCTCTAGGAAGCATACAGCTTCCCCTCACCCATTCCCCGGCTCTTACTTCTAGCCTCCAAGGGACACGGATGGTGCTGTAACAGCAAAACCTCCTGCACCATACCCCATTAGCCTCTCATGCAAGTCGCTCTCCTGTTCTGCCTGGTCTCCCAGAGTACTACTGACTCTCTCCAGCATCCTGACTTAAGGTGTAACAGGGCCCCACATTTAACTGCTGCCAGACGCTGTACCTCTCACTCACCCAACTGCTGCCCGATATGTGCGACCAGCACAAGGGGATACCTAAAGGGCACTTCACGGTCCACTCAGCAAAGTTCAGCAGCTCCGAGGCCTGTCCCTCCAAATAGGCCCTTTACATGGGTAAAGGTTCCCCTTAGCCCCCTCACCAGTGTATCTGGACTGCCTTGCCACCCAAACTGCAGAGGCCCTGCCAAAACCTGCTGTAGCCCTGATGACTCAGGCACATAAACAGTGTACTACCAAGGCCTAACCCGGAGCTCGGAGTCTACCTATTCTGCACCTGCTTCCTGATGGTCAACCATTCTCCCTACAGCCCTCCAGAGCCCAGGTCCCCAAACCATACAGCCGCAGGTGCCTCTCTTGGTGCCTTCCCATGGATGCTCCCCCAGGGGACTGGACATGTCATTGCTATAGAAGCCAGCTGCCTAATGTGGGGGGGTGCCCACTGGTGTCTCTTCTCCACCCGAAGACCAACCAGCCCTGAAAACTTCCTGTTCCTCCCTTTTTTACTGCCCAAACTGCTCTCTGCTGCTACCACATGACGTTGAGCAGAAACTGCACCCCAGAGCACTAATAATCCCTAAACTCTGGGGACAAATAAGATGGAGGGGGTCCCTAAAGGGAGCACAAACCCCTCTTAAAAGAGAGAGAGGGTTTACACCTATTTTTCTCTTTTACAGTTTCACTCCATTCTTTCATCTTGATTTCTGTCTTAGCTTTCTGTATCTCCTTAAAACACAAACAAAAAATGTACATTTTTTGTCTATTTTCTTTTATGGTACTGTTTATGTGCCATATTATTCTCTTCTCTCACTACTGTTTTTGTTGCAAAGTACTAATGTTTACATATATAGTACATTTGAAAAGCACAGTATCAAAAAGTGTCTGGTCTCTGAATATTTATTTCAGTTCAATAGCTGATGCACTAAATCACTTGCTCAGTCACAATGTATATGGGGCACAAAAACCCTGGCACAATATATCAGTTGGGGGGGTGAGGATATAGCATGCACCAAGCAAGAACGGGATCTTGGAGTTATCATCTCTGATGACCTCAAGTCAGGGAAACAGTGTGACAAGGCAGCAGGTAAAGCAAATAGGATGCTGGGATGCATAGGCAGGGGCATCACGAGCAGGAAAAGGAAGGTCATAAGTCCACTATACAAGACACTAGTGAGGCCCCACCTGGAGTGCACTGTGCAGTTCTGGAGACCTTACCTACATAAGGACATAGACAGGGTAGAGAAGGTTCAGAGGAGGGCAACAAAGATGGTGCATGGATTGCATCACAAGTCCGATGAGGACAGGTTGAAGGCACTGAACATGTACTCCCTGGAGGAGAGGCGGGAGAGAGGGGATATGATAGAGACATACAAGTATCTTACAGGGAGGAACAGGGTGCAGGAATGCACTATTTGTAAGCGAAAAAGATGTTCCAGGACTAGAGGGCATGGGATGAAGTTGGAGGGAGGACAATTCAGAGGAAACGTGAGGAAGAATCTCTTCACAGAATGGGTGGTGGACAAGTGGAACACCCTGCCAGAGGAAGTGGTGGGGGCTGAAACAATCACGGGATTTAAGAATGCATGGGATAGACATAAAGGAATTCTGGAGGTCAGGGGTAAGGGGCAACAGACTTTCTGGAAAACATAAACTGAACTTACAAACTTAAATGGGCAGACTGGGTGGGCCATAGTCCCTTATCTGCCGACACTGTCTATGTATCTATGTATGTATGTGATGTCAGGCTTGTTCCCTCACTCAAGACAATGGGCAAGATTCTCAAAGGCTAGTTACTAGATTGACACAAGCTGTGCCACCCAGGCAACTTCTGTCAAATTCAGATGCGGCAAGAAGCATGCCCCTAAATCAGGAAATTTTGTGACTTGCACTGAATTCTCTAGAAAATAATGCAAGCCGCAAACTGCACCATAAAAGGCAGAACAACCAGTGACTCTAATAAAAGTTACAACAAAAAAGATGGCAGTCTAGAAATGGCACAGGAAAGAGAGAAGGTCAACACAGGGCTGGGCAAGCAGACAGCGCAAGAAAAACTTTACCTCTGAGGAGACAGACATTCTCATTGATGAAGTTAGTGCCTAGGTTGACCTCCTATTATCCCAAGGTGGGGATGAGGACCTCAGGGCCCGACGCAAATGAGCCTGGGATGAGGTTGCCACCAAGGTTAACACTGTAGGCCCTATGAGACACTCCATCATGGAACTGCAGAAGCAGTACCATGATATCAGGCAGAGCTCCAAAGAGGTAAAGGCCCATAACAGGCAGTGGACAGCAGCAACTGGTGGTGGCCCAGGTCAAGAGATCCTGTTGAGTAGCCATGTCTCAGAGATCTCAGTTAAGGAGAGGGACCTGGCAGAGCTTATAGCAGCACACCTGAGCAGCCATACTATCAAGGATGACAGTGACCTGTTTGGCTATGGAGCTCCACAGGTATGCAATGAGGCACAGTACCTGCAACTGGGGATGCCACAAAATCATAAGTACAGTACAGTAGAGGCATACAGTAAGGCAAGTCCCTTGAGCTGTGCAAAGCACAGGATAACCTGGAGGGTTTGTTATGCCAGTATTGGTGCACAACATGTGTGGCTACAATGTAAGGCTGGTACTTCTGTAAAGGACAGTAGATGTGTCCCACATATAGCATGTGGGTCATGTATGAGTCCCTCACAGCTGGTATGTATGTCCAGCACTGCATATAAGCACAACAGTGATAATGTCCGACCCCTGGTGCACACAGTGCTGGACCCTGGCAGGTGTGAGAGGAGAAGGCCATCACCGGAAAATGTTCGCCATGGCATCCAAGCATACAGGATGTCATCAGAGACAGAATAGAGGCAGATGAGTATCCTGCCATGGCATCTGTACTCAAATGGCAGAATACATGCAGGCCATCAGTGTAGCTTCATGCTTCGTGGCACACCTTACACAAGACAGTAGGGCTGTCAGACAGTGGGGGAAAGGGAGCAAGCAGTGCCTTGCCACAGCCTGCTCCCTGTCTAGGTGGCTTGGGACCCCTTTAGGGCAGTGACATGCAGCACACACAAGATGCAGGTACACAGTGACATGCCTGTATCAAGCAGCATCTAACAGTGGTGATGTTTCACTCCACAGAAACTACCCGGGAACAGGCAGACTCTGCAACACCTGGCCAAAACAGTGTCACTGCACTGCCATGATCAGAAAGACAGGGGCCAGCAGAACCAGACACTGGAAGGAACACAGACACCTCGGGCCCTTGGAAGTGGAGAATGGGATGGACCAGGAGTGCCCCATTCAGGTGGACATGGCAGACATGACAAAGGCCCATAGTGAGACAGATGGTGCAATGCAGGATGCGTGTCCCAGCATAGAGGGTTTGGAGACAGACATAGCAGAACCCTTCCCGGAGAACAATGCACTGGACCTCAGTCCCATAATATCAGAAGAGCAGAGGCCACACTACTGCAGGTTGCACAGGCCCTACCTACTGAACCCCTGGTAGATGAGCATTTTGGACATTACTGTAAGAATGTCCTTGACACCCAGAAGGCACAAACAGCAGAGCTCACAGCACTCAGAGCCAGCATGGTTGTACACTGCAGACACATGGCCAAGGCACTGGCAGAGATACTGGATGCCATGCAGACAGGGTAATGCAACAGTACTGCAAGGCATGCAGATACCATGGTGGTACTGAAAGGGCTGCAAGGCTGCACTAAGCATCACACAGCTGCAGGGGCGTGACTGATGATGTTGCTGGAGAGAAGCATCATGATCCAACAGCAGCAGAGTGTTGCCCTAACAGCCAGTGTACAACACATTGTTGAGGCACCTTGGAACAGACAACATTGCCGTGCAATGGGGACACACCACCAAGCACAGACTGTCAGTGTGCCTAGGGAGACCAGTGCATCAGGCAACCAGATATAGCCTGCACACACCAACACAGTGGCACATTCCCCAGGTATCTACAGCTCTGTTGCACAGTGCTGTCTGTAGCACTGAGAACCAGGTCAACACCCCTGCAGGGGACACAAGGCCCAGTGAAACTGGTTATGCTGTGTACATCAGTCCCAGGGACACTGTGTACAGTGTAGATAGACACAGTGACACCACCATGAACCGTCCCAGCTTGTCAGTAACAGGGCAGCACAGCACACAGCCACAACACTCCTACACCGAATCAAAGGCTTTGGCCAGATCACTGAAATTAGCAGCCATAATGTGCCCCATAGCCATCATGGAGAAGATAGAATCAGCGAGATTTAGCAGTGGGAAGATAGTGGAATGGTGCTTTTGGGAGCCAAACTGAAAGGAGAACAGGAAATTGGAGGATGAGAGATAGACAAGGAGTCTGGAATGAACCAGTTTCTCTTGCAGTTTTGAGAGGAAGAGGAGGAGGAGGAGGAGGGAGATAGGATGGAGGTTGCCAGGGGAGGAGGGGTCACACTCTTTAAGAAGTGCAAACAAATTTACATAGATACATAGACAGTGTCGGCAGATAAGGGCCTATGGCCCACCCAGTCTGCCCATTTGAGCTTGTAAGTTCAGTTTGTTTTCCTAGAAGTCCGTTTCCCCTTACCTATGACCTCTAGAATTCCTTTATGTCTATCCCATGCATTCTTAAATCCCGTGATTGTTTCAGCCCTCACCACTTCCTCTGGCAGGGTGTTCCACTTGTCCACCACCCGTTCTGTGAAGAAATTCTTCCTCATGTTTCCTCTGAATCGTCCTCCCTCCAACTTCATCCCATGCCCTCTAGTCCTGGAACATCTTTTTCGCTTAAAATAGTGTTTTCCTGCACCCTGTTTCTCCCTGTAAGATACTTGTATGTCTCTATATATCCTCTCTCCTCCTCTCCTCCAGGAGTACATGTTCAGTTCCTTCAACCTGTCTTCATAGGACTTGTGATGCAATCCATGCACCATCTTTGTTGCCCTCCCTCTGAACCTTTCTACCCTGTCTATGTCCTTACGTAGGTATGGTCTCCAGAACTGTACACTGTACTCCAGGTGGGGCCTCACTAGTGTCTTGTATAGCAGAATTATGACCTCCCTTTTCCTGCTGGTGATGCCCTGCCTATACATCCCAGCATCCTATTTGCTTTACCTGATGCCTTGTCACACTGTTTCCACACTTGAGGTCATCAGAGATGACAACCCAAGATCCCTTTCCTGCTTGGTGCATGCTATATCCTCACCCCCAACTGATATATTGTGCCAGGGTTTTTGTGCCCCATATGCATTATCTTGCATCTTTGCATTGAATTTCAACTGCCAAACCCTTGACCATTCTTCAAGTTTCTGCAGGTCCCTTCTCATTCTGTCTACACCCTCTGGTGTGTCTACTCTGTTACAGAGCTTTGTGTCATCAGTGAACAGTGAAATTCTGCCTTCTAGATCCTGTGCAATGTCACTAATGAAGTTGTTGAATAGGACTGGTCCCAGCACTGATCCCTGTGGTACCCCACTGGTCACTCTTCCCTCTGTGGAGTGACAGCCATTTACCACCACCCTCTGGGTCCTGCCACCCAGCCAGTTACCTACCCACCACACTACTGTCCCGCCCACACCCATATTCCCCAGTTTGTGTAATAGTCTTCTATGTGGCACAGTGTCAAAGGCCTTGCTGAAGTCCAGATAGACCATGCCCACTGCCCTCCCCTGATCCACCTCCCTAGTCACCCAGTCAAAAAATTCAATGAGGTTGGTCTGACATGACCTCCCCCTGGTGAAACCATGCTGTCTTGGGTCCTGTAGTCCATTGACAACCAGATGTTCCACCAATCTCTCCTTCAGTAGTGCTTCCATGATCTTTCCCACTACCAAGGTGAGGCTGACTGGTCTGTAGTTCCCTGCTTCCTCTTTGTTCCCACTCTTGTATAAGGGGACTACATCTGCTGTCCTCCAGTCTTTGGGTACCTCCCCTGTTTCCAGTGATTGACTAAACAGGATAGCCAAAGGTTCAGCCACCACCTCTCTTAGTTCTTTAAGGACCCTGGGGTGCACCCCATCTGGCCCCATTGCTTTGTCAACTCTTATTACTTCCAGTTCCTTCAGGAACTTTGGCCAACTTCCAGGACTGTGAAACAACACAGAGGGAGAAGCAAAGGTTGAGCAGGTGAGTAAAGTGAACTGCAATGACAGGAGATGAGAAATGGAGGAGCTTGGGGTCCAGGCTGTCAGGATTGGACTTGGTTAATGGAGGGAGGAGGCGGAAGCAGGGCTTCATGGATGGTGACAGGAGAAGTGGAAACAGAGGGAGAGATAGGTAAGAGAGTAACTAGGAACAGGAAGGGATTGTTTTCTTCAGTTTGCACATAGTGTTGTTCTGTTGGTATCAGCGTGCTTAGGGCATTCCTGACAGGTTTCCAGTGGTTTTCCTATTTCTGGATCAGTACCCTTCCTTTTCCAAAAGATGCTGCATCTTCTGCTACTTTTGTTTCTTTGTTGGGATTGAACTGGGATAGAGTAGGTGGTACCATGAGTTCTGCTCTGAGAGCTGTTAACTCTTGTTCTTTAACCAGGCCCCAAACCCACTCACTAGTCTGTGACAAAAATTTCTGAAATTAGCTACAAATTAAGTATTCCTCCCTATTATGGAAATGGTTAACCTTTCATTATGGACACAAGAAGTACCTGAACTTTGAAAACAAGCAGTGGTTGTTCCAGTGTATAAAGGAGGTGGGGTGGAGGGTAATGCCACAGTTACAAGCTATTATAGACCAATCTCAGTTCTGTCCCCACTGTCCAAGGTATTGGAAAGAATACTTTACAATCAATTAATGAGTTATGTTAAAAGTTTGATATCCTGACAGAAATACAACACAGATTCAGGAAGAAGTATAGCTCTACAAGTGCTCTGCTAGAGTACACAGATTTTCTGTGTGATGCTTTGGACAATGGGAACATGGCTGGGGCAGTATATATCGATTTATCGAAGGCATTCCACTTAGTGAACCTCAAGATGCCTGTAAAAAAAACTGTCTAAATAATAGAAGGCAGAAGATAAAACTAGGCAGTATAAAAATAAATTGAGTGCTCCTTCAGCATGCTGTGATGGAGAACTGACTTGAGGGATTATTCCCTTTTTATGTTTCCTTGCTCGCATGTGCAAGAAACATAGTGCCATCATCCGAGTTTTTGTAGGTGTAGCACCCTGTCTTCCAATTCAGTCAGTGTGTTTGCAGGTGCGGCCATAGTTTACCAATGAATGCTGCAACTGTCTATGACAGCAATTGAAAATGCAGTGCCGTACAGTTGAAAGGGAGAGATCACTTTAGTGAGCAGTGATAAGATAGTGTTGATTAGCATATTGCCGGCAATCCTGTTTGTATACATCTCTGCTTTCTCTTCCTGGAACATAAATTCAGTTTGAAGTGAGCTTTTCCTAGGACTATCTTTCTGGGAGGAGGCAAGTGACTAAAATGACATCCTTGGAATTTTCCAAAAAAAGATCTAATTGCCATCCTTGGAATGTTGAGTCGGAGTTCAGGGTAGGAGCAGCATTGACAAAAGCAGGAAAACAGGACCCCAAAGAGAATGAAAAAGGAGACACAGTTTTCATCTGTTGGCACACCTGATCATTATTGTAATAATATTCCCCAACCCTCTGAGTGTCTCTGAATAGCGTTCCCCCTACCCGCCGCACACAGTATGGCTGATGGGGCTGCCCAATCCCTCGTCGGCTCCGCGCTCCCCTCGAGTTCTAGGTGCCATGCTGGGATCCCTCCCCAGCGTGGCACAAGTTAGAATGGCAATGGGGTGCCCAATCCCCCATTGGCTCAATTAAACCCCCTCAAAAGAAACAGACTTCCAGTTGCTACGCTGGAAGCCCAACCTAGTGTGGCACACATCTGTATGGCCGACAGGGGTGCCCAATCCTCCGTCAGCTCCACTGACACCCCCAAAAAAATCTTCCAGCTACCATGCTGGGACACCACCCCAGCATGGCACAAGTCCCGCATCATCTTCCTAAAAAGAAAACAAACACCGGAAAAGAAAAAAGGTCCCTCATTGATTGTCTTGCCCCAAACCGTGCCCACCCTCTGTGCATCCACCTTACCGCACCCCTACCTCACCCCATACTTACCTCTGAAGGCCGGTGCAATGATCTTCGGTGGACTGGTAACACGTCTGCACTGTTCAAAGCCGACTGCAAACTGAAGAAATGCTGGTAAGCTGTATAATGGAATAAATAGGGGTTTTTTTTTCCAACGTTGATGCATATCTCAGGCATTGTTTGGAATTTTGGCACCAAATTTTCAACATTGGGTTTTTGAGACCCCTTCTCATGAATTCTGGCACTATCATGGCATTAATCGGCCCTGAAAGGTGATTTCACGGTCACTGTACTGAACCACCTTTTGGGACAGATTTACGAAATGACAGTGTCACAGTTCATGAGGTAGGCCCCCCAAAACACTATGTTGAACATTTGGTGAAAAAATTCCCAAAAATGACTGATTTTCGAGCGTGCATTGCACAGTTTCTATGCACGCTCATAAGTTCATGAATTTTTTATATTTTTACTTCAGATTTTCAACATTGCCATTTTACCACACCTCCTTATGAGCAGTAAAGCTGTCATTTTTCATATCTCACCCAAAATGTGTTTCCAAGTATTAGTGCACAATGGCGCAGTTGATATGCAAAATCAATGTTCAGGACAGATTAAGAAAATCACAGTGACACTGTTCATGAGCAGAGGTTTTAAAATGGCTATGTTAAAAAGTTGGTGACAAAAGTCCATAAAATGACTGTGTTACAAGTGAGCATTGCGCAGTTTCCACGCACCTTCGTAAGTTCATGAATTTGTAATATTTTCAGTAAAGATTTTCACCACTGTCATTTTTCAACACTTCCTTATGAACAGTACAGCTGTCATTTTTCACACCATGGCCAAAATGTGTTTTCGCACTTCCAGCGCAGAACTGCGTGGTCGTTGTGGGAAATCACTATTCGGGACAGATTAAGAAAATCACAGTGACACTGTTCATTAGCGGAGGTCCCAAAATGCCTGTGTTGACAATCTGCTGTAAAAATTCCCCAAACTAATTACATTATGGGTGTGCGTTGGACAGTTTCTATGCACACTCATGACTTCATCAGTTTTTAAATGTTTTCACTGCAGATTTTCAACATTGCCATTTTTTACACCTCCCCATGAACAGTACAGCTATTATTTTTCACATCCTGTTCAAAATGCGTTTTCACATCTGTGGTGCCAAATGGCGTAGTCGCTGTGCAAAATCAGCTTTCGGCTAACAAACTGATATTGCCACTGTTCATGAGGTGGGGGTCACAAAAAAAAAATGTTGAAAATTTGGAGTGAAAATACCAACAAATGCCTGAGGTGTTAGGGTTTCCGAACATAACGCCCCACCCTGTAAAGACTGACAGGCATCAGGGATGTGACTTGTGATTGTCGCCTGTAATGCTCATACCATTTCACCCCCACCCACACCCTGCAGCCAGTGAGAGGCATTGAGGTGTGCCTTGGACTCTTCAGCCCCAAAGTTTACACCATTTTCCTATACAGCACTCATCTTGCCATATTTTCTGATGGAATGGGGTGAACATAAGGGCCAAAGACCCCAAGGCACACCATGACACTTGTCGGTGTCTGCATGGTAGGGTGTGGTGAAATGGCATGGTGGTTATGCCTGATGACCCAAAGGCACACCCCAATGCCTGTCACTCTCTGCAGGGTGGTGGTGGTGGGGTTGGCTTCAGTTCAATACTTCACTACCATTCCTATTATGCAGCTCTGTAACTCTTACACTACCAATGCCATTGCCAGCAAGCAAACATTTGGCATTGACAAATGCTTATTAAAAACAGCAACTGTCTAAATGTACCATGTTTGGTGTTAATGGTGGGGACAAATTTGTACGCAATGATGGTTTGTATCATTTTATGATGCTAGATGGTATGGGTGGGTCTGTATTTTTTTTGTATTGTATACTTATACTGTATAATGCATATTATTATTGTATTATGTTATTGTGTAACTGTAGTCACTTACTAATTTATAAGGACCTCCTTTGAAATGAGCTTTGCTCAGTGGCATATGTAACAGCTATCCTAATCATGCAATCTGAATAAAATGTTATACTACTACTATTACTACATTTCAAGGTTTGTTAGTATAGGGGTCCTGCAGGGGTCTACACTGGGACCATTACTTTTTAGTCTTTTGCTTAGCGGACTTCCCTCTGTTTGCCAGGAGGGCAGAGTCATCCTTTATGCTAATGATGCAGTCCTGGAAACAGGAGGTAACGTTATTCCTGCTCTTGAAAAGCCACTCCAAGGAGGCTTAACTAGAGTCCACAGATGGTTTATAGAAAATAAATTAGCAATAAATGTTGAAAAAAACAAAAGAAATCAATGATCTTTTGCAGTGCCAAAAAATTGGATATTGCAAACATTTGGACATTAAGACTGAATTAGGAGAGATTTTGGAGCAGGTGCAGTTTTTTAAATATCTTGGTGCCTTTCTGGATAGCACATTGTCTTATGCCAAGCATGTAGATTATATTGTTAGGAAAATAAATACAAGATTGGGATTGCTGTATAGAAATAAAAGGAATTTTGATCAGTATAGATGTAGATTGGTTGCCCAGAGTCTAATATTCTTGATTATTGACTATGGCTCACCTATCTGTGTTACAACTATGGGCACCGTGCTATTCAGATTGAGAGTGTAATAGAGCATGTAGATTTGTTTTGGAAGCTAAAAGGAATGTTCACCATTGTGCGCTTTATGATTGGGTTTGGTGGTTGCCTCGAGTCTAGATGCCTGCATCAGATATTTTGATGCTGTCCGTTGCTGGAAACTTACAAATAATCAGAGCACCAGGAGACTGAATGTGATGTCAAAATGTTCAAATTTATGTAATACAAGATCGACAATGATCGTGCAAGTGGCAATGCCTAGCTGTAGAACAAATGTGGGATAAAACTGTTTTAGAAATTGAACAATTCAGATATGGAATCCATATCCTTTGAATGTGGTAAACAATCAGTAATTAGGATGTTTTAAAAGTGGTTTAAAAATGCATTTGAATGATCTTGCAACATGTAATTGTTTTCAATAACTAGTATTGTCACTGATTGATAATCTTATTGTACAATATGACAAATTATTTAATTTTATTCTGTATATTGTATGTTTTAGTGTTTTGTGTTGTAAATTGTTGTATGAGTGAGTTACCTTTGAAAATAGGAACTTTTTGCATAAAAGTTATTCCCAAACTATAAAATCTAAAATCTAAAAGTTCTTAAAGAGATTTTGATTTCTCTGCAAAGGTGGGTATGAATTTTTCCATTTGGTTGACCATTCCCAGGAAACCATGAACGTCGGACACATTTGTTGGACTTAACACCCTCTACATGGCTGCCAACATCTGTGTGTCAGGCTGAACACCTTTGTCTGAGATGATATGTTCCACTAACCAAACTTTGGTTTTCTTGACATTCAGTGTGAACCCTGTGCTTGGGACCTTTCATATTGCTGCATAGACTCTCTGGTCATGCTCCTGATTTGTGCAACCAAAGATAAGGATGTCATCCAGGTGACACACAGCCCAATCCAAGCCTTTCAGAACTCTGTGTTGGAAATGCTCAGGGGAGGACAAGATGCCAGAGGTTAGTCTTTGAAAGCAATAGTGTCCAAAGGGTGTAATCAAGGAGGCCAATTTCTATGACGCTTTTGACAGATGTAGCTTCCAAAATCCTGCAGTAGTAATAAGTCTGGTGAAGAGAGTGGCTTGTCTTAGCATTCCCAGCATCTGATCCACTGAGCAAAGGATGAATTTCTCACACCTTGCTGAGTAGTTCATCTTGCTTAGGTCAACACAGATTCTTAAAGCACCATCCAGCTTCGAGACCACTACCATTCCAGCACATGAATCAGTGGGTCCTTCAGTCTTGGTGATCACTCTCAGGTTCTCCATTTTGAAAAGTTCTTCCTTGACTTTGGACATCAGTGGTACTGGTATCCTTCTGGTTGCTGTGGGTGAGACTGGTATGGCTCTTGGTATAAGCTGAATGTAGTACTCTGCAATGAGTTCTTCTAGGCTATTTAATAATGTTGGAAACTCCTCACTGCATCAGCTTTATTTCATACTGTCCAGTCTAGCAAGAGGATGAAGTTTCTCAATTGCTTGTCTGCCTTGCAATGAGGTCTGAAAGTTCTTTACAAAGTAAATGTCCACTTAACTTTCATTTCTTCCCTCGGTTATAGTGGAAGTGAACTCTCTGCACACATTGGTAGTGGTAATGCCAGTGCTTATGTGTGACAGACAAGTGGACAAGAGTCACACTGGGAGTGGCAGCGTCAGCAGCATGTCCTCCTTAGCCCCCTTCTCTAGCAGTATCTGTGAAACCATTACTAAAAATCTCTTCATTCTCCTGCCTGAATTTGCAGCACCTGAACTGGAACAGCTAGGGTGGACCAGACCTCTATTCTGCCTGCTGACAAGCCACAGAGCCTGCACACACAGCTTGCATAGCAAGGTACAAAGACTTTTGTGCTGTTTAAATCACAGACTGCAATACTCTCAGCCTTTGCACTGAAGCACTTTTCTCTCCCCTTCCCCCCAAGACAGCAAACTGCCCACACTTCCCACACCTGACAACAATGGCAGGGCTTGAAGGGGTGGGGCCTGGCCCTGCTTAAAAACCAAGGGAGTCCAAGGGAGTGGTAAAGTGTAGGGAACAAGTGGGTAGCAGTCATGTCAGGAATCTCTGGACAGGGATCCAATGTGGGGCCCACCAGCTCTGTTTGATTTTTAAGACACATTTAGCTAATATAGCTGTTGAGCTACAGAGGGACTTTATAATTAACTCAAGAAACCTTAACTAACACTGCCATCAAAGAAAAGAGTTTGTGTCTATGTATTAACTATTTTTCTGACTTGAAACACTCATTTTTATGGCTGTGGGTGGAGCCTACATCAATTTTGCTATCTGTAGCTTGAAAATGGAGTTTCATGGAATGCTTGATTTGGACATTTCAATGTATCCTTCCATGCCAACTAAAATAAAATATTCTCTTCTTTTTGTTAAGAATGTTGGAGACATAACTCTAAGCTGCTTATCAGGTGCCATTAGGAAATGGAAACAGCTTGTTAAATATTTGTTAAATATTGGTTGCCTATGAAAATAGAGATATGCACATTTAAATACTAAGCATTTAAACAGCTTATTGATACTAGCTTAACTTGAGAATGTATTGTCTTTCAAGAAAGATTCTTACCTCATAAATGTCACCCTTTCCCCAGCAAATCTATGATTTACACTGTTTTTCCAACCTCTACATACATTATTTAATGAGCAGTCTCAGACATATGCCAGGTCTTCAGTGTACTGCTTAGACTAAATATGTAGCAATAAGAAGCCATTTTTACTATGTTTTTTGAGGAAAAAATATATTGAGCTACAGCAACACACACACACACACACACACTCTCTCTCTCTCAGTGTGTATGTATATATATATATATATATATATATATATATATACACACACACACACAATCCTCATGGCCACGACATTCAAAATAAATATTGCATTCTAATATGTTCTAAAAAACATTGTATATATCAGTGAACACAGTGAAGTTCAGTTTAGAGTAGATTTCCTTTAAATATGTCTCATCTTATATTTTGCACACACACACTCTACACACCATCCTCATGGCCACAATATTGCCAGGAGGCCTGGGTTGAAGTCCTAGCTGAGGCACTTATTCTTTCTCGCCTCTTTTTGCATGTGTTCCATAAAATATGCACACCACACTCCTGTGTGATTGTTACAAGTAAATATCTGTGTTGCCATTGGGTTGTGCATTTGAGAAATAGTAATGTGCTCAAGGACAGCCCAGGTTCCAGTTGTCTCAGTGGCGCAACTGGTTAGCTCAATCAAAACGGTATTCTGGACAGCCTGGGTTCAAGTTCCAGCAGAGGCACTTATTCTTTTTCACCTCTGTTTGTATGTGTTCCATAAAATATGCACACCACACTCCTGTGTGATTGTTTCAAATAAACATTTGTGTTGCCATTGGTTTGTGCATTTGAGAAAGAGTAATGTGCTCGGGGATGGCCCAGGTTCCAGTTGTCTCAGTGGCACAGATGGTTAGCACCATCGGAATGGTAGTCCGGGTAGCCTGGGTTCAAGTCCAAGCTGAGGCACTTATTCTTTCTTACCTCTGTTTGTATGTGTCCCATAAAATATGCACACCATACTCCTGTGTGACTGTTACAATAAAGAAACTGTTTGTTCATGTCAGTGACTACAGTGAAGTTCAGTTTAGAGTAGATTTCTTTTAAATATTTCTTATCCTATATTTTGTGTCCTGGATAGCGCAGGGGAGATGTTACATCTCATTGTCATAAAGATCTTCATTTACACATTTCTGCACTGTATGTAGTCACGCTATCCCAGATTAGATGCAGTATCTTGTTCTTAGTGGTGTCATGATTTTCCCATTGTGATAATGTATTTCTTCAGAGTAGCTAAGTCCAGGGCCCCCATATTCAAAGGAGATGTGCAGCACATCCCAGTAGAAATGGGAGATGTGCCATGCAACTCCAACAATGTGCCACAGCATGATATTCAAATGTGCAGGATGCACCTGCCACAAGGGAATGGGCCAGCATGCACACAAATAGTATGCCATGCAAGTCGAGGGTGTGTTCCCATGCATGTGCCATGCTGTGGCATAATCAGTGGGAAATGTACCCCTCACAGCCCAGAGCAGCGTGGCCCACAGCTAGGCCATGAATAGCTGGTTTAACCTGACCAGCCACCCACAGGCAGCCTGAAGAAGTGCACCCAGGTGCACAGCAGCTGGACTGCCCTGGTGGGCTTAAGATACCCCCCTTCAATCCCCGATCAATCCAACTCCATCCTCCAAGATCTCCATAGTGTAGGACCCCCCTGGACCCAATCACACCAGAGGAAACCATGGTCCATATCCATAGCATAGAGGACTCCCACCCACCCACTGCCTTGGTACATAGACAACCCTGCTCCCCCCATACCCAACCGGTTGCGGAGACTGGCACTGCCCTCTATGCTCTGCACAGCCAGCTGCTGACTGCACTGGATCTGGGCTGGGGGTCTTCACTCCAGAATGACCCAAGTGGATATACCATACACTGGGGCACTACAGAAGCTGCAGACCCACAGTTTATATAGCTGCGTGAATGTCCCTGGCAGACTGTAAGAGGGGATTGACATACCTCCAATACATGCCTTGTTGATGCTGTATCTTCTTGCTGTCATACACTCTTTCCCATTACCCTGTGTAACATGCCACCCTGCGGACTGCTGAGGTATCCTGGGTCCCATGGGGTGCAGTATCCTGCAGTGGCATTTGTAGTGTATGCTCCAGGCTAGTGATAGTGCATTTGTGGTTTCCCAATTGTACAAATAAATGGGAGATCAGCTGTAACATGCCTGTTCCAGGACCTGTGTGAGTGACTACAGCATTGGCTTTCACCTACACTGAGTCATGTAATGTCACCGGGATTATGGATCCACATGCGAGTGCCTGAGGTGTATGGCCACTGGGCGTTATTGCCCACACACATCTTGTACCTAAGCAAGAGACATTTCAGTGCCCTAATGCTAGTGCTTCCCCACCCAAAAATAAGATTCCACTTCTTCTGTGAACTATTCAGGCTAAAAATATAGCAATCAGGAGGCATATTCTAGGAAAGTACATTGTAAAAATGTGTAAAATAAAAACCACATTGAAACTGCCTCTCCACAGATCTGCATTGTGCAAATTCGTTAGAAATAATGGGTAAAAGCATCCCAAAAGCTCTCCACAGCCATATCGGCTCTGACCAGAGTTTGTTTGCTTAAGGAGTGAACTAAAAAAATATCTTATCATTTGCCATAACTAAGAGAATTTTTTAGAAGACAAGGAACAATACTCAATATTTTACTGGAATGGTGATCCCATTTTCAGTATATTGTTTGTTTACTGATCTGAGGGATTTAACCAAAACTATTAATTTGAAAGTTTTAAAATTGGAAAGTGGTTGAAGACCAAATGATTAAGATAAAACTTAAACTGGCTCAGAGGTGCAGTAAAAAAAAAAAACAACACTGTCTGGAAAATTATCTCAGTCTACCCATTTCTCCAGAACATAAAAGACTGCTGACAATGGCCAAGATGGAGCTCCTACCTACTAATTGATTGGAGAGACTTCAGGCTTAAAAGAAAGGAAAAGAATACTTTGATTAACATCTGCCTATGTAAGAATGGACATGTAGAAACTCTACAACATATTACACTTACTGCAGTTGCCCTTTCTATACAAAATGGAGGAGAAAGCATACAGAAAAATATATTGTTATATACACATATGGGGCCCTGTGCATGAAGGTGTGGAGTGGGTACGTGCCACATAATGCTGGCATGTAGCCCACTCTACACCTGCCCAAGCTCACTGTGCCCCCTGTGTGGCATTCCCCATTGCACCTATGCCTTCCCTATGCACTGGATCCCTGGCACAGTGTGGACCTATATGTAGGGGGGGCAGACCAGGGAAGGTGTAGGGGATATACTGGCACTCCATGGGATGCATGACCGTGTGGAGTTGTCAGGTGCAGGTGTCGGCACCTCCACCACATTGAAGCAGTTGTAAAGGCAGGGGGCCAGTTACACAGCCCCCTGGGTGTTACAGCTGTAGGCTGCAGTGGTGAAGTGGGGTCATGTGCACCCCAGCCAAGGAAGCCCTGGCATGTGAAGCACACCAGGTGGCCTGTGAGTGGTCAATCGGTCACCTGACCCCTACACTGCATGTGGCACTTTATGCACCGGCATCCATCCTAGTGCCCACTGATGCAAGTGATCCACTGTGGGATCTGGGTCAGGCAGCTGATTGTCCACCTGCCCAGATCCACAGCTCCACATCTGACTGCCCCACAGGTCTGCACACCAGGGGGGGTGGGGCCACATACAGGAGTCACACGGAGGCCACTGCTCATACATATGGCTCCCCGCGGATCTGCTGTGAGTGCATAGCAGCGTGGGTGGGGTACGTGCCTCAGGCACATATTACCCATCCCTTTGTGCATAGAGGACAATATTTGGAAGATGCACTGTACATGTTGCCATGCCCTTTGATGCAAGTCAAGCCATAGAAGTGGCACAATTCTATAAGGAGGTAATAAGACATAGGAAAAGCATTAGAAATACTTGAAAATGTACATTATATTTAATGAAAGGATTAGATTGCTGCTTGAAAGTCTCAAAAACAACCAAGAAGGCAACCTTGAGACTTCCTTAAATACATTATTAAATACTGTAATATTTTTTTCTTGTCTCAAATACTGAGGTAAATGCACTTTAATATAGGAAGCTCATTGTAACATCATTTGAAAAGTGTAATAATGAAAATCCAGGGCACTTCCTAGGTATAGACATGTTGGTTATTTAACAATTGTAAACAAACAAATGATCTGCATTGGATAAGAAAGTATTATGTACACCTGTAGATCTTAGACATGTTGGCCATTCAAATGTAATAAATAAAGTTGCTCTTCATAGGGTTTTAGTGTATAGAAATCTATCAACTATGTGAAATAAAGTACTGTTTTTAATAGTTTAATGACATTATCAGGTTGAACAAATAAACAGTGAAACTGAAAATTGGAAAGTTTGCAGATTGATTTAAATACAAACCTTGTGTTTGCTTCATTGAAACATTTACATCCATACTGTATTTTTAAGTATAAATTACTTGCTTATAGAGATACTGTGCACCCTCTATTATCTGGCCGTCTATTATCCACCATCTTCTCTATCTGCCAACTGTCAGCACTTTCTCGTATACAGGCCATATCTTTCTCATGTTATTCTCCCTATGTCATTTACCACATCACTGACACTGAAGCAGTGCATTACGGTCCTTATTTTGTGGTTCTTGTAAATGTCTTAATTAGAAATATTTTATAATGCACTGCTAAGGACTATGCTACCTCTGAGCAAGGTTGTGAGGTTTTTAACATCTTTTATAAAGAGATTACTGAAGCAGACAGGTGTGAAGAAAAGGAAGAGTTCATATTAGAAGTGAGGGTAAGTTTAACATGGTTTAACTATCAAAGGATCAGTGGAGCAGTGTAAATTAACTCGGACTTGTACAACTAAACCTCTATTTATCCATCTTGACTAGTGTGGGTCTTACATGGTTGCCAGTGAATTCTTTACTTTAGCATGCTCAAGACCCCATGCTTGTCTCCCTCATTGTTTCAGATGGCCAGTTATAACCAAAAGCTCTTTAAGAGCTGCAGTTACCTGGCACTTGACTGTGCAAGGTGGGGACCCCACAAAACAGTCAGTGTGAGTTGTTTTCATCCCATTGTTAGGGTTTTGTCCTAGTGTCCAAGCTGTGATCAGGTGTGGAATTCAAAGTCACTCACTTCCAGTGTTCTGAGTTTGTCTCCATATGTGTGTGTGTGTGTGTGTGTGTGTGTGTGTGTGTGTGTGTGTGTGTGTGTTAATGTGCCACACATTATTAAGGTCAATGTCCCTCATTTTCCTACATTTTAAGTATCATTACCCAACATTTCAATGACAAAGAGGTATATAGTATCTGCCATGTAGGTGCTGGGTTTTATCTCAGCCTCCCCAAAGTGACTCCCTCTCCCTTCCCAATCTCTCAGCTCTGTACTTCCCCTGGACATCACTGCAGGCTGAGGAGAAAGGAGGACCTGGATATGAAAATGATAAATTAATAATGACAAAGCCAAACAGATATCCATCACTGATTACTTTAAAGGTGATTGATGATAAATGCAAAATGAAATAAACTAGATTTTATTAGTCATACTGTGTTTTTTAACTATTTTTGTTACCAAACTGTAAACAAATAAACTGAATAGTTAATGCCGAAATGTCGTCCAGTGCAAATTATCCCATATTTTACCAATGCAGCATAACACATCTCTATTATCCTCAACCCTCCATTGTCCACCAAAATGGTGGTGCACAGAAGCTGGTGGCTAACAGAGGGTGCACTATAATAAAAATGAATTTAAATGAATTAATTAAAACAATTAATTAATTTAACAATCCTGTTCAAGAATATGCTACACAGCATTCAACATTTGACCAATTCCAGGAAGTTAAATACTCTTTGATACTAATATAATCAGCTTTGTAATAATTTTTGAATTTTGTTATTCCTTTATTATAATTTACTTCTTTTATGATATTACATGTGGTCATGCTATGATCACTGTTGCCAAAAGGAGGTAATATAACAAGAGATGAAAGTAGGTCAGTGTTATTTGTAAAAATAAGATCAAGAATGTTATTGTTCCTAGTAGGGTGAAATACCGATTGTTCCAGACCAAGTTTGAAAGTGGTTTCCATAAATTGTCTCTCAAGGGGACCATTTGTCTCAAATGTTTCCCAGTTTATATGTGGGAAATTAAAGTCACCAAGTAATATTAAGATTACCATGTACTGCCTTGTTTTCAAGCTGATTAAAGAAAACTAGGATGTCTGCATGATTTAAACTGGGAGACCAATAGCATAATCCGTTTCTTAAGGTTTCTGATCCTAGTTCAGTTTTGGCCCATAATATTTCTGCATGATCGTCATCAAGATTTGTCTCATGGCAGTTAAATTTATTAGATATATATAATGCCAAACCCCCTCCTCTGTTATTCTGCCTATTATTTAGTAACTTTGTGAAACCAGAAATGTCTGTATACTAGTCGTTAACTGAAAAACCAAGTTTCTGTGATACAACAAATGTCAATTTCTTAACTGACAAGAACTTGTCTTAGTTCATCCAGTTTGTTTGTTAAGCTTCGTGCATTGGTTAATAGGATTTTAATTTCCTTAAAGTTTTCAAGGGAAGTAAAATCTTCATTGAAAACATTGTTAACAACATCAGATACAATGTTAAGCTTATTTGGTCCTGGTTTAGTTTTTCTTTTCCTTAAATTTGCATTTTTCCTATGTTTTCTTTTATACTCCATATTATTCTGTTTATTCAAATAATTGATTAATAAGAGTAAGGGTTTCAGTTTGAATATAACCCTGACCCCCCATCATTTAGTTTAAATTTTCATTTATATAGTTATTTAATTGCTGGTTGAGAAGTAGAGACCCTGCTTTAGTTAAATGTAACCCATCTTTACTGTACAAGTCAGTTTTACCAGTATATTCTTCCCAATGGGTTATACAATTGATGTTTTGCTTCAGGAACCATTGTCTGAGCCAACTGTTTACCTCTTTCAAAATGCAATTCTATTGGTATGTAGCTCTTGGGATGGAAAGTATTTCAGAAAAGACAAAATTGCAACCTATGTTTACGAGTTTGTTAGTTAAATTGGCTATTTATTGCTTAAAGGGGCACTGTCAGCTTTGCCCTTTATATTTTAAAAAATGTGAGCAGTGTGCCTCTTAACATATATCTGTCACACATGTGTTCTAGAACTCCTCTAAGTATACCGAATTGCAGATTTTTTAGTAGTTTTCCGAATTTTAGACTAAATAATTGGACTCTGGGTCCGATCGTATTTACCTTGTCCCAGAAGTACATGGAGGTCTGGAACACATCTCTGCCCTGCTCACTCTCCTGAAATGTGTTTTTTTCCAGATGCATACCCTAACAGTACACTAAGCCAGTCCCTCGTGTCTTAATAAAGCACTGTTGGTACGACCGCCTAAAAAACGAGCACTGTGAGGTGTACAATTCTGATTATACTATTACAACCAGAATCCCGCGCATGCACTTGAGATACATGATCAAAGATCTCACGCATGTGCTGGAGCGTGATGTTTGTACACATGCGCAGGATTCAGGCTGTAATATTAAAATTGAAATTAAACACCTTGCAGTGCTCATTTTATAAGTGGTTATACTAACAACGCTTTATTAAAACATGAGGGACTGGCTCAGTGTACTGTTAGGGTATGCATCTGGAAAAAACACATTTCAAGACAGCGAGCGGGGCAGATGCACGTTCCAGACCTCCTTGTACTTCCGGGATGCGGGTGAGTGGCTGTCTGACCAAGCGTCCAATTATTTAGTCTAAATTTTGGAAAACTACTAAAAAGTCTGCAATTCGGTATACTTAGAGGAGTTCTAGAACACATGTGTGACAGATATATGTTAAGAGGCACATTGCTTGCATTTTTTAAAATACGAAGGGCAAAGCTGACAGTGCCCCTTTACTCTGTTTAGAGTGTTGATTAAAAGTATTATTAGCCTCTGCATGTATAATTACCAATTGTTTAGCATCGTTAGGGCAAAGTATGTCACTAATAATTTTTGTAATATTTGATATTTTGGCACCCCTGAAACATGACAGAGTTCTGTGAGCTTTATCTTTGTCACAGATTGCTCTATCCAGTCCTTTTATAATAGAATCCCCAAGAACAAATATTTCAGTATCTCTTTGTTGAGCAACCTCAAATTCTGGATTTAGTTTGGTTTGCCCTGGAACATTAGGTATACTATCTAGATTTATTAATGGTATCTCAGTAATGTAATCATTTTTCTTTTTGCCCATATTTTGAGGCACAATATTTGTTACTGTATTGTAGCTGCATCTTGTGTTATTTCGTCCTCCAAGACTCCAGATAAACTCACTAGTTCTTCTTGGGTGGTATCCTAAACTAAGGGGTCAAATATATTTCAAATATCTAGAATAAAGTGATTGGATTTTCTTCCCCTCTTTTTTGGGTATGTTTCAGGTGTTGTACCTGGTATCAAGCATCCTCTGAATTGTTGATTTCTTCTTCTTCCCTTACCCTTTTTTCATTTGTTGTAGTATTTATTTATTTATTTATGTTTTTATTTAGTTGTTTAACCAGGTATAGCACACTAAACTGAAAGCTTTTTTACAGGAGCAACCTGGGAGCACAAGGAGGTTAAGTGACTTGCTCAGGGTCACACAGTATGCAAGTGGAAGCTGTGGGATTCAAACCCAGGTCTGGTCTGCTGGATGTCACCAGATTTGCAGCTCAGAGCCTTAGACCACTGCACTATACTGCCTCCAAGAAGCCTCCCCTGCCTTATAGAAGTAAGAGGATTATTACATGTTATATTGTTAACTGTAGGTGTGGATGTACAGGCAAGGTTTGTTGTATTTTGCACTGTATGTGCTTGTAGACGAACCTGAAAATGGTCAGCCATGTCTAATTGGCTTTATTCTATTTCTCCTAGCCTTTTATTAAACTGAACTAACACTGATGACAAATCAGCATTCTCAATGCATTTGGAACAAGTAAATGGGGTATTAAAAGGAAGGACAGAAACTATCACGTACATATTGCAGGTCAAACATAATACACCCTGTTGAAAATGTGTTTAGGGAGTTATTTGCTGGTCAAGGTATGCTGGCTCCCTTGCAGTACAGAAGATTTCTGAAGAACTATTTAGGTTCCAGAAACAGCAGCGTCTGAGGCCTAGTCAAGGCACACTGGATCCCTTGCAGTGCAGTGCAGAGGATTTCTGAAGAACTGTTTGGGTTCCACAAATAGAGGGGCCCATGGCCTGGTCACAGCATGCTGGATCCCTTGCAGTATAGTGGATCCTGAAAAGCTGTTTAGATTTCAGAAATCGAGCAGTCCATGGCCTGGCCAAGGCACGCTGGATCCCTTGAGGTACAGAGGATTTCTGAAAAGCTGTTTTGGTTCCAGAACTTGTGAGTCCTTGGCCTGGTAAAGGCATGCTGGATCCCTCACAGTACAGAGGATTTCTGAAAAGCTGTTTAGGTTCCAGAAATCGCGGGGTCCATGGCCTGGTCAAGGCACACTTGATCCCTTGCAGTACAGACGATTTCTGAAAAGCTGTTTAGGTTCCAGAAATCATTGGGTCCATGGCCTAGTCAAGGCACACTGGATCCCTTGCAGCACAGAGGATTTCTGAAATGCAGTTTAGGTTCCAGAAATCGCGGGGTCCATGACCTGGCCAAGGCATGCTGGATCCTTTGTGGTACAGAGGATTTCTGAAGAACTGTTTAGGTTCTGGAAATCACGGGGTCTGTGGCCTGGTTATGGTACACTAGATCCCTTGCAGTACAGAGGATTTCTGAAAAGCTGTTTAGGTTCCAGAAATTGAGGGGTCCAAGGCCTGGTCAAGGCACACTGGATTCCATGCGGTACAGGGGATTCCTGAAAAACTATTTAGGTTCCATAAATCAAGGGGTCTGTGGCCTGATCATGGCATGCTGGACCCCTTGCAGTACAGAAGATTTCTGAAAAGCTGCTTAGGTTCCAAAAATTGAGGGGTCCATGGCCTGACCAAGGCATGCTGGATCCCATGCGGTACAGAGGATTTCTGAAAAGCTGTTTAGGTTCCAGAACTCACGGGGTCCATGGCCAGGTCAAGGCATGCTGGATCCATGTGGTACAGAGGATTTCTGAAAAACTGATCAGGTTCCATAAATCAAGGGGTCCATGGACTGGTCAAGGTACACAGGATACCTTGCAGTACAGCAGATTTCTGAAGAACTATTTATGTTCCAGAAATTGCGGGGTCTGTGGCCAGGTCTAGGCATACTGGATCACTTGCAGAACAGTGGATTTCTGAAGAACTGTTTAGGTTCTAGAAATGGAAGTGTCTGTGGCCTGGACAAGGCAGGCTGGATTCCTTGCAATACAGAGTGTTTCTGAAGAACTGTTTAGGTTTCAGAAACTGGCGGTGTCCATGGCCTGGTGAAGTCATGCTGGATCCCTTGCAGTTGAGTGAATTTCTGAAGAACTGTTTAGGTTCCAGAAACCGCAGTGTCTGTGGCCTGATAAATGCACACTGGATCCATAGAAGTACAGAGGATTTGGGAAGAACTGTTTAGGTTCCAGAATCACTGGGTTCATGGGCTGGTGAAGGCATGCTGGATCCCTTGCAACAGAGAAGATTTCTGAAGAACTGTTTACATTCCAG
This sequence comes from Neoceratodus forsteri, assembly GCA_016271365.2. Taxonomy (NCBI): domain Eukaryota; kingdom Metazoa; phylum Chordata; order Ceratodontiformes; family Ceratodontidae; genus Neoceratodus; species Neoceratodus forsteri. The sequence goes on from CM028133.1 coordinate 376,381,923, forward strand.
AAATCACAGAGTCCATGGCCTGGTCAAGGCACACTGCATCCCATGCAGTACAAAGGATTTCTGAAGAACTGTTTAGGTTCCAGAAATTGAGGGGTCCATGGCCTGGTCAAGGCATGCTGGATCCCTTGCAGTACAGAGGATTTCTGAAAAGCTGTTTAGGTTCCAGAAAACACAGTGTCCATGGCTTGGTCAAAGCATGCTGGATCCATTGCAGTACAGATGATTTCTGAAAAAAGCTGTTTAGGTTCCAGAAATAACGGGGTCTATAGCCTGGTCAAGCCACACTGGATCCTTTGCACTGAAGAGGATTTCTGAAAAGCTGTTTAGATTCCAGAAAACACGAGGTCCATGGCCTGGTCAAGGCACATTGGATCCCTTGTGGTACAGAGGATTTCTGAAAAGCTGTTTAGGTTCCAGAAATCGAGGGGCCCATGGCCTGGTCAAGGCATGCAGGATGCCTTGCAGTACAGAAGATTCCTGAAAAACTGTTTTGTTTCCAGAAATCAAGGGGTCTACAGTCTGGTCAAGACATTCTGGATGCCTTGCAGTACAGAGGATTTCTGAAAAACTGTTTAGGTGCCAGAGATCGAGGGGTCCATAGCCTGGTCAAGGCATGCTGGATCCCTTGTGGTACAATGGATTTCTGAAGAACTGTTTAGGTTCTAGAAATTGCGAGGTTCATAGCCTGATCAAGGTATGCTGGATCCCTTGCATTACAGTGGATTTCTGAAAAACTGTTTAGGTTCCAGAAACGGTGGTGTCAGTGGTCAGGTGAAGGCACGTTGGATCCCATGCAGTACAGAGGATTTCTGAAGAACTGTTTAGGTTCAACAAACTGTGGGGTCTGTGGCCTGGTGAAGGCACACTGGATGCCTTGCAGTACAGAGGTTTTCAGAAGAACTGTTCAGATTCCAAGAAACCACGGGGTCAGTGGCAAGGTGAAGGCATGCTGGCTCCCCTTGCAGAACAGAAGATTTCTGAAGAACTCTTTAGGTTCCAGAAACTGCGGGGTCCATGGCCTGATCAAGGTGGACTGGATCCCTTGCAATACAGTGGATTTCTGAAGAACTGTTTAGGTTCCAGAAATCATGGGGTCCATGGCCTGATCAAAGCACACTGGATCCCTTGCAGTACAGTGGATTTCTGAAGAACTGTTTAGGTTCCAGAAACAGCGGTGTCCATGGCCTGGTGAAGGCATGCTGGATCCCTTGCAGTAGAGCAAATTTCTGAAGAACTGTTTAGGTTCCAGAAACCACAGTGTCTGTGGCCTGGTGAACACATGCTGGATCCCTTCAATTACAGAGGATTTTGGAAGAACTGTTTAGGTTACGAAATGACAGGTCAATGGTCTGGTGAAGGCATGCTGAATCCCTTGCAGTACATAAGATTTCTGAAGAACTGTTTACGTTCCAGAAATTGTGGGTTCCATGGCCTGGTGAAGGCACACTGGATCCCTTGCATTACAGAGGATATCTGAAGAATTATTTAGGTTCCAGAAATTGAGAGGTCCGTGGCCTGCTCAAGGCACACTGGATCTATTGTGGTACAGAGGATTACTGAAAAGCTGTTTAGGTTCCAGAAAACACGATGTCGGTGGCATGGTCAAGGCACACTAGAGCCCTTGCAGTACAGATGATTTCTGAAAAGCTGTTGGAAGTTCCAGAAATCGCAGGGTCCATGGCCTGGTCAAGCCACACTGGATCCCTTGCACTGCAGAGGATTTCTGAAAAGCTGTTTAGGTTCCAGAAATCACAGGGTCCATGGCCTGGCCAAGGCACACTGGACTTCTTGTGGTAGAGAGGATTTCTGAAGAACTGTTTATGTTCTGGAAATCACGGGGTCTGTGGCCCAGTAAAGGCATGCTGAATCCCTTGCAGTACAGAACATTTCTGAAGAACTGCTTACGTTCCAGTAATTGTGGGGTCCATTGCCTGGTGAAGGCACACTGGATCCCTTGCAGTACATAAGATTTCTGAAGAACTGTTTATGTTCCAGAAATTGTGAGGTCCATGGCCTGGTGAAGGCACACTGGATCTCTTGCAGTACAGAAGAGTTCTGAAGAACTGTTTAGGTTCCAGAAATTGAGAGGTCCATGGCCAGACCAAGACACGCTGGAACCCATGTGGTACAGAGGATTTCTGAAAGCTGTTTAGGTTCCAGAACTCTCTGGATCCATGGCCAGGTCAAGGCACGCTGGATCCGTTGTGGTACAGAGGATTTCTGAAAAACTGATTAGGTTCTATAAATCAAGGGTTCCATGGACTGGTCAAGGCACGCGGTATACCTTGCAGTACAGCAGATTTCTGAAGAACTATTTAGGCTCCAGAAATCATGGGGTCTGTGGCAAGGTCTATGCATGCTGGATCACTTGCAAAACAGTGGATTTTTGAAGAACTGTTTAGGTTCCAGAAATGGAAGGGTCTGTGGCCAGGTCAAGGCAGGCTGGATCCCTTGCAGTACAGAGTGTTTCTGAAGAACTGTTTAGGTTCCAGAAACCATGGTGTCTGTGGTCTGGTGAATACATGCTGGATTTTGGAAGAACTGTTTAGGTTCCAAAACCACTGGATCCATGGGCTGGTGAAGGCACGCTGGATCCCTTGCAGTGCAGAAGATTTCTGAAGAACTGTTTACATTCCAGAAATCGCAGAGTCCGTGGCCTGGTGAAGGCACACTGCATCCCATGCAGTACAAAGGATTTCTGAAGAACGGTTTAGGTTCCAGAAATTAAGAGGTCTGCAGCATGCTCAAGGCATGGTGGATCCATTGTGGTACAGAAGATTTCTGAAAAGCTGTATAGGTTCCAAAAATTGAGGGGTCTGTGGCCTGGTCAAGGCACGCAGGATCCCTTGCAGTACAGAGGATTTCTGAAAAGCTGTTTAGGTTCCAGAAAATGTGGTGTCCATGGCCTGGTCAAAGCATGCTGGATCCCTTGCAGTACAGATGATTTCTGAAAAGCTGTTTAGGTCCCAGAAATCATGGGGTCTATAGCCTGGTCAAGTCAAACTGTATCCCTTGCATAGAAGAGGATTTCTGAAAAGTTGTTTAGGCTCCAGAAATCATGGGGTCCATGGTCTGGTCAAGGCACATTGTATCCCTTGTGGTACAGAGGATATCTGAAAAGCTGTTTAGGCTACAGAAATTGAGGGGTCCAGGGCCTGGTCAAGGCATGCTGGATGCCTTCCGGTACAGAAGATTCCTGAAAAACTGTTTAGATTCCAGAAACTGCGGTGTCCATGGCCTGTTGAAGGCATGCTGGATCCCTTGCAGTAGTGCAAATTTCTGAAGAACTGTTTAGGTTCCAGAAACCACAGTGTCTGTGGCCTGGTGAACACACACTCAATCCCTTGAAGTACAGAGGATTTTGGAAGAACTGTTTAGGTTTTGAAAACATTGGGTCCATGGGCTGGTGAAAGCATGCTAGATCCCCTGCAGTACAGAAGATTTCTGAAGAACTGTTTACGTTCCAGAAATTGAAGGGTCCATGGCCTGGTGAAGGCACACTGGATCCCTTGCAGTGCAGAAGATTTGTAAAGAACTGTTTAGGTTCCAGGAACCGTGGGGTCCATGGCCTGGTCAAGTTACACTGCATCCCTTGCAGTACTGAGGATTTCTGAAGAACTCTTTAGGTTCCAGAAACCACGGGGCCCATGGCCAGGTTAAGGCACACTAGATCCCTTGCAGTACAGAGGATTCCTGAAAAACTGCTTAGGTTCCAGAAATCAAGAAGACTGTGGCCTGGTCGAGGCATGCTGTATCCCTTGCAGTACAGAGGATTCCTAAAAAACTGTTTAGGTTCCAGAAACAGAGGGGTTCATGGCCTGGTCATGGCACACTGGATCCCTTGCAGTACAGAGGATTTCTAAATAACTTTTTATGTTCCAGAAATCGCAGGTTCTGTGACCTGGTCAAGGCATGCTGCATCCCTTGTGGTACAGATGATTTCTGAAGAACTGTTTAAGTTCCAGAAAACACGGGGTCCATGGCCAGGTTAAGGTATGCTGGATCCCTTGCAGTACAGAGGATTTCTAAAGAACTGTTTAGGTTCAGGAAACCATAGGGTCCGTGGCCTGATCAAGGCACACTATATCCCTTGCAGTACAGAGGATTCCTGAAAAACTGTTAAGGTTTCAGAAATCAGTGATATTCTGGGGCCTGGTCTAGGCACGCTGTATCCCTTGCAATACAAAGGATTCCTGAAAAACAGTTTAGGTTCCAGAAATTGAGTGGTCCGTGGCCCGGTCAAGGCACGCTGGATCCCTTCTGGTACCGAGGATTTCTGAAAAATTGGTACGGTTCAAGAAATCGAGTGGTCCATGCCCTGGTCAAGGCATGCAGGATCCCTTGCAGTACATAAGATTTCTGAAGAACTGTTTAGGTTCAGAAAACCGTGGGGTCCATGGCCAGGTTAAGGCACACCAGATCCCTTGCAGTACAGAGGATTTCGGAAGAACTGTTAAGGTTCAGGAAACCACCGGGTCCGTGGCCTGATCAAGGCACACTGGATCCCTTTCAGTACAGAGGATTCCTGAAAAACCATTTAGGTTCCAGAAATCAAGGAGTCTGTGGCCAGGTCAAGGTATGCTGTATCCCTTGCAGTACAGAGGATTCCTGAAAAACTGTTTAGGTTCCAGAAACAGAGGGGTTCATGGCCTGGTCAAGGCACACTGGATTCCTTGTGGTATAGTGGATTTCTGAAAAATTAGTTAGGATCAGGAAATTGAGAGGTCCATGTCAAGGTCAAGGCATGCAGGATCCCTTGCAGTGCATAAGATTTCTGAAGAACTGTTAAGGTTCAGGAAACCACAGGGTCCGTGCCCTGATCAAGGCACACTGGATTCCTTTCAGTACAGAGGATTCCTGAAAAAACATTTAGGTTCCAGAAATCAAGGAATCTGTGGCCTGTTCAAGGCATGCTGTATCCCTTGCAGTACAGAGGATTCCTGAAACACTGTTTTGGTTCCAGAAACAGAGGGGTTCGTGGCCTGGTTAAGGCACACTTGATTCCTTGTGGTATAGTGGATTTCTGAAAAATTGGTTAGGTTCGGGAAATTGAGAGGTCCATGTCCAGGTCAAGGCATGCAGAATCTCTTGTGGTACATAAGATTTCTAAAGAACTGTTTAGGTTGCAGAATTCAAGGGGTCCATGGCCTGGTCAAGGCACGCTGGATCCCTTGCAGTACAGAGGATTTCTGAAGAAGTGCTTAGGTTCCAGGAACCGTGGGGTCCATGGCCTGGTCAAGTCACACTGCATTCTTGCAGTACAGAGGATTTCTGAAGAAGTGTTTAGGTTCCAGAAACCATGGGGTCCATGGCTAGGTCATGCCCCACTGGATCCCTTGCTGTACAGAGAATTTCTGAAGAACTGTTTAGGTTTAAGAAACCATGGAGTCTTTGCTCTGTTGAAGGTACACTGGATCCCTTGCAGTACAGAGGATTTCTAAAGAACTGTTTAGGTTCCAGAAACTGCATTGTCCATGGCCTGGTGAAGGCACACTGGATCCCATGCAGTACAGAGGATTTCTGAATAAGTGTTTAGGTTCCAGAAACTGAGGTGTCCATGGCCTGGTCAAGGCACACTGGATCCCTTGCAGTACAAAGGATTTCTGAAGAACTGTTTAGGTTCCAGGAACCATGGGGTCCATGGCCTGGTCAAGTCACACTGCATCCTTGCAGTACAGAGGATTTCTGAAGAAGTGTTTAGGTTCCAGAAACTGTGGGGTCCATGGCTAGGTCATGCCCCACTTTATCCCTTGCTGTACAGAGGATTTCTGAAGAACTGTTTAGGTTTAAGAAACCATGAAGTCTTTGCTCTGTTGAAGGCACACTGGATCCCTTGCAGTACAGAGGATTTCTGAAGAAGTGTTTAGGTTTCAGAAACTGAGGTGTCCATTGCCTGGTCAAGACATGCTGGATCTCTTTTCAGCACAGCGGATTCCTGAAAAACCACTTAGGTTCCAGAAATCAAGGAGTCTGTGGCCTGGTTAAGGCATGCTGTATCCCTTGCAGTACAGAGGATTCCTGAAAAGCTGTTTTGGTTCCAGAAACAGAGGGGTTCATGGCCTGGTCATGACACACTGGATCCCTTGCAGTACAGAGGATTTCTAAATAACTTTTTATGTTCCAGAAATCACAGGTTCTGTGACCTGGTCAAGGCACACTGCATCCCTTGTGGTACAGATGATTTCTGAAGAACTGTTCAAGTTCCAGAAAATACAGGGTCTATGGCCAGGTTAAGGCAAGCTGGATCCCTTGCAGTACAGAGTATTTCTAAAGAACTGTTTAGGTTCAGGAAACCATAGGGTCCGTGGCCTGGTCTAGGCATGCTGTATCCCTTGCAGTACAGAGGATTCCTGAAAAACAGTTTAGGTTCCTGAAATTGAGTGGTCTGTGGCCCGGTCAAGGCACACTGGATCCCTTGTGGTACAGAGGATTTCTGAAAAATTGGTTAGGTTCAAGAAATTGAGTGGTCCATGCCCTGGTCAAGGCATGCAGGATCCCTTGCGGTACATAAGATTTCTGAAGAACTGTTTAGGTTCAGAAAACCACGGGGTCCATGGCCAGGTTAAGGCACACCAGATCCCTTGCAGTACAGAGGATTTATGAAGAACTGTTAAGGTTCAGGAAACCAGTGGGTCCGTGGCCTGATCAAGGCACACTGGATCCCTTTCAGTACGAAGGATTCCTGAAAAACCATTTAGGTTCCAGAAATCAAGGAGTCTGTGGCCTGGTCAAGGTATGCTGTATCCCTTGCAGTACAGAGGATTCCTGAAAAACTGTTTAGGTTCCAGAAACAGATGGGTTCATGGCCTGGTCAAGGCACACTGGATTCCTTGTGGTATAGTGGATTTCGGAAAAATTGGTTAGGATCAGGAAATCGAGAGGTCCATGTCAAGGTCAAGGCTTGCAGAATCTCTAGCGGTACATAAGATTTCTAAAGAACTGTTTAGGTTGCAGAATTCAAGGGGTCCGTGGCCTGGTCAATGCACGCTGGATCCCTTGCAGTACAGCAGATTTCTGAAGAATTGTTTAGGTTCCAGAAATTGTGAGGTCCATGGCCTTGTCAAGGCATGCTGGATCCCTTGCAGTATGGAGGATTTCTGAAGAAATGTTAAGGTTTAAGTAGCTGCAGTGTCCATTGCATGATGAAAGCACATTGGATCCCTTGCAGTACAGAGGTTTTCTGAAAAAGTGTCTAGGTTCCAGAAACCATGGGGTCCATGGCGAGGTCATGCCCCACTGGATCCCTTGCAGTACAGAGGATTTCTGAAGAACTGCTTAGGTTTCAGAAACCATGGAGTCTTTGGTCTGTTGAAGGCACACTGGATCCCTTGCAGTACAGAGGATTTCTAAAGAACTGTTTAGGTTTCAGAAACCGCATTGTCCATGGCCTGGTGAAGGCATACTGGATCCCTTGCAGTACAGAGGATTTCTGAAGAAGTGCTTAGGTTCCAGGAACCATGGGGTCCATGGCCTGGTCAAGTCACACTGCATTCTTGTAGTACAGAGGATTTCTGAAGAAGTGTTTAAGTTCCAGAAACCATGGGGTCCATGGCTAGGTCATGCCCCACTGGATCCCTTGCTGTACCGAGAATTTCTGAAGAACTGTTTAGGTTTAAGAAACCATGGAGTCTTTGCTCTGTTGAAGGTACACTGGATCCCTTGCAGTACAGAGGATTTCTAAAGAACTGTTTAGGTTCCAGAAACTGCATTGTCCATGGCCTGGTGAAGGCACACTGGATCCCTTGCAGTACAGAGGATTTCTGAAGAAATGTTTAGGTTCCAGAAACTGAGGTGTCCATGGCCTGGTCAAGGCACGCTGGATCCCTTGCAGTACAGAGGATTTCTGAAGAACTGTTTAGGTTCCAGGAACTGTGGGGTCCATGGCCTGGTCAAGTCACACTGCATCCTTGCAGTACAGAGGATTTCTGAAGAAGTGTTTAGGTTCCAGAAACTGTGGGGTCCATGGCTAGGTCATGCCCCACTGGATCCCTTGCTGTACAGAGGATTTCTGAAGAACTGTTTAGGTTTAAGAAACCATGGAGTCTTTACTCTGTTGAAGGCACACTGGATCCCTTGCAGTACAGAGGATTTCTAAAGAACTGTTTAGGTTCCAGAAACTGCATTGTCCATGGCCTGGTGAAGGCACACTGGATCCCGAGCAGTACAGAGGATTTCTGAAGAAGTGTTTAGGTTGCAGAAACTGAGGTGTCCATGGCCTGGTCAAGGCACACTGGATCCCTTGCAGTACAAAGGATTTTTGAAGAACTGTTTAGGTTCCAGGAACCATGGGGTCCATGGCCTGGTCAAGTCACACTGCATCCTTGCAGTACAGAGGATTTCTGAAGAAGTGTTTAGGTTCCAGAAACTGTGGGGTCCATGGCTAGGTCATGCCCCACTTTATCCCTTGCTATACAGAGGATTTCTGAAGAACTGTTTAGGTTTAAGAAACCATGGAATCTTTGCTCTGTTGAAGGCACACTGGATCCCTTGCAGTACAGAGGATTTCTAAAGAACTGTTTAGGTTTCAGAAACTGCATTGTCCGTGGCCTGGTGAAGGCACACTGGATCCCTTGCAGTACAGAGGATTTCTGAAGAAGTGTTTAGGTTTCAGAAATGGAGGTGTCCATTGCCTGGTCAAGACATGCTGGATCTCTTTTCAGCACAGCGGATTCCTGAAAAACCACTTAGGTTCCAGAAACCAAGGAGTCTGTGGCCTGGTTAAGGCACGCTGTATCCCTTGCAGTACAGAGGATTCCTGAAAAGCTGTTTTGGTTCCAGAAACAGAGGGGTTCATGGCCTGGTCATGACACACTGGATCCCTTGCAGTACAGAGGATTTCTAAATAACTTTTTATGTTCCAGAAATCACAGGTTCTGTGACCTGGTCAAGGCACACTGCATCCCTTGTGGTACAGATGATTTCTGAAGAACTGTTTAAGTTCCAGAAAATACAGGGTCTATGGCCAGGTTAAGGCAAGCTGGATCCCTTGCAGTACAGAGGATTTCTGAAGAATTGTTTAGGTTCCAGAAATTGTGAGGTCCATGGCCTAGTCAAGGCATGCTGGATCCCTTGCAGTACAGAGGATTTCTGAAGAAGTGTTTAGGTTCCAGTAGCCATGGTATCCATTGCATGGTGAGGGCACATTGGGTCCCTTGCAGTACAGAGGATTTCTGAAGAAGTGCTTAGGTTCCAGGAACCGTGGGGTCCATGGCCTGGTCAAGTCACACTGCATTCTTGCAGTACAGAGGATTTCTGAAGAAGTGTTTAGTTCCAGAAACCATGGGGTCCATGGCTAGGCATGCCCCACCGGGATCCCTTTGCTGTACAGAGAATTTCTGAAGAACTGTTTAGGCTTAAGAAACCATGGAGCCTTTTGCTCTGTTGAAGGTACACTGGATCCCTCTGCAGTACAGAGGATTTCTAAAGAACTGTTTAGGTTCCAGAACTGCATCGCCCATGGCCTGGTGAAGGCACACTGGATCCCGTGCAGTACAGAGGATTTCTGAAGAAGTGTTTAGGTTCCCAGAACCTGAGGTGTCCATGGCTCTGGTCAAGGCACGCTGGATCCGTTGCAGTACAGAGGATTGAAGAACTGTTTAGGTTCCAGGAACTGTGGGGTCCATGGCCTGGTCAAGTCACACTGCATCCTTGCAGTACAGAGGATTTCTGAAGAAGTGTTTAGGTTCCAGAAACTGTGGGGTCCATGGCTGAGGTCATGCCCCACTGGATCCCCTTGCTGTACAGAGGATTTCTGAAGAACTGTTTGAGTTTAAGAAACCATGGAGTCTTTGCTCTGTTGGAAGGCACACTGGATCCCTTGCAGTACAGAGGATTTCTATAAAGAACTGTTTAGGGTTCCAGAAACTGCATTGTCCTGCTTGCCTGGTGAAGGCAACACTGGATCCCGTGCAGCAAGAGGATTTCTGAAGAAGTGTTTAGGGTTCAGAAACAGAGTAAAGTCCATGGCCTGGTCAAGGCACACTGGATCCCTTGCAGTACAAAGGATTTCTGAAGAACTGTTTAGGTTCCAGGAACCATGGGGTCCATGGCCTGGTCAAGTCACACTGCATTCTTGCAGTACAGAGGATTTCTGAAGAAGTGTTTAAGTTCCAGAAACCATGGGGTCCATGGCTAGGTCATGCCCTACTGGATCCCTTGCTGTACAGAGAATTTCTGAAGAACTGTTTAGGTTTAAGAAACCATGGAGTCTCTTGCTCTGATAGAAGGACACTGGATCCTTGCAGTACAGAGGATTTCTAAAGAACTGTTTAGGTTCCAGAAACTGCATTGTCCATGGCCTGGTGAAGGCACACTGGATCCCTTGGCACTAGTGAGGATTTCTGAAGAAGCGTTTAGGTTCCAGAAACTGAGGTGTCCAAGTACCTGGTCAAGGCACGCTGGATCCCCAGTTGCACAGAGGATTTCTGAAAAACTGTTTAGTGTTCCAGGAACTGTGGGGTCCATGGCCTGGTCAGTCACACTGCATCCTTGCAGTACAGAGGATTCTGAGAAAAGAGTGTTTAGGTTCCAGAAACTGTGGGGTCCATGGCTGGGTCATGCCCCACTGGATCCCTTGCTGTAGAAAGTTTCTGAAGAACTGTTTAGGTTTAAGAAACCATGGAGTCTTTGCTCTGTTGAAGGCACACTGGATCCCTTGCAGTACAGAGGATTTCTAAAGAACTGTTTAGGTTCCAGAAACTGCATTGTCCATGGCCTGGTGAAGGCACACTGGATCCCGTGCAGTACAGAGGATTTCTGAAGAAGTGTTTAGGTTCCAGAAACTGAGGTGTCCATGGCCTGGTCAAGGCACACTGGATCCCTTGCAGTACAAAGGATTTTTGAAGAACTGTTTAGGTTCCAGGAACCATGGGGTCCATGGCCTGGTCAAGTCACACTGCATCCTTGCAGTACAGAGGATTTCTGAAGAAGTGTTTAGGTTCCAGAAACTGTGGGGTCCATGGCTAGGTCATGCCCCACTTTATCCCTTGCTATACAGAGGATTTCTGAAGAACTGTTTAGGTTTAAGAAACCATGGAGTCTTTGACTGTTGAAGGCACACTGGATCCCTTGCAGTACAGAGGATTTCTAAAGAACTGTTTAGGTTTCAGAAACTGCATTGTCCGTGGCCTGGTGAAGGCACACTGGATCCCTTGCAGTACAGAGGATTTCTGAAGAAGTGTTTAGGTTTCAGAAACTGAGGTGTCCATTGCCTGGTCAAGACATGCTGGATCTCTCTTCAGCACAGCGGATTCCTGAAAAACCACTTAGGTTCCAGAAATCAAGGAGTCTGTGGCCTGGTTAAGGCACGCTGTATCCCTTGCAGTACAGAGGATTCCTGAAAACCTGTTTTGGTTCCAGAAACAGAGGGGTTCATGGCCTGGTCATGACACACTGGATCCCTTGCAGTACAGAGGATTTCTAACTAACGTTTTATGTTCCAGAAATCACAGGTTCTGTGACCTGGACAAGGCACACTGCATCCCTTGTGGTACAGATGATTTCTGAAGAACTGTTTAAGTTCCAGAAAATACAGGGTCTATGGCCAGGTTAAGGCAAGCTGGATCCCTTGCAGTACAGAGGATTTCTAAAGAACTGTTTAGGTTCAGGAAACCATAGGGTCCGTGGCCTGGTCTAGGCATGCTGTATCCCTTGCAGTACAGAGGATTCCTGAAAAACAGTTTAGGTTCCTGAAATTGAGTGGTCTGTGGCCCGGTCAAGGCACACTGGATCCCTTGCGGTACAGAGGATTTCTGAAAAATTGGTTAGGTTCAAGAAATCGAGTGGTCCATGCCCTGGTCAAGGCATGCAGGATCCCTTGCAGTACATAAGATTTCTGAAGAACTGTTTAGGTTCAGAAAACTCGCAGGGGTCCATGGCCAGGTTAAGGCACACCAGATCCCTTTGCAGTCAGAGGATTTATAGAAGAACTGTTAAGGTTCAGGAAACCAGCGGGTCCGTGGCCTGATCAAGGCACACTGGATCCCTTTCAGTACGGAGGATTCCTGAAAAACCATTTAGGTTCCAGAAATCAAGGAGTCTGTGGCATGGTCAAGGTATGCTGTATCCCTTGCAGTACAGAGGATTCCTGAAAAACTGTTTAGGTTCCAGAAACAGAGGGGTTTGTGGCCTGGTCAAGGCACACTGGATTCCTTGTGGTATAGTGGATTTCTGAAAAATTGGTTAGGATCAGGAAATTGAGAGGTCCATGTCAAGGTCAAGGCTTGCAGAACTCTAGAGTGCACATAAGATTTCTAAAGAACTGTTTAGGGCGCTAGAATCTAAGGGTCCGTGGGCCTGGTCAAGGCATGCTGGATCCCTTGCAGTACAGCAGATTTCTGAAGAATTGTTTAGGTTCCAGAAATTGTGAGGTCCATGGCCTAGTCAAGGCATGCTGGATCCCTTGCAGTACGGAGGATTTCTGAAGAAATGTTAAGGTTCAAGTAGCTGCAGTGTCCATTGCATGGTGAAATCACATTGGATCCCTTGCAGTACAGAGGTTTTCTGAAAAAGTGTCTAGGTTCCAGAAACCATGGGGTCCATGGCTAGGTCATGCCCCACTGGATCCCTTGCAGTACAGAGGATTTCTGAAGAACTGTTTAGGTTTCAGAAACCGCATTGTCCATGGCCTGGTGAAGGCATACTGGATCCCTTGCAGTACAGAGGATTTCTGAAGAAGTGTTTAGGTTCCAGAAACTGAGGCGTCCATGGCCTGGTCAAGGCACACTGGATCCCTTGCAGTACAGAGGATTTCTGAAGAACTGTTTAGGTTCCAGGAACCGTGGAGTCCATGGCCTGGTCAAGTCATGCAGCATCCTTGCAGTACTGAGGATTTCTGAAGAACTCTTTAGGTTCCAGAAACTGAGGGTCTGTGCCTTGATGAAGGCACACTGGATCCCTTGCAGTACAGATGATTTCTCAAAAACTATTTGGGTTCCAGAAATTGAGGGGTCTGTGACCTGGTGAAGGCATGCTGGATCCCTTGCAGTACAGAGGATTTCGAAAAGCTGTTTAGGTTTCAGAAATTATGTCTATGGCCTGGTCCAAGGCACACTAGATCCTCATTGCAGTACAAAGGATTTCGAAAGAAGTTTAGGTTTCAGAAATCAAGGGGTCCATGTCCAGGACAAGGCACACTGGATCCCTTGCACTGCAGAGGATTTCTGTAAAGCTGTTTAGGTTCCAGAAATCATGGGGTCCAAGGCCTGGCCAAGGCACACTGGATCTCTTGCTGTACAGGGGATTTCTGAAGAACTGTTTATGTTCTGGAAATTGCAGGGTCTGTGGCCCGAAGAAGGCACAATGGATCCCTTGCAGTACAGAACATTTCTGAAGAACTGTTTACATTCCAGTAATTGTGGGGTCCATGGCCTGGTGAAGGCACACTGGATCCCTTGCAGTACAGAAGATTTCTGATGACCTGTTTAGGTTCCAGAAATTGAGAGGTCTGTGGCCTGGCCAAGGCACACTGGATTCCTTGTGGTATAGCGGATTTCTGAAAAATTGGTTAGGATCAGAAATTCGAGAGGTCCATGTCAAGGTCAAGGCTTGCAGAATCTCTAGCGGTACATAAGATTTCTAAAGAACTGTTTAGGTTGCAGAATTCAAGGGGTCCATGGCCTGGTCAAGGCATGCTGGATCCCTTGCAGTACAGCAGATTTCTGAAGAATTGTTTAGGTTCCAGAAATTGTGAGGTCCATGGCCTAGTCAAAGCATGCTGGATCCCTTGCAGTACAGAGGATTTCTGAAGAAATGTTAAGGTTCAAGTAGCTGCAGTGTCCATTGCATGGTGAAAGCACATTGGATCCCTTGCAGTACAGAGGTTTTCGGAAAAAGTGTCTAGGTTCCAGAAACCATGGGGTCCATGGCTAGGTCATGCCCCACTGGATCCCTTGCAGTACAGAGGATTTCTGAAGAACTGTTTAGGTTTCAGAAACCGCTTTGTCCATGGCCTGGTGAAGGCATACTGGATCCCTTGCAGTACAGAGGATTTCTAAAGAAGTGTTTAGGTTCCAGAAACTGAGGCGTCCATGGCCTGGTCAAGGCACACTGGATCCCTTGCAGTACAGAGGATTTCTGAAGAACTGTTTAGGTTCCAGGAACAGTGGAGTCCATGGCCTGGTCAAGTCATGCTGCATCCTTGCAGTACTGAGGATTTCTGAAGAACTCTTTAGGTTCCAGAAACTGAGGGTCTGTGCCTTGGTGAAGGCACACTGGATCCCTTGCAGTACAGATGATTTCTCAAAAACTATTTGGGTTCCAGAAATTGAGGGGTCTGTGACCTGGTGAAGGCATGCTGGATCCCTTGCAGTACAGAGGATTTCTGAAAAGCTGTTTAGGTTTCAGAAATTAAGGGGTTCATGGCCTGGTCAAGGCACACTAGATCCCTTGCAGTACAAAGGATTTCGGAAAAGCAGTTTAGGTTTCAGAAATCAAGGGGTCCATGTCCAGGACAAGGCACACTGGATCCCTTGCACTGCAGAGGATTTCTGTAAAGCTGTTTAGGTTCCAGAAATCATGGGGTCCAAGGCCTGGCCAAGGCACACTGGATCTCTTGCTGTACAGGGGATTTCTGAAGAACTGTTTATGTTCTGGAAATTGCAGGGTCTGTGGCCCGAAGAAGGCACACTGGATCCCTTGCAGTACAGAACATTTCTGAAGAACTGTTTACATTCCAGTAATTATGGGGTCCATGGCCTGGTGCAGGCACACTGGATCCCTTGCAGTACAGAAGATTTCTGAAGAACTGTTTAGGTTCCAGAAATTGTGGGGTCCATGGCCTGGTGAAGGCACACTGGATCCCTTGCAGTACAGAAGATTTCTGATGACCTGTTTAGGTTCCAGAAATTGAGAGGTCTGTGGCCTGGCCAAGGCACGCTGGATCCCATGTGGTACAGAGGATTTCTGTAAAGCTGTTTAGGTTCCAGAACTCTCAGGATCCATGACCAGGTCAAGGCACGCTGGATCCATTGTGGTACAGAGGATTTCTGAAAAACTGATTAAGTTCCATAAATCAAGGGGTCCATGGACTGGTCAAGGCACACAGGATACCTTGCAATACAGCAGATTTCTGAAGAACTATTTAGGTTCCGGAAATCGTGGGGTCTGTGGCCAGGTCTAGGCATGCTGGATCACTTGCAGAACAGCGGATTTCTGTAGAACTGTTTAAGTTCCAGAAATGGAAGGGTCTGTGGCCTGGTCAAGGCAGGCTAGATCCCCATGGCCTGGTCAAGGCATGCTGGATCCCTTGTAGTAGAGTGAATTTCTGAAGAACTGTTTAGGTTCTAGAAACCGCATTGTCTGTGGCCTGGTGAAGGCACACTGGATCCCTTGCAGTACAGAGGATTTCTGAAGAAGTGTTTAGGTTCCAGAAACTAAAGTGTGTCCATGGCCTGGTCAAGGCATGCTGGATCTCTTGCAGTATAGAGGATTTCTGAAGAACTGTTTAGGTTCCAGAAACCATGGTGTCTGTGGCCTGGTGAACACACGCTGGATCCCTTGAAGTATAGAGGATTTTGGAAGAATTGTTTAGGTTTCGAAACCACTGGTTCCATGGGCTGGTGAAAGCACGCTGGATCCCTTGCAGTACAGAAGATTTCTGAAGAACTGTTTACGCTCCAGAAATTGTGGGGTCCATGGGCTGGTGAGGGCACACTGGATCCCTTGCAGTACAGAAGATTTCTAAAAAAACTGTTTAGGTTCCAGGAACCGTGGGGTCCATGGTCTAGTCAACTTAAACTGCATCTGTTGCAGTACAGAGGATTTCTAAAGAACTGTTTAGGTTCCAGGAACTGTGGGGTCCATGGCCTGCACAAGTCATGCTGCATCCCTTGCAATACTGAGGATTTCTGAAGAACTCTTTAGGTTCCAGAAACAACGGGTCCATGACCAGGTTAGTGCACACTAGATCCATTGCCACACAGAGATTTCTGAAGAACTGTTAGTTCAGGAAACTGCAGGAACCATGGCCTGATGAAGGCACACTGGATCCCCTTTCAGTACAGAGTATTCCTGAAAATCACTTAGGTCTGCAAGAAATCAAGGATTCTGTGGCCTGGTCAGGCATGCTGTATCCCTTGCAGTACAGAGGATTCCTGAAAACTGTTTAGGTTCCAGAAACAGAGGGTCAGTGGCTCTGTCATGGGCACTAGATCCCTTGCAGTACAGAGGATTTTCTAAATAACTGTTTCAGTTCCAGAAAATATGGGGTCCATGGCCAGGTTAAGGCATGCTGGATCCTTGCAGTACAGAAGATTTCTAAAGAACTGCTTTAGGTTCAGGAAACCAAGGGTCTGTGTGCCTGATCAAGGCACACCAGATCCTTTGCAGTACAGAGGATTCCTGAAAAACTGTTTAGGTTCTAGAAATCAATGATAGTCTGTGGCCTGATCCAGGCACGCTGTATCCTTTACAGTACAGAGGATTCCTGAAAAACAGTTTAGGTTCCAGAAATTGAGGGGTCTGTGGCCCGGTCAGAGCATGTTGGATCCTTTATGGTACCGAGGATTTCTGAAAAATTGGTTAGGCTCAAGAAATTGAGTGGTCTATGCCCCAGTCAAGGCATGCTAGATCCCTTGTGGTGCATAAGATTTCTGAAGAACTGTTTAGGTTCAGGAAACCGCAGAGTCCATGGCCAGGTTAAGGCACACCAGATCCCTTGCAGTACAGAGGATTTCTGAAGAATTGTTTAGGTTCCAGAAATTGTGAGGTCCATGGCCTAGTCAAAGCATGCTGGATCCCTTGCAGTACAGAGGATTTCTGAAGAAATGTTAAGGTTCAAGTAGCTGCAGTGTCCATTGCATGGTGAAAGCACATTGGATCCCTTGCAGTACAGAGGTTTTCTGAAAAAGTGTCTAGGTTCCAGAAACCATGGGGTCCATGGCTAGGTCATGCCCCACTGGATCCCTTGCAGTACAGAGGATTTCTGAAGAACTGTTTAGGTTTCAGAAACCGCTTTGTCCATGGCCTGGTGAAGGCATACTGGATCCCTTGCAGTACAGAGGATTTCTAAAGAAGTGTTGAGGTTCCAGAAACTGAGGCGTCCATGGCCTGGTCAAGGCACGCTGGATCCCTTGCAGTACAGAGGATTTCTGAAGAACTGTTTAGGTTCCAGGAACCGTGGAGTCCATGCCCGGTCAAAGTCATGCTGCATCCTTGCAGTACTGAGGATTTCTGAAGAACTCTTTAGGTTCCAGAAACTGAGGGTCTGTGCCTTGGTGAAGGCACACTGGATCCCTTGCAGTACAGATGATTTCTCAAAAACTATTTGGGTTCCAGAAATTGAGGGGTCTGTGACCTGGTGAAGGCATGCTGGATCCCTTGCAGTACAGAGGATTTCTGAAAAGCTGTTTAGGTTTCAGAAATTAAGGCGTTCATGGCCTGGTCAAGGCACACTAGATCCCTTGCAGTACAAAGGATTTCGGAAAAGCAGTTTAGGTTTCAGAAATCAAGGGGTCCATGTCCAGGACAAAGCACACTGGATCCCTTGCACTGCAGAGGATTTCTGTAAAGCTGTTTAGGTTCCAGAAATCATGGGGTCCAAGGCCTGGCCAAGGCACACTGGATCTCTTGCTGTACAGGGGATTTCTGAAGAACTGTTTATGTTCTGGAAATTGCAGGGTCTGTGTTCAAGAAGGCACACTGGATCCCTTTGCAGTACAGAGAACATTTCTGAAGAACTGTTTACATTCCAGTAATTATGGGGTCCATGGCCTGGTGAAGGCAATCACTGATCCCTTGCAGTACAGAAGATTTCTGAAGAACTGTTTAGGTTCCAGAAATTGTGGGGTCCATGGCCTGGTGAAGGCACACTGGATCCCTTGCAGTACAGAAGATTTCTGATGACCTGTTTAGGTTCCAGAAATTGAGAGGTCTGTGGCCTGGCCAAGGCACGCTGGATCCCATGTGGTACAGAGGATTTCTGTAAAGCTGTTTAGGTTCCAGAACTCTCAGGATCCATGACCAGGTCAAGGCACGCTGGATCCATTGTGGTACAGAGGATTTCTGAAAAACTGATTAAGTTCCATAAATCAAGGGGTCCATGGACTGGTCAAGGCACACAGGATACCTTGCAATACAGCAGATTTCTGAAGAACCATTTAGGTCTGAAATCGGGGTCTCAGGCCAGGTCTAGGCATGCTGGATCACTTGCAGAACAGTGGATTTCTCTAGAACTGTTTAAGTTCCAGAAATGGAAGGGTCTGTGGCCTGGTCAAGGCAGGCTAGATCCCCATGGCCTGGTCAAGGCATGCTGGATCCCTTGTAGTAGAGTGAATTTCTGAAGAACTGTTTAGGTTCTAGAAACCGCATTGTCTGTGGCCTGGTGAAGGCACACTGGATCCCTTGCAGTACAGAGGATTTCTGAAGAAGGGTTTAGGTTCCAGAAACTAAAGTGTGTCCATGGCCTGGTCAAGGCATGCTGGATCTCTTGCAGTATAGAGGATTTCTGAAGAACTGTTTAGGTTCCAGAAACCATGGTGTCTGTGGCCTGGTGAACACACGCTGGATCCCTTGAAGTACAGAGGATTTTGGAAGAATTGTTTAGGTTTCGAAACCACTGGTTCCATGGGCTGGTGAAAGCACGCTGGATCCCTTGCAGTACAGAAGATTTCTGAAGAACTGTTTAGGTTCCAGGAACCGTGGGGTCCATGGTCTAGTCAACTTAAACTGCATCTGTTGCAGTACAGAGGATTTCTAAAGAACTGTTTAGGTTCCAGGAACTGTGGGGTCCATGGCCTGCACAAGTCATGCTGCATCCCTTGCAATACTGAGGATTTCTGAAGAACTCTTTCGGTTCCAGAAACAACGGGGTCCATGACCAGGTTAAGGCACACTAGATCCATTGCCATACAGAGGATTTCTGAAGAACTGTTAAGGTTCAGGAAACTGCAGGGTCCATGGCCTGATGAAGGCACACTGGATCCCTTTCAGTACAGAGTATTCCTGAAAAATCACTTAGGTTCAAGAAATCAAGGATTCTGTGGCCTGGTCGAGGCATGCTGTATCCCTTGCAGTACAGAGGATTCCTGAAAAACTGTTTAGGTTCCAGAAACAGAGGGGTACGTGGCCTGGTCATGGCACACTAGATCCCTTGCAGTACAGAGGATTTCTAAATAACTGTTTCAGTTCCAGAAAATATGGGGTCCATGGCCAGGTTAAGGCATGCTGGATCCCTTGCAGTACAGAGGATTTCTAAAGAACTGTTTAGGTTCAGGAAACCATAGGGTCTGTGGCCTGATCAAGGCACACCAGATCCTTTGCAGTACAGAGGATTCCTGAAAAACTGTTTAGGTTCTAGAAATCAATGATAGTCTGTGGCCTGATCCAGGCACGCTGTATCCTTTACAGTACAGAGGATTCCTGAAAAACAGTTTAGGTTCCAGAAATTGAGGGGTCTGTGGCCCGGTCAGAGCATGTTGGATCCTTTATGGTACCGAGGATTTCTGAAAAATTGGTTAGGTTCAAGAAATTGAGTGGTCTGTGCCCCAGTCAAGGCATGCTAGATCCCTTGTGGTGCATAAGATTTCTGAAGAACTGTTTAGGTTCAGGAAACCGCAGAGTCCATGGCCAGGTTAAGGCACACCAGATCCCTTGCAGTACAGAGGATTTCTGAAGAACTGTTAAGGTTCAGGAAACCATAGGGTCTGTGGCCTGTTTAAGGCACACCTGATCCCTTGCAGTACAGAGGATTCCTGAAAAACTGTTTAGGTTCTAGAAATCAGTGATAGTCTGTGGCCTGATCCAGGCACGCTATATCCTTTACAGTACAGAGGATTCCTGAAAAACAGTTTAGGTTCCAGAAATTGAGGGTTCTGTGGCCCAGTCAGAGCATGCTGGATCCCTTACGGTACCGAGGATTTCTGAAAAATTGGTTAGGTTCAAGAAATTGAGTAGTCCGTGCCCCAGTCAAGGCATGCAGGATCCTTTGCGGTGCATAAGATTTCTGAAGAACTGTTTAGGTTCAGGAAACCGCAGGGTCTGTTGCCAGGTTAAGGCACACCAGATCCCTTGCAGTACAGAGGATTTCTGAAGAACTGTTAAGGTTCAGGAAACCACAGGGTCCGTGACCCGATCAAGGCACACTGGATTCCTTTCAGTACAGAGGATTCCTGAAAAAACATTTAGGTTCCAGAAATCAAGGAGACTGTGGCCTGGTCAAGGCATGCTGTATCCCTTGCAGTACATAGGATTCCTGAAAAACTGTTTAGGTTCCAGAAACCATGGGGTCCATGGCTAGGTCATGCCCCACTGGATCCCTTGCAGTACAGAGGATTTCTGAAGAACTGTTTAGGTTTCAGAAACCATGGAGTCTTTGCTCTGTTGAAGGCACACTGGATCCCTTGCAGTACAGAGGATTTCTGAAGAACTGTTTAGGTTCCAGAAACTGAGGCTTCCATGGCATGGTGAAGGCATGCTGGATCCCTTGCAGGACAAAGGATTTCTGAAGAACTGTTTAGGTTCAAGAAATCACGGGGTCCATGGCCTGGTCAAGGCACACTTGATCCCTTGCAGTTCAGAGGATTTCTGAAGAACTGTTTAGGTTCCAGAAACCACTGGGTCTGTGAGTTGGTGAACACACTCTGGATCTCTTGCCGTACAGAGGATATCTGAAGAAATGATTAGGTTCCTGATCCTGAGGCATCCATGGCCTGGTAAAGGCATACTGGATGCCTTGCAGGACAGAGAGTTTCTGAAGAACTGTTAAGGTTCCAGAAACCACGGGGTCCATGTCCTGGTCTAAGCATGCTGGTTCCCTTGCAGTACACAGGATTTCTGAAGAACTGTTTATGTTCCAGAAATCATGGCATCCATGGCCTGGTCAAGGCACGCTGGATCCCTTGCAGTACACAAGATTTCTAAAAAACTGTTTAGGTTACAGAAATGACGGCGTCAGTGCCCAGGTGAAGGCACAATTTATCCCTTGCAGTACAGAGGATTTCTGAAAAACTGTTTGGGTTCCAGAAATTGAGGGGTATGTGGCCTGCTCAAGGCATGCTGGATCCTGTGAGGTACAGAGGATTTCTGAAAAACTCTTTAGGTTCCAGAAACAGTGGGGTTCATGGCCTGGCCAAGGCACATTGGAACCCTTGTAGTGCACAGGATTTCTGAAGAACTGTTTATGTTCCAGAAATCATGCTGTCCGTGGCCTGGTGAAGGCACACTGGATCCCTTATAGTAGAGAGGATTTCTGACCAACTGCTAATGTTCCAGAAATCACGAGGTCTGTGTCCTGGTCAAGGCACACTGGATCCCTTGCAGTAAAGCTGATGTCTGAAGAATTGTTTATGATCCAGAAATCGTGGGGTCCAAGGCCTGGTAAAGGCACACTTGTTCCCTTGCAGTAGAGACCATTTCTGAATCACTGTTTAGGTTCCAGAAATTGCAGTGTCTGTGGTCTGGTGAAGGCACGCTGGATGCCTTGCAGTACAGAGGATTTCTGAAAAACTGTTTAGGTTCCAGAAACCACGGGGGCAATGGCCAGGTCAAGGCTTTCTGAATCCCTTGTAGTACAGAGGATTTCAGAAGACCTGTTTAGGTTCCAGAAACCGTGGGGACTATGTTCTGGTGAAGGGATGCTGGATCCCTTGCAGTAGAGAGGATTTCAGAAAAACTGTTTAGGTTCCAGAAATTGAGGGGTCCTTGGGCTGGTCAAGTCACGCTGGATTCCTTGCAGTACAGAGGATTTCTGAAGAACTGTTTATGTTCCAGAAATCACAGCGTCTGAGGCCTGGTGAAGGCACACTGGATCCCTTGCAGTACAGAGGATTTCTGAAGAACTGTTTAGGTTACAGAAATCGTGAGGTATGTGGCCTGGTCAAGGCATGCTGGATCCCTTGCAGTAATGCTGATATCTGAAGAACTGTTTAGGTTCCAGAAATTATGGGATCCAAGGCCTGGTCAAGGCACACTTGATCCCTTGCAGTTCAGAGGATTTCTGAAGAACTGTTTAGGTTCCAGAAACCGCTGGGTCTGTGAGTTGGTGAACACACTCTGGATCCCTTGCAGTACAGAGGATATCTGAAGAAATGATTAGGTTCCTTAACCTGAGGCATCCATGGCCTGGTAAAGGCATACTGGATGCCTTGCAGGACAGAGAGTTTCTGAAGAACTGTTAAGGTTCCAGAAACCACGGGGTCCATGGCCTGGTCTAAACATGCTGGTTCCCTTGAAGTACACAGGATTTCTGAAGAACTGTTTATGTTCCAGAAATCATGGCATCCATGGCCTGGTCAAGGCACACTGGATCCCTTGCAGTACACAAGATTTCTAATAACTGTTTGGGTTACAGAAATGACGGGGTCAGTGCCCAGGTGAAGGCACAATTTATCCCTTGCAGTACAGAGGATTTCTGAAAAACGGTATGGGTTCCAGAAAACAGGGGGTCCGTCACCTGCTGAAAGCATGCTGGATCCCTTGCAGTATGGAGGATTTCTGAAAAGCTGTTTAGGTTCAGGAAACTGTGGGGTCCATAGTCTGACCAAGGCACACTGGATCCCTTTCAGCACAGAGGATTCCTGAAAAACCATTTAGGTTCCAGAAATCGAAGGGGTCTGAGGCCTGGTCAAGGCATGCTGCATCCCTTGCAGTACAGAGGATTCCTGAAAAACTGTTTAGGTTCCAGAAACAGAGGGGTCCAAGGCCTGGTCAAGGCATGCTGGATTCCTTACGGTATAGAGGATTTCTGAAAAATTGGTTAGCTTCAAGAAATTGAGTGGTCCATGCCCTGATCAAGGCATGCAGGATCTCTTGCGGTACATAAGATTTCTGAAGAACTGTTTAGCTTCCAGAATTCAAGGGTCCATGGCCTGGTCAAGGCACACTGGATCCCTTGCAATACAGAGGATTTCTGAAGAACTGTTTAGGTTCCAGAAACTATGGGGTCTTTGCTCTGTTGAAGGCACCCTGGATCCCTTGCAGTACAAAGGATTTCTGAAGAACTGTTTAGGTTCCAGAAACCGCATTGTCCATGGCCTGGTGAAAGCACACTGGATCCCTTACAGTACAGAGGATTTCTGAAGAACTGTTTAGGTTCCAGAAACTGAGTTGTCCATGGCCTAGTCAAAGCACGCTGGATCCCTTGTAGTACACAGGATTTCTGAAGAGCTGTTTGGATCCAGAAACTGTGGGGTCCATGGCCTGGTCAAGGCATGCTGGATCCCATGCAGTACAGAGGATTTCTGAAGAACTGTTTAGGTTCCAGGATCCATGGGGTCCAGGGCCTGGTCAAGGCATGCTGGATCCCATACAGTACAGAGGATTTCTGAAAAGCTGTTTAGCTTCCAGTAATCTAGGGGTCCGTGTCCAGGTCAAGTCATGCTGGATCCCTTGCAGTACAGATGATTTCTGAAAAGCTGTTTAAGCTCCAGAAATTGCAGGGTCCATGGCCTCATCAAGGAATGCTTCAACTCTTCCAGTGCAGAGGATTTCTGGAAAGCTGTTAAGCTTCCAGAAATCACAGGGTCCGTGGCCTGGGCAAGGAACGCTGGATCCATTGCAGTTCAGAGGATTTCTGAATAATTGTTTAGGTTGCAGAAACCACGGTATCTGTGAGCTGGTCAAGGCATGCTGGATCCCTTGCAGTACAGATGATTTCTGAAGAACTGTTTCGGTTTCAGAAATCACGGGGTCCATGGCCAGGTTTAGGAACAATGGATCCCTTGCAGTACAGAGTATTTCTGAAGAACTGTTTAGGTTCAGGAAACTGTGGGGTCTGTGCTCTGGTGAAGGAACGCTGGATTCCTTGCAGTAGAGAGGATTTCTGAAAAACTGTTTAGGTTCCAGAAATCAAGGAGTCCGTGGCCTGGTCAAGGCATGCTGGATCCCTTGCAGTACAGAGGCTTTCTCAAAACTTGTTTAGGTTTCAGAAATTGAGGCATCCATGGCCTGGTCAAGGAATGCTGGATCCCTTGCAGGAGACAGGATTTCTGAAGAACTATTCAGATTCCAGAAATGGCGTGGTCCATGGCCTGGTCCTGGCATGCTGATCCTTGCAGTAAACAGGATTTCTGAAGACCTGCTTATGTTCCAGAAATCACGGCGTCCATGGCCTAGTTTAGGCATGCTGGATCCCTTGAAGTACATAAGATTTCTGAAAAAATGTTTAGGTTCCAGAAATGGCAGTGTCTGTGCCCAAGTGAAGGCACGTTGGATCCCTTGCGGTACTGAGGATTCCTGAAAAACAGTTTAGGTTCCAAAAATTTGAGAGGTCCATGGCCCAGTCAAGGTACCATTGCAGTACAGAGGATTTTGAAAAAATTGGTTAACTTCAAGAAATCAAGTGGTCCATTCACTGGTCAAGGCACACAGGATCCCATGCTGTACATACGATTTCTGAAGAACTCTTTAGCTTCCAGAATTCAAAGGGCCCATGGACTGGTCAAGGCTCACTGGATCCCTTGCACTACAGTGGATTTCTGAAGAATTGTTTAGGTTCCAGAAATTGTGAGGTCCAAGGCCAGGTCAAGATACGCTGGTTCCCTTGCTGTACAGAGGATTTCTGAAGAACTATTAAGGTTCCAGAAGCCGCGGTGTCCATGGCCTGGTGAAGGCACACTGGATCCCTTGCAGTACAGAGGATTTCTAAAGAAATGTTTAGCTTCCAGAAACCATGGAGTCCATGTATTGGCCAAGACTGGCTGGATCCCTTGCAGTTCAGAGGATTTCTGAAGAACTGTTAGGTTCCTGAAACTGAGGTGTCCATGGCCTGATCAAGGCACACTGGATCCCTAGCAGCACAGAGGATTTCTAAAGAACTGTTTAGTTTCCAGAAGCCACAGGGTCCATGGCCTGGTCAAGGCACAATGGATCCCTAGCAGTACAAAGGATTTCTAAAGAACTGTTTAGGTTCCAGAGACCATGGGATCCA
This sequence comes from Neoceratodus forsteri, assembly GCA_016271365.2. Classification (NCBI taxonomy): domain Eukaryota; kingdom Metazoa; phylum Chordata; order Ceratodontiformes; family Ceratodontidae; genus Neoceratodus; species Neoceratodus forsteri. Next base: position 376,406,785 of record CM028133.1, read on the forward strand.
TGGCCTGGACAAGGCATGCCACATTCCTTGCAGTACAGATGATTTCTGAAGAACTGTTTAGGTTCCAGAAGCCGAGGGGTCTGTGCTCCGGTGAAGGCACACTGGATCCCTTGCAGTACAGAGGATTTCTGAAAAACTATTTGGGTTCCAGAAATCGAGGGGTCCATGACCTAGTGAAGGCATGCTGGATCCCTTGCAGTACAGAGAATTTCTGAAAAGCTGTTGAGGTTTCAGAAATTGAGGGGTCTGTGGCCTTGTCAAGGCATGCAGGATCACTGGTAGTACAGAGCATTTCTGAAAAGCTGTTTAGGTTCCAGAAATCTAGGGATTCATGGCCTGGTCAAGGCATCCTGGATCCCTAGCAGTACAGAGGATTTTTGAAGAACTGTTTAGGTTACAGAAACCACAGGGTCCATGGGTTGATCAGAAAATTTGTGAAAAACTATTTTGGTTCCAGAAATCAAGGGGTCTGAGGCCGGGTCAAGGCACTCTGGATCCCTTGCAGTACAATGGATTTCTGAAAAACTGTTTAGGTTCGAGAAATCGAGGGATCAGTTGCCTGATAAAGGCAAGCTGGATGCCTTGCAGTGCTGTGAATTCCTGAAAAACTGTTTTGGTTCCAGAAATCGAGGGGTCCACGGTCTGGTCAAGGCACACTGGATCACTTGCAGTACAGAGGATTTCTGAAGAACCCTTTAGGTTCCAGAAAACACGGTGTCCATGGCCTGGTGAAGGCACGCCTTATCCCTTGCAATACAGAGGATTTCTGAAGAATGGTTCAGGTTCCATAAACTGCGGTGTCTGTGCACTGGTGAAGGCACACTGGATCCCTTGCAGTACAGAGGATTTCTGATGAACTGTTTAGGTTCCAGAACCCATGGGGTCCATGGTCTGGTCAAGGCATTCTGGATCCCTTGTAGAACATAGGATTTCTGAAGAACTGTTTAGGTTCCAGAAACCTTGCAGTCTGTGCTCTGGTGAAGGCGCGCTGGATCCCTTGCAGTACAGAAGATTTCTGAAAAACTGTTTGGGTTCCAGAAATTGAGGGGTCTGTGGCCTGCTCAAGGCATGCTGGATCCCGTGAGGTACAGAGGATTTCAGAAAAACTCTTTAGGTTCCAGAAATGGTGGGTTCCATGGCCTGGTCAAGGCACATTGGAACCCTTGTAGTGCACAGTGCACTGTATCCCTTGCAGTACGGAGGATTTCTGAAGAACCATTAAGGTTACAGAAATCATGAGATCAGTGGCCTGGTCAAGGCACACTGGATCCCTAGAAGTAAAACTGATGTCTGAAGAACTGTTAGGTTCCAGATATCACGGGGTCCGAGGCCTGGTCAAGGCACACTTGACTCTTGCAGTAGAGACCATTTCAGAAGAACTGTTTAGGTTCCAGAAACCGCAGTGTCCATGGTCTGATGAAGGCACACTGGATGCCTTGCAGTACAGAGGATTTCTGATGAACTGCTTAGGTTCCAGAAACAGAGGGGTCCATGGCCTATTCAAGGTGTTCTGGATCCCTTGAAGTACAGAGGATACCGGAAGAAATGTTTCGGTTCCAGAAACTGTGGGGTCTGTGCTCTGGTGAAGGCTCGCTGGAACCTTTGCAGCAGAGAGGATTTCTGAGAAACTGTTTAGGTTCCAGAAATTCAGGGGTCTGTGGCCTGGTCAAGGCATGGTGGATCCCTTGCAGTACAAAGGATTTCTCAAAAGCAGTCTAGGTTTCAGAAATTGGGGAGTCCGTGGCCTGGTTAAGGCACACTGGATCCCTTGTAGTAGAGAGGATTTCTGAAGAACTGTTTATGTTCCAGAAATTGTGGGGTCCGAGGCCTGGTCAAGGCACACTTGATCACTTGCAGTACAGAGGATTACTGAAGAACTGTTTAGGTTCCAGAAACCGTGGGGTCTGTGCCCTGGTGAAGACAATCTGGATCCTTTGCAGTACAGAGGATTTCTGAAGAACTGTTTAGGTTCCAGAAACTGAGGAATCCATGGCCTGGTCAAGGCACGCTGGATAACATGCAGGACAGAGGATTTCTGAAAAACTGTTTACGTTTAAGAAAGCGCAGGGTCCATGGCCTGATCAAGGCATGCTAGGTCCCTTGCAGTTCACAGGATTTCTAAAAATCTGTTTAGGTTCCAGAAACCGTGGGGTCTGTACTCTGGTGAAGGCACACTGGATCCCTTGCAGTAGAGAGGATTTCTGAAAAACTGTTTAGGTTCCAGAAATTGAGGGGTCCATTTCCTTGTCAAGGCATGGTGGATACCTTGCTGTACATTGGATTTCTCAAAAGCCGTTTAGGTTTCAGAAATTGAGCGGTCCATGGCCTGATCAAGGTGAGCTGGATCCCTTGCAGAACAGAGGATTTCTGAAGAACTGTTTATGTTCCAGAAATCGGGCGTCCGAGACCTGGTCAAGGCACACTTGATGCCTTGCAGTACAGAGGGTTTCTGAAAAACTGCTTACATTCCAGAAACCACGGGGTCTGTGCCCAGGTGAAGACACTCTGGATCCCTTTCAGTACCGAGGATTTCTAAAGAACTGTTTAGGTTCCAGAAACTGAGGTGTCCTTGGCCTGGTCAAGGCATGCTGGATCCCTTGCAGAACAGAGGATTTCTGAAGAACAGCTTAGTTTCAAGAAACCACGGGATCCATGGCCTGGTCAAGGCATGCTGGATCCCTTGCAGTACACAGGATTTCAGAAGATACTGTTTAGGTTCCAGAAACTGTGGGGTCTGTGCTCTGGTGAAGGCATGCTGGATCCCTTGCAGTAGAGAGGATTTCTGAAACACTGTTTAGGTTCCGGAAATCTAGGGGGTCTGTGGCCTGTTCAAGTCATGCTGGATCCTGTGCGGTACTGAGGATTTCTGAAAAATTCTTTAGGTTCCAGAAACAGTGGGCTCCATGGCTTGGTCAAGGCATGCTGGATCCCTTGCAGAACAGAGTATTTCTGAAGAATTGTTCAGGTTCCATAAACTGTGGGTTCAGTGCCCAGGTGAAGGAACACTGGATCCTTTGCAGTACGGAGGATTTCGGATGAACTGTTTAGGTTCAGAAACTGCGGTGACCATGGCCTGGTGAAGGCACACTGGATGACTTGCAGTACAGAGGATTTCTGATGAACTGTTTAGGTTCCAGAAACCATGGGGTCCATGGCCTGGTCAAGGCATTCTGGATCGCTTGCAGTACAGAGGATTTCTGAAGAACTGTATAGGTTCCAGAAACTGAGGCATCCATGACCTGGTCAAGGCACGCTGGATCCCTTGCAGTACAGAGGATTTCTGAAGAACTGTTTAGGTTCGAGAAACCATGGGGTCCATGGCCTGGTCAAGGCACACTGCATCCCTTGCAGTACACAGGATTTCGGAAGATACTGTTTAGGTTCCAAAAACTGTGGGGTCTGTGCTCCAGTGAAGGCACACTGAACCCTTGTTGTAGTGAAGATTTCTGAAAAACTGGTTAGGTTCCAGAAATCGAGGAGTCTGTGGCCTGTTCAAGGCATGCTGGATCCTGTGCAGTACAGAGGATTTCTGAAAAACTCTTAAGGTTCCAGAAACAGTGGGGTCCATGGCCTGGTCAAGACATGCTGGATCCCTTGCAGAACCGAGTATTTCTGAAGAACAGTTAAGGTTCCATTAACTGTGGGTTCTGTGCCCTGGTGAAGGCACACTGGATGCCTTGCAGTACAGAGGATTTCTGATGAACTGTTTAGGCTGTAGAAACCATGGGGTCTGTGCCATGGTGAAGACACTCTGGATCCTTTGCAGTATGGAGGATTTCTGAAGAACTGTTTAGGTTCAGAAACCGCGGTGACCATGGCCTGGTGAAGGCACGCTGGATGACTTGCAGTACAGAGGATTTCTGATGAACTGTTTAGGTTCCAGAAACCATGGGGTCCATGGCCTGGTCAAGGCATTCTGGACCGCTTGCAGTATAGAGGATTTCTGAAGAACTGTTTAGGTTCCACAAACTGTGGGGTCTGTGCTCTGGTGAAGGCAAGCTGCATCCCTTGCAGTAGAGTAGATTTCTGGATAATTGTTTAGGTTCCAGAAATCGAGGGGGTCTGTGGCCTGCTCAAGGCATACTGGTCCCGTGCGGTAAAAAGGATTTCTGAAAAATTCTTTAGGTTCCAGAAACATGGGGTACATGGCCTGGTCAAGGCATGCTGGATCCTTTGCAGTACAGAGGATTTCTGAAGAACTGTTTATGTTCCAGAAATCATGGTGTCCAATGCCTTGTGAAAACACACTGGATCTCTTGCAGTATGGAGGATTTCTGAAGAACTGTTTAGGTTCCAGAAACTGAGGCATCCATGGCCTGATCAATGCACGCTGTATCCCTTGCAGTACAGAGGATTTCTGAAGAACTGTTTAGGTTCAAGAAACCGCGGGGTCCATGGCCTGGTCAAGGCATGTTGCATCCCTTGCAGTACACAGGATTTCAGAAGATACTGTTTAGGTTCCAGAAACTGTAGGGTCTGTGCTCCGGTGAAGGCACACTGAACCCTTGCTGTAGTGAGGATTTCTGAAAAAATGGTTAGGTTCCAGAAATCGAGGGATCTGTGGCCTGTTCAAGGCATGCTGGATCCTGTGCGGTACAGAGGATTTCTGAAAAACTCTTAAAGTTCCAGAAACAGTGGGGTCCAAGGCCTGGTCAAGGCATGCTGGATCCCTTGCAGAACTGAGTATTTCTGAAAAACTGTTACGGTTCCATTAGCTGTGGGTTCTGTGCCCTGGTGAAGGCACACTGGATCCCTTGCAGTACAGAGGATTTCTGATGAACAGTTTAGGTTCAGAAACCACGGTGTGCATGGTATGGTGCAGACACGCTGGATTTCTTGCAGTACAGAGAATTTCTGATGAACTGCTTAGGTTCCAGAAACCACGGGGTCCATGGCTTCGTCAAGGTGTTCTGGATCCCTTGCATTACAGAGGATTTATGAAGAACTGTTTAGGCTTAGAAACCATGGGGACTGTGCCATGGTGAAGACACTCTGGATCCTTTTCAGTACAGAGGATTTCTGAAGAACTGTTTAGGTTCCAGAAAATGAGGCATCCATGGCCTGGTCAAGGCATGCTGGATCAATTGTAGGACAGTGGATTTCTGAAGAACTGTTTAGCTTCCAAAAAAGATGGGGTCTGCACCCAGGTGAAGGAACAGTGCATCCCTTGCAGTACAGAGGATTTCTGAAAAACTGTATGGGTTCCAGAAATCGAGGGGTCTGTGACCTGCTGAAGGCATGCTGGATCCCTTGCAGTACAGAGGATTTCTGAAAAGCTGTTTAGGTTTCAGAAATTGAGGGGTCCATGGCCTGGTCAAGGCAAGCTGGATCTTGTGTAGTACAGAGGGTTTCTGAAAAGCTATTTAGGTTCCAGAAATCTCGGGGTCTGTGTCCTGGTCAAGGCACACTGGATCCTTTGCAGTAAAGATGATTTCTGAAAAGCTGTTTAGGTTCCAGAAATTGCAGGGTCCGTGGCCTCATCAAGGAATGCTTCAATCCTTGCAGTACAGAGGATTTCTGAAAAGATGTTTAGGTTTCAGAAATCATGGGATCCGTGGCCTGGTGAAGGCACGCTGGATCCCTTGCAGCAGATAGGATTTCTGAAAAACTGTTTTGGTTACAGAAATCGCGAGATCTGTAGCCTGGTCAAGGCATGCTGGATTACTAGTAGTAAAGCTGATGTCTGAAGAACTGTATAGGTTCCAGAAATCACATGGTCCGAGGTCTAGTCAAGGCACACTTGATCCCTTGCAGTAAGGATGATTTCTGAAGAACTGTTTAGGTTCTATAATCCGCGGTGTGCATAGTCTGGTGAAGCCACACTGGATGCCTTGCAGTAGAGAGGATTTCTGATGAACTCTTTAGGTTCCAGAAACCGCGGTGTCCATGGCCTGCTGAAGGCATGCTGGATGCCTTGCAGTACAGAGGATTTCTGATGAACTGTTTAGGTTCCAGAAACCATGGGGTGCAAGGCCTGGTCAAGGCGTTCTGGATCCCTTGCAGTACAGAGGATTTCTGAAGAACTGTTTAGGTTTCAGAAACCATGGGGTCTGTGCTCTGGTGAAGGCATGCTGGGTCCCTTGCAGTACGGAGGATTTCTGAAAAACTGTTTAGGATCCAGAAATTGAGGGGTCCGTTGCCTGGTCTAGGCACGGTGGATCCCTTGCTGTGCAGAGGATTTCTCAAAAGCTGTTCAGGTTTCAGAAATCAGGGAATCCGTGGCCTGGTCAAGGCACGCTGGATACCTTGCACTACAGAGGATTTCTGAAGAACTGTATATGTTCCAGAAATTGCGGGGTCCAAGGCCTGGTTAAGGCACACTTGATCCCTTGCAGTACAGAGGATTTCTGAAGAACTGTTTAGGTTCCAGAAACCATGGGGTCTGTGCCCTGGTGAAAACACTCTAAATCCCTTGCAGAACAGATGATTTCTGAAGGACTGTTTAGGTTACATATACTGAGGTGTCCATGGCCTGGTCAACGCGTACTGGATCCCTTGGAGAACAGTGGATTTCTGAAGAACTGTTTATGTTCCAGAAATTGCAGGGTCTGAGGCCTGGTCAAGGCACGCTTGATCCCTTGCAGTACAGAGGATTTCTGAGGAGCTGTTTAGGTTCCATAAACTGAGGCATTCATGGCTTGGTCAAGGCATGCTGGATCCCTTGCAGGACAGAGGATTTCTGAAGAGCTGCTTAGGTTCAAGAAACCGTGGGGTCCATAGCCTGGTCAAGGCACACTGGATCCCTTGCAGTACACAGGATTTCTGAAAAACTGTTTAGGTTCCTGAAATTGAGTGGTCTGTGACCTATTCAAGGCATGCTGGATCCCGTGAGGTACAGAGGATTTCTGAAAAACTCTTCAGGTTCCAGAAACAGTGGGATCCATGGCCTGGTCAAGGCATGCTGATTCCCTTGCAGAACAGAGTATTTCTGAAGAACTGTTATGGTTCCATAAATTGCAGGGTCTGTGCCCTGGTGAAGGCACAATGGATCCCTTGCAGTACAGAGGATTTCTGATGAACTGTTTCGGTTCCAGAAACCACGGTGTCCATGGCCTGGTGAAGGCAAGCTGGATGCCTTGCAGTATAGAGGATTTCTTATGTACTGTTTAGGTTCCCGAAACCGTGTGGTCTGTGCTCTGGTGAGGGCACACTGCATCCATTGCAATAGAGTAGATTTCGGAAAAACTGTTTAGGTTCCAGAAATCGAGGGGTCAGTGTCCTGCTCAATGCATGCTGGATCCCGTGTGGTACAGAGGATTTCTGAAGAACTGTTTAGGTTCCGGAAACCATGGGGTCCATGGCCTGGTCAAGGTGTTCTGGCTCCCTTGTAGTACAGTGGATTTCTGAAGAACTGTTTAGGTTCCAGAAACCATTGGGTTTGTGCTCTGGTGAAGGCACGCTGGATCCCTTGCAGTACGGAGGATTTCTGAAAAACTGTTTAGGATCCAGACATTGAGGGGTCCATTGCCTGGTCTAGGCATGGTGGATCCCTTGCTGTACAGACGATTTCTCAAAAGCTATTTAGGTTTCAGAAATCGGGGAGTCTGTGGCCTGGTCAAGACACACTGGATCCCTTGCAGTACAGAGGATTTCTGAGGAACTGTTTAGGTTCCATAAACTGAGGCATTCATGGCTTGGTCAAGGCATGCTGGATCCCTTGCAGGACAGAGGATTTCTGAAGAGCTGCTTAGGTTCAAGAAACCGTGGGGTCCATAGCCTGGTCAAGGCACACTGGATCCCTTGCAGTACACAGGATTTCTGAAAAACTGTTTAGGTTCCTGAAATTGAGTGGTCTGTGGCCTATTCAAGGCATGCTGGATCCCGTGAGGTACAGAGGATTTCTGAAAAACTCCTTAGGTTCCAGAAACAGTGGGATCCATGGCCTGGTCAAGGCATGCTGAATCCCTTGCAGAACAGAGTATTTCTGAAGAACTGTTAAGGTTCCATAAATTGCAGGTTCTGTGCCCTGGTGAAGACACACTGTATCCCTTGCAGTAGAGAGGATTTCTGATGAACTCTTTAGGTTCCAGAAACCGCGGTGTCCATGGCCTGGTGAAGGCATGCTGGATCCCTTGCAGTACAGAGGATTTCTGATGAACTGTTTAGGTTCCAGAAACCATGGGGTCCAAGGCCTGGTCAAGGCATTCTGGATCCCTTGCAGTACAGAGGATTTCTGAAGAACTGTTTAGGTATCAGAAACCGTGGAGTCTGTGCTTTGGTGAAGACATGCTGCATCCCTTGCAGTAGAGTAGATTTCTGAAAAACTGTTTCGGTCCAGAAAGCAAGGGGCCTGTGGCCTGCACAAGGCATGCTGGATCCCTTGAAGGAGAGAGGATTTCTGAAGAACTGTTTAGGTTCTGGAAACCATGGGGTCCATGGCCTGGTCAAGGTGTTCTGGATCCTTTGTAGTACAGTGGATTTCTGAAGAACTGTTTAGGTTCCAGAAATCACAGGGTCCAAGGCCTGGTCAAGGAACACTTGATCTCTTGCAGTACAGAGGATTTCTGAAGAACTGTATAGGTTCCAGAAACCGCGGGGCTGTGCCAGGTGAAGACACTTGTTATTCCTTGCAGTACAGAGGATTTCTGAAGAACTGTTTAGGTTCCAGAAACTAAGGTGTCCATGGCCTGGTCAAGGCAAATTGGATCCCTTGCAGTACAGATGATTCCTGAAGAACTGTTTAGGTTCAAGAAACCACGGGGTCCATGGCCTGGTCAAGGCATGCTGGATCCCTTGCAGTACACAGGATTTCGAAAGATACTGTTTAGGTTCCAAAAACTGTGGGGTCTGTGCTCTGGTGAAGGCATGCTGGATCCCTTGCAGTAGAGAGGTGTCTGGAAAACTGATTAGGTTCAAGAAATTGAGTGGTCTGTGGCCTGTTCATGGCATGCTGGATCCCGTGTGGTACAGAGGATTTCTGAAAAACTCTTTAGGTTCCTGAAACAGTGGGGTCCATGGCCTGGTCAAGGCATGCTGGATCCCTTGCTGAACAGAGTATTTCTGAAGAACTGTTCAGGTTCCATAAACTGCAGGTTCTGTGCCCTGGTGAAGGCACACTGGATCCCTTGCAGTACAGAGGATTTCTGATGAACTGTTTAGGTTCCAGAAACCATGGGGTCCATGGCCTGGTCATGGCATTCTGGATCCCTTGAAGTACAGAGGATTTCTGAAGAACTGTTTTGGTTTCAGAAACCGTAGGGTCTGTGCTCTGGTGAAAGCATACTGCATCCTTTGCAGTAGAGTAGAATTCTGAAAAACTGTTTAGGTTCCAGAAATCGAGGGGTCTGTGGCCTGCTCAAGGCATACTGGATCCCGTGCAGTAGAGAGGATTTCTGAAAAACTCTTTAGGTTCCAGAAACAGCAGGATCCATGGCCTGGTCAAGGCACGCTGGAGCCCTTGCAGTACATAGGATTTCTGAAGAACTGTTTATGTTCCAGAAATCGCGATTTCCGTGGCCTGGTGAAGGCACACTGTATCCCTTGCAGTACGGAGGATTTCTGAAGAACTGTTTAGGTTACAGAAATCATGAGATCTGTGGCCTGGTCAAGGCACGCTGGATCCCTAGCTGTAAAGCTGATGTCTGAAGAACTGTTTAGGTTCCAGAAATTGTAGGTTCTGAGGTCTAGTCAAGGCACACTTGATCCCTTGCAGTAAGGACAATTTCTGAAGAACTGTTTAGGTTCCAGAAACCGCAGTGTGCATGGTCTGGTGGAGGCACGCTGGATGCCTTGCAGTACAGAGGATTTCTGATGAACTGCTTAGGTTCCAGAAACCACGGGGTCCATGGCTTGGTCAAGGTGTTCTGGATCCCTTGAAGTACAGAGGATTTCTGAAAAACTGTTTATGTTCCAGAAATCGCGGGGTCAAAGGCCTGATCAAGGCACACTTGATCCCATGCAGTGCAAAGGATTTCTGAAGAACTGTTTAGGTTCCAGAAACTGAGGCATCCATCGCCTGGTCAAGGCAGGCTGGATCCCTTGCAGGACAGAGGATTTCTGAAGAACTGTTTATGTTCCAGAAACCGCAGGGTCCATTGTCTGGTCAAGGTGTTCTGGATCCCTTGTAGTACAGTGGATTTCTGAAGAACTGTTTAGGTTCCAGAAAAAATTAGGTCTGTTGTCTGATGAAGGCACACTGGATCCCTTGCAGTAGAGAGGATTTCTGAAAAACTGTTAAGATTCCAGAAATTGAGGGGTCCTTTGCCTGGTCTAGGCATGGTGGATCCCTTGCTGTACAGAGGATTTCTCAAAAGCTGTTTAGGTTTCCGAAATCGGGGAGTCAATGTCTGGTCAAGGCACACTGGATCCCTCGCAGTACAGAGGATTTCTGAAGAACTGTTTATTTTTGAAACAGTGGGGTCTGTGGCCTGGGTGAAGACACTTGGATTCCTTGCAGTACAGAGGATTTCTGTAGAACTGTTTAGGTTCCAGTAACTGAGGTGTCCATGGCCTGGTCAAGGCATGATGGATCCCTTTCAGGACAGAAGAGTTCTGAAGAACTGTTTAGGTTCAAGTAATGACGGGGTCCATCACCTGGTCAAGGCACACTGGATCCCTGGCAGTACACATTATTTCTGAAGATCTGTTTAGGTTCCAGAAACTGTGGGGTCTGTGCCCTGTGAAGGCACCCTGGATCCCTTGCTGTAGAGAGGATTCTGAAAAGCTGTTTGGGTTCCAGAAATCGAGGGATCTGTGGCCTGGTCAAGGCATGCTGGATCCCTTGCAGAACATAGTATTTCTGAATAACTGTTAAGGTTCCATAAACTGTGGGTTCTGTTCACTGGTGAAGGCACACTGGATGCCTAGCAGTACAAAGGATTTCTGACAAACTGTTTAGGTTACAGAAACCACGGGGTCCATGGCCTGGTCAAGGCATTCTGGATCCCTTGTAGTACAAAGGATTTCTGAACAACTGTTTAGGTTCTACAAACTGTGGGGTCTGTGCTCAGGTAAAGGCACACTGGATGCCTTGCAGTAGAGAGGATTTCTGAAAAACTGTTTAGGTTCCAGAAATTGAGGGGTCTGTGGCCTGCTCAAGGCAAGCTGGATCCCATGCGGTACAGTGGATTTCTGAAAAACTCTTTAGGTTCCAGAAACAGCAGGGTCCATGGCCTGGTGAAGGCACACTGTATGCCTGGCAGTACAGAGGATTTCTGACTAACTGTTTAGGTTTTGGAAACCACGGCGTTCATGGCCTGGTCAAGGTGTTCTGGATGCCTTGTAGTACAGAGGATTTCTGAAGATCTGTTTAGGTTCAACAAACTGCGGCATCTGTGATCTGGTGAAAGCACGCTGGATCCCTTGCAGTAGAGTAGATTTCTGAGAAACTGTTTAGGTTCCTAAATCAGGGGTCTGTAGCTGCTCAAGGCATGCTGGATCCCGTCAAGGTACAGAGGATTTCTGAAAAACTCTTTAGGTTCCAGAAACAGAGGAATCCACTGCCTGGTCAAGGCACGCTGGATCCATTGCAGTACAGAGCATTTCTGAAGAACTGTTTATGTTCCAGAAACCGAGGTGTCCATGGCCTGGTGAAGGCACACTGGATCCTTTGCAGTGCAGAGGATTTCTGAAGAACTGCATAGGTTACAGAAACCACTGTGTCCATGGTCTGGTGAAGTCAAGCTAGATGCTTTGCAGTACAGAGGATTTCTGACTAACCGTTTAGGTTCCGGAAACCACAGGGTTCTTGGCCTGGTCAAGGCATTCTGGATGCCTTGTAGTACAGAGGATTTCTGAAAAACTGTTTATGTTCCAGAAATCGCGGGGTCAAAGGCCTGATCAAGGCACACTTGATCCCATGCAGTGCAAAGGATTTCTGAAGAACTGTTTAGGTTCCAGAAACTGAGGCATCCATCACCTGGTCAAGGCAGGCTGGATCCCTTGCAGGACAGAGGATTTCTGAAGAACTGTTTACGTTCCAGAAATCGCAGGGTCCATTGTCTGGTCAAGGTGTTCTGGATCCCTTGTAGTACAGTGGATTTCTGAAGAACTGTTTAGGTTCCAGAAAAAATTAGGTCTGTTGTCTGATGAAGGCACACTGGATCCCTTGCAGTAGAGAGGATTTCTGAAAAACTGTTAAGATTCCAGAAATTGAGGGGTCCTTTGCCTGGTCTAGGCATGGTGGATCCCTTGCTGTACAGAGGATTTCTCAAAAGCTGTTTAGGTTTCCGAAATCGGGGAGTCAATGTCTGGTCAAGGCACACTGGATCCCTCGCAGTACAGAGGATTTCTGAAGAACTGTTTATTTTTCAGAAACAGTGGGGTCTGTGGCCTGGTGAAGACACTTTGGATTCCTTGCAGTACAGAGGATTTCTGTAGAACTGTTTAGGTTCCAGTAACTGAGGTGTCCATGGCCTGGTCAAGGCATGATGGATCCCTTTCAGGACAGAAGAGTTCTGAAGAACTGTTTAGGTTCAAGTAACGACGGGGTCCATCACCTGGTCAAGGCACACTGGATCCCTGGCAGTACACATTATTTCTGAAGATCTGTTTAGGTTCCAGAAACTGTGGGGTCTGTGCCCTGTGAAGGCACCCTGGATCCCTTGCTGTAGAGAGGATTCTGAAAAGCTGTTTAGGTTCCAGAAATCGAGGGATCTGTGGCCTGGTCAAGGCATGCTGGATCCCTTGCAGAACACAGTATTTCTGAATAACTGTTAAGGTTCCATAAACTGTGGGTTCTGTTCACTGGTGAAGGCACACTGGATGCCTAGCAGTACAAAGGATTTCTGACAAACTGTTTAGGTTACAGAAACCACGGGGTCCATGGCCTGGTCAAGGCATTCTGGATCCCTTGTAGTACAAAGGATTTCTGAACAACTGTTTAGGTTCTACAAAACTGTGGGGTCTAGCCAGGTAAAGGCACACTGGATGCCTTGCAGTAGAGAGGATTTCTGAAAAACTGTTTAGGTTCCAGAAATTGAGGGGTCTGTGGCCTGCTCAAGGCAAGCTGGATCCCATGCGGTACAGTGGATTTCTGAAAAACTCTTTAGGTTCCAGAAACAGCAGGGTCCATGGCCTGGTGAAGGCACACTGTATGCCTGGCAGTACAGAGGATTTCTGACTAACTGTTTAGGTTTTGGAAACCACGGCGTTCATGGCCTGGTCAAGGTGTTCTGGATGCCTTGTAGTACAGAGGATTTCTGAAGATCTGTTTAGGTTCAACAAACTGCGGCATCTGTGATCTGGTGAAGGCACGCTGGATCCCTTGCAGTAGAGTAGATTTCTGAGAAACTGTTTAGGTTCCATAAATCAAGGGGTCTGTGGCCTGCTCAAGGCATGCTGGATCCCGTGCGGTACAGAGGATTTCTGAAAAACTCTTTAGGTTCCAGAAACAGAGGAATCCACTGCCTGGTCAAGGCACGCTGGATCCATTGCAGTACAGAGGATTTCTGAAGAACTGTTTATGTTCCAGAAACCGAGGTGTCCATGGCCTGGTGAAGGCACACTGGATCCCTTGCAGTGCAGAGGATTTCTGAAGAACTGTTAAGATTCCAGAAATTGAGGGGTCCTTTGCCTGGTCTAGGCATGGTGGATCCCTTGCTGTACAGAGGATTTCTCAAAAGCTGTTTAGGTTTCTGAAATCGGGGAGTCCATGTCTGGTCAAGGCATACTGGATCCCTTGCAGTACAGAGGATTTCTGAAGAACTGTTTAGGTTCCAGTAACTGAGGTGTCCATGGCCTGGTCAAGGCATGATGGATCCCTTTCAGGACAGAGGATTTCTGAAGAACTGTTTACATTCCAGAAATCGCAGGGTCCATTGTCTGGTCAAGGTATTCTAGATCCCTGGCAGTACACATTATTTCTGAAGATCTGTTTAGGTTCCAGAAACTGTGGGGTCTGTGCCCTGGTGAAGGCACCCTGGATCCCTTGCTGTAGAGAGGATTTCTGAAAAACTGTTTAGGTTCCAGAAATCGAGGGATCTGTGGCCTGGTCAAGGCATGCTGGATCCCTTGCAGAACACAGTATTTCTGAAGAACTGTTAAGGTTCCATAAACTGTGGGTTCTGTTCCCTGGTGAAGGCACACTGGATGCCTAGCAGAACAAAGGATTTCTGACAAACTGTTTAGGTTACAGAAACCACGGGGTCCATGGCCTGGTCAAGGCGTTCTGGATCCCTTTTAGTACAAAGGATTTCTGAACAACTGTTTAGGTTCTACAAACTGTGGGGTCTGTGCTCAGGTAAAGGCACACTGGATGCCTTGCAGTAGAGAGGATTTCTGAAAAACTGTTTAGGTTCCAGAAATCGAGGGGTCTGTGGCCTGCTCAAGGCAAGCTGGATCCCATGCGGTACAGAGGATTTCTGAAAAACTCTTTAGGTTCCAGAAACAGCAGGGTCCATGGCCTGGTCAAGGCATGCTGGATCCCTTGCAGAACAGAGGATTTCTGATGAACTGTTTAGGTTCCAGAAACCACAGTGTCCATAGCCTGGTGAAGGCACGCTGTATGCCTGGCAGTACAGAGGATTTCTGAAGAACTGCTTAGGTAACAGAAACCACTGTGTCCATGGCCTGGTGAAGTCAAGCTGGATGCTTTGTAGTACAGAGGATTTCTGATGAACTGCTTAGGTTCCAGAAACCATGGGGTCCATGACCTGGTCAAGGTGTTCTGGATCCCTTGTAGTACAGTGGATTTCTGAAGAACAGTTTAGGTTCCAGAAACCGTCGGGTCTCTGCTCTGGTGAAGGCATGCTGGATCCCCTGCAGTAGAGAGGATTTCTGAAAAACTGTTAAGGTTCCAGAAATTGAGGGGTGCCTTGCCTGGTCAAGGCACAGTGGATCCCTTGCAGTACCGAGGATTTCTGAAGAACTGTTTATGTTCCAGAAATTGCAGGATCTGAGACCTGGTCAAGGCACACTTGATCCCTTGCAGAACAGAGGATTTCTGAAGAACTGTTTAGGTTCCAGAAACCACAGGGACTGTGCCCAGGTGAAGATACTCTGGATCCCTTGCAGTACAGAGGGTTTCTTATGAACTGCTTAGATTCCAGAAACCACGGGGTCCATGGCTTGGTCAAGGTGTTTTGTATCCCCCGCAATAGAGGATTTCTGCAGCAACTGTTTAGGTTCCAGAAACCACGGGGTCTGAGCCCAGGTGAAGACACTCTTTATCCCTAGCAGTACTGAGGATTTCTGAAGAACTGTTTAGGTTCCTGAAACTGATGCGTCCATGGCCTGGTCAAGGCACACTGGGTCCCTTGCAGTACAGAGGATTTCTGAAGAACTGTTTACATTGAACAAATCACGGGGTCCATGGCCTGGTGAAGGCACGCTGGATCCCTTGCAGTACACAGGATTTCTGAAGAACTGTTTAGGTTCCAGAAACCGAACAGTCTGTGCTCTGGTGAAGGCACGCTGGATCCCTTGCAGTAGAGAGGATTTCTGAAAAACTGTTTAGGTTCCAGAAATCAAGGGGTCTGTGGCCTTGTCAAGGTATGCTGGATCCCTTGCAGAACAGAGGATTTCTGAAGAACTCTTTAGGTTCCATAAACTGTGGGGTCTGTGCCCTGGTGAAGGCACACTGGATCACTTGCAGTACAGAGGATCTCTGATTAACTGTTTAGGTTCCAGAAACCGCAGAGTCCATGGCCTGGTGAAGGCACGCTGGATGCCTTGCAGTACAGAGGATTTCTGATGTACTGTTTAGGTTCCAGAAACAATGGGATCCATGTCCTGGTCAAGTCATTCTGGATCCCTTGTAGTACAGAGGATTTCTGAAAAGCTGTTTATGTTACAGAAATCGCGAGATCTGTGGCCTGATCAAGGCACACTGGATGCCTAGCAATAAAGCTGATGTCTGAAGAACTGCTTAGGTTCCAGAAATCACGGGGTCCTAGGTCTGGTAAAGGCATACTTGATCCTTTATAGTAAAGACCATTTCTGTAGAACTGTTTAGGTTCCAGAAACCGCGGTGTCAATGGTCTGGTTAAGTCATGCTGGATGCCTTGCGGTACAGAGGATTTCTGATGAACTGCTTAGGTTTCAGAAACCACAGGGTCCATGGCCTGGTGAAGGTGTTCTGAATCACTTATAGAACAGTGTATTTCTGAAGAACTGTTTATGTTCCAGAAACTGTGGGGTCTGTGCAGCAGTGAAGGCATGCTGGATCCCTTGCAGTAGAGAGGATTTCTGAAAAACTGTTTAGGTTCCAGAAATTGAGGGGTGCATTGCCTGGTCAAGGCACGGTGGATCCCTTGCAGTACAGAGGATTTCTCAAAAGCTGTTTAGGTTTTCAGAAATCGGGGAGTCCTTGGCTTTGTCAAGGCATGTTGGATCCCTTGCAGTTCAGAGGATTTCTGAAGAACTGTTAAGGTTCCAGAAATTGCAGGGTCCAAGGCCTTGTCAAAGCACACTTGATCCCTTACAGTACAGAGGGTTTCTGAAGGACTGTTAAGGTTCCAGAAACTGAGGCATCCATGGCCTGGTCAAGGCGTTCTGGATCCAATGTAGTACAGACGATTTCTGAAGAACTGTTTAGGTTCCACTAACCGTGGGGTCTGTGCTCTGGTCAAGGCACGCTGGATCCTCTGCAGTAGAGTAGACTTCTGAAAAACTGTTTAGATTCCAGAAATCGAGGGGTCTGCAGCCTGCTCAAGGCATGCTGGATCCCGTGCTGAGCAGAGAATTTCTGAAAAACTTTTCAGGTTCCAGAAACAGCGGGATCCATGGCCTGGTTAAGGCACACTGGATCCCTTGCAGTACAATGGATTTCTGAAGAATTGTTTATGTTACAGAAACCGCGGTGTCCATGGCCTAGTGAAGACACACTGGATCACTTGCTGTACGGAGGAATTCTGAAGAACTGTTTAGGTTACAGAAACCGCAAAATCTTTGACTTGGTCTAGGCACGCTGGATCCCTAGCAGTAAAGCTGATGTCTGAAGAACTGTTTATGTTCCAGAAATCGCGGGGTCCGACATCGTTTTTTACAAGGCACACTTGATCACTTGCTGTAAAGACCATTTCTTTAGAACTGTTTAGGTTCCAGAAACCATGGTGTGCATGGTCTGGTGAAAACACGGTGGATGCCTTGGAGTGCTGAGCATTTCTGATTAACTGCTGAGGTTCCAGAAATCACGGGGTCCATGGCTTGGTCAAGGCACACTTGATCCCTTGCAGTACAGAGGATTTCTGAAGAACTGTTTAGGTTCCAGAAACCATGGGGTCTGTTCCCTGGTGAAGACATTCTGGATCCCTTGCAGTACCAAGGATTTCTGAAGAACTGTTTAGGTTCCAGAAATTGAGGCATCCATGGCCTGGTCAAGGCACGCTGGATCCCTTGCAGTACACAGGATTTCTTAAGAACTGTTAAGGTTCCAGAAACCATGGGGTCTGTGCTCAAGTGAAGGCATGTTGGATCCCTTGCAGTAGAGAGGATTTCTGAAAAACAGATTAAGTTCCAGAAATCAAGGGGTCTGTGGCCTGCTCAAGGCATGCTGGATCCCTTGCAGTACAGAAGATTTCTGAAAAACTCTTTAGGCTCCAGAAACAGCTGGGTCCATGGCCTGGTCAAGGCTTGCTGGATCCTTTGCAGAAAGGAGGATTTCTGAAGAACTGTTAAGGTTCCATAAACTGCGGGGTCTGTGCCCTGGTGAAGGCATACCAGATTCATTGCAGTACAGATGATTTCTGATGAACTATTTAGGATCCAGAAACCACGGTGTCCATGGCCGGTGAAGGCAAGCTGGATGCCTTGCAGTACTGAGGATTTCTGATGTACTGTTTAGGTTCCAGAAACCATGGGGTCTGTCCTCTGGTGAAGGCATGCTACATCCATTGCAGTAGAGTAGATTTCTGAAAAACTGTTTAGGTTCTAGAAATCAAGGGGTCTGTGGCCTGCTCAAGGCATGCTGGATCCCGTGCAGTTCAGAGGATTTCTGAAAAACTCTTTAGGTTCCAGAAACAGCGGGATCCATGGCCTGGTCAAGGCACACTGGATCCCTTGCAGTACAGAGGATTTCTGAAGAACTGTTTATGTTCCAGAAATCATGGTGTCCGTTGCCTGGTGAAGGCACATTGGATTCCTTGCAGTACGGAGGATTTCTGATGAACTGTTTAGATTACAGAAATCATGAGATCTCTGGCCTGGTCAAGGCACACTGGATCCCTAGCAGTAAAGCTGATGTCTGAAAAACTGTTTAGGTGACAGAAATCACGGGGTCTGAGGTCTAGTCAAGGCACGCTTGATTCCTTGCAGTGAAGACAATTTCTGAAGAACTGGTGAGGTTCCAGAAACCGCGGTGTGCATGGTCTGGTGAAAGCATGCTGGATGCCTTGCAGTACAGAGCTTTTCTGATGAACTGCTTAGGTTCTAGAAACCACGATGTCCATGGCTTGTTCAAGGTGTTCTGGATCCCTTGCAATACAGAGGATTTCTGAAGAACTGTTTATGTTCCAGAAATCACAGGGTCTGAGGCCAGGTCAAGGCACACTAGATCCCATGCAGTACAGAGGATTTCTTTAGAACTGTTAAGGTTCCTGAAACCACAGGGTCGGTGCCCTTATAGAGACTCTGGATCCCTTGCAGTACAGAGGATTGCTGAAGAACTGTTTAGGTTCTGGAAACTGAGGCATCCATGGTCTGGTCTAGGCACACTGGATCCCTTGCAGGACAGAGGATTTCTGAAGAACTGTTTAGGTTCCAGAAACCACTGGGTCCATTGCCTGTTCAAGGAGTTCTGCATCCCTTGTAGTAAAGTGGATTTCTGAAGAACAGTTTAGGTTCCAGAAACCATGGGGTCTGTGCTCTGATGAAGGCATGCTGGACCCCTTGCAGTAGAAAGGATTTCTGAAAAGCTGTTTTGGTTCCAGAAATTGAGGTGTCCATTGCCTGGTCTAGGCACAGTGGATCCCTTGCTGTATAGATGATTTCTCAAAAGCTGTTTAGGTTTCAGAAACCAGGGAGTCCATGGCCTGGTCAAGGCACACTTGATCCCTAGCAGTTCAGAGGATTTCTGAAAAACTGTTTATGTTCCAGAAACTGAGGGGTCTGTGCCCTGGTGAAGACACTCTGGATCCCTTGCAGTTCAGAGGATTTCTGAAGAACTGTTTAGGATCCAGAAACTGAGGCTTCTGTGGCCTGGAGAAGGCACACTGGATCCCTTGCAGTACAGAGGATTTCTGAAGAACTGTTTAGGTTAAAGAAATTGCGAGATCTGTGGCCTGGTCAAAGCACGCTGGATCCCTAGCAGTAAAGCTGATGTCTGAAGAACTGTTTAGGTTCCAGAAATCTCGGGGTCCTAGGTCTGGTCAAGGCACCCTTGGTCCCTTGCAGTAAAGACCATTTCTGAAGAACTATTTAGGTTCCAGAAACCGTGGTATCCATGGTCTGGTGAAGTCATGCTGGATGCTTTGTAGTACTGAGCATTTCAGATGAGCTGCTTAGGTTCCAGAAACCACAGGGTCCATGGCCTGGTCCAGGTGTTCCAGATCCCATGTAGTACAGTGGATTTCTGAAGAACTGTTTAGGTTCCAGAAACTGTTGGGTCTGTGCTCTGGTGAAGGCACACTGGATCCCTTGCAGTAGAGAGGATTTCTAAAAAACTGTTTAGGTTCCAGAAATTGAGGGGTGCGTTGCCTAGTCAAAGCACGGTGGATCCCTTGCAGTACAGAGGATTTCTGATGAACTGTTTATGTTCCAGAAATCCCAGGGTCTGAGACCTGGTCGAGGCACACTTGATCCCTTGCAGTACAGAGGATTTCTGAAGAATTGCTTAGGTTCCAGAAACCACGGGGTCCATGCCCCGGTGAAAACACTCTGGATCCCTTGAAGTACAAATGATTTCTAAGGGACTGTTTAGGTTCCAGAAACTGAGGCGTCCATGGCCTGGTCAAGGCATTCTGGATCACTTGTAGTACAGAGGATATTTGAAGAACTGTATAGGTTCCACAAACCATGGGTTCTAAGCTCTGGTGAAGGCACACTGGATCCCTTACAGAAGAGTAGATTTCTGAAAAACTGTTTAGGTTCCAGAAATTGAGGAGTCTGTGGCCTGCTCAACGCATACTGGATCCTGTGCGGTACAGAGGATTTCTGAAAAACTCTTTAGCTTCCAGAAACAGTGGGATCCATGGCCTGGTCAAGGCACGCTGGATCCCTTGCAGTACAGAGGATTTCTGAAGAACTGTTTATGTTTCAGAAAAGTCGGTGTCTGTGGCCTGGTGTAGGCACACTGATTCCCTTGCATTACAAAGGATTTCTTAAGAATTGTTTAGGTTACAGAAACTGCAAGATCTTTGTCCTGGTTAAGGCACGCTGGATCCATAACAGTAAAGGTGATGTCTGAAGAACTGTTTAGGATCCATAAATCATGGGGTCCGTGGTGTAGACAAGGTGCACTTGATCCCTTGCACTAAAGACCATTTCTGAAGAAATGTTCAAGATCCAGAAAACGCGGTGTGCATGGTCTGGTGAAGGCATGCTGGATGCCTTGCAATACAGAGGGTTTCTGATGAACAGCTTAGGTTCCAGAAACCACGCGGTCCATGGCTTGATCAAGGTGTTTTGGATCCCTTGTAGTACAGAGGATTTCTGAAGAACTGTTTATGTTCCAGGAATCGCGAGGTCCGAACCCTAGTCAAGGCACACTTGATCCCTTGCAGTTAAGAGGATTTCTGAAGAACTGTTTAGGTTCCAGAAACCACGGGGTCTGTGCCCTGGTGAAAACACTCTAAATCCTTTGCAGAACAGATGATTTCTGATGGTTTAGGTCACATAAACTGAGGCGTCCATGTCCTGGTCAACGCGTACTGGATCCCTTGGAGAACAGTGGATTTCTGAAGAACTGTTTAGGTTCCACAAACTATGGGGTCTGTGCTCTGGTGAAGACATGCTGGATCCCTTGCAGTAGAGTAGATTTCTGAAAAATTGTTTAGGTTCCAGAAATCGAGGGCTCTGTGGCCTGCTCAATGCATACTAAATCCCGTGCAGTACAGAGGATTTTAGAAAAACTCTTCAGGTTCCAGAAACAGCGGGGTCCATGATGTGGAAAAGGCATGCCAGATCCCTTGCAGAACAAAGGATTTCTGAAGAACTGTTAAGGTTCCATAAATTGCAGGGTCTGTGCCCTGGTGAAGGCACAATGGATCCCTTGCAATACAGAGGATTTTGGACGAACTGTTTAGGTTCCAGAAACCGCAGTGTCCATGGCTTGGCGAAGGCAAGCTGGATGCCTTGCAGTACAGAGTATTTCTAATGTACTGTTTAGGTTCCTGAAACCGTGGGGTCTGTGCTCTAGTGAGGGCACACTGCATCCATTGCAGTAGAGTAGATTTCTGAAAAACTGTTTAGGTTCCAGAAATTGAGGGGTCTGTGTTCTGCTCAAGGCATGCTGAATCCCTTACGGTACAGAGGATTTCTGAAGAACTGTTTAGGTTCCAGAAATCGCGGTGTCCGTGGACTGGTGAAGGCTCACTGGATCCCTTGCAGTATGGAGGATTTCTGAAGAACTGTTTAGGTTACAGAAATCATGAGATCTGTGGCCTGGTCAGGGCATGCTGGATCCCTAGTAGTAAAGCTGATGTCTGAAGAACTTTTTAGGTTGCAGAAATCGCGGGGTCCAAGGTCTAGTCAAGGCATACTTGATCCCTTGCAGTAAAGACGATTTCTGAAGAACTGTTTAGGATCCAGAAACCGTGGTGCGCATGGTCTGGTGAAGGCACTCTGGATGCCTTGCAGTACAGTGGTTTTCTGATGAAGTACTTAGGTTCCAGAAACCACGGGGTCCATGGCTTGTTCAAGGTGTTCTGGATCCATTGCAGTACAGACGATTTCTGAAGAACTGTTTAGGTTCCAGAAACTGAGGGGTCCATTGCCTGGTCTAGGCACGGTGAATCCCATGCTGTACAGAGGACTTCTGAAGAACTGTGTATGTTGCAGAAATCGTGGGGTCCGAGGCCTGGTCAAGGCACATTTGGTCTCTTGCAGTACAGAGGATTTCTGAAGAACTGTTTAGGTTCCAGAAACTGTAGGCTTCCATGGCCTGGTCAAGGCATGCTGGATCACTTGCAGGACAGAGGATTTCTGAAGAACTGTTTAGGTTCCAGAAACTGAAGGCTTCCATGGCCTGGTCAAGGCATGCTGGATCCCTTGCAGTAGAGAGGATTTCTGAAAAACTGTTTAGGTTCCAGAAATTGAGGGGTCTGTGGCGTGCTCAAGGCATGCTGGATCCCATACAGTATGAAGGATTTCTGAAAAAAACTCTTTAGGTTCCAGAAACATTGGGGTCCATGGCCTGGTGAAGGCATGCTGGATTCCTTGCAGTACAGATAATTTCTGATGAATGTTTATGTTCCAGAAACCACGGGGTCCTTGGCCTGGTCAAGGAATTCTGGATCCCTTGCAATACAGAGGAATTGTGAAGAACTGTTTAGGTTCCAGAAACCATGGGGTCAGTGCTCTGGTGAAGGAACGCTGCATGCCTTGCAGTAGAGTAGATTTCTGAAAAACTGTTTAGGTTCCAGAAATTGAGGGGTCTATGGCCTGCTCAAGGCATGCTGGATCCCGTGCAGTAGAGAGGATTTCAGAAAAACTCTTTAGGTTCCAGAAACAGCGGGATCCATGGCCTGGTGTAGGTATGCTGGATCCCTTGCAGGACAGAGAATTTCTGAAGAACTGTTTAGGTTCAAGAAACCACGGGGTCCATGGCCTGGTCAAGGCATGCTAGATCCCATGCAGTACATAGGATTTCTGAAGAACTGTTTATGTTTCAGAAAAGGCAGTGTCCGTGGCCTGGTGTAGGCACACTGATTCCCTTGCATTACTGAAGGATTTCTTAAGAACTATTTAGGTTACAGAAACCACAAGATCTTTGGCCTGGTTAAGGCATGCTGGATCCTAACAGTAAAGCTGAAGTCTGAAGAACTGTATAGGATCCAGAAATCACGGGTCCATGGAGTAGACAAGTTGCACTTGATCCCTTGCACTAAAGACCATTTCTGAAGAACAGTTAAGGTTCCAGAAACTGCGGTGTGCATGGTCTGGTGAAGGCATGCTGGATGCCTTGCAGTACAGAGGATTTCTGATGAACTGCTTAGGTTCCAGAAACCACAGGGTCCATGGCTTGATCATGGTGTTTTGGATCCCTTGCAGTACAGAGGATCTCTGAAGAACTGTTTATGTTCCAGAAATCGCGGGGTCCAAACCCTAGTCAAGGCACACTTGATCCCTTGCAGTACAGAGGATTTCTGAAGAACTGTTTAGGTTCCAGAAACAACAGGGTCTGTGCCCAGGTGAAGACACTCTGAATCCCTTGCATTACCGAGGATTTCTGAAGAACTGATTATGTTCCAGAAACTGAGGCGTCCATGGCCTGGTCAAGGCATGCTAGATCCCTTGCAGTACATAGGATTTCTGAAGAACTGTTTATGTTTCAGAAAAGGCAGTGTCCGTGGCCTGGTCAAGGCACACTGGTTCCCTTGCAGTACAAAGGATTTCTGAAGAACTGTTTAGGTTCAACAAACCGCAAGGTCCATGGCCAAATCAAGGCATGCTGGATCCCTTGCAGTATACAGGATTTCTTAAGAACTGTTTAGTTTCCAGAAACCATGGGATCAATGCTCTGGTGAAGGCACACTGGATCCCTTGCAGTAGAGAGGATTTCTGAAAAACTGTTTAGGTTCAAGAAATCAAGGGGTCTCTGGCCTGCTCAAGGCATGCTGGATCCCGTGCAATACAGAGGATTTCTGAAAAACTCTTTAGCTTCCAGAAACAGTGGGGTCCTTGGCCTGGTCAAGGCATACTGGATCCCTTGCAGAACACAGGATTTATGAAGAACTGTTAAGGTTCCGTAAACTGCGGGGTCTGTGCCCTGGTGAAGGCACACTGGATCCCTTGTAGTACAGAGGATTTCTGATCAACTGTTTAGGTTCTAGAAACTGTAGTGTCCATGGCCTGGTGAAGGCAAGCTTGATGCCTAGCAGTACAGAGGATTTCTGATGTACTGTTTAGGTTCGAGAAACCACGGGGTCCATGGCCTGGTCAAGGCGTTTTGGATCACTTGTAGTACACAGGATTTCTGAAGATCTGTTAAGGCTCCATAAACCGTGGGGTCTGTGCTCCAGTGAAAGCATGCTGCATCCATTGCAGTAGAGTAGATTTCTGCAAAACTGTTTAGGTTCCAGAAATCGAGGGGTCTGAGGCCTGGTCAAGGCATTCTAGATCCCGTATGGAACAAAGGATTTCTGAAAAACTCTTTAGGTTCCAGAAACAGTGGGATCCATGGCCTGGTCAAGGCACGCTGGATCCCTTGCAGTACAGAGGATTTCTGAAGAACTGCTTATGCTCCAGAGATCGCGGTGTCTGTGGCCTGGTGAAGGCACAGTGGATCCCTTGCAGTACAGAGGATTTCTGAAGAACTGTTTAGGTTACAGAAATTGCGAGACCTATGGCCTGGTCAAGGCACACTGGATCCCTAGCAGTAAAGCTGATGTCTGAAGAACTGTTTAGGTTCCAGAAATCATGGGGTCTGAGGTCCAGTCAAGGCACACTTGATCTCTTGCAGTAAAGACAATTTCTGAAGAACTGTTTAGGTCCGAGAAACCACGGTGTGCATGGTCTGGTGAAGGCATGCTGGATGCCTTGCAGTACAGAGGTTTTCTGATGAACTGCTTAGGTTCCAGAAGCCACGAGGTCCATGGCTTGTTCAAGGTGCTCTGGATCCCTTGCAGCACAGAGGATTTCTGAACTGTTTATGTTCCAGAAATCGCAGGGTCTGAGTCCTGGTCAAGGCACACTTGATCCGATGCAGTACTGAGAATTTCTGAAGAACTGTTTAGTTTCCAGAAACAACCAGGTCTGTGCCCTGGTGAATTCACTCTGGATCCCTTGCAGTTCAGAGGATTTCTGAAGAACTGTTTAGGTTCCAGAAACCGAGGCATCCATGGCCTGGTAAAGGCACACTGGATCCCTTGCAGGACAGAGGATTTCTAAAGAACTGTTAAGGTTCCAGACACCACAGGGTTCATGGCCTGGTCAAGGTGTTCAGGATCCCTGGTAGTACAGAGGATTTCTGAAGAACAGTTTAGGTTCCAGAAACCGTGGGGTCTGTGCTCTGGTAAAGGCACGCTGAGTCCCCTGCAGTAGACAGAATTTCTGAAAAACTGTTCAGGTTCCAGAAATTGAGGTGTCCATTGCCTGGTCTAGGCACGGTGGATCCCTTGCTGTACTCAGGATTTCTCAAAAGTTGTTTAGGTTTCAGAAATCAGGGAGTCTGTGACCTGGTCAACGTACGCTGGATACCTTGCAGTACAGAGGATTTCTGAAGAACTGTATATGTTCCAGAAATTGCAGGGTCTGAGGCCTGGTCAAGGCACACTTGATCCCTTGGAGTACAAAGGATTTCTGAAGAACTGTTTAGGTTCCAGAAACTACGGGGTCTGTGCCCTGGTGAATTCACTCTGGATCCCTTGCAGTTCAGAGGATTTCTGAAGAACTGTTTAGGTTCCAGAAACTGAGGCTTCCATGGCTGGGTGAAGCCACGCTGGATCCCTAGCAGGACAGAGGATTTCTGAAGAATTGTTTAGGTTCAAGAAATCACGGGGTCTATGGCCTGGTCAATGCACGCAGGATCCCTTGCAGTACACAGGATTTCTGAAGAACTGTTTAGGTTCCAGAAACGGTGGTGTCTGTGCTCTGGTGAAGGCATGCTGGATCCCTTGCAGTAGACAGGATTTCTGAAAAACTGTTTAGGTTCAAGAAATTGAGAGGTCCGTGGACTGCTCAAGGCATGCTGGATCCCAGGCGGTACAGAGGATTTCTGAAAAACTCTTTAGCTTCCAGAAACAGTGGGGTCCTTGGCCTGGTCAAGGCATGCTGGACCCCTTGCAGAACACAGGATTTCTGAAAAACTGTTAAGGTTCTGTAAACTGCAGGGTCTGTGCCCTGGTGAAGACACACTGGATCCCTTGCAGTACAGAGGATTTCTGATGAACTGTTTAGGTTCTAGAAACCGCGGTGTCCATGGCCTGGTGAAGGCAAGCTTGATGTCTAGCAGTACAGAGGATTTCTGATGTACTGTTTAGGTTCGAGAAGCCACGGGGTCCATGGCCCAGTCAAGGCATTCTGGATCACTTGTAGTACACAGAATTTCTGAAGATCTGTTAAGGTTCCAAAAACCATGGGGTCTGTGCTCCGGTTAAAGCACACTGCATCCATTGCAGTAGAGTAGATTTCTGCAAAACTGTTTAGGTTCCAGAAATTGAGGGGTCTGAGACCTGGTCAAGGCATGCAGGATCCCGTGCGGAACAATGGATTTCTGAAAAACTGTTTAGGTTCCAGAAACAGCGGGATCCATGGCCTGGTCAAGGCACGCTGGATCCCTTGCAGTACAGAGGATTTCTGAAGAACTGTTTATGCTCCAGAAATCATGGTGTCTGTGGCCTGGTGAAGGCACACTGGATCCCTTGCAGTACAGAGGATTTCTGAAGAACTTTTTAGATTGCAGAAATTTCGAGACCTGTGGCCTGGTCAAGGCACGCTGGATCCCTAGCAGTGAAGCTGATGTCTGAAGAACTGTTTAGGTTCCAGAAATCACGGGGTCCGAGGTCTAGTCAAGGCACACTTGATCCCTTGCAGTAAATATGATTTCTGAAGAACTGTTTAGGTCCCAGAAACTGCGATATGCATGGTCTGGTGTAGGCACGCTGGATGCCTTGCAGTACAGAGGTTTTCTGATGAAGGCTTAGGTTCCAGAAGCCATGGGATTCATGGCTTGTTCAAGGTGTTCTGGATCCCTTGCAGTACAGAGGATTTCTGAAGAACTGTTTATGTTCCAGAAATTGTGGGGTCCGAGTCCTGGTCAAGGCACACTTGATCCGATGCAGTACAGAGAATTTCGGAAGAACTGTTTAGTTTCCAGAAACCATGGGGTCTGTGCCCTGGTAAAGACTCTGGATCCCTTGCATAATAGAGGATTTCTGAAGAACTGTTTAGGTTCCAGAAACTGAGGCATCCATGGCCTGGTCAAGGCACGCTGGATCCCTTGCAGGACAGAGGATTTCTGAAGAACTGTTAAGGTTCCAGAAACCACAGGTTCCATGGCCTGGTCAAGGTGTACAGGATCCCTAGTAGTACAGAGGATTTCTGAAGATCAGTTTAGGTACCAGAAACAATGCGGTCTGTGCTCTGGTAAGGCATGCTGGGTCCCTTGCAGTAGACAGGATTTCTGAAAACTGTTTAGATTTCAGAATTGAGACGTCCATTGCCTGGTCTAGGCATGGTGCATATCTTGCTGTACACAGAATTTCTCAAAAGTTGTTCAGGTTTCAGAAATCGGGGAGTTCGTGACCTGGTTAAGCTCGCTGGATACCTTGCAGTACAGAGGATTTCTGAAGAACTGTATATGTTCCATAAATTATGGAGGTCTGAGGCCTGGTCAAGCCACGCTGGATCCTTAGCAGGACAGAGGATTCTGAAGACCTGTTTAGGTTCAAGAAATCACGGGGTCTATGGCCTGGTCAAGGCATGCAGGATCCCTTGCAGAACACAGGATTTCTGAAGAACTGTTTAGGTTCCAGAAACTGTGGCGTCTGTGCTCTTGTGAAGGCATGCTGGATTCCTTGCAGTAGACAGGATTTCTGAAAAACTGTTTAGGTTCCAGAAATTGAGGGGTCCATGGACTGCTCAAGGCATGCTGAATCCCATGCGGTACAGAGGATTTCTGAAAAACTCTTTAGATTCCAGAAACAGCGGGGTCCATGGCCAAATCAAGGCATGCTGGATCCCTTGCAGAACAGAGGATTTCTGAAGAACTGTTTAGGTTCCAGAAACAGTGGAGTCTGTGACCAGGTGAAGACACTATGGATCCCTTGCAGTACTGAGGATTTCTAAAGAACTGCTTAGGTTCCAGAAACTGAGGTGTGCAAGGCCTGGTCAAGGCACACTGGATCCCTTGCAGGACAGAGGATTTCTGAAGAACTGTTTAGGTTCCAGAAACAGCGGGGTCTGTGACCAAGTGAAGACACTATGGATCCCTTGCAGTACTGAGGATTTCTAAAGAAGTGTTCAGGTTTCAGAAACTGAGGCGTCCAAGGTCTGGTCAAGGCCTGCTGGATCCTTTGCAGGACAGAGGATTTCTGAAGAACTGTTTAGGTTCCAGAAACCACGGAGTCTGTGCCCTGGTGAAGACACTCTGGATCCTTGCAGTACAGTTGATTTCTGAAGGACTGTTTAGGGTTCCAAGACTAAGGCTCCATGGCCTGGTCTAGGCATTCTGGATCCTTGTAGTACAGAGTGTTTCTGAAGAACTATTTAGGTTCAAGAAACTGCAGGGTCCATGGCCTGGTCAAGGCACACTGGATTCCTTGCAGTACACAGGATTTCTGAAAAACTGTTTAGGTTCCAGAAACTGTGGGGTCTGTGCTCTGGTGAAGGCACGTTGGATCCCTTGCAGAACAGAGGATTTCTGAAAAACTGCTTAGGTTCCAGAAATTAAGGGGTCTGTGGCCTGCTCAAGGCATGCTGGATCTGTTGCATTACAGAGGATTTCTGAAGAAGTGTTTTGGTTCCAGAAACAGAGGGGTCCATGGCCTGATTAAGGCACACTGGATCCCTTTCAGTAGAGGGCAATTACTGAAAAAATGTTTAGGTTCCAGAAATCAAGGGGTCAGTGGCCTTGTCAAGGCACACTGGATTCCTTTCGGTATAGAGGATTCCTGAAAACCTGTTTAGTTTCCAGAAACAGATGGGTCCATAGCCTGATCAAGGCACACTGGATCCCTTGGTACAGAGGATTTCTGAAAAAATGCTTAAGTGCAAGAAATGGAGTGGACGATGCCCTGGTCAAGGCATGTAGGAGCTCTCGCGGTACATAAGATTTCTGAAGAACTGTTTAGGTTCCAGAATTCAAGGGGTCTGTGGCCTGGTCAAGGCAAGCTGGATCCCTTACAGAACAGAGGATTTCTGAAGAATTGTTTAGGTTCCATTAATTGTGAGGTACATGTCCTGGTGGAGGCACACTGGATCCTTGCAGTGCAGAGATTTCGATAAACTGTATATGTTCCAGAAATCGCAGGGTCTGAGGCCTGGTCAAGGCACACTGATCCTTGCATTACAAAGGATTTCTGAAGAACTGTTTAGGTTTCAGAAACTGAGGCTTCCATGGCCTGGGTCAAGGCACGCTGGATCCCTTACAGGACAGAGGATTTCTGAAGAACTGTTTAGGTTCAAAAAACCTAGGGTCCATGGCCTGGTTAAGGCAAGCTGGATCCCCTCAGTACACAGGACTTCTGATGAACTGTTTATGTTCCTGAAATCACGCATCCATGGCCTGGTCTCAACACGCTGGATCACTTGCAGTACATAAGATTTCTGAAAACTGTTTAGGTTCCAGAAATGATGGGGTCTGTGCCCAGGTGAAGACACAGCATCCCTTTGCAGTACAGAGGAGTTCTGAAAACAGCATGGTTTTCCAGAAATCTAGGGGTCCATGTCCTGGTCAAGGCATGCTGGATCCCTTGCAGTTGAGAGGATTTCTGAAAAACTGTTTAGTTTCCAGAAATTGAGGGTTCCCTTGCCTGGTCAGGGCACACTGGTCCCTTGCTGAACAGAGGATTTCTGAAAAGCTGTTTAGGTTTCAGAATTTGGGTTGCCCATGGCCTGGTCAATGCACGCTGGATCCCTTGCAGTACACAGGATTTATGAAGAACTGTTTAGGTTACAGAAACAACCGGGTCTGCGCCCAGGTGAAGACTCTATGGATCCATTGCATGACTGAGGATTTCTAAAGAACAGTTTAGGTTCCAGAAACTGAGGCATCCAAGGCCTGGTCAAGGCACGCTGGATCCCTTGCAGGACAGAGGATTTCTGAAGAACTGTTTAGGTTCCAGAAACTGAAGGCTTCCATGGCCTGGTCAAGGCATGCTGGATCCCTTGCAGTAGAGAGGATTTCTGAAAAACTGTTTAGGTTCCAGAAATTGAGGGGTCTGTGGTGTGCTCAAGGCATGCTGGATCCCATACAGTATGAAGGATTTCTGAAAAAACTCTTTAGGTTCCAGAAACATTGGGGTCCATGGCCTGGTGAAGGCATGCTGGATTCCTTGCAGTACAGATAATTTCTGATGAATGTTTATGTTCCAGAAACCACGGGGTCCTTGGCCTGGTCAAGGAATTCTGGATCCTTGCAGTACAGAGGAATTGTGAAGAACTGTTTGGGTTCCAGAAACCATGGGGTCAGTGCTCTGGTGAAGGACGCTGCATGCCTTGCAGTAGAGTAGATTTCTGAAAAACTGTTTAGGTTCCAGAAATTGAGGGGTCTATGGCCTGCTCAAGGCATGCTGGATCCCGTGCAGTAGAGAGGATTTCAGAAAAACTCTTTAGGTTCCAGAAACAGCGGGATCCATGGCCTGGTGTAGGCATGCTGGATCCCTTGCAGGACAGAGAATTTCTGAAGAACTGTTTAGGTTCAAGAAACCACGGGGTCCATGGCCTGGTCAAGGCATGCTAGATCCCTTGCAGTACATAGGATTTCTGAAGAACTGTTTATGTTTCAGAAAAGGCAGTGTCCGTGGCCTGGTGTAGGCACACTGATTCCCTTGCATTACGAAGGATTTCTTAAGAACTATTTAGGTTACAGAAACCACAAGATCTTTGGCCTGGTTAAGGCACGCTGGATCCCTAACAGTAAAGCTGAAGTCTGAAGAACTGTATAGGATCCAGAAATCACGGGGTCCATGGAGTAGACAAGTTGCACTTGATCCCTTGCACTAAAGACCATTTCTGAAGAACAGTTAAGGTTCCAGAAACTGCGGTGTGCATGGTCTGGTGAAGGCATGCTGGATGCCTTGCAGTACAGAGGATTTCTGATGAGCTGCTTAGGTTCCAGAAACCACAGGGTCCATGGCTTGATCATGGTGTTTTGGATCCCTTGCAGTACAGAGGATCTCTGAAGAACTGTTTATGTTCCAGAAATCGCGGGGTCCAAACCCTAGTCAAGGCACACTTGATCCCTTGCAGTACAGAGGATTTCTGAAGAACTGTTTAGGTTCCAGAAACAACAGGGTCTGTGCCCAGGTGAAGACACTCTGAATCCTTGCATTACCGAGGATTTCTGAAGAACTGATTATGTTCCAGAAACTGAGGCGTCCATGGCCTGGTCAAGGCATGCTAGATCCCTTGCAGTACATAGGTTTCTGAAGAACTGTTTATGTTTCAGAAAAGGCAGTGTCCGTGGCCTGGTCAAGGCACACTGGTTCCCTGTAGTACAAAGGTTTCTGAAGAACTGTTTAGGTTCAACAAACCGCAAGGTCCATGGCCAAATCAAGGCATGCTGGATCCCTTGCAGTATACAGGATTTCTTAAGAACTGTTTAGTTTCCAGAAACTGTGGGATCAATGCTCTGGTGAAGGCACACTGGATCCCTTGCAGTAGAGAGGATTTCTGAAAAACTGTTTAGGTTCAAGAAATCAAGGGGTCTCTGGCCTGCTCAAGGCATGCTGGATCCCGTGCAGTACAGAGGATTTCTGAAAAACTCTTTAGCTTCCAGAAACAGTGGGGTCCTTGGCCTGGTTAAGGCATGCTGGATCCCTTGCAGAACACAGGATTTATGAAGAACTGTTAAGGTTCCGTAAACTGCGGGGTCTGTGCCCTGGTGAAGGCACACTGGATCCCTTGTAGTACAGAGGATTTCTGATCAACTGTTTAGGTTCTAGAAACTGTAGTGTCCATGGCCTGGTGAAGGCAAGCTTGATGCCTAGCAGTACAGAGGATTTCTG
This sequence comes from Neoceratodus forsteri, assembly GCA_016271365.2. NCBI lineage: Eukaryota > Metazoa > Chordata > Ceratodontiformes > Ceratodontidae > Neoceratodus > Neoceratodus forsteri. Next base: position 376,438,488 of record CM028133.1, read on the forward strand.
ATGTACTGTTTGGGTTCAGAAACCACGGGTCCATGGCCTGGTCAAGGCGTTTTGGATCACTTGTAGTACACAGGATTTCTGAAGATCTGTTAAGGCTCCATAAACCATGGGGTCTGTGCCCAGTGAAAGCATGCTGCATCCATTGCAGTAGAGTAGATTTCTGCAAAACTGTTTGGGTTCCAGAAATCGAGGGGTCTGAGCCTGGTCAAGGCATTCTAGATCCAGTATGGAACAAAGGATTTCTGAAAACTCTTTAGGTTCCAGAAACAGTGGGATCCATGGCCTGGTCAGGCACAGCTGGATCCCTTGCAATCCTAGAGGATTTCTGAAGAACTGCTTATGTCCAGAGATCGCGGTGTCTGTGGCCTGGTGAAGGCACAGTGGATCCCTCAGTACAGAGGATTTCTGAAGAACTGTTTAGGTTACAGAAATTGTGAGACCTATGGCCTGGTCAAGGCACACTGGATCCCTAGCAGTAAAGCTGATGTCTGAAGAACTGTTTAGGTTCCAGAAATCATGGGGTCTGAGGTCCAGTCAAGGAACACTTGATCTCTTGCAGTAAAGACAATTTCTGAAGAACTGTTAGGTCCCAGAAACCACGGTGTGCATGGTCTGGTGAAGGCACGCTGGATGCCTTGCAGTACAGAGGTTTTCTGATGAACTGCTTAGGTTCCAGAAGCCATGAGGTCCATGGCTTGTTCAAGGTGCTCTGGATCCCTTGCAGCACAGAGGATTTCTGAACTGTTTATGTTCCAGAAATCGCAGGGTCCGAGTCCTGGTCAAGGCACACTTGATCCGATGCAGTACTGAGAATTTCTGAAGAACTGTTTAGTTTCCAGAAACAAACAGGTCTGGGCCCTGGTAAAGACTCTGGATCCCCTGCATTAGAGAGGATTTCTGAAGAACTGTTTAGGTTCCAGAAACCGAGGCATCCATGGCCTGGTAAAGGCACACTGGATCCCTTGCAGGACAGAGGATTTCTAAAGAACTGTTAAGGTTCCAGACACCACAGGGTTCATGGCCTGGTCAAGGGGTGTTCAGGATCCCTGGTAGTCACAGAGGATTTCCTGAAGAACAGTTTAGGTTCCAGAAACCGTGGGGTCTGTGCTCTGGTAAAGGCACGCTGAGTCCCCTGTAGTAGACAGAATTTCTGAAAACTGTTCAGGTTCCAGAAATTGAGGTGTCCATTGCCTGGTCTAGGCACGGTGGATCCTCTTGCTCTACTCAGGATTTCTCAAAATTTGTTTAGGGTTTCAGAAATCAGGGAGTCTGTGACCTGGTCAACGCATCGCTGGATACCTTGAGTACAGAGGATTCTGAAGAACTGTATATGTTCCAGAAATCGCAGGGTCTGAGCCTGGTCAAGGGCACACTCTGATCCCTTGGAGTACAAAGGATTTCTGAAGAACTGTTTAGGTTCCAGAAACTACGGGTCTGTGCCCTGGTGAATCACTCTGGATCCCTTGCAGTTCAGAGGATTTCTGAAGAACTGTTTAGGTTCCAGAAACTGAGGCTTCCATGGCTGGGTGAAGCCACGCTGGATCCCTAGCAGGACAGAGGATTTCTGAAGAATTGTTTAGGTTCAAGAAATCACGGGGTCTATGGCCTGGTCAATGCACGCAGGATCCCTTGCAGTACACAGGATTTCTGAAGAACTGTTTAGGTTCCAGAAACGGTGGTGTCTGTGCTCTGGTGAAGGCATGCTGGATCCCTTGCAGTAGACAGGATTTCTGAAAAACTGTTTAGGTTCAAGAAATTAAGAGGTCCGTGGACTGCTCAAGGCATGCTGGATCCCAGGCGGTACAGAGGATTTCTGAAAAACTCTTTAGCTTCCAGAAACAGTGGGGTTCTTGGCCTGGTCAAGGCATGCTGGACCCCTTGCAGAACACAGGATTTCTGAAAAACTGTTAAGGTTCCGTAAACTGCAGGGTCTGTGCCCTGGTGAAGACACACTGGATCCCTTGCAGTACAGAGGTTTCTGATGAACTGTTTAGGTTCTAGAAACCGCGGTGTCCATGGCCTGGTGAAGGCAAGCTCGATGCCCAGCAGTACAGAGGATTTCTGATGTACTGTTTAGGGTTCGAGAAGCCACGAGGGTCCATAGGCCAGTCAAGGCATTCTGGATCACTTGTAGTACACAGGATTTCGGAAGATCTGTTAAGGTTCCAGAAACCATGGGGTCTGTGCTCCGGTGAAAGCACACTGCATCCATTGCAGTAGAGTAGATTTCTGCAAAACTGTTTAGGTTCCAGAAATTGAGGGGTCTGAGACCTGGTCAAGGCATGCAGGATCCCGTGCGGAACAATGGATTTCTGAAAAACTGTTTATGCTCCAGAAATCATGGTGTCTGTGGCCTGGTGAAGGCACACTGGATCCCTTGCAGTACGGAGGATTTCTGAAGAACTTTTTAGATTGCAGAAATTGCGAGACCTGTGGCCTGGTCAAGGCACGCTGGATCCCTAGCAGTGAAGCTGATGTCTGAAGAACTGTTTAGGTCCCAGAAACTGCGATATGCATGGTCTGGTGTAGGCACGCTGGATGCCTTGCAGTACAGAGGTTTTCTGATGAAGGCTTAGGTTCCAGAAGCCACGGGATTCATGGCTTGTTCAAGGTGTTCTGGATCCCTTGCAGTACAGAGGATTTCTGAAGAACTGTTTATGTTCCAGAAATTGTGGGGTCCGGTCCTGGTCAAGGCACACTTGATCCGATGCAGTACAGAGAATTTGGAAGAACTGTTTAGTTTCCAGAAACCATGGGGTCTGTGCCCTGGTAAAGACTCTGGATCCTTGCATAATAGAGGATTTCTGAAGAACTGTTTAGGTTCCAGAAACTGAGGCATCCATGGCCTGGTCAAGGCACACTGGATCCCTTGCAGGACAGAGGATTTCTGAAGAACTGTTAAGGTTCCAGAAACCACAGGTTCCATGGCCTGGTCAAGGTGTCCAGGATCCCTAGTAGTACAGAGGATTTCTGAAGATCAGTTTAGGTACCAGAAACAATGCGGTCTGTGCTCTGGTAAAGGCATGCTGGGTCCCTTGCAGTAGACAGGATTTCTGAAAAACTGTTTAGATTTCAGAAATTGAGACGTCCATTGCCTGGTCTAGGCATGGTGCATATCTTGCTGTACACAGGATTTCTCAAAAGTTGTTCAGGTTTCAGAAATCGGGGAGTTCGTGACCTGGTTAAGCTACGCTGGATACCTTGCAGTACAGAGGATTTCTGAAGAACTGTATATGTTCCATAAATTGCGGAGGTCTGAGGCCTGGTCAAGCCACGCTGGATCCTTAGCAGGACAGAGGATTTCTGAAGACCTGTTTAGGTTCAAGAAATCGCGGGGTCTATGGCCTGGTCAAGGCATGCAGGATCCCTTGCAGAACACAGGATTTCTGAAGAACTGTTTAGGTTCCAGAAACTGTGGTGTCTGTGCTCTTGTGAAGGCATGCTGGATCCCTTGCAGTAGACAGGATTTCTGAAAAACTGTTTAGGTTCCAGAAATTGAGGGGTCCATGGACTGCTCAAGGCATGCTGAATCCCATGCGGTACAGAGGATTTCTGAAAAACTCTTTAGATTCCAGAAACAGTGGAGTCTGTGACCAGGTGAAGACACTATGGATCCCTTGCAGTACTGAGGATTTCTAAAGAACTGCTTAGGTTCCAGAAACTGAGGTGTGCAAGGCCTGGTCAAGGCACACTGGATCCCTTGCAGGACAGAGGATTTCTGAAGAACTGTTTAGGTTCCAGAAACAGCGGGGTCTGTGACCAAGTGAAGACACTATGGATCCCTTGCAGTACTGAGGATTTCTAAAGAAGTGTTTAGGTTTCAGAAACTGAGGCGTCCAAGGTCTGGTCAAGGCCTGCTGGATCCCTTGCAGGACAGAGGATTTCTGAAGAACTGTTTAGGTTCCAGAAACCACGGAGTCTGTGCCCTGGTGAAGACACTCTGGATCCCTTGCAGTACAGTTGATTTCTGAAGAACTGTTTAGGTTCCAGAAACTAAGGCTTCCATGGCCTGGTCTAGGCATTCTGGATCCCTTGTAGTACAGAGGGTTTCTGAAGAACTGTTTAGGTTCAAGAAACCGCAGGGTCCATGGCCTGGTCAAGGCACACTGGATTCCTTGCAGTACACAGGATTTCTGAAAAACTGTTTAGGTTCCAGAAACTGTGGGGTCTGTGCTCTGGTGAAGGCACGTTGGATCCCTTGCAGTACAGAGGATTTCTGAAAAACTGCTTAGGTTCCAGAAATTAAGGGGTCTGTGGCCTGCTCAAGGCATGCTGGATCTGTTGCATTACAGAGGATTTCTGAAGAAGTGTTTTGGTTCCAGAAACAGTGGGGTCCATGGCCTGATTAAGGCACACTGGATCCCTTTCAGTAGAGGGCAATTACTGAAAAAATGTTTAGGTTCCAGAAATCAAGGGGTCAGTGGCCTTGTCAAGGCACACTGGATTCCTTGCGGTATAGAGGATTCCTGAAAACCTGATTAGTTTCCAGAAACAGATGGGTCCATAGCCTGATCAAGGCACACTGGATCCCTTGCGGTACAGAGGATTTCTGAAAAAAATGCTTAAGTGCAAGAAATGGAGTGGACGATGCCCTGGTCAAGGCATGTAGGAGCTCTCGCGGTACATAAGATTTCTGAAGAACTGTTTTGGTTCCAGAATTCAAGGGGTCCGTGGCCTGGTCAAGGCAAGCTGGATCCCTTGCAGAACAGAGGATTTCTGAAGAATTGTTTAGGTTCCATTAATTGTGAGGTACATGTCCTGGTGGAGGCACACTGGATCCCTTGCAGTGCAGAGGATTTCTGATAAACTGTATATGTTCCAGAAATCGCAGGGTCTGAGGCCTGGTCAAGGCACACTTGATCCCTTGCAGTACAAAGGATTTCTGAAGAACTGTTTAGGTTTCAGAAACTGGGGCTTCCATGGCCTGGTCAAGGCACGCTGGATCCCTTACAGGACAGAGGATTTCTGAAGAACTGTTTAGGTTCAAGAAACCGCAGGGTCCATGGCCTGGTTAAGGCAAGCTGGATCCCTTGCAGTACACAGGACTTCTGATGAACTGTTTATGTTCCTGAAATCACGGCATCCATGGCCTGGTCTCAACACGCTGGATCACTTGCAGTACATAAGATTTCTGAAAAACTGTTTAGGTTCCAGAAATGATGGGGTCTGTGCCCAGGTGAAGACACAGTGCATCCCTTGCAGTACAGAGGAGTTCTGAAAAACAGCATGGTTTTCCAGAAATCTAGGGGTCCATGTCCTGGTCAAGGCATGCTGGATCCCTTGCAGTAGAGAGGATTTCTGAAAAACTGTTTAGTTTCCAGAAATTGAGGGGTCCCTTGCCTGGTCAGGGCACGCTGGTCCCTTGCTGAACAGAGGATTTCTGAAAAGCTGTTTAGGTTTCAGAATTTGGGTTGTCCATGGCCTGGTCAATGCACGCTGGATCCCTTGCAGTACACAGGATTTATGAAGAACTGTTTAGGTTACAGAAACAACGGGGTCTGTGCCCAGGTGAAGACTCTATGGATCCATTGCACGACTGGGGATTTCTAAAGAACAGTTTAGGTTCCAGAAACTGAGGCATCCAAGGCCTGGTCAAGACACGCTGGATCCCTTGCAGGACAGAGGATTTCTGAAGAACTGTTTAGGTTCCAGAAACCACGAGGTCTGTGCCCTGGTGAAAACACTCTGGATCCCTTGCAGTACATTTGATTTCTGAAGGACTGTTTAGGTTCCAGAAACTAAGGCTTCCATGGCCTGGTCAAGGCATTCTGGATCCCTAGTAGTACAGAGGATTTCTGAAGTACTGTTTAGGTTCCAGAAATCACGGGGTCTGAGTTCTTGACAAGGCGCACTTGATCCCTTGCAGTAAAGACCATATCTAAAGAACTGTTTAGCTTCCAGAAACTGCAGTGTGCATGATCTGGTGAAGGCACACTGGACACATTACAGTACCGAGGATTTCTGATTAACTGCTTGGGTTCCAGAAATCATGGGATCCGTGGCTTGGTCAAGGTGTTTTGGATCCCTTGCAGTACAGAGGATTTCTGAAGAACTGTTAAGGTTCCATATATTGCGGGGTCTGTGCCCAGGTGAAGGTACAATGGATCCCATGCAGTACAGAGGATTTCTGATGAACTGTTTAGGTTCCAGAAACTGCGGTGTCCATGGCCTGGTAAAGGCAAGCTGGATGCCTTGCAGTACAGAGGATTTCTGATGTGTTGTTTAGGTTCCAGAAACCACAGGGTCCATGGCCTGGTCAAGTCGTTCTGGATCCCTTGTAGTACACACAATTTCTGAAGAACTGTTTAGGTTCCAGAAACCGTGGAGTCTGTGCTCTGGTGAGGGAAAACTGCATCCACTGCAGTAGAGTAGATTTCTGAAAAACTGTTTAGGTTCCAGAAATCGAGGAGTCTGTGGCCTGCTCAAGGCATGCTGGATCCCATGTGGTACAGAGGATTTCTCAAAATCTTTTTAGGTTCCAGAAACAGCGGGATCCATGGCCTGGTCAAGGCATGCTGGATCCCTTGCAGTACAGAGGATTTCTGAAGAACTGTATATGTTCCAGAAATTGCGGGGACCAAGGCCTGGTCAAGGCACACTTGATCCCTTGCAGTACAGAGGATTTCTGAAGAACTGTTTAGGTTCCAGAAACTGCGGGGTCTCTGCCCTGGTGAAGACACTCTGGAACCCTTGCAGTTCAGTGGATTTCTGAAGAATTGTTAAGGTTCCAGAAACTGACGCTTCCATGGCCTGGTCAAGGCACGCTGGATCCGTTGCAGTACAGAGGATTTCTGAAGAACTGTTTAGGTTCCAGAAACCGTGGGGTCTGTGCCTTGGTGAAGATAACCTGGATCCCTTGCAGGACAGAGGATTTCTGAAAAACTGTTTAGGATCCAAAAACCGCGGGGTCCATAGCCTTGTCAAGGTGTTCTGGATCCCTTGTAGTACAGTCGATGTCTGAAAAACTGTTTAGGTTCCAGAAATTGAGGGGTCCGTTGCCTGGTTTAGGCACGGTGGTTCCCTTGCTGTACAGAGGATTTCTCAAAAGCTGTTTAGGTTTCAGAAATCGGGGAGTCCGGGGCCCGGTCAAGGCATGCTGGATCAATTGCAGTACAGAGGATTTCTAAAGAACTGTTTAGGTTCAAGAAACCACGGGGTCCATTGTCTGCTCAAGGCACACTGGATTCCTTGCAGTACAAGGATTTCTGAAAAACTGTTTAGGTTCCAGAAACTGTGGGGTCTGTGCTTTGGTGAAGGCACATTGGATCCCTTGCAGTACAGAGGATTTCTGAAAAACTGTTTAGGTTCCAGAAATTGAGGGGTCTGTTGCCTGCTCAAGGCATGCTGGATCTGTTGCATTACAGAGGATTACTGAAGAAGTGTTTAGGTTCCAGAAACAGCGGGGTCCATGGCCAGGTTAAGGCACACTGTATCCCTTGCAGTACAGAGGATTTCTGAAGAACTGTTTACATTCAGGAAACCGCGGGGTCCGTGGCCTGATTAAGGCACACTGGATCCCTTTCAGTAGAGGGCAATTACTGAAAAAATGTTTAGGTTCCAGAAATCAAGGGTTCAGTGGCCTGGTCAAGGCACACTGGATCCCTTGTGGTATAGAGGATTCCTGAAAAACTGTTTAGTTTCCAGAAACAGAGGGGTCCATGGCCTGGTCAAGGCATGCTGGATCCCTTGCGGTACTGAGGATTTCGGAAAAAATGCTTTAGTGAAAGAAATTGAGAGGACGATGCCCTGGTCAAGCCATGTAGGATCTCTTGTGGTACATAAGATTTCTGAAGAACTGTTTAGGTTCCAGAATTCAAGGGGTCCGTGGCCTGGTCAAGGCAAGCTGGATCCCATGCAGTACAGCGGATTTCTGAAGAATTGTTTAGGTTCCATAAATTGTGAGGTCCATGGCCTGGTGAAGGCACACTGGATCCCTTGCAGTGCAGAGGATTTCTGATAAACTGTATATGTTCCAGAAATCACAGTGTCTGAGGCCTGGTGAAGGCACACTGGATCCCTTGCAGTACAGAGGATTTCTGAAGAACTGTTTAGGTTACAGAAGCAGTGGGGTATGTGCCCTCGTGAAGACACTCTGGATCTCTTGTAGTACAGAGAATTTCTGAAGAACTGTTTAGGTTCCAGAAAGTGGGGCTTCCATGGCCTGGTCAAGGCATGCTGGATCCCTTGCAGGACAGAGGATTTCTGAAGAACTGTTTAGGTTCAAGAAACCACGGGGTCCATGGCCTGGTCAAGGCAAGCTGGAGCCCTTGCAGTACACAGGACTTCTGACGAACTGTTTATGTTCCTGAAATCACGGCATCCATGGCCTAGTCTCAGCATGCTGGATCACTTGCAGTACATAAGATTTCTGAAAAATTGTTTAGGTTCCAGAAATGACGGGGGTCTGTGCCCAGGTGAAGGCACAGTGCATCCCTTGCAGTACAGAGGAGTTCTGAAAAACAGCATGGGTTCCAGAAATCGAGGGATCCATGACATGCTGAAGGCATGCTGGATCCCTTGCAGGACAGAGGATTTCTGAAAAGCTGTTCAGGTTCCAGAAATCTAGGGGTCCATGTCCTGGTCAAGGCACGCTGGATCCGTTGCAGTAGAGAGGATTTCTTAAAAACTGTTTAGGTTCCAGAAATTGAGGGGTCCGTTGCCTGGTCAAGGCACGGTGGATCCCTTGCTGTACAGAGGATTTCTGAAAACCTGTTTAGGTTTCAGCATTTGGGTTGTCCGTGGCCTGGTCAAGGCATGCTGGATCCCTTGCTTGCAGTACACAGGATTTCTGAAGAACAGTATGTTCCAGAAATTGCGGGGTCCGAGGCCTGGTCAAGGCACACTTGATCCCTTGCAGTACAGAGGATTTCTGAAGAACTGGTTAGGTTCCAGAAACAGTGGGGTATGTGCCCAGGTGAAGACACTATGGATTCCTTGCATTACTGAGGATTTCTAAAGAACTGTTTAGGTTCCAGAAACTGAGGCATCCAAAGCTTGGTCAAGGCACGCTGGATCCGTTGCAGGACAGAGGATTTCAAAAACTGTTTAGGTTCAAGTAATCGCAGGGTGCATGTCCTGGTCAAGACACGCTGGATCCCTTGCAGTACACAGGAATTTCTGAGCAACTGTTTAGGTTACAGAAACTGTGTGGTCTGTGTTCTGGTGAAGGCACGCTGGATCTCTTGCAGTAGAGAGGACTTCTAAAAAAACTGTTTAGGTTCCAGAAATCAAGGGGTCTGTGGTCTGCACAAGGCATGCTGAATACTGTGCAATACAGAGGATTTCTGAAAAACTCTTTAGGTTCCAGAAATAGCGGTGTCCATTCTGAGGTCAAGGCATGCTGGATCCCTTGCAGAACAGAGGATTTCTGAAGAACTGTTAAGGTTCCATATATTGCGGTGTCTGTGCCCTGGTGAAGGTACAATGGATCCCTTGCAGTACAGAGGATTTCTGATGAACTGTTTAGGTTTCAGAAACTGCGGTGTCCATGGCCTGATAAAGGCAAGTTGGATGCCTTGCAGTACAGAGGATTTCTGATGTGCTGTTTAGGGTTCCAGAAACCACGGGGTCCATGGCCTGGTCAAGTCATTCTGGATCCCTTGTAGTACACAGGATTTCTGAAGAACTGTTTAGGTTCCAGAAACCGTGGAGTCTGTGCTATGGTGAGGGCCCACTGCATCCATTTCAGTAGAGTAGATTTCTGAAAAACTGTTAAGGTTCCAGGAATCGAGGGGTCTGTGGCCTGCTCAAGGCATGCTGGATCCCGTGTGGTACAGAGAATTTCTGAAAAACTTTTTAGGTTCCAGAAACAGCGGGATCCATGGCCTGGTCAAGGCATGCTGGACCCCTTGCAGTACAGAGAATTTCTGAAGAACTGTTTAAGTTCCAGAAATCGCGGTGTCCGTGGACTGGTTTAGGCACACTGGATCCCTTGCAGTACAGAGGATTTCTGAAGAACTGTTTAGGTTACAGAAATCACGAGATCTGTGGCCTGGTCAAGGCATGCTGGATCCCTAGCAGTAAAGCTGATATCTGAAGAACTGTTTAGGCTGCAGAAATCGTGGGGTCTGAGGTCTAATCAAGGCATACTTTATCCCTTGCAAGTAAAGACGATTTCCGAAGAACTGTTTATGTTCCAGAAATCGCAGGGTCCGAGGCCTGGTCAAGGCACACTTGATCCCATGCAGTACAGAGGATTTCAGAAGAACTGTTTAGGTTCCAGAAACCATGGGGTCTGTGCTCTGGTGAAGGCATGCTGGATCCTTTGCAGTAGAGAGGATTTCTGAAAAATTGTTTAGGTTCCAGAAACTGAGGCATCCGTTGCCTGGTCTAGGCACGGTGAATCCCTAGTTGTACAAAGGATTTTTTCAAAAGCTGTTTAGGTTTCAGAAATCAGGGGGTCCATGGCCTGGTGAAGGCATGCTGGATCCCATGCAGTACAGAGGATTTCTGAAGAACTGTATATGTTCCAGAAATTGCGGGAACCGAGGCCTGGTCAAGGCACACTTGATACCTTGTAGTACAGAGGTTTTCTGAAGAACTGTTTAGGTTCCAGAAACTGTGGGGTCTCTGCCCTGGTGAAGACACTCTGGATCCCTTGCAGTTCAGTGGATTTCTGAAGAATTGTTTAGGTTCCAGAAACTGAGGCTTCCATGGCCTGGTCAAGGCACGCTGGATCCACTGCAGTACAGAGGATTTCTGAAGAACTGTTTATGTTCCAGAAACTGTGAGGTCTGTGCCCTGGTGAAGATAACCTGGATCCCTTGCAGGACAGAGGATTTCTGAAGAACTGTTTAGGTTCCAGAAACTGAGGTGTCCATGGCCAGGTCAAGGCACACTGGATAGCTTGCAGGACAGAAGACTTCTGAAGAACTGTTTAGGTTCCAAAAACCGTGGGGTCCATGGCCTTGTCAAGGTGTTCTGGATCTCTTGTAGTACAGTCGATGTCTAAAGAACAGTTTAGGTTCCAGAAACCGTGGGGGTCTGTGCTCTGGTAAAGGCATGCAGGATCCCTTGCAATAGAGAGGATTTCTGAAAAACTGTTTAGGTTCCAGAAATTGAGGGGTCCGTTGCCTGGTTTAGGCATGGTGGATCCCTTGCTGTACAGAGGATTTCTCAAAAGCTGTTTAGGTTTCAGAAATCGGGGAGTCCAAGGCCTGGTCAAGGCATTCTGGATCAATTTCAGTACAGAGGATTTCTGAAGAACTGTTTAGGTTCAAGAAATCACGGGGTCCAAGCCCTGGTCAAGTCGTTCTGGATCCCTTGAAGTGCACACGATTTCTGAAAAACTGTTTAGGTTCCAGAAACTGTGGGGTCTGTGCTCTGGTGAGGGAACACTGAATCCATTGCATTAGAGTAGATTTCTGAAAAACTGTTTAGGTTCCAGAAATCGAGGGGTCTGTGGCCTGCTCAAGGCATGCTGGATCATGTGTGGTACAGAAGATTTCTGAAAAACTCTTTAGGTTCCAGAAACAGCGGGATCCATGGCCTGGTCAAGGCATGCTGGATCCCTAGCAGTAAAGCTGATGTCTGAAGAACTGTTTATGTTGCAGAAATTGCGGGGTCTGAGGTCTAGTCAAGGCATACTTGATCCCTTGCAGTAAAGGCGATTTCTGAAGAACTCTTTTTGATCCAGAAACCACGGTGTGCATGGTCTGGTGAAGGCAGACAGGATGCCTTGCAGTACAGAGGTTTTCTGATGAACTACTAAGGTTCCAGAAACCACGGGGTCCATGGTTTGTTCAAGGTGTTCTGGATCCATTGCAGTACAGACGATTTCTGAAGAGCTGTTTATGTTCCAGAAATCACAGGGTCCGAAGCATGGTCAAGGCACACTTGATCCCATGCAGTACAAAGGATTTCAGAAGAACTGTTTAGGTTCCAGAAACCATGGGGTCTGTGCTCTGGTGAAGGCATGCTGGATCCCTTGCAGTAGACAGGATTTCTGAAAAACTGTTTAGGTTCCAGAAACTGAGGCATCCATTGCCTGGACTAGGCACGGTGAATCCTAAGCTGTACAAAGGATTTCTCAAAAGCTGTTTAGGTTTCAGAAATCAGGGGGTCCGTGGCCTGGTGAAGGCACGCTGGATCCCATGCAGTACAGAGGATTTCTGAAGAACTGTATATGTTCCAGAAATTGCGGTCGAGGCCTGGTCAAGGCATCACTTGATCCCCTTGCAGTAAGGATTTCTGAAGAAATGTTTAGGTTCAAGAAACTGTGGGGTCTGTGCCCTGGTGAAGACACTCTGGATCCCTTGCAGTTCAGAGGATTTCTGAAGAATTGTTTAGGTTCCAGAAACTGAGGCTTCCATGGCCTGGTCAAGGCACGCTGGATCCCTTGCAGGACAGAGGATTTCAGAAGAGCTGTTTAGGTTCAAGAAACTGCGGGGTCTGTGCTCTGGTGAAGGAATGCTGCATCCCTTGCAGTAGAGTAGATTTCTGAAAAACTGTTTAGGTTCCAGAAATCGAGGGGTCTGTGGCTTGCTCAAGGCATGCTGGATCCTATGCAGTACAAAGGCTTTCTGAAAAACTCTTTAGGTTCCAGAAACATTGGGATCCATATCCTGGTGAAGACCCGCTGGATGCCTTGCAGTACAGATAATTTCTGATGAACTGTTTAGGTTCCAGAAACCACGGGGTCCAAGGCCTGGTCAAGGAATTCTGGATCCCTTGAAGTACAGAGAATTTCTGAAGAACTGCTTAGGTTCAAGAAATCGCAGGGTCCAAGCCCTGGTCAAGGCACGCTGAATCCATTGCAATACACAGAATTTCTGACCAACTGTATAGGTTACAGAAATCGTGTGGTCTGTGTTCTGGTGATGGCACGCTGGATCTCTTGCAGTTGAGAGGATTTCTAAAAAAACTGTTTAGGCTCCAAAAATCAAGGGGTCTATGGTCTGATCAAGGCATGCTGAATCCTGTGCAGAACTGAGGATTTCTGAAAAACTCTTTAGGTTCCAGAAACAGCGGGGTCCATGGCCTGGTGAAGGCAAGCTGGATGCCTTGTAGTACACAGGATTTCTGAAGAAATGTTTAGGTTCCAGAAACCGTGGGGGTCTGTGCTCTGGTGAGGGCTCACTGCATCCATTGCAGTAGAGTAGATTTCTGAAAAACAGTTTTGGTTCCAGAAATTGAGGGGTCCATGGTGTGGTCAAGGCATACTTAATACCTTGCAGTAAAGACGATTTCTGAAGAACTGTTTAGGATCCAGAAACCGCAGTGTGCATGGTCTGGTGAAGGCACGCGGGATGCCTTGCAGTACAAAGGTCTTCTGATGAACTACTTGGGTTCCAGAAACCATGGGGTCCATGGCTTGTTCAAGGTGTTCTGGATCTATTGCAGTGCAGAGGATTTCTGAAGACCTGTTAGTGTTCCAGAAATCGCGGGGTCTGAGGCCTGGTCAAGGCACACTTGATCCCATGCAGTACAGAGGATGTCAGAAGAACTACTTAGGTTCCAGAAATGGTGAGGAATGTGCTCTGGGGAAGGCACACTGGATCCCTTGCAGCAGAGAGGATTTCTGAAAAACTGTTTATTTTCCAGAAACTGAGGGGTCCATTACCAGGTCTTCGCACAGTGAATCCTTTGCTGTAAAAAGGATTTCTCAAAAGCTGTTTAAGTTTCAGAAATTGGAGAGTCTGTGGCCTGGTGAAGGCACACTGGATCCCATGCAGTACAGAGGGTTTCTGAAGAACTGTATATGTTCCAGAAATCACAGGGTCCGAGGCCTGGTCAAGGCACACTTGATCCCTTGCAGTACAGAGGATTTCTGAAGAACTGTTGAGGTTCCAGAAACTGCGGGGTCTGTGCCCTGGTGAAGACACACTGGATCCCTTGCAGTACAGAGGATTTCTGAAGAACTGTTTAGGTTCCAGAAACTGAGGCTTCCATGGCCTGGTCAAGGCACGCTGGATCCCTTGCAGTACACAAGATTTCTGAAGAACTGTTTAGGTTCCTGAAACTGTGGGGTCTGTGCTCTGGTGAAGGCATGCTGGATCCCTTGCAGTAGAGAGGATTTCTAAAAAACTCTTTAGATTCCAGAAAGATTGGGGTCCATGGCCTGGTGAAGGCACGTTGGATGCCTTGCAGCACAGATCATTTCAGATGAACGGTTTAGGTTGCAGAAACCACGGGGTCCATGGCCTGGTCAAGAAATTCTGGATCCCTTGTAGTACAGAGGAGTTCTGAAGAACTGTTTAGGATCCAGAAACCATGGGGTCTGTGCTCTGGTGAAGGAACGCTGCATCCCTTGCAGTAGAGTTAATTTCTGAAGAACTGTTTATGTTCCAGATATAGCGGTGTCCGTGGCCTGGAGAAGGCACACATTGCAGTACGGAGGATTTCTGAAGAACTGTTTAGATTACAGAAATCATGAGATCTGTGGCATGGTCAAGGGACGCTGGATCCCTAGCAGTAAAGCTGATGTCTGAAGAACTGTTTAAGTTGCAGAAATCATGGGGTCCGAGGTCTAGACAAGGCTCACTTGATCCCTTGTAGTAAAGGCTATTTCTGAAGAACTGTTTTGGTTCCAGAAATCACGGTGTGCATGGCTTGGTCAAGGTGTTCTGGATTTCTTGCAGTACAGAGAATTTCTGAAGAACTGTTTATGTTCCAGAAATCATGGAGTCCAAAGCCTGGTCAAGGCACACTTTATCCCTTGCAGTACAGAGGATTTCTGAAGAACTGTTTAGGATCCAGAAACTGAGGTGTCCATGGCCTGGTCAAGACACGCTGGATCACTTGCATGACAGAGGATTTCTGAAGAACTGTTTAGGTTTCAGAAACTGAGGTGTCCTTGGCCTGGTCAAGACACGCTGGATAGCTTGCATGACAGAGGATTTCTGAAGAACTGTTTAGTTTCCAGACACCATGGGGTCTGTGCTCTGGTGAAGGCGTGCTGGATCCCTTGCACTAGAGAGGATTTCTGAAAAACTGTTTAGGTTTCAGAAATTGAAAGGTCCGTCGCCTGGTCAAGGCACGGTGGATCCCTTGCAGCAGAAAGGATTTCTCAAAAGCTGTTTAGATTTCAGAAATCGGGGAGTACATAGCCTGGTCAATGCACGCCGGATCCCTTGGAGTACAGAGGATTTCTGAAGAACTGTTTAGGTTCCAGAAACCGTGGGGTCTGTGCCCTGGTGAAGATAACCTGGATCCCTTGCAGGACAGAGGATTTCTGAAGAACTTTTTAAGTTCCAGAAACCATGGGGTCTGTGCACTGGTAAAGACACTCTGGATCCCTTGCAGTACAGAGGATTTCTGAAGAACTGTTTAGGTTCCAGAAACTGAGGTGTCCATGGCCAGGTCAAGGCATGCTGGATAGCTTGCAGGACAGATGATTTCTGAAGAACTGTTTAGGTTCAAAAAACCGCAGGGTCCATGGCCTGGTCAAGGTGTTCTGGATCTCTTGGAGTACAGTTGATGTCTGAAAAACTGTTTAGGTTCCAGAAACCGTGGGGTCTGTGCTCTGGTGAAGGCACGCAGGATACCTTGCAATAGAGAGGATTTCAGAAAAACGGTTTAGGTTCAATAAATTGAGGGGCCCGTTGCCTGGTTTAGGCATGGTGGATCCCTTGCTGTACAGAGGATTTCTCAAAAGCTGTTTAGGTTTCAGAAATTGGGGAGTCCGTGGCCTGGCCAAGGCACGCTGGATCATTTGCAGTACAGAGGATTTATGAAGATCTGTTTAGGTTCAAGAAACCACGGGGTCCATGGCCTGGTCAAGGCACACTGGATTCCTTCCAGTACACAGGATTTCTGAAAAACTGTTTAGGTTCCAGAAACTGTGGGGTCTGTGCTTTGGTGAAGGCACATTGGATCCCTTGCAGTACAGAGGATTTCTGAAAAACTGTTAGGTTCCAGAGATTGAGGGGTCTGTGGCCTGCTCAAGTCATGCCGGATCCGTTGCATTACAGAGGATTTCTGAAGAAGTGTTTAGGTTCCAGAAACAGCAGGGTCCATGGCCAGGTTAAGGCACACTGTATCCCTTGCAGTACAGAGGATTTCTGAAAAAATGTTTACGTTCAGGAAACTGCGGAGTCCATGGCCTGATTAAGGCACACTAGATCCCTTTCAGTACAGGGCAATTACTGAAAAAATGTTTAGGTTCCAGAAATCAAGGGATCAGTGCCTGGTCAAGGCACACTGGATCCCTTGCGGTATGGAGGATTCCTGAAAAACTATTTAGTTTCCAGAAACAGAGGGGTCCATGGCCTGGCCAAGGCACGCTGGATCCCTTGCGGTGTAGAGGATTTCTGAAAAAATGCTTAAGTGCAAGAAATTGAGTGGACGATGCCCTGGTCAAGGCAAGTAGGATCTCTCGCGGTACATAGGATTTCTGAAGAACTGTTTAGGTTCCAGAATTCAAGGGGTCTGTGGCCTGGTCAAGGCATCTGGATCCCGTGCAGTACAGTGGATTTCTGAAGAATTGTTTAGGTTCCATTAATTGTGAGGTCCATGGCCTGGTCAAGGCACACTGGATCCCTTGCAGAACAGAGGATTTCTGAAAAACTGTTAAGGTTCCATAAACTGCAGGGTCTGTGCCCTGGTGAAGGCACACTGGATCCCTTGCAGTGCAGAGGATTTCTGATAAACTGTATATGTTCCAGAAATCATGGGGTCTGAGGCCTGGTCAATGCACACTTGATCCCTTGCAGTACAAAGGATTTCTGAAGAATTGTTTAGGTTCCAGAAACAGTGGGTTATGTGCCCTCATGAAGACACTCTGGATCTGTTGCAGTACAGAGAATTTCTGAAGAACTGTTTAGGTTCCAGAAACTGGGGCTTCTATGGCCTGGTCAAGGCAAGCTGGATCCCTTGCAGTACACAGGACTTCTGACAAACTGTTTATGTTCCTGAAATCATGGCATCCATGGCCTGGTCTCAGCATGCTGGATCACTTGCAGTACATAAGATTTCTGAAAAATTGTTTAGGTTCCAGAAATGACAGGGTCTGTGCCCAGGTGAAGGCACAGTGCATCCCTTGCAGTATAGAGGAGTTCTGAAAAACAGCTCAGGTTCCAGAAATCAAGAGGTCTGTGACATGCTGAAGGCACGCTGGATCCCTTGCAGAAGAGAGGATTTCTGAAAAACTGCTTAGGTTCCAGAAATTGAGGGGTCCGTTGCCTGGTCAAGGCACGGTGGATCCCTTGCTGTACAGAGGATTTCTGAAAACCTGTTTAGGTTTCAGTATTTGGGTTGTCCATGGCCTGGTCAAGGCACGCTGGATCCCTTGCAGTACACAGGATTTCTGAAGAACAGTATGTTCCAGAAATCGCGGGATCCGAGGCCTGGTCAAGGCACACTTGATCCCTTGCAGTGCAGAGGATTTCTGAAGAACTGGTTAGGTTCCAGAAACAGCGGGGTCTGTGCCCAGGTGAAGATAATATGGATCCCTTGCAGTACCGAGGATTTCTAAAGAACTGTTTAGGTTCCAGAAGCTGAGGCATCCAAGGCCTGGTCAAGGCACTCTGGATCTCTTGCAGGACAGATGATTTCTGAAGAACTGTTTAGGTTCCAGAATCTACGGGGTCTGTGCCCTGGTGAAGACACTCTGGATCCCTTGCAATACAGTTGATTTCTGAAGGACTGTTTAGGTTCCAGAAACTAAGGCTTCCATGGACTTGTCAAGGCATTCTGGATCCCTTGTAGTACAGAGTATTTCTGAAGAACTGTTTAGGTTCCAGAAATCGCAGGGTCCAAGTTCTAGACAAGGTGCACTTGATCCCATGCAGTAAAGACCATATCTGAATAACTGTTTAGCTTCCAGAAACCGTGGTGTGCATGGTCTGGTGAAGGAACACTGGACGCCTTGCAGTACAGAGGATTTCTGATTAACTGCTTAGGTTCCAGAAATCATGGGGTCCATGGCTTGGTCAACGTGTTTTGGATCCCTTGCAGTACAAAGGATTTCTGAAGAACTGTTTATGTTCCAGAAATTGCGGGGTCTGAGGCCTGGTCAAGGCACACTTGATCCCCTGCAGTACAGAGGATTTCTGAAGAACTGTTTAGGTTCCAGAAATCGAGGGGTCCATGGTGTGGTCAAGGCATACTTAATCCCTTGCAGTAAAGATGATTTCTGAAGAACTGTTTAGGATCCAGGAATCGCGGTGTGCATGGTCTGGTGAAGGCACGCGGGATGCCTTGCAGTACAAAGGTCTTCTGATGAACTACTTGGGTTCCAGAAACCATGGGGTCCATTGCTTGTTCAAGGTGTTCTGGATCTTTTGCAGTGCAGAGGATTTCTGAAGAACTGTTAATGTTCCAGAAATCGCCCGGTCCGAAGCCTGGTCAAGGTACACTTGATCCCATGAAGTACAGAGGATGTCAGAAGAACTTCTTAGGTTCCAGAAATGGTGAGGAATTTTCTCTGGGGAAGGCACACTGGATCCCTTGAAGCAGAGCGGATTTCTGAAAAACTGCTTAGGTTCCAGAAACTGAGGGGTCCGTTGCCAGGTCTTGGCATGGTGAATCCTTTGCTGTACAAAGGATTTCTCAAAAGCTGTTTAGGTTTCAGAAATCGGGGAGTCCATGGCCTGGTGAAGGCACGCTGGATCCCATGCAGTACAGAGGGTTTCTGAAGAATTGTATATGTTCCAGAAATCGCAGGGTCCGAGGCCTGGTCAAGGCACACTTGATCCCCTGCAGTACAGAGGATTTCTGAAGAACTGTTTAGGTTCCAGAAATTGAGGGGTCTGTTGTCTGGTTTAGGCACGGTGGTTCCCTTGCTGTACAGAGGATTTCTCAAAAGCTGTTTAGGTTTCAGAAATCGGGGAGTCCGGGGCCCAGTCAAGGCATGCTGGATCAATTGCAGTACAGAGGATTTCTAAAGAACTGTTTAGGTTCAAGAAACCTCGGGGTCCATTGTCTGCTCAAGGCACACTGGATTCCTTGCAGTACAGAGGATTTCTGAAGAACTATTTAGGTTTCAGAAACTGCGGGGTCTGTGCCCTGGTGAAGACACTCTGGATCCCTTGCAGTACAGAGGATTTCTGAAGAACTGTTTAGGTTCCAGAAACAGCGGGGTCCATGGCCAGGTTAAGGCACACTGTATCCCTTGCAGTACAGAGGATTTCTGAAGAACTGTTTACATTCAGGAAACCGCGGGGTCCGTGGCCTGATTAAGGCACACTGGATCCCTTTCAGTGGAGGGCAATTACTGAAAAAATGTTTAGGTTCCAGAAATCAAGGGTTCAGTGGCCTGGTCAAGGCACACTGGATCCCTGTGGTATAGAGGATTCCTGAAAACTGTTTAGTTTCCGAGAAACAGAGGGTCCATGGCCTGGTCAAGGCATGCTGGATCCCTTGCGGTACTGAGGATTTCTGAAAAAATGCTTAAGTGAAAGAAATTGAGACTACGATGCCCTGGTCAAGGCATGTAGGATCTCTCACGGTACATAAGATTTCTGAAGAACTGTTTAGGTTCCAGAATTCAAGGGGTCCGTGGCCTGGTCAAGGCAAGCTGGATCCCATGCAGTACAGCGGATTTCTGAAGAATTGTTTAGGTTCCATAAATTGTGAGGTCCATGGCCTGGTGAAGGCACACTGGATCCCTTGCAGTGCAGAGGATTTCTGAAGAACTGTATATGTTCCAGAAATCAAGGGGTCCAAGGCCTGGTCAAGGCACATTTGATCCCTTGCAGTACAAAGGATTTCTGAAGAACTGTTTAGGTTCCAGAAACAGTGGGGTATGTGCCCTCGTGAAGACACTCTGGATCTCTTGTAGTACAGAGAATTTCTGAAGAACTGTTTAGGTTCCAGAAAGTGGGGCTTCCATGGCCTGGTCAAGGCATGCTGGATCCCTTACAGGATGGAGGATTTCTGAAGAACTGTTTAGGTTCAAGAAACCACGGGGTCCATGGCCTGGTCAAGGCAAGCTGGAGTCTTTGCAGTACACAGGACTTCTGATTAACTGTTTATGTTCCTGAAATCACGGCATCCATGGCCTGGTCTCAGCATGCTGGATCACTTGCAGTACATAAGATTTCTGAAAAATTGTTTAGGTTCCAGAAATGACAGGGTCTGTGCCCAGGTGAAGGCACAGTGCATCCCTTGCAGTACAGAGGAGTTCTGAAAAACAGCATGGGTTCAAGAAATCGAGGGGTCCATGACATGCTGAAGGCATGCTGGATCCCTTGCAGGACAGAGGATTTCTGAAAAGCTGTTCAGGTTCCAGAAATCTAGGGGTCCATGTGATGGTCAAGGCACGCTGGATCCGTTGCAATAGAGAGGATTTCTTAAAAACTGTTTAGGTTCCAGAAATTGAGGGGTCCGTTGCCTGGTCAAGGCACGGTGGATCCCTTGCTGTACAGAGGATTTCTGAAAACCTGTTTAGGTTTCAGCATTTGGGTTGTCCGTGGCCTGGTCAAGGCATGCTGGATCCCTTGCAGTACACAGGATTTCTGAAGAACAGTATGTTCCAGAAATTGCGGGGTCCGAGGCCTGGTCAAGGCACACTTGATCCCTTGCAGTACAGAGGATTTCTGAAGAACTGGTTAGGTTCCAGAAACAGCGGGGTATGTGCCCAGGTGAAGACACTATGGATCCCTTGCAGTACTGAGGATTTCTAAAGAACTGTTTAGGTTCCAGAAACTGAGGCATCCAAGGCCTGGTCAAGGCACGCTGGATCCCTTGCAGGACAGAGGATTTCTGAAAAACTGTTTAGGTTCAAGTAATCGCAGGGTGCATGTCCTGGTCAAGGCACGCTGGATCCCTTGCAGTACACAGAATTTCTGAGCAACTGTTTAGGTTACAGAAACTGTGTGGTCTGTGTTCTGGTGAAGGCATGCTGGATCTCTTGCAGTAGAGAGGACTTCTAAAAAAACTGTTTAGGTTCCAGAAATCAAGAGGTCTGTGGTCTGCACAAGGCATGCTGAATCCTGTGCAATACAGAGGATTTCTGAAAAACTCTTTAGGTTCCAGAAATAGCGGTGTCCATTCTGAGGTCAAGGCATGCTGGATCCCTTGCAGAAGAAAGGATTTCTGAAGAACTGTTAAGGTTCCATATATTGCGGGGTCTGTGCCCTGGTGAAAGTACAATGGATCCCTTGCAGTACAGAGGATTTCTGATGAACTGTTTAAGTTTCAGAAACTGCGCTGTCCATGGCCTGATAAAGGCAAGTTGGATGCCTTGCAGTACAGAGGATTTCTGATGTGCTGTTTAGGTTCCAGAAACCACGGGGTCCATGGCCTGGTCAAGTCATTCTGGATCCCTTGTAGTACACAGGATTTCTGAAGAACTGTTTAGGTTCCAGAAACCGTGGAGTCTGTGCTATGGTGAGGGCCCACTGCATCCATTGCAGTAGAGTAGATTTCTGAAAAACTGTTAAGGTTCCAGGAATCGAGGGGTCTGTGGCCTGCTCAAGGCATGCTGGATCCCGTGTGGTACAGAGAATTTCTGAAAAACTTTTCAGGTTCCAGAAACAGCGGGATCCATGGCCTGGTCAAGGCATGCTGGACCCCTTGCAGTACAGAGAATTTCTGAAGAACTGTTTAAGTTCCAGAAATCGCGGTGTCTGTGGACTGGTTTAGGCACACTGGATCCCTTGCAGTACAGAGGATTTCTGAAGAACTGTTTAGGTTACAGAAATCACGAGATCTGTGACCTGGTCAAGGCATGCTGGATCCCTAGCAGTAAAGCTGATGTCTAAAGAACTGTTTATGTTCCAGAAATCGCAGGGTCCGAAGCATGGTCAAGGCACACTTGATCCCATGCAGTACAGAGGATTTCAGAAGAACTATTTAGGTTCCAGAAACCATGAGGTCTGTGCTCTGGTGAAGGCATGCTGGATCCCTTGCAGTAGACAGGATTTCTGAAAAACTGTTTAGGTTCCAGAAACTGAGGCATCCGTTGCCTGGACTAGGCACGGTGAATCCCAAACTGTACAAAGGATTTCTCAAAAGCTGTTTAGGTTTCAGAAATCAGGGGGTCCATGGCCTGGTGAAGGCATGCTGGATCCCATGCAGTACAGAGGATTTCTGAAGAACTGTATATGTTCCAGAAATTGCGGGGTCTGAGGCCTGGTCAAGGCACACTTATCCCTTGCAGTACAGAGGATTTCTGAAGAAATGTTTAGGTTCCAGACACTGTGGGGTCTGTGCCCTGGTGAAGACACTCTGGATCCCTTGCAGTTCAGAGGATTTCTGAAGAATTGTTTAGGTTCCAGTAACTGAGGCTTCCATGGCCTGGTCAAGGCACGCTGGATCCCTTGCAGGACAGAGGATTTCAGAAGAACTGTTTAGGTTCAAGAAACCGCGGGGTCTGTGCTCTTGTGAAGGAATGCTGCATCCCTTGCAGTAGAGTAGATTTCTGAAAAACTGTTTAGGTTCCAGAAATCAAGGGGTCTGTGGCTTGCTCAAGGCATGCTGGATCCCATGCAGTACAAAGGCTTTCTGAAAAACTCTTTAGGTTCCAGAAACATCGGGGTCCATATCCTGGTGAAGACAGACTGGATGCCTTGCAGTACAGATAATTTCTGATGAACTGTTTAGGTTCCAGAAACCATGGGGTCCAAGACCTGGTCAAGGAATTCTGGATCCCTTGCAGTACAGAGAATTTCTGAAGAACTGTTTAGGTTCAAGAAATCACGGGGTCCAAGCCCTGGTCAAGTCATTCTGGATCCCTTGAAGTACACACGATTTCTGAAAAACTGTTTAGGTTCCAGAAACTGTGGGGTCTGTGCTCTGGTGAGGGAAAGCTGAATCCATTGCAGTAGAGTAGATTTCTGAAAAACTGTTTAGGTTCCAGAAATCGAGGGGTCTGTGGCCTGCTCAAGGCATGCTGGATCATGTGTGGTACAGAGGATTTCTGAAAAACGCTTTAGGTTCCAGAAACAGCGGGATCCATGGCCTGGTCAAGGCATGCTGGATCCCTAGCAGTAAAGCTGATGTCTGAAGAACTGTTTAGGTTGCAGAAATTGCGGGGTCCGAGGTCTAGTTAAGGCATACTTGATCCCTTGCAGTAAAGACGATTTCTGAAGAAATCTTTTTGATCCAGAAACCGCAGTGTGCATGGTCTGGTGAAGGCAGACAGGATGCCTTGCAGTACAGAGGTTTTCTGATGAACTACTAAGGTTCCAGAAACCACGGGGTCCATGGCTTGTTCAAGGTGTTCTGGATCCATTGCAGTACAGACAATTTCTGAAGAACTGTTTATGTTCCAGAAATCACAGGGTCCGAAGCATGGTCAAGGCACACTTGATCCCATGCAGTACTGAGATTTCAGAAGAACTGTTTAGGTTCCAGAAACCATGGGTCTGTGCTCTGGTGAAGGCATGCTGGATCCCTTGCAGTAGACAGGATTTCTGAAAAACTGTTTAGGTTCCAGAAACTGAGGCATCCATTGCCTGGACTAGGCACAGTGAATCCCAAGCTGTACAAAGGATTTCGCAAAAGCTGTTTAGGTTTCAGAAATCAGGGGGTCCGTGGCCTGTGAAGGCATGCTGGATCCCATGCAGTACAGAGGATTTCTGAAGAACTGTATATGTTCCAGAAATTGCGGGGTCCGAGGCCTGGTCAAGGCACACTTGATCCCTTGCAGTACAGAGGATTTCTGAAGAAATGTTTAGGTTCCAGAAACTGTGGGTTCTGTGCCCTGGTGAAGACACTCTGGATCCCTTGCAGTTTAGAGGATTTCTGAAGAATTGTTTAGGTTCCAGAAACTGAGGCTTCCATGGCCTGGTCAAGGCACGCTGGATCCCTTGCAGGACAGAGGATTTCAGAAGAACTGTTTAGGTTCAAGAAACTGCGGGGTCTGTGCTCTGGTGAAGGAATGCTGCATCCCTTGCAGTAGAGTAGATTTCTGAAAAACTGTTTAGGGTCCAGAAATCGAGGGGTCTGTGGCTTGCTCAAGGCATGCTGGATCCCATGCAGTACAAAGGCTTTCTGAAAAACTCTTTAGTTTCCAGAAACATTGGGATCCATATCCTGGTGAAGACCCGCTGGATCCCTTGCAGTACAGATCATTTCTGATGAACTGTTTAGGTTCCAGAAACCACAGGGTCCAAGGCCTGGTCAAGGAATTCTGGATCCCTTGAAGTACAGAGAATTTCTGAAGAACTGTTTAGGTTCAAGAAATCGCGGGGTCCAAGCCCTGGTCAAGGCACGCTGAATCCCTTGCAATAAACAGAATTTCTGACCAACTGTTTAGGTTACAGAAACCGTGTGGTCTGTGTTCTGGTGATGGCATGCTGGATCTCTTGCAGTTGAGAGGATTTCTAAAAAAACTGTTTAGGTTCCAAAAATCAAGGGGTCTGTGGTCTGATCAAGGCATGCTGAATCCTGTGCAGTACTGAGGATTTCTGAAAAACTCTTTAGGTTCCAGAAACAGCGGGGTCCATGGCCTGGTGAAGGCAATCTGGATGCCTTGCAGTACAGAAGATTTCTGATGTGCTGGTTAGGTTTCTAGAAACCATGGGGTCCATGGCCAGGTCAAGTATTTCTGGATCCCTTGTAGTACACAGGATTTCTGAAGAAATGTTTAGGTTCCAGAAACCGTGAGGGTCTGTGCTCTGGTGAGGGCTCACTGCATCCATTGCAGTAGAGTAGATTCCCGAAAAACAGTTTTGATTCCAGAAATTGAGGGGTCCATGGTGTGGTCAAGGCATTCTTAATACCTTGAGTAAAGATGATTTCTGAAGAACTGTTTAGGATCCAGAAACCACAGTGTGCATGGTCTGGTGAAGGCACGCGGGATGCCTTGCAGTACAAAGGTCTTCTGATGAACTACATAGGTTCCAGAAACCACGGGTTCCATGGCTTGTTCAAGGTGTTCTGGATCTATTGCAGTGCAGAGGATTTCTGAAGACCTGTTAGTGTTCCAGAAATCGCTTGGTCTGAGGCCTGGTCAAGGCACACTTGATCCCATGCAGTACAGAGGATGTCAGAAGAACTACTTAGGTTCCAGAAATGGTGAGGAATGTGCTCTGGGGAAGGCACACTGGATCCCTTGCAGCAGAGAGGATTTCTGAAAAACTGTTTAGGTTCCAGAAACTGAGGGGTCCATTGCCAGGTCTTCACCCAGTGAATCCTTTGCTGTAAAAAGGATTTCTCAAAAGCTGTTTAGGTTTCAGAAATTGGAGAGTCTGTGCCCTGGTGAAGACACACTGGATCCCTTGCAGTACAGAGGATTTCTGAAGAACTGTTTAGGTTCCAGAAACTGAGGCTTTCATGGCCTGGTCAAGGCACGCTGGATCCCTTGCAGTACACAGGATTTCTGAAGAACTGTTTAGGTTCCTGAAACTGTGGGGTCTGTGCTCTGGTGAAAGCATGCTGGATCCCTTGCAGTAGAGAGGATTTCTAAAAAACTCTTTAGCTTCCAGAAAGATTGGGGTCCATGGCCTGGTGAAGGCACGTTGGATGCCTTGCAGTACAGATCATTTCAGATGAATGGTTTAGGTTCCAGAAACCACGGGGTCCATGGCCTGGTCAAGAAATTCTGGATCCCTTGTAGTACAGAGGATTTCTGAAGAACTGTTTAGGATCCAGAAACCATGGGGTCTGTGCTCTGGTGAAGGAACGCTGCATCCCTTGCAGTAGAGTTGATTTCTGAAGAACTGTTTATGTTCCAGATATAGCGGAGTCCGTGGCCTGGAGAAGGCACACTAGATCCATTGCAGTACGGAGGATTTCTGAAGAACTGTTTAGATTACAGAAATCATGAGATCTGTGGCATGGTCAAGAGATGCTGGATCCCTAGCAGTAAAGCTGATGTCTGAAGAACTGTTTAAGTTGCAGAAATCATGGGGTCCAAGGTCTAGACAAGGCTCACTTGATCCCTTGTAGTAAAGGCTATTTCTGAAGAACTGTTTATGTTCCAGAAATCATGGAGTCCGAAGCCTGGTCAAGGCACACTTTATCCCTTGCAGTACAGAGGACTTCTGAAGAACTGTTTAGGATCCAGAAACTGAGGTGTCCATGGCCTGGTCAAGACACGCATGGATTGCTTGCATGACAGAGGATTTCTGAAGAACTGTTTAGGTTTCAGAAACTGAGGTGTCCTTGGCTTGGTCAAGACACGCTGGATAGCTTGCATGACAGAGGATTTCTGAAGAACTGTTTAGGTTCCAGACACCATGGGGTCTGTGCTCTGGTGAAGGCGTGCTGGATCCCTTGCACTAGAGAGGATTTCTGAAAAACTGTTTAGGTTTCAGAAATTGAAAGGTCCGTCGCCTGGTCAAGGCACGTTGGATGCCTTGTAGCAGAAAGGATTTCTCAAAAGCTGTTTAGATTTCAGAAATCGGGGAGTACATAGCCTGGTCAATGCACTCCGGATCCCTTGGAGTACAGAGGATTTCTGAAGAACTGTTTAGGTTCCAGAAACGGTGGGGTCTGTGCCCTGGTGAAGATAACCTGGATCCCTTGCAGGACAGAGGATTTCTGAAGAACTTTTTAGGTTCCAGAAACCACGGGGTCTGTGCACTGGTAAAGACACTCTGGATCCCTTGCAGTACAGAGGATTTCTGAAGAACTGTTTAGGTTCCAGAAACTGAGATGTCCATGGCCAGGTCAAGGCATGCTGGATAGCTTGCAGGACAGAAGATTTCTGAAGAACTGTTTAGGTTCAAAAAACCACGGGGTCCATGGCCTGGTCAAGGTGTTCTGGATCCCTTGTAGTACAGTTGATGTCTGAAAAACTGTTTAGGTTCCAGAAACTGTGGGGTCTGTGCTCTGGTGAAGGCATGCAGGATACCTTGCAATAGAGAGGATTTCTGAAAAACGGTTTAGGTACAAGAAATTGAGGGGTCCGTTGCCTGGTTTAGGCACGGTGGATCCCTTGCTGTACAGAGGATTTCTCAAAAGCTGTTTAGGTTTCAGAAATTGGGGAGTCCCTGGCCTGGTCAAGGCACGCTGGATCATTTGCAGTACAGAGGATTTCTGAAGAACTGTTTAGGTTCAAGAAACCACGGGGTCCAAGGCCTGGTCAAGGCACACTGGATTCCTTCCAGTACACAGGATTTCTGAAAAACTGTTTAGGTTCCAGAAACTGTGGGGTCTGTGCTTTGGTGAAGGCACATTGGATCCCTTGCAGTACAGAGGATTTCTGAAAAACTGTTTAGGTTCCAGAAATGAGGGGTCTGTGGCCTGCACAAGTCATGCCGGATCCGCTGCATTACAGAGAATTTCTGAAGAAGTGTTTAGGTTCCAAAAAACAGCGGGGTCCATGGCCAGGTTAAGGCACACTGTATCCCTTGCAGTACAGAGGATTTCTGAAGAAATGTTTACGTTCAGAAAACCGCGGGGTCATTGGCCTGATTAAGGCACACTAGATCCCTTTCAGTACAGGGCAATTACTGAAAAAATGTTTAGGTTCCAGAAATCAAGGGATCAGTGCCTGGACAAGGCACACTGGATCCCTTGCAGTATGGAGGATTCCTGAAAAACTATTTAGTTTCCAGAAACAGAGGGGTCCATGGCCTGGCCAAGGCATGCTGGATCCCTTGTGGTGTAGAGGATTTCTGAAAAAATGCTTAAGTGCAAGAAATTGAGTGGACGATGCCCTGGTCAAGGCAAGTAGGATCTCTCGCGGTACATAGGATTTCTGAAGAACTGTTTAGGTTCCAGAATTCAAGGGGTCTGTGGCCTGGTCAAGGCATCTGGATCCCGTGCAGTACAGTGGATTTCTGAAGAATTGTTTAGGTTCCATTAATTGTGAGGTCCATGGCTTGGTCAAGGCACACTGGATCCCTTGCAGAACAGAGGATTTCTGAAAAACTGTTAAGGTTCCATAAACTGCGGGGTCTGTGCCCTGGTGAAGGCACACTGGATCCCTTGCAGTGCAGAGGATTTCTGATTAACTGTATATGTTCCAGAAATCGCGGGGTCTGAGGCCTGGTCAAGGCACACTTGATCCCTTACAGTACAAAGGATTTATGAAGAACTGTTTAGGTTCCAGAAAAAGTGGGTTATGTGCCCTCATGAAGACACTCTGGATCTGTTGCAGTACAGAGAATTTCTGAAGAACTGTTTCGGTTCCAGAAACTGGGTCTTCTATGGCCTGGTCAAGGCAAGCTGGATCCCTTGCAGTACACAGGACTTCTGACAAACTGTTTATGTTCCTGAAATCATGGCATCCATGGCCTGGTCTCAGCACGCTGGATCACTTGCAGTACATAAGATTTCTGAAAAATTGTTTAGGTTCCAGAAATGACAGGGTCTGTGCCCAGGTGAAGGCACAGTGCATCCCTTGCAGTACAGAGGAGTTCTGAAAAACAGCTCAGGTTCCAGAAATCAAGAGGTCTGTGACATGCTGAAGGCACGCTGGATCCCTTGCAGAAGAGAGGATTTCTGAAAAACTGTTTAGGTTCCAGAAATTGAGGGGTCCGTTGCCTGGTCAAGGCATGGTGGATCCCTTGCTGTACAGAGGATTTCTGAAAACCTGTTTAGGTTTCAGCATTTGGGTTGTCCATGGCCTGGTCAAGGCACGCTGGATCTCTTGCAGTACACAGGATTTCTGAAGAACAGTATGTTCCAGAAATCGCGTGGTCCGAGGCCTGGTCAAGGCACACTTGATCCCTTGCAGTGCAGAGGAATTCTGAAGAACTGGTTAGGTTCCAGAAACAGTGGGATCTGTGCCCAGGTGAAGACAATATGGATCCCTTGCAGTACCGAGGATTTCTAAAGAACTGTTTAGGTTCCAGAAACTGAGGCATCCAAGGCCTGGTCAAGGCACTCTGGATCTCTTGCAGGACAGAGGATTTCTGAAGAACTGTTTAGGTTCCAGAATCTACGGGGTCTGTGCCTTGGTGAAGACACTCTGGATCCCTTGCAATACAGTTGATTTCTGAAGGACTGTTTAGGTTCCAGAAACTAAGGCTTCCATGGACTGGTCAAGGCATTCTGGATCCCTTGTAGTACAGAGTATTTCTGAGGAACTATTGAGGTTCCAGAAATCGCAGGGTCCAAGTTCTAGACAAGATGCACTTGATCCCATGCAGTAAAGACCATATCTGAATAACTGTTTAGCTTCCAGAAACCGCGGTGTGCATGGTCTGGATCCCTTGTAGTACAGTGGATGTCTGAGGAACTGTTTAGGTTCCAGAAACCATGGGGTCTGTGCTCTGGTGAAGGCACGCAGGTTCCCTTGTAATAGAGAGGATTTCTGAAAACCTGTTTAGGCTCCAGAAATTGAGGGGTCCGCTTGCCTGGTCTAGGCATGGTGGATCCCTTGCTGTACAGAGGATTTCTCAAAAGATATTTAGGTTTCAGAAATCGGGAAGTGTGTGGCCTGTTCAAGGCTCTCTGGATCAATTGCAGTACAGAGGATTTCTAAAGAACTGCTTAGGTTCAAGAAACCGCGGGGTCCATGGCCTGGTTAAGGCATGCTGGATCCCTTGCAGTACACAGGATTTCTGAAAAACTGTTTAGGTTCCAAAAACTGTGGGGTCTGTGGCCTGTTCAAGGCATGCTAGATCCGTTGCATTACAGAGGATTTCTGAAGAAGTGTTTAGGTTCCAGAAACAGCGGGGTCCATGGCCAGGTTAAGGCACACTGGATCCCTTGCGGCACAGAGGATTTCTGAAGAACTGTTTACGTTCAGGAAACCACGGGGTTCATGGCCTGAATAAGGCACACTGGATCCCTTTCAGTACAGGGCAATTACTGAAAAAATGTTTAGGTTCCAGAAATCAAGGGGTCAGAGGCCTGGTCAAGGCACACTGGATCCCTTGCAGTACAGAGGATTTCTGAAAAAATGCTTAAGTGCAAGAAATTGAGAAGATGATGCCCTGGTCAAGGTATGTAGGATCTCTCGTGGTATATAAGATTTCTGAAGAACTGTTTAGGTTCCAGAATTCAAGGGGTCCATGGTCTGGTCAAGGCAAACTGGAGCCAGAACAGTAGAGCGGATTTCTGGAGAAGTGTTTAGGATCCATTAATTGTGAGGTCCATGGCCTGGTCAAGGCACACTGGATCCCTTGCAGAACAGAGGATTTCTAGAAGAACTGTTAAGGTTCCATAAACTACAGGGGTCTGTGTGCCTGGTGAGCTTACGCTGGATCCTTGCAATACAGAGTTTCTGATGAACTGCATATGTTCCAGAAATCACGAGGTCCGAGACCTGGTCAAGGCACACTTGGTTCCTTGCAGTACAGAGGATTTCTGAAGAACTTTTTAGGTTCCAGAAACTGTGGGGTATGTGCCCTGGTGAAGACACTCTGGATCTCTTGCAGTACAGAGAATTTCTGAAGAACTGTTTAGGTTCCAGAAACTTGGCTTCCATGGCCTTGTCAAGGCACGCTGGATCCCTTGCAATACACAGGACTTCGATGAACTGTTTATGTTCCAAAAATCACGGCATCCATGGCCTGGACTCAGCACGCTGGATCCCTTGCAGTACATAATATTTCTGAAAAACTGTTTAGGTTCCAGAAATGATGGGGTCTGTGCCCAGGTGAAGGCACAGTGCATCCCTTGCAGTACAGAGGAGTTCTGAAAAGCAGCATGGGTTCCAGAAATCGAGGGGTCCATGACATGCTGAAGGCATGCTGGATCCCTTGCAGTACAGAGGATTTCTGAAAAGCTGTTTAGGTTCCAGAAATCTAGGGGTCCATGTCCTGGTCAAGGCACGCTGGATCCCTTACAGTAGAAAGGATTTCTGAAAAACTGTTTAGGTTCCAGAACCCATAGTGTGCATGGTCTGGTGAAGGCACGCTGGATGCCTTGAAGTACAGAGGATTTCTGATTGACTGCTTAGGTTCCAGAAATCACAGGGTCCATGGTTTGGTCAAGGTGTTTTGGATCCCTTGCAGTACAGAGGATTTCTGAAGAACTGTTTATGTTCCAGAAATCACAGGGTCTGAGGCCTGGTCAAGGCACAATTGATCCCTTGCAGTACAGAGGATTTCTGAAGAACTGTTTAGTTTCCAGAAACCATGGGGTCTGTGCCCAGGTGAAGACACTCTGGATCCCTTGCAGTACCGAGGATTTCTGAAGAACTGTTTAGGTTCCAGCAACTGAGGCATCTATGGCCTGGTCTAGGCACACTGGATCCCTTGCAGTACAGAGAATTTTTGAAGAACTGTTTAGGTTCAAGAAATTGTGGGTTCCAAGGCCTGGTCAAGGGACGCTTGATCCCTTGCAGTACTGAGAATTTCTGAGCAACTGTTTAGTTTCCAGAAACAGCGGGGTCTGTGCCCAGGTGAAGACACTATGGATCCCTTGCAGTACCGAGGATTTCTAAAGAACAGTTTAGGTTCCAGAAACTGAGGCATCCAAGGCCTGGTCAAGGCACGCTGTATCCCTTGAAATACAGTTGATTTCTGAAGGACTGTTTAGGGTCCAGAAATTAAGGCTTCCATGGCCTGGTCAAATCATTCTGGATCTCTTGTAGTACAGAGTATTTCTGAAGAACTGTTTAGGTTCCAGAAATCGCGGGGTCTGAGGTCTAGACAAGGCGCACTTGATCCCATGCAGTAAAGACCATATCTGAAGAACTGTTTAGCTTCCAGAAACCGTGGTGTGCATGGTCTGGTGAAGCCAGGCTGGATGCCTTGCAGTACAGAGGATTTCTGATTAACTGCTTAGGTTCCAGAAATCATGGGGTCCATGGCTTGGTCAAGGTGTTTTGGATCCCTTGCAGTACAGAGGATTTCTGAAGAACTGTTTAGGTTCCAGAAACTGCTGGGTTTGTGCCCAGGTGAAGACACTCAGGATCGCTTGAAGTACCGAGGATTTCTGAAGAACTGTTTAGGTTCCAGAAACTGAGGCGTCTATGGCCTGGTCAACGCACACTGGATCCCTTGCAGCACAGAGGATTTCTGAAGACCTGTTTATGTTCCAGAAATCGTGGGGTCCGAGGCCTGGTCAAGGCACACTTGATCCCATGCAGTACAGAGGATTTCAGAAGAACTGTTTAGGTTCCAGAAACTGTGGGGTCTGTGCTCTGGTGAAGGCATGTAGATCCCTTGAAATAGAGAGGATTTGTGAAAAACTATTTAGGTTAAAGAAATTGAGGGGTCCGTTGCCTGGTCTAGGCATGGTGGATCCCTTGCTGTACAGAGGATTTCTCAAAGGCTATTTAGGTTTCAGAAATTGGGGAGTCTGTGGCCTGGTCAAGGCACGCTGGATCAATTGCAGTACAGAGGATTTCTGAAGAACTGTTTAGGATCAAGAAACCGTGGGGTCCATGGCCTAGTCAAGAGGTTCTTAATCCCTTGTAGTACAGTGGATTTCTGAAGAACTGTTTAGTATCCAGAAACCGCGGTGAGCATGTTCTGGTGAAAGCACGCTGGATGCCTTGCAGTACAGAGGTTTTCTGATGAACTAGTTATGTTCCAGAAACCACGGGTTCCATGGCTTGTTCAAGGTGTTCTGGATCCATTGCAGTACAGGGGATTTCTGAAGAACTGTTTATGTTCCAGAAATTGCGGGGTCCGAGGCCTGGTCAAGGCACACTTGATCCCACGCAGTACAGAGGATTTCAGAAGAACTGTTTAGGTTCCAGAAACCATGGGGTCTGTGCTCTGGTGAAGGCATGCAGGATCCCTTGCAATAGAGAGGATTTCTGAAAAACTGTTTAGTTTCCAGAAATTGAAAGGACCATGGCCTGGTCAAGGCATGGTGGATCCCTTGCAGTACAAAGGATTTCTCAAAAGCTGTTTAGATTTCAGAAATCGGGGAGTACGTGGCCTGGTCAAGGCATGCTGGATCCCTTGCTGTACAGAGGATTTCTGAAGAACTGTTTATGTTCCAGAAATCACGGGGTCCGAGGCCTGGTCAAGTCACACTTGATTCATTGCAGTACAGAGGATTTCTGAAGAACTGTTTAAGTTTCAGAAACCATGGGGTCTGTGCCCTGGTGAAGATAATCTGGATCCCTTGCAGGACAGAGGATTTCTGAAGAACTGTTTAGGTTTAAGATACCATGGCCTGATCAAGGCATGCTGGATCACTTGCAGTACACAGGACTTCTGAAAAACTGTTTAGGTTCCAAAAATCATGGGGTCTGTGCTCTGGTGAAGGCACACTGGATCCCTTGCAGTAGAAAGGATTTCTGAAAAATTGTTTAGGTTCCAGAAAATGATGGGTCCGTGGCCTGCTCAAGGATTGCTGGATCCCGTGCAGTACAGAAGATATCTGAAAAGCTCTTTAGGTTCCAGAAACAGCGTGGTCCATGGCCTGGTCAAGGCATGCTGGATCCCTTGCAGGACAGTGGATTTCTGAAGAACTGTTAAGGTTCCATAAACTGCATGGTCCATGCCCTGGTGAAGGCACACTGGATCCCTTGCTGTACAGAGGATTTCTGATGAACTCTTTAGGTTCCAGAAACCACGGGGTCCATAGACTGGTCAAGACGTTCTTTTTCCCTTGTAGTACAGAGGATTTCTGAAGAACTGTTTAGGTTCCACAGACCATGGAGTCTGTGCTCTGGTGAAGGCATGCTGGATCCCTTGCAGTAGAGTAGATTTCTGAAAAACTGTTTAGGTTCCAGAAATTGAGGGGTCTGTGGCCTTCTCAAGGCATACTGGATCCCAAGCAGAACAGAGGATTTCTGAAAAACTGTTGAGGTTCCAGAAATCTAGGGGTCCTTGGCTTGTTCTAGTCATGCTGGATCCCTTTCAGTACAGCATATTTCTGAAAAACTGTTTAGGTTCCAGAAATTGAGGGGTCTGTGGCCTGCTCAAGGCACACTGGATCGCTTGTGGAACAGAGGATTTCTGAAATCTGTTTAGGGTTCAGAAATTGAGGGGTCCATGGCCTGGTCAAAGCACATTGGATCCCTTGCCATACAGTGGATTTCTGAAAAACTGTTTAGGTTCAAGAAACCATGGGGTCTGTGCCTGGTGAAGGCATGCTGGAGCCCTAGAAGTACAGAGGAATTCTGAAGAGCTGTTTAGGTTCAGGAAACTGTGGGCTCTGTGGCATGATCAAGACACACCAGATCCCTTGCAGTACAGAGGATTCATGAAAAACTGTTTAGGTTCCTGAAACCACGGGGTCCATGGCCTGGTCTAGGCATGCTGGATTACTTGCTGTACAGAGGATTTCTGAAGAACTGTTTAGGTTCCAGAAATCATGGGGTGTGTGTTGCCTGGTCAAGGCACACTGGATCCCTTGTAGTACAGAGGATTTCTGAAGAACTGTTTAAGTTCCAGAAATTGCAGCATCCATGTCCTGGTCTAGGTACACTGTATCCCGTGAAGTACAGAAGATTTCTGAAAAACTGTTTGGGTTCCAGAAATCAAATGGTCCATAACCTGGTCAAGGCATGCTGGATCCCTTGCAGTACAGAGGATTTCTGAAAAGCTACATTCCAGAAATCAAGGGGTCCATGGCCTGGTCAAGGCACACTAGATATTTTGAAGTAAAGAGGATTTCTGTAAAGCTGCAAAGGTTCCAGACATCCAGGGATCTGAGCCTGGTAAATGCATGCTGGACCCTTTACAGTTCAGGGGATTTCTGAAAAGCTGTTTAAGTTCCTTAAATTGTGGGGTGCATGGCCTGGTCAAGGAACTCTACATCCCTTGCAGTACAGAGGATTTCTGAAAAGCTGTTTAGGTTCCAAAAATCGCAGGGTCCATGGCTTGGTCAAGGAATGCTGGATCCCTCACAGTACAGAGGATTTCTCTAAAGCTATTAAGATTCAAGAAATAGTGAGGTAAGTGGCCTGGTCAAGGCACGCTCGATCCCTTGTGGTACACAGGATTTCTGAAAAATTGTTTAGGATCCAGAACTCATGGGGTCCATGGCCTGGTCAAGGCACACTGGATCCCTTGCAGTACAGAGGATTTCTGAAGAACTGTTTAGGTTCCAGAAACCGCGGGGTCTGTGCCCAGGTGTAGACAATCTGGATCGCTTGCAGTACCGAGGATTTCTGAAGAACTGTTTAGGTTCCAGAAACTGATGCATCTATGGCCTGGTCAAGGCACACTGGATCCCTTGCAGTACAGAGAATTTCTGAAGAACTGTTTAGGTTCAAGAAATCGCGGGGTCCATGGTCTGGTCAAGGCACTCTTGATACCTTGCAGTACACAGGATTTCTGAGCAACTGTTTAGGCTACAGAGACCGTGTGGTCTGTGCTCTGTGAAGGCATGCTGGATCTCTTGCAGTAGAGAGGATTTCTAAAAAAACTGTTTAGGTTCCAGAACTCAAGGGGTCTGTGGTCTGCTCAAGGCATGCTGAATGCTGTGCAGTACAGAGGATTTCTGAAAAACTCTTTTGGTTCCAGAAATAGCGGTGTCCATGTTGAGGTCAAGGCATGCTGGATCCCTTGCAGAACAGAGGATTTCTGAAGAACTGTTAAGGTTCCATAAATTGCGGAGTCTGTGCCCTGGTGAAGGCACAATGGATCCCTTGCAGTAGAGAGGATTTCTGATGAACTGTTTAGGTTCCAGAAACCGCGGTGTCCAAGGCCTGGTGAAGGCAAGCTGGATGCCTTGCAGTACAGAGGATTTCTGATGTACTGTTTAGGTTCAAGAAACCACGGGGTCCATGGCCTGGTCAAGTCATTCTGGATCCCTTGTAGTACACAGGATTTCTGAAGAACTGTTTAAGTTCCAGAAACCGTGGGGTCTGTGCTCTTGTGAGGGCACACTGCATCCTTTGCAGTAGAGTAGATTTCTGAAAAACTGTTTAGGTTCCAGAAATCGAGGGTTCTGTGTCCTGCTCAAGGCATGCTGGATCCTGTGGGGTTCAGAGGATTTCTGAAAAACTCTTTAGGTTCCAGAAACAGTGGGATCCATGGCCTGGTTAAGGCACACTGGATCCCTTGCAGTACAAAGGATTTCTGAAGAACTATTTATGTTCCAGAAATTGAGGTGTCCGTGAACTGGTGAATGCACACTGGATCCCTTGCAGTATGAAGGATTTCTGAAGAACTGTTTAGGTTACTGAAATCACAAGATCTGTGGCCTGGTCAAGGCATGCTGGATGCCTAGCAGTTAAGCTGATGTCTGAAGAACTGTTTAGGTTGCAGAAATCGCGGGGTCCGAGGTCTAGTCAAGGTATATTTGATCCCTTGCAGTAAAGATAATTTCTGAAGAACTGTTTAGGATCCAGAAACTGCGGTGTGCATGGTCTGGTTAAGGCAGGCTGGATGCCTTGCAGTACAGAGGTTTTCTGATGAACTACTTAGATTCCAGAAACCACGGGGTCCATGGCTTGTTCAAGGTGTTCTGGATCCATTGCAGTACAGAGGATTTCTGAAGAACTGTTTATGTTCCAGAAATCGTGGGGTCCGAGGCCTGGTCAAGGCACACTTGATCCCATGAGTACAGAGGATTTCAGAAGAACTGTTTAGGTTCCAGAAACTGTGGGGTCTGTGCTCTGATGAAGGCACATAGGATCCCTTGCAATAGAGAGGATTTCTGAAAAACTGTTTAGGTTCCAGAAATTGAGGGGTCCATTGCCTGGTCTAGGCATGGTGGATCCCTTGCTGTACAGAGGATTTCTCAAAAGCTATTTAGGTTTCAGAAATCGGGGAGTCTGTGACCTGGTCAAGGCACACTGGATCAATTGCAGTGCAGGGAATTTCTGAAGAACTGTTTAGGTTCAAGAAACTGTGGGGTCCATGGCCTCGTCAAGATGTTCTGAATCCCTTGTGGTATAGTGGATTTCTGAAGAACTGTTTAGGTTTCAGAAATCATGGGGTCTGTGCTCTGGTGAAGGCATGCTGGATCCCTTGCAGTAGAGAGGATTTCTGAAAAACTGTTTAGGTTCCAGAAATTGAGGGGTCCGTTGCCTGGTCTAGGCACGGTGGATCCCTTGCTGTACAGAGGATTTCTCAAAAGCTATTTAGGTTTCAGAAATTGGGGAGTCCGTGGCCTGGTCAAAGCACGCTGGATCAATTGCAGTACAGAGGATTTCTGAATAACTGTTTAGGTTCAAGAAACCGTGGGGTCCATTGCCTGGTCAAGATGTTCTGAATCCCTTGTAGTACAGTCAATTTCTGAAGAACTGTTTAGGTTTGAGAAACCATGGGGTCTGTGCTCTGGTGAAGGCATGCTGGATCCTTTGCAGTAGAGAGGATTTCTGAAAAACTGTTTAGGCTCCAGAAATTGAAAGGTCCATGGCCTGGTCAAGGCACGGTGGCTCCCTTGCAATACAAAGGATTTCTCAAAAGCTGTTTAGATTTCAGAAATCGGGGAGTATGTGGTTTGGTCAAGGCATGCTGGATCCCTAGCAGTACAGAGGAATTCTGATGTACTGTTTAGGTTCCAGAAACCACGGGGTCCATGGTCTGGTCAAGTCATTCTGGATCCCTTGTTGTACACAGGATTTCTGAAGAACTGCTTAGGTTCCAGAAACTGTGGGGTCTGTGCTCTGGTGAGTGCACACTGCATCCTTTGCAGTAGAGTAGATTTCTGAAAAACCGTTTAGGTTCCAGAAATCGAGGGTTCTGTGTCCTGCTCAAGGCATGCTGGATCCTGTGGGGTACAGAAGATTTCTGAAAAACTCTTTAGGTTCCAGAAACAGCGGGATCCATGGCCTGGTCAAGGCACGCTGGATCCCTTGCAGTACAAAGAATTTCTGAAGAACTGTTTATGTTCCAGAAATCAAGGTGTCCGTAGACTGGTGAATGCACACTGGATCTCTTGCAGTACGAAGGATTTCTGAAGAACTGTTTAGGTTACTGAAATCACAAGATCTGTGGCCTGGTCAAGGCATGCTGGATGCCTAGCAGTTAAGCTGATGTCTGAAGAACTGTTTAGGTTGCAGAAATTGCGGGGTCTGAGGTCTAGTCAAGGTATACTTGATCCCTTGCAGGAAAGACAATTTCTGAAGAACTGTTTAGGATCCAGAAACTGCAGTGTGCATGGTCTGGTTAAGGCATGCTGGATGCCTTACAGTACAGAGGTTTTCTGATGAACTACTTAGATTCCAGAAACCACGGGGTCCATGGCTTGTTCAAGGTGTTCTGGATCCATTGCAGTACAGAGAATTTCTGAAGAACTGTTTATGTTCCACAAATCGTGGGGTCTGAGGCCTGGTCAAGGCACACTTGATACCATGAGTACAGAGGATTTCAGAAGAACTGTTTAGGTTCCAGAAACTGTGGGGTCTGTGCTCTGTTGAAGGCACATCAGATCCCTTGCAATAGAGAGGATTTCTGAAAAACTGTTTAGGTTCCAGAATTTGAGGGGTTCATTGCCTGGTCTAGGCATGGTGGATCCTTTGCTGTACAGAGGATTTTTCAAAAGCTATTTAGGTTTCAGAAATCGGGGAGTCTGTGACCTGGTCAAGGCACACTGGATCAATTGCAGTGCAGAGAATTTCTGAAGAACTGTTTAGGTTCAAGAAACTGTGGGGTCCATGGCCTCGTCAAGATGTTCTGAATCCCTTGTAGTACAGTGGATTTCTGAAGAACTGTTTAGGTTTCAGAAACCATGGGGTCTGTGCTCTGGTGAAGGCATGCTGGATCCCTTGCAGTAGAGAGGATTTCTGAAAAACTGTTTAGGTTCCAGAAATTGAGGGGTCCGTTGCCTGGTCTAGGCACGGTGGATCCCTTGCTGTACAGAGGATTTCTCAAAAGCAATTTAGGTTTCAGAAATTGGGGAGTCCGTGGCCTGGTCAAAGCACGCTGGATCAATTGCAGTACAGAGATTTCAAAGAACTGTTTAGGTTCAAGAAACCGTGGGGTCCATTGCCTGGTCAAGATGTTCTGAATCCCTTGTAGTACAGTCGATTTCTGAAGAACTGTTTAGGTTTGAGAAACCATGGGGTCTGTGCTCTGGTGAAGGCATGCTGGATCCTTTGCAGTAGACAGCATTTCTGAAAAACTGTTTAGGTTCCAGAAATTGAAAGGTCCATGGCCTGGTCAAGGCACGGTGGAACCCTTGCAGTACAAAGTATTTCTCAAAAGCTGTTTAGATTTCAGAAATCAGGGAGTATGTGGTCTGGTCAAGGCATGCTGGATCCCTAGCAGTACAGAGGATTTCTGATGTACTGTTTAGGTTCCAGAAACCACGGGGTCCATGGCCTGGTCAAGTCGTTCTGGAACCCTTGTTGTACACAGGATTTCTGAAGAACTGTTTAGGTTCCAGAAACCATGGGGTCTGTGCTCTGGTGAGGGCATACTGCATCCATTGCAGTAGAGTAGATTTCTGAAAAACTGTTTAGGTTCCAGAAATCGAGGGGTCTGTGTCCTGCTCAAGGCATGCTGGTTCCCGTGGGGTACATAGGATTTCTGAAAAACTCTTTAGGTTCCAGAAACAGTGGGATCCATGGCCTGGTGAAGGCACGCTGGATCCCTTGCAGTACAGAGGATTTCTGAAGAACTGTTTATGTTCCAGAAGTCACAAGATTTGTGGCCTGGTCATGGCACGCTGGATCCCTAGCAGTAAAACTGAGGTCTGAAGAACTGTTTAGGTTTCTGAAATCGTGGGGTCCAAGGTCTAGTCAAGGCATACTTGATCCCTTGCAGTAAAGACGATTTCTGAAGAACTGTTCAGGATCCAGAAACCGCGGTGAGCATGGTCTGGTGAAGGCACGCTGGATGCCTTGCAGTACAGAGGTTTTCTGATGAACTAGTTATGTTCCAGAAACCACAGGTTCCATGGCTTGTTCAAGGTGTTCTGGATCCATTGCAGTACAGAGGATTTCTGAAGAACTGTTTATGTTCCAGAAATCACGGGGTCCGAGGCCTGGTCAAGGCACACTTGATCCCATGCAGTACAGAGGATTTCAGAAGAACTGTTTAGGTTCCAGAAACCGTGGGGTCTGTGCTCTGGTGAAGGCATGCAGGATCCCTTGCAATGGAGAGGATTTCTGAAAAACTGTTTAGTTTCCAGAAATTGAAAGGTCCATGGCCTGGTCAAGGCACGGTGGATCCCTTGCAGTATAAAGGATTTCTCAAAAGCTGTTTAGATTTCAGAAATCGGGGAGTACATGGCCTGGTCAAGGCACGCTGGATCCCCTGCTGTACAGAGGATTTCTGAAGAACTGTTTATGTTCCAGAAATCGTGGGGTCCAAGGCCTGGTCAAGACACACTTGATCCATTGCAGTACAGTGGATTTCTGAAGAACTGTTTAGGTTTCAGAAACCATGGGGTCTGTGCCCTGGTGAAGATTATCTGGATCCCTTGCAGGACAGAGGAATTTCTGAAGAACTGTTTAGGTTTAAGATACCGCAGGGTCCATGGCCTGATCAAGACACACTGGATCCCTTGCAGTAGAAAGGATTTCTGAAAAATTGTTTAGGTTCCAGAAATTGATGGGTCCATGGCCCGCTCAAGGATTGCTGGATTCCGTGCAGTACAGAGGATTTCTGAAAAACTCTTTAGGTTCCAAAACCAGCAGGGTCCATGGCCTGGTCAAGGCACACTGGATCCCTTGCAGAACAGTGGATTTCTGAAGAATTGTTTAGGTTCCATAAATAGTGAGGTCCATGGCCTGGTCAAGGCATGCTGGATCCCTTGCAGAACAGAGGATTTCTGAAGAACTGTTAAGGTTCCATAAACTGCACGGTCCATGCCCTGGTGAAGGCACACTGGATCCCTTGCTGTACAGAGGATTTCTGAAGAACTCTTTAGGTTCCAGAAACCGCATTGTCCAAGGCATGGTGAAGGCATGCTGGTTGCCTTTGCAGTACAGAGGATTCCTGATGAACTGTTTAGGATCAAGAAACCGTGGGGTCCATGGCCTGGTCAAGATGTTCTGAATCCCTTGTAGTACAGTGGATTTCTGAAGAACTGTTTAGTATCCAGAAACCGCGGTGAGCATGGTCTGGTGAAAGCACGCTGGATGCCTTGCAGTACAGAGGTTTTCTGATGAACTAGTTATGTTCCAGAAACCACGGGTTCCATGGCTTGTTCAAGGTGTTCTGGATCCATTGCAGTACAGAGGATTTCTGAAGAACTGTTTATGTTCCAGAAATTGCGGGGTCCGAGGCCTGGTCAAGGCACACTTGATCCCATGCAGTACAGAGGATTTCAGAAGAACTGTTTAGGTTCCAGAAACCATGGGGTCTGTGCTCTGGTGAAGGCATGCAGGATCTCTTGCAATGGAGAGGATTTCTGAAAAACTGTTTAGTTTCCAGAAATTGAAAGGTCCATGGCCTGGTCAAGGCATGGTGGATCCCTTGCAGTACAAAGTTTCTCAAAAGCTGTTTAGATTTCAGAAATCGGGGAGTACGTGGCCTGGTCAAGGCATGCTGGATCCCATGCTGTACAGAGGATTTCTGAAGAACTGTTTATGTTCCAGAAATTGCGTGGTCCGTGGCCTGGTCAAGGCATGCTGGATCCCTTGCTGTACAGAGGATTTCTGAAGAACTGTTTATGTTCCAGAAATCACGGGGTCCGTGGCCTGGTCAAGGCACACTTGATCTGTTGCAGTACAGAGGATTTCTGAAGAACTGTTTGGGTTTCAGAAACCATGGGGTCTGTGCCCTGGTGAAGATAATCTGGATCCCTTGCAGGACAGAGGATTTCTGAAGAACTGTTTAGGTTTATGATACCATGGCCTGATCAAGGCATGCTGGATCACTTGCAGTACACAGGACTTCTGAAAACTGTTTAAGGTTCAAAAATCATGGGGTCTGTGCTCTGGTGAAGGCACACTGGATCCCTGCAGTAGAAAGGATTTCTGAAAATTGTTTAGGTTCCAGAAAATGATGGGTCCGTGGCCTGCTCAAGGATTGCTGGATCCGTGCAGTACAGAGGATATCTGAAAACTCTTTAGGTTCCAGAAACAGCGGTCCATGGCCTGGTCAAGGCATGCTGGATCCTTGCAGGACAGTGGATTTCTGAAGAACTGTTAAGGTTCCATAAACTGCATGGTCCATGCCCTGGTGAAGCACACTGGATCCTGCTGTACAGAGGAGTTTCTGATGAACTCTTTAGGTTCCAGAAACCGTGGTGTCCAAGGCATGGTGAAGGCATGCTAGTTGCCTGGCAGTACAGAGGATTCCTGATGAACTCTTTAGGTTCCAGAAACCACAGGGTCCATAGACTGGTCAAGACGTTCTTTTTCCCTTGTAGTACAGAGGATTTCTGAAGAACTGTTTAGGTTCCACAAACCATGGGGTCTGTGCTCTGGTGAAGGCATGCTGGATCCCTTGCAGAAGAGTAGATTTCTGAAAAACTGTTTAGGTTCCAGAAAATGAGGGGTCTGTGGCCTTCTCAAGGCATGCTGGATCCCATGTGAAACAGACGATTTCTGAAAAACTGTTGAGGTTCCAGAAATCTAGGGGTCCTTGGTCTGGTCAAGTCATGCTGGATCCCTTTCAGTACAGCATATTTCTGAAAAACTGTTTAGGTTCCAGAAATTGAGGGGTCTGTGGCCTGCTCAAGGCATGCTGGACCCCTTACGGTACAGAGGATTTCTGAAATCTGTTTAGGGTTCAGAAATTGAGGGGTCCATGGCCTGCTCAAGGCATGTTGGATCACTTACGGAACGGAGGATTTCTGAAATCTGTTTAGGGTTCAGAAATTGAGGGGTCCATGGCCTGGTCAAAGCACATTGGATCCCTTGCAATACAGAGGATTTCTGAAAAACTGTTTAGGTTCAAGAAACCGTGGGGTCTGTGCCTGGTGAAGGCATGCTGGAGCCCTAGAAGTACAGAGGAATTCTGAAGAGCTGTTTAGGTTCAGGAATCTGTGGGCTCTGTGGCATGATCAAGACACACCAGATCCCTTGCAGTACAGAGGATTCATGAAAAACTGTTTAGGTTCCAGAAATCAAGGCGTCCATGGCCTTGTCAAGGCACTGGATCCATTGCAGTAATGAGGATTTCTGAAGAACTGTTTAGGTTCCTGAAACCACGGGATCCATGGCCTGGTCTAGGCATGCTGGATTACTTTTACAGAGGATTTCTGAAGAACTGTTTAGGTTCCAGAAATCATGGGTGTGTGTTGCCTGGTCAAGGCACACTGGATCCTTGTGGTACAGAGGATTTCTGAAGAACTGTTTAAGTTCAGAATTGCAGCATCCATGTCCTGGTCTAGGTACACTGGATCCCGTGAAGTACAGAAGCTTTCTGAAAACTGTTTGGGTTCCAGAAATCAAATGGTCCATAACTTGGTCAAGGCATGCTGGATCCCTGCAGTACAGAGGATTTCTGAAAAGTACATTCCAGAAATCAAGAGAGTCCGTGGCCTGGTCAAGGCACACTAGAACTTTGCAGTAATGAGGATTTCTGTAAAGCTGCAAAGGTTCCAGACATCTAGGGATCTGAGTCTGGTTAATGCATGCTGGATCCTTTACAGTTCAGGGGATTTCTGAAAAGCTGTTTAAGTTCCTTAAATTGTGTGGTGCATGGCCTGGTCAAGGAACTCTACATCCCTTGCAGTACAGAGGATTTCTGAAAAGCTGTTTAGGTTCCAGAAATCATGGGGTCTGAGGCCTGGTCAGGGCACACTTGATCCGTTGCAGTACAGAGGATTTCTGAAGAACTGTTTAGGTTTCAGAAACCATGGGGTCTGTGTCCTGGTGAAGATAATCTGGATCCCTTGCAGGACAGAGGATTTCTGAAGAACTCTTTAAGTTTAAGATACCGCGGGGTCCATGGCCTGGTCAAGGCATGCTGGATCCCTTGCAGTACACAGGACTTCTGAAAAACTGTTTAGGTTCCAGAAACCATGGGGTCTGTGCACTGGTGAAGGCACACTGGATCCCTTGCAGTAGAAAGGATTTCTGAAAAATTGTTTAGGTTCCAGAAATCGATGGGTCCATGGCCTGCTCAAGGATTGCTGGATCCTGTGCGGTACAGAGGATTTCTGAAAAACTCTTTAGGTTCCAGAAACAGTGGAGTCCATGGCCTGGTCAAGGCACACTGGATCCCTTGCAGGACAGCGGATTTCTGAAGAATTGTTTAGGTTCCATAAACTGCGTGGTCCATGCCCTGGTGAAGGCACACTGGATCCCATGCTGTACAGAGGATTTCTGATGAACTCTTTAGGTTCCAGAAACCACAGTGTCCAAGGCATGGTGAAGGCACACTGGTT
This sequence comes from Neoceratodus forsteri, assembly GCA_016271365.2. Lineage (NCBI taxonomy): Eukaryota > Metazoa > Chordata > Ceratodontiformes > Ceratodontidae > Neoceratodus > Neoceratodus forsteri. The sequence goes on from CM028133.1 coordinate 376,482,360, forward strand.
GCCTTGCAGTACAGAGGATTCCTGATGAACTGTTAAGGTTCCAGAAACCATGGGGTCCATAGACTGGTCAAGATGTTATTTTTCCCTTGTAGTTCAGAGGATTTCTGAAGAGCTGTTTAGGTTCCACAAACTGTGGGGTCTGTGCTCTGGTGAAGGCATGCTGGATCCCTTGCAGTAGAGTAGATTTGTGAAAAACTGTTTAGGTTCCAGAAATTGAGGGTCTGTACCTTCTCAAGGCATGCTGATCCAAGCAGAACAGAGGATTTCTGAAAACTGTTGGGTTCCAGAAATCTAGGGTCCTTGGCCTGTTCAAGTCATGCTGGATCCTTTCATTACAGCATATTTCTGAAAAACTGTTTAGGTTCCAGAAATTGAGGGGTCAGTGGCCTGCTCAAGGCATGCTGGACCCCTTGCGGTACGGAGGATTTCTGAAATCTGTTTAGAGTTCAGAAATTGAGGGGTCTGTGGCCTGCTCAAGGCATGCTGGATCGCTTGTGGAACAGAGGATTTCTGAAATCTGTTTAGGGTTCAGAAATTGAGGGGTCTATGGCCTGGTCAAAGCACATTGGATCCCTTGCAATACAGAGGATTTCTGAAAAACTGTTTAGGTTCAAGAAACTGTGGGGTCTGTGCCTGGTGAAGGCATGCTGGAACCCTAGAAGTACAGAGGAATTCTGAAGAGCTGTTTAGGTTCAGGAAACTGTGGGCTCTGTGGCATGATCAAGACACACCAGATCCCTTGCAGTAGAGAGGATTCATGAAAAACTGTTTAGGTTCCAGAAATCAAGGCATCCATGGCCTGGTCAAGGCAGACTGGATCCATTGCAGTAATGAGGATTTCTGAAGAATTGTTTAGGTTCCTGAAACCACGGGGTCCATGGCCTGGTCTAGGCATGCTGGATTACTTGCTGTACAGAGGATTTCTGAAGAACTGTTTAGGTTCCAGAAATCATGGGGTGTGTGTTGCCTGGTCAAGGCTCACTGGATCCCTTGCAGTACAGAGGATTTCTGAAGAACTGTTTAAGTTCCAGAAATTGCAGCATCCATGTCCTGGTCTAGGTACACTGGATCCCATGAAGTACAGAAGCTTTCTGAAAACTGTTTGGGTTCCAGAAATCAAATGGTCCGTAACTTGGTCAAGGCATGCTGGATCCCTTGCAGTACAGAGGATTTCTGAAAAGCTTACATTCCAGAAATCAAGGAGTCCTTGGACTGGACAAGGCACGCTAGATCTTTTGCAGTAAAGAGGATTTCTGTATAGCTGCAAAGGTTCCAGACATCTAGGGATCTGAGCCTGGTCAATGCATGCTGGATCCTTTACAGTTCAGGGGATTTCTGAAAAGCTGTTTAAGTTCCTCAAATTGTGTGGTGCATGGCCTGGTCAAGGAACTCTACATCCCTTGCAGTACAGAGGATTTCTGAAAAGCTGTTTACGTTCAGAAATCACGGGGTCTGAGGCCTGGTCAGGGCACACTTGATCCGTTGTAGTACAGAGGATTTCTGAAGAACTGTTTAGGTTTCAGAAACCATGGGGTCTGTGTCCTGGTGAAGATAATCTGGATCCCTTGCAGTACAGAGGATTTCTGATGAACTGTTTAGGTTCCAGAAACCGCGGTGTCCAAGGCCTGGTGAAGGCAAGCTGGATGCCTTGCAGTACAGAGGATTTCTGATGTACTGTTTAGGTTCCAGAAACCACGGGGTCCATGGCCTGGTCAAGTCATTCTGGATCCCCTTGTAGTACACAGGATTTCTGAAGAACTGTTTAGGTTCCAGAAACCGTGGGGTCTGTGCTCTGGTGAGGGCACACTGCATCCATTGCAGTAGAGTAGATTTCTGAAAAACTGTTTAGGTTCCAGAAATCGAGGGTTCTGTGTCCTGCTCAAGGCATGCTGGATCCTGTGGGGTACAGAGGATTTCTGAAAAACTCTTTAGGTTCCAGAAACAGCGGGATCCATGGCCTGGTCAAGGCACGCTGGATCCCTTGCAGTACAAAGGATTTCTGAAGAACTGTTTATGTTCCAGAAATCAAGGTGTCCGTGGACTGGTGAATGCACACTGGATCCCTTGCAGTACAAAGGATTTCTGAAGAACTGTTTAGGTTATTGAAATCACAAGATCTGTGGCCTGGTCAAAGGCACGCTGGATGCCTAGCAGTTAAGCTGATGTCTGAAGAACTGTTTAGGTTGCAGAAATCGCAGGGTCCGAGGTCTAGTCAAGGCATACTTGATCCCTTGCAGTAAAGACAATTTCTGAAGAACAGTTTAGGATCCAGAAACTGCGGTGTGCATGGTCTGGTTAAGGCAGGCTGGATGCCTTGCCGTACAGAGGTTTTCTGATGAACTACTTAGGTTGCAGAAACCACTGGGTCCATGGCTTGTTCAAGGTGTTCTGGATCCATTGCAGTACATAAGATTTCTGAAGAACTGTTTATGTTCCAGAAATCGTGGGGTCTGAGGCCTGGTCAAGGCACACTTGATCCCATGCAGTACAGAGGATTTCAGAAGAACTGTTTAGGTTCCAGAAACCGTTGGGTCTGTGCTCTGATGAAGGCACACAGGATCCCTTGTAATAGAGAGGATTTCTGAAAAACTGTTTAGGTTCCACAAATTGAGGGGTCCATTGCCTGGTCAAGGCACGGTGGATCCCTTGCTGTACAGAAGATTTCTGAAAACCTGTTTAGGTTTCAGCATTTGGGTTGTCCATGGCCTGGTCAAGGCACGCTGGATCCCTTGCAGTACACAGGATTTCTGAAGAACAGTATGTTCTAGAAATCGCGGGGTCCGAGGCCTGGTCAAGGCACACTTGATCCCTTGCAGTGCAGAGGATTTCTGAAGAACTGGTTAGGTTCCAGAAACAGCGGGATCTGTGCCCAGGTGAAGACAATATGGATCCCTTGCAGTACCGAGGATTTCTAAAGAACTGTTTAGGTTCCTGAAACTGAGGCATCCAAGGCCTGGTCAAGGCACTCTAGATCTCTTGCAGGACAGAGGATTTCTGAAGAACTGTTTAGGTTCCAGAATATACGGGGTCTGTGCCTTGGTGAAGACACTCTGGATCCCTTGCAATACAGTTGATTTCTGAAGGACTGTTTAGGTTCCAGAAACTAAGGCTTCCATGGACTGGTCAAGGCATTCTGGATCCCTTGTAGTACAGAGTATTTCTGAAGAACTATTTAGGTTCCAGAAATTGCAGGGTCCAAGTTCTAGACAAGGTGCACTTGATCCCATGCAGTAAAGACCATATCTGAATAACTGTTTAGCTTCCAGAAACCGCGGTGTGCATGGTCTGGTGAAGGAACACTGGACGCCTTGCAGTACAGAGGATTTCTGATTAACTGCTTAGGTTCCAGAAATCATGGGGTCCATGGCTTGGTCAACGTGTTTTGGATCCCTTGCAGTACAGAGTATTTCTGAAGAACTGTTTATGTTCCAGAAATTGCGGGGTCCGAGGACTGGTCAAGGCACACTAGATCCCCTGCAGTACAGAGGATTTCTGAAGAACTGTTTAGGTTCCAGAAATCGAGAGGTCCATGGTGTGGTCAAGGCATACTTAATCCCTTGCAGTAAAGATGATTTCTGAAGAACTGTTTAGGATCCAGGTATCGCGGTGTGCATGGTCTGGTGAAGGCACGCGGGATGCTGATGAACTACTTGGGTTCCAGAAACCACAGGGTCCATTGCTTGTTCAAGGTGTTCTGGATCTTTTGCAGTGCAGAGGATTTCTGAAGAACTGCTAATGTTCCAGAAATCGCCCGGTCCGAAGCCTGGTCAAGGCACACTTGATCTCATGAAGTACAGAGGATGTCAGAAGAACTTCTTAGGTTCCAGAAATGGTGAGGAATTTTCTCTGGGGAAGGCACACTGGATCCCTTGAAGCAGAGCGGATTTCTGAAAAACTGTTTAGGTTCCAGAAACTGAGGGGTCCGTTGCCAGGTCTTGGCATGGTGAATCCTTTGCTGTACAAAGGATTTCTCAAAAGCTGTTTAGGTTTCAGAAATCGGGGAGTCCATGGCCTGGTGAAGGCACGCTGGATCCCATGCAGTACAGAGGGTTTCTGAAGAACTGTATATGTTCCAGAAATCACAGGGTCTGAGGACTGGTCAAGGCACACTTGATCCCTTGCAGTACAGAGGATTTCTGAAGAACTGTTTAGGTTCCAGAAACTGCGGGGTCTGTGCCCTGGTGAAGACACTCTGGATCCCTTGCAGTACAGAGGATTTCTGAAGAACTGTTTAGGTTCCAGAAACTGAGGTGTCCATGGCCAGGTAAAGGCACGCTGTATAGCTTGCATGACAGAGGATTTCTGAAGAACTGTTTAGGTTCCAGAAACCACGGGGTCTGTGCCCTAGTAAAGACTCTCTGGATGTCTTGCAGTACAGAGGATTTCTGAAGAACTGTTTAGGTTCCAGAAACTGAGGTGTCCATGTCCAGGTAAAGGCACACTGGATCGCTTGCAGGACAGAGGATTTCTGAAGAACTGTTCATGTTCCAGAAATCAAGGGGTCCGAGGCCTGGTCAAGGCACACTTGATCCCTTGCAGTACAGAGGATTTCTGAAGAACTGTTTCGGTTCCAGAAACCACGGAGTCTGTGACCTGGTAAAGACACTCTGAATCCCTTGCAGTACAGAGGATTTCTGAAGAACTGTTTAGGATCCAGAAACTGAGGTGTCCATGGCCTGGTCAAGACATGCTGGATCGCTTGCACAACAGAGGATTTCTGAAGAACTGTTTAGGTTCCAGAATCCATGGGGTCTGTGCTCTGGTGAAGGCACGCTGGATCCCTTGCAGTAGAGAGGATTTCTGAAAAACTGTTTAGGTTCCAGAAATTGAAAGGTCCGTGGCCAGGTCAAGACACGGTGGATCCCTTGCAGTACAAAGGATTTCTCAAAAGCTGTTTAGATTTCAGAAATCGGGGACTACGAAGCCTGGTGAAGGCACGCCAGATCCCTTGCAGTACAGAGGATTTCTAAAGAACTGTTTATGTACCAGAAATCATGGGGCCCGAGGCCTTGTCAAGGCACACTTGATCCCTTGCAGGACAGAGGATTTCTGAAGAACTGTTTAGGTTCCAGAAACCACAGGGTCTGTGCTACGGTAAAGACTCTCTGGATCCCTTGCAGTACAGAGGATTTCTGAAGAACTGTTTAGGTTCCAGAAACTGAGGTGTCCATGGCCAGATCAAGGCACGCTGGATTGCTTGCAGGACAGAGGATTTCTGAAGAACTGTTTAGGTTCCAAAAAAAGCAGGGTACATGGCCTGGTCAAGGTGTTCTGGATCCCTTGTAGTACAGTGGATGTCTGAGGAACTGTTTAGGTTCCAGAAACTGTGGGGTCTGTGCTCTGGTGAAGGCACGCAGGTTCCCTTGTAATAGAGAGGATTTCTGAAAACCTGTTTAGGCTCCAGAAATTGAGGGGTCCGCTTGCCTGGTCTAGGCATGGTGGATCCCTTGCTGTACAGAGGATTTCTCAAAAGATGTTTAGGTTTCAGAAATCGGGAAGTGTGTGGCCTGTTCAAGGCACTCTGGATCAATTGCAGTACAGAGGATTTCTAAAGAACTGCTTAGGTTCAAGAAACCGCGGGGTCCATGGCCTGGTTAAGGCATGCTGGATCCCTTGCAGTACACAGGATTTCTGAAAAACTGTTTAGGTTCCAAAAACTGTGGGGTCTGTGGCCTGCTCAAGGCATGCTAGATCCGTTGCATTACAGAGGATTTCTGAAGAAGTGTTTAGGTTCCAGAAACAGCGGGGTCCATGGCCAGGTTAAGGCACACTGGATCCCTTGCGGCACAGAGGATTTCTGAAGAACTGTTTACGTTCAGGAAACCACTGGGTTCGTGGCCTGAATAAGGCACACTGGATCCCTTTCAGTACAGGGCAATTACTGAAAAAATGTTTAGGTTCCAGAAATCAAGGGGTCAGAGGCCTGGTCAAGGCACACTGGATCCCTTGCAGTACAGAGGATTTCTGAAAAAATGCTTAAGTGCAAGAAATTGAGAAGATGATGCCCTGGTCAAGGTATGTAGGATCTCTCGCGGTACATAAGATTTCTGAAGAGCTGTTTAGGTTCCAGAATTCAAGGGGTCCATGGTCTGGTCAAGGCAAGCTGGAGCCAGAACAGTAGAGTGGATTTCTGAAGAAGTGTTTAGGATCCATTAATTGTGAGGTCCATGGCCTGGTCAAGGCACACTGGATCCCTTGCAGAACAGAGGATTTCTGAAGAACTGTTAAGGTTCCATAAACTGCGGGGTCTGTGCCCTGGTGAAAGCACGCTGGATCCCTTGCAATACAGAGGATTTCTGATGAACTGTATATGTTCCAGAAATCACGAGGTCCGAGACCTGGTCAAGGCACACTTGGTTCCTTGCAGTACAGAGGATTTCTGAAGAACTTTTTAGGTTCCAGAAACTGTGGGGTATGTGCCCTGGTGAAGACACTCTGGATCTCTTGCAGTACAGAGAATTTCTGAAGAACTGTTTAGGTTCCAGAAACTGAGGCTTCCATGGCCTGGTCAAGGCACGCTGGATCCCTTGCAATACACAGGACTTCGATGAACTGTTTATGTTCAAAAATCCACGGCATCCATGGCCTGGACTCAGTACGCTGGATCCCTTGCAGTACATAAGATTTCTGAAAAACTGTTTAGGTTCCAGAAATGATGGGGTCTGTGCCCAGGTGAGGCACAGTGCATCCCTGCAGTACAGAGGGTTCTGAAAGCAGCATGGGTTCCAGAAATCGAGGGTCCATGACATGCTGAGGCATGCTGGATCCCTTGCAGTACAGGAGATTTCTGAAAAGCTGTTTAGGTTCCAGAAATCTAGGGGTCCATGTCCTGGTCAAGGCACGCTGGATCCCTTACAGTAGAAAGGATTTCTGAAAAACTGTTTAGGTTCCAGAACCCATGGTGTGCATGGTCTGGTGAAGGCACGCTGGATGCCTTGAAGTACAGAGGATTTCTGATTGACTGATTAGGTTCCAGAAATCACAGGGTCCATGGCTTGGTCAAGGTGTTTTGGATCCCTTGCAGTACAGAGGATTTCTGAAGAACTGTTTAGTTTCCAGAAACCACGGGGTCTGTGCCCAGGTGAAGACACTCTGGATCCTTGCAGTACCAAGGATTTCTAAAGAACTGTTTAGGTTCCAGCAACTGAGGCATCTATGGCCTGGTCTAGGCACACTGGATCCCTTGCAGTACAGAGAATTTTTGAAGAACTGTTTAGGTTCAAGAAATCGTGGGTTCTGAGGCCTGGTCAAGGGACGCTTGATCCCTTGCAGTACTGAGAATTTCTGAGCAACTGTTTAGTTTCCAGAAACAGCGGGGTCTGTGCCCAGGTGAAGACACTATGGATCCCTTGCAGTACCGAGGATTTCTAAAGAACAGTTTAGGTTCCAGAAACTGAGGCATCCAAGGCCTGGTCAAGACAGCTGTATCCCTTGAGTACAGTTGATTTCTGAAGGACTGTTTAGGGTCCAGAAACTAAGGCTTCCATGGCCTGGTCAAATCATTCTGGATCTCTTGTAGTACAGAGTATTTCTGAAGAACTGTTTAGGTTCCAGAAATCGCGGGGTTTGAGGTCTAGACAAGGCGCACTTGATCCCATGCAGTAAAGACCATATCTGAAGAACTGTTTAGCTTCCAGAAATCATGGTGTGCATGGTCTGGTGAAGCCACGCTGGATGCCTTGCAGTACAGAGGATTTCTGATTAACTGCTTAGGTTCCAGAAATCATGGGGTCCATGGCTTGGTCAAGGTGTTTTGGATCCCTTGCAGTACTGAGGGTTTCTGAAGAACTGTTTATGTTCCAGAAATCACGTGGTCCGAGGCCTGGTCAAGGCACACTTGATCCTGTGCAGTACAGAGGATTTCTGAAGAACTGTTTAGGTTCCAGAAACCGCTGGGTTTCTTAGTGCAGAAGACCTCAGGATCGCATGAAGTGCCAGGATTTCTGAAGAACTGTTTGGGTTCCAGAAACTGAGGCGTCTATGGCCTGGTCAGCGCACACTGGATCCCTTGCAGTACAGAATTTCTGAAGAACTGTTTAGGTTCAAGTAATGTCATGAGGTCCATGGTCTGGTCAAGCACTCTTGATACCTTGCTACACAAGGATTTCTGAACAACTGTTTTGGTAACAGAAACTGTGTGGTCTGTGCTCTGGTGAAAGCAAGCTGGATCTCTTAAGTAGAGGAGGATTTCTAAAAAAAACTGTTTGGGTTCCAGAAATCAAGGGGTCTGTGGTCTGCTCAGAGGCATGCTGAATCCATTGCAGTACAGAGGTTTCTGAAGACCTGTTTATGTTCCAGAAATCGTAAGGTCCGAGGGCCTGGACAAGGGCACACTTGATCCCATGCAGTACAGGAGTTTCAGCAGAACTGCTTGGGTTCCAGAAACTGTGGGTCTGTGCTCTGGTGGAAGGCATGTAGATCCTTGAAATAGAGAGGATTTCTGAAAACTGTTTAGGTTAAAGAAATTGAGGGTCCGTTGCCTGGTCTGGCATGGTGGATCCCTTGCTGTACAGAGGATTTCTCAAAAGCTATTTGGGTTTCAGAAATTGGGGAGTCCGTGGCCTGTTCAAGGCACGCTGGATCAATTGCAGTACAGAGGATTTCTGAAGAACTGTTTAGGATCATGAATCCGTGGGGTCCATGGCCTGGTCAAGATGTTCTGAATCCCTTGTAGTACAGTGGATTTCTGAAGAACTGTTTAGTATCCAGAAACCGCGGTGAGCATGGTCTGGTGAAAGCACGCTGGATGCCTTGCAGTGCAGAGGTTTTCTGATGAACTAGTTATGTTCCAGAAACCACGGGTTCCATACGCTAGTTCTAAGGTGTTCTGGATCCATTGCAGTACAGAGAGTTTTCTGAAGAACTGTTTATGTTCCAGAAATTGCGGGGTCTGAGGCCTGGTCAAGGCACACTTGATCCCATGCAGTACAGAGGATTTCAGAAGAACTGTTTAGGTTCCAGAAACCATGGGGTCTGTGCTCTGGTGAAGGCATGCAGGATCCCTTGCAATAGAGAGGATTTCTGAAAAACTGTTTAGTTTCCAGAAATTGAAAGGTCCATGGCCTGGTCAAGGCATGGTGGATCAATTGCAGTACAAAGGATTTCTCAAAAGCTGTTTAGATTTCAGAAATCGGGGAGTACGTTTCCTGGTCAAGGCATGCTGGATCCCTTGCTGTACAGAGGATTTCTGAAGAACTGTTTATGTTCCAGAAATCGTGGGGTCCGAGGCCTGGTCAAGGCACACTTGATCCATTGCATTACAGAGGATTTCTGAAGAACTGTTTAGGTTTCAGAAACCATGGAGTCTGTGCCCTGGTGAAGATAATCTGGATCCCTTGCAGGACAGAGGATTTCTGAGAAGAACTGTTTAGGTTTAAGATACCATGGCCTTATCAAGGCATGCTGGATCTTGCAGTACACAGGACTTCTGAAAAACTGTTTGGGTTCCAAAATCATGGGGTCTGTGCTCTGGTGAAGCACACTGGATCCCTTGCAGTAGAATGGATTTCTGAAAAATTGTTTAGGTTCCAGAAAATGATGGGTCCATGGCCTCAAAGGATTGCTGGAACCCGTGCAGTACAGAGGATATCTGAAAAATCTTAGGTTCCAGAAACAGGCCGGATCATGGCCTGGTCAAGGCATGCTGGATCCCTTGCAGGACAGTGGTTCTGAAGAACTGTTAAGGTTCCATAAACTGCATGGTCCATGCCCTGGTGAAAGCACACTGGATCCTTGCTGTACAGAGGATTTCTGATGAACTCTTTGGGTTCAGAAAGCACGTGGTGTCCAAGGCATGGTGAGGGCATGCTGGTTGCCTTGCAGTACAGAGGATTCCTGATGAACTCTTTAGGTTCCAGAAACCACGGGGTCCATAGACTGGTCAAGACGTTCTTTTTCCCTTGTAGTACAGAGGATTTCTGATGAACTGTTTAGGTTCCGCAAACCATGGGGTCTGTGCTCTGGTGAAGGCATGCTGGATCCCTTGCAGTAGAGTAGATTTCTGAAAAACTGTTTAGGTTCCAGAAATTGAGGGGTCTGTGGCCTTCTCAAGGCATGCTGGATCCCAAGCAGAACAGAGGATTTCTGAAAAACTGTTGAGGTTCCAGAAATCTAGGGGTCCTTGGCCTGTTCTAGTCATGCTGGATCCCTTTCAGTACAGCATATTTCTGAAAAACTGTTTAGGTTCCAGAAATTGAGGGGTCTGTGGCCTGCTCAAGGCACACTGGATTGCTTGTGGAACAGAGGATTTCTGAAATCTGTTTAGGGTTCAGAAATTGAGGGGTCCATGGCCTGGTCAAAGCACATTGGATCCCTTGCCATACAGAGGATTTCTGAAAAACTGTTTAGGTTCAAGAAACCGTGGGGTCTGTGCCTGGTGAAGGCATGCTGGAGCCCTAGAAGTACAGAGGAATTCTGAAGAGCTGTTTAGGTTCAGGAAACTGTGGGCTCTGTGGCATGATCAAGACACACCAGATCCCTTGCAGTACAGAGGATTCATGAAAAACTGTTTAGGTTGCTGAAACCACGGGGTCCATGGCCTGGTCTAGGCATGCTGGATTACTTGCTGTACAGAGGATTTCTGAAGAACTGTTTAGGTTCCAGAAATCATGGGGTGTGTGTTGCCTGGTCAAGGCACACTGGATCCCTTGTAGTACAGAGGATTTCTGAAGAACTGTTTAAGTTCCAGAAATTGCAGCATCCATGTCCTGGTCTAGGTACACTGTATCCCGTGAAGTACAGAAGATTTCTGAAAAACTGTTTGGGTTCCAGAAATCAAATGGTCTATAACCTGGTCAAGGCATGCTGGATCCCTTGCAGTACAGAGGATTTCTGAAAAGCTTTCATTCCAGAAATCAAGGGGTCCATGGCCTGGTCAAGGCACACTAGATATTTTGAAGTAAAGAGGATTTCTGTAAAAGCTGCAAAGGTTCCAGACATCCAGGATCTGACCTAGTAAATGCATGCTGGATCCTTTACAGTTCAGGGATTTCTGAAAGCTGTTTAAGTTCCTTAAATTGAGGGGTGCATGGCTGGTCAAGGAACTCTACATCCTTGCAGTACAGAGGATTTTTGAAAAGCTGTTTAGAGTTCCAAAAATCACAGGGTCCATGGCTTGGGCAAGGTGCTGGATCCTCACAGTACAGAGGATTTCTCTAAAGCTATTAAGATTCAAAATAGTGAGGGTAAGTGGCCTGGTCAAGGCACGCTCGATCCCTGTGGTACACAGGATTTCTGAAAAGCTGTTTAGAATCCAGAAATCATGGGGTCCATAGCTCCGGTCAAGGCACACTGGACCTTTGCAGTACAGAGGATTTCTGAAGAACTGTTTAGGTTCCAGAAACCGCTGGTCTGTGCCCAGGTGTAGACAATCTGGATCGCTTTGCAGTACCGAGGATTTCTGAAGAACTGTTTAGGTTCCAGAAACTGATGCATCTATGGCCTGGTCAAGGCACACTGGATCCCTTGCAGTACAGAGAATTTCTGAAGAACTGTTTAGGTTCAAGAAATCGCGGGGTCCATGGTCTGGTCAAGGCACTCTTGATACCTTGCAGTACACAGGATTTCTGAGCAACTGTTTAGGTTTCAGAAACTGTGTGGTCTGTGCTCTGGTGAAGGCATGCTGGATCTGTTGCAGTAGAGAGGATTTCTAAAAAAACTGTTAAGGTTCCAGAACTCAATGGGTCTGTGGTCTGCTCAGGCATGCTGAATCCTGTGCAGTACAGAGGATTTCTGAAAAACTCTTTAGGTTCAGAAATAGCGGTGTCCATGTTGAGGTCAAGGCATGCTGGATCCCTTGCAGAACAGAGGATTTCTGAAGAACTGTAAGGTTCCATAAATTACTTGATCTGTGCCCTGGTGAGGCACAATGGATCCTGCAGTAGAGAGGATTTCTGATGAACTGTTTGGGTTCCAGAAACGCGGTGTCAAAAGGCCTGGTGAAGGGCAAGCTGGATGCCTTGCAGTACAGAGGATTTCTGATGTACTGTTTAGGTTTCCAGAAACCACGGGGTCCATGGCCTGGTCAAAGTCATTCTGGATCCCTTTGTAGTACACAGTTTCTGAAGAACTGTTAACAGTTCCAGAAACAAATGGGGTCTGTCTTTCTTGTGAGGGCACTGCATCCTTTACTGATGAGTAGATTTCTGAAAAACTGTTTGGGTTCAGAAATCAAGGGGTCTATGGTCTGCTCAAGGCATGCTGAATCATTGCAGTACAGAGGATTTCTGAAGACCTATTTATGTTCCAGAAATCGTGGGGTCCGAGGCCTGGACAAGGCACACTTGATCCCATGCAGTACAGGGATTTTCAGCAGAACTGCTTGAGTTCCGAAACTGTGGGTCTGTGTGCTCTGGTCAGAGAACATGTAGATCCCTTGAAATAGAGAGGATTTCTGAAAAACTGTTTAGGTTAAAGAAATTGAGGGGTCCGTTGCCTGGTCTGGGCATGGTGGATCCCTGCTGTATCAGAGATTTCTCAAAGCTATTTAGGTTTCAGAAATTGGAGAGTCCGTGGCCTGTTCAAAACACAGCTGGATCAATGCAGTACAGGATTTCTGAAGAACTGTTTAGGATCCATGAATCCGTGGGGTCCATGGCCTGGTCAAGATGTTCTGAATCCCTTGTGGTACAGTGGATTCTGAAGAACTGTTTAGTATCCAGAAACCGGTGTGAGCATAGTCTGGTGAGCAGCTGGATGCTCTTGCAGTGCAGGGGTTTTCTGATGAACTAGTTATGTTCCAGAAACCACAGGTTCCATGCTAGTTCAAGGTGTTCTGGATCCATTGCAGTACAGAGGATTTCTGAAGAACTGTTTATGTTCCAGAAATTGCGGGGTCTGAGGCCTGGTCAAGGCACACTTGATCCCATGCAGTACAGAGGATTTCAGAAGAACTGTTTAGGTTCCAGAAACCATGGGGTCTGTGCTCTGGTGAAGGCATGCAGGGATCCCTTGCAATAGAAGGATTTCAAAAACTGTTTGGTTTCCAGAAATTGAAAGGTCCATAACTAGTCAAGGCATGGTGGATCAATTGCAGTACAAAGGATTTCACAAAGCTGTTTAGATTTCAGAAATAGAGAATCGTTTCTGGTCAAGGCATGCTGGATCCCTTGCTGTACAGAGGATTTCTGAAGAACTGTTTATGTTCCAGAAATCGTGGGGTCCGAGGCCTGGTCAAGGCACACTTGATCCATTGCATTACAGAGGATTTCTGAAGAACTGTTTTAGGGTTCCAGAAACCATGGAGTCTGTGCCCTGGTGAAGATAATCTGGATCCCTTGCAGGACAGAGGATTTCTGAAGAACTGTTTGGGTTTAAGATACCAAGCCTTATCAAGGCATGCTGGATCACTTGCGGTACAGGACTTCCTGAAAAACTGTTTAGGTTCCCAAAATCATGGGGTCTGTGCTCTGGTGAAGCACACTGGATCCCTTGCAGTAGAATGGTTCTGAAAAATTGTTTGGGTTCCAGAAAATGAATGGGTCCGTGGCCTGCTCAAGTTGCTGGAACCCGTGCAGTACAGAGGATATCTGAAAAACTCTTTAGGTTCCAGAAACAGCGCGGATCATGGCCTGAGCCAAGAGGCATGCTGGATCACTTTGCAGGACAGGTGGATTTCTGAAGAACTGTTAAGGTTCCATAAACTGCATGGTCCATGCCCTGGGTGAAGGCACACTGGATCCCTTGCTGTACAGAGGATTTCTGATGAACTCTTTAGGTTCCAGAAACCAAGTAGTGTCAAGGCATGGTGAGGGCATGCTGGTTGCCTTGCAGTACAAAGTTCCTGATGAACTCTTTGGGTTCCAGAAACCACGGTCCATAGACTGGTCAAGGCGTTCTTTTCCCTCGTTGTACCAAGAGGATTTCTGATGGAACTGTTTGGGTTCCACGCAAACCATGTGGGTCTGTGTGCTCTGGTGAAGGCATGCTGGATCCCTTGCAGTAGAGTAGATTTCTGAAAAACTGTTTGAGGTTCCAGAAATTGAGGGGTCTGGCCTTCTCAAGGCATGCTGGATCCCAAGCGAACAAGAGTTTCTGAAAACTGTTGAGGTTCCAGAAATCTAGGGGTCCTTGGCCTGTTCTAGTCATGCTGGATCCCTTTCAGTACCAGCATATTTCTGAAAAACTGTTTAGGTTCCAGGATTGAGGGGTCTGTGGCCTGCTCAAGGCACACTGGATCGCTTAGTGGAACAGAGGATTTCTGAAATCTGTTTTGAGGTTCCAGAAATTGAGGGTCCATGGCCTGGTCAAAGCACATTGGATCCTTGCCATACAGAGGATTTCTGAAAAACTGTTTAGGTTCAAGAAACCGTGGGGTCTGTGCCTGGTGAAGGCATGCTGAAGCCCTAAGTACAGAGAGAATCTGAAGAGCTGTTTAGGTTCAGGAAACTGTAGGCTCTGTGGCATGATCAAGACACACCAGATCCCTTGCAGTACAGAGGATTCATGAAAACTGTTTAGGTTGCTGAAACCACGGGGTCCATGGCCTGGTCTAGGCATGCTGGATTACTTGCTGTACAGAGGATTTCTGAAGAACTGTTTGGGTTCCAGAAATCATGGAGGTGTGTTGGCTGGTCAAGGCACACTGGATCCACTGTAGCCACAGAGGATTTCTGGAAGAACTGTTTGAAGTTCCAGAGTGCAGCATCCATGTCCTGTCTAGGTACACTATCCCGTGAAGTAAGAAGATTTCTGAAAAACTGTTTGGGTTCCAGAAATCAAATGGTCTATAACCTGGTCAAGGCATGCTGGATCCCTTGCAGTACAGAGGATTCTGAAAAGCTTTCATTCAGAAATCAAGGGGTCCATGGCCCCGGTCAAGGCACACTAGATATTTTGAGTAAAGAGGATTTCTGTAAAGCTGCAAAGGTTCCAGACATCCAGGATCTGAGCCTGTAATGCAGTGCTGGATCCTTTACAGTTCGGGGATTTCTGAAAAGCTGTTTAAGTTCCTGAATTGAGGGGTGCATGGCCTGGTCAGGGGAACTCTACATCCCTTGCAGTACAGAGGTTTCTGAAAAGCTGTTTAGGTTCCAAAATCACAGGGTCCATGGCTTGGGCAAGAGACATCTGGATCCCTCACAGTACAGAGGTTTCTCTAAAGCTATTAAGATTCAAAAATAGTGAGGTAAGTGGCCTGGTCAAGCACGCTCGATCCCTTGTGGTACACAGGTTTCTGAAAAGCTGTTTAGAATCCAGAAATCATGGGGTCCATGGCCTGGTCAAGGCACACTGGATCCTTTGCAGTACAGAGGATTTCTGAAGAACTGTTTGGGTTCCAGAAACAGGGGTCTGTGCCCAGGTGTGAACAATCTGGATCGCTTGCAGTACCGAGGATTTCCTGAAGAACTGTTTGGGTTCAGAAACTGATGCATCTATGGCCTGGTCAAGGCACACTGGATCCTGCAGTACAGAGAATTTCTGAAGAACTGTTTGAGGTTCAAGAAATCGCGGGGGTCCATGGTCTGGTCAAGGCACTCTTGATACCTTGCAGTACACAGGATTTCTGAGCAACTGTTTGGTTTCAGAAACTGTGTGGTCTGTGCTCTGGTGAAGCATGCTGGATCTCTTGCAGTGAGAGGATTTCTGAAAAACTGTTTAGGTTCCAGAACTCAAGGGGTCTGTGGTCTGCTCAGGCATGCTGAATCCTGTGCAGTACAGAGTTTCTGAAAAACTCTTTAGGTTCCAGAAATAGCGGTGTCCATGTTGAGGTCAAGGCATGCTGGATCCCTTGCAGAACAGAGGATTTCTGAAGAACTGTTAAGGTTCCATAAATTGCTGAGTCTGTGCCTGGTGAAGGCACAATGGATCCTGCAGTGAGGATTTCTGATGAACTGTTTGGGTTCCAGAAACCACGGTGTCAAAGACCTGGTGAAGGCAAGCTGGATGCCTTGCAGTACAGAGGATTTCTGATGTGCTGTTTTAGGTTCCAGAAACCACGGGTCCATGGCCTGGTCAAGTCATTCTGGATCCTTGTAGTACACAGGATTTCTGAAGAACTGTTTAAGTTCCAGAAACCGTGGGGTCTGTACTCTTGTGAGGGGCACACTGCATCCTTTGCAGTAGAGTAGATTTCTGAAAACTGTTTGGGTTCCAGAAATCGAGGTTCTGTGTCCTGCTCAAGGCATGCTGGATCCTGTGGGGTCAGAGAGATTTCTGAAAAACTCTTTAGGTTCCAGAAACAGCGGGATCCATGGCCTGGTCAAGGCACACTGGATCCCTTGCAGTCAAAGGATTTCTGAAGAACTATTTATGTTCCAGAAATTGAGGTGTCCATGGACTGGTGAATGCACACTGGATCCCTTGCAGTATGAAGATTTCTGAAGAACTGTTTGGGTTACTGAAATCACAAGATCTGTGGCCTGGTCAAGGCATGCTGGATGCCTAGCAGTTAAGCTGATGTCTGAAGAACTGTTTAGGTTGCAGAAATCGCGGGTCCGAGGTCTAGTCAAGGCATATTTGATCCTTGCAGTAAAGACAATTTCTGAAGAACTGTTTAGGATCCAGAAACTGCGGTGTGCATGGTCTGGTTAAGCAGGCTGGATGCCTTGCAGTACAGAGGTTTTCTGATGAACTACTTAGATTCCAGAAACCACGGGTCCATGGCATTCAAGGTGTTCTGGATCCATTGCAGTACAGGATTTCTGAAGAACTGTTTATGTTCCAGAAATCATGGGGTCCGAGCCTGGTCAAGGCACACTTGATCCCATGAGTACAGAGGATTTCAGAAGAACTGTTTGGGTTCCAGAAACTGTGGGGTCTGTGCTCTGATGAAGGCACATAGGATCCTTGCAATGAGAGGATTTCTGAAAAACTGTTTGGGTTCCAGAATGTGGGGTCCATTGCCTGGTCTAGGCATGGTGGATCCTTGCCAGTACAGAGGATTTCTCAAAGCTATTTAGGTTTCAGAATGGGAGTCTGTGACCTGGTCAAGAGCACACTGGATCAATTGCAGTGCAGGGAATTTCTGAAGAACTGTTTAGGTTCAAGAAACTGTGGGGTCCATGGCCTCGTCAAGATGTTCTGAATCCTTGTAGGTATAGTGGATTTCTGAAGAACTGTTTAGGTTTCAGAAACCATGGGGTCTGTGCTCTGGTGAAGGCATGCTGGATCCCTTGCAGTAGAGAGATTTCTGAAAAACTGTTTAGGTTCCAGAAATTGAGGGTCCGTTGCCTGGTCTAGGCACGGTGGATCCCTGCTGTGAGAGGATTTCTCAAAAGCTATTTAGGTTTCCAGAAATTGGGAGTCCGTGGCCTGGTCAAAGCACGCTGGATCAATTGCAGTACAGAGGATTTCTGAAGAACTGTTTGGGTTCAAGAAACCGTGGGGTCCATTGCCTGGTCAAGATGTTCTGAATCCTTGTAGTACAGTCGATTTCTGAAGAACTGTTTAGGTTTGAAAACCATGGGGTCTGTGCTCTGGTGAAGGCATGCTGGATCCTTTGCAGTAGAGAGTATTTCTGAAAAACTGTTTAGGCTCCAGAATTGAAAGGTCCATGGCCTGGTCAAGGCACGGTGGCTCCCTTGCAATACAAAGATTTCTCAAAAGCTGTTTAGATTTCGAAATCGGGAGTATGTGGTTTGGTCAAGGCATGCTGGATACCTAGCAGTACAGAGGAATTCTGATGTACTGTTTAGGTTCCAGAAACCACGGGGTCCATGGCCTGGTCAAGTCATTCTGGATCCCTTGTTGTACACAGGATTTCTGAAGAACTGCTTAGGTTTCAGAAACTGTGGGGTCTGTGCTCTGGTGAGTGCACACTGCATCCTTAGCAGTAGAGTAGATTTCTGAAAAACTGTTTAGGTTCCAGAAATCGAGGGTTCTGTGTCCTGCTCAAGGCATGCTGGATCCTGTGGGGTACAGAGGTTTCTGAAAACTCTTTAGGTTCCAGAAACAGCGGGATCCATGGCCTGGTCAAGGAAGCTGGATCCCTTGCAGTACAAAGGATTTCTGAAGAACTGTTTATGTTCCAGAAATCAAGGTGTCCGTGGACTGGTGTATGCACCTGGATCTCTTGCAGTCAGAAGGATTTCTGAAGAACTGTTTATGTTCCAGAAATCACGGGGTCCGAGGCCTGGTCAAGAGCACTTGATCCTGTGCAGTACAGAGGATTTCTGAAGAACTGTTTGGGTTCCAGAAACCGCTGGGTTTGTGCCCAGGTGAAGACACTCAGGATGCTAAGTACGAGTTTCTGAAGAACTGTTTAGGTTCCAGAAACTGGGCGTCTATAGCCTGGTCAACACACTGGATCCCTTGCAGTACAGAGAATTTCTGAAGAACTGTTTAGGTTCAAGTAATCGTGGGGTCCATGGTCTGGTCAAGGCACTCTTGATACCTTGCAGTACACAGGATTTCTGAGCAACTGTTTAGGTAACAGAAACTGTGTGGTCTGTGCTCTGGTGAAGGCAAGCTGGATCTCTTGAAGTAGAGAGGATTTCTAAAAAAACTGTTTAGGTTCCAGAAATCAAGGGGTCTGTGGTCTGCTCAAGGCATGCTGAATCCATTGCAGTACAGAGGATTTCTGAAGACCTGTTTATGTTCCAGAAATCGTTGGGTCTGAGGCCTGGTCAAGGCACACTTGATCCCATGCAGTACAGAGGATTTCAGCAGAACTGCTTAGGTTCCAGAAACTGTGGGGTCTGTGCTCTGGTGAAGGCATGTAGATCCCTTGAAATAGAAGGATTTCTGAAAAACTGTTTAGGTTAAAAAATTGAGGGGTCCGTTGCCTGGTCTAGGCATGGTGGATCCCTTGCTGTACAGAGGATTTCTCAAAAGCTATTTAGGTTTCAGAGTTGGGGAGTCCGTGGCCTGGTCAAGGCACGCTGGATCAATTGCAGTACAGAGGTTTCTGAAGAACTGTTTGGGATCAAGAAACAGTGGGGTCCATGGCCAGGTCAAGATGTTCTTAATACCTTGTAGTACAGTGGATTTCTGAAGAACTGCTTAGTATCCAGAAACCACGGTGAGCATGGTCTGGTGGCAGCTGGATGCCTTGCAGTACAGAGGTTTCTGATGAACTAGTTATGTTCCACAAACCACGGGTTCCATGGCCTGTTCATGGTATTCTGGATCCATTGCAGTACAGAGGATTTCTGAAGAACTGTTTATGTTCCAGAAATTGCGAGGTCCGAGGCCTGGTCAGGGCACACTTGATCCCATGCAGTACAGAGGATTTCAGAAGAACTGTTTAGGTTCCAGAAACCATGGGGTCTGTGCTCTGGTGAAGGCATGCAGGATCCCTTGCAATAGAAGGATTTCTGAAAAACTGTTTGGTTTCAGAAATTGAAAGGTCCATAGCCTGGTCAGGCATGGTGGATCTGCAGTACAAAGTTTCTCAAAAGCTGTTTAGATTTCAGAAATCGGGAGATGCGTGGCCTGGTCAAGGCATGCTGGATCCCTTGCTGTACAGAGGATTTCTGAAGAACTGTTTATGTTCCAGAAATCGTGGGTCGAGGCCTGGTCAAGGCACACTTGATCCGTTGCAGGAACAGAGGATTTCTGAAGAACTGTTTAGGTTTCAGAAACCAT
Source organism: Neoceratodus forsteri (assembly GCA_016271365.2). Taxonomy (NCBI): domain Eukaryota; kingdom Metazoa; phylum Chordata; order Ceratodontiformes; family Ceratodontidae; genus Neoceratodus; species Neoceratodus forsteri. Next base: position 376,501,884 of record CM028133.1, read on the forward strand.
GGGGTCTGTCCCTGGTGAAGATAATCTGGATCCCTTGCAGGTCAGAGATTTCTGATGAACTGTTTAGGTTTAGATACCATGAGCCTGAATCAAGGCATGCTGGATCACTTGCAGTACAGGACTTCTGAAAAACTGTTTAGGTTCCAAAAATCATGGGGTCTGTGCTCTGGTGAAGGCACACTGGATCCCTTGCAGTAGAAAGGATTTCGAAAAATTGTTTAGGTTCCAGAAAATGATGGGTCCGTGGCCTGCTCAAGGATTGCTGGATCCCGTGCAGTACAGAGGATATCTGAAAACTCTTTAGGTTCCAGAAACAGCACGGTCCATGGCCTGGTCAAGGCATGCTGGATCCCTTGCAGGACAGTGGATTTCTGAAGAACTGTTAAGGTTCCATAAACTGCATGGTCCATGCCCTGGTGAAGGCACACTGGATCCCTTGCTGTACAGAGGATTTCTGATGAACTCTTTAGGTTCCAGAAACCGTGGTGTCCAGAGCATGGTGAGGGCATGCTGGTTGCCTTACAGTACAGAGATTCCTGATGAACTCTTTGGGTTCCAGAAACCACGGGGTCCATAGACTGGTCAAGGCGTTATTTTTCCATTGTAGTACAGAGAGTTTCTGAAGAACTGTATAGGTTCCACAAACTGTAGGGTCTGTGCTCTGGTGAGGCATGCTGGATCCCTTGCAGTAGAGTAGATTTCTGAAAAACTGTTTAGGTTCCAGAAATTAAGGGGTCTGTGGCCTTCTCAAGGCATGCTGGATCCCAAGCAGAACAGAGGATTTCTGAAAAACTGTTGCGGTTCCAGAAATCTAGGGGTCCTTGGCCTGTTCAAGTCATGCTCGATCCCTTTCAATCACAGCATATTTCTGAAAAACTGTTTGGTTCCAGAAATTGAGGGTCTGTGTACGCCTGCTCAAGGCATGCTGGACCTTGCAGTACAGAGGATTCTGAAATCTGTTTAGGGTTCAGAAATTGAGGGGTCTGTGGCCTGCTCAAGGCATGCTGGATCGCTTGCGGAACAGAGGTTTCTGAAATCTGTTTAGGGTTCAGAGATTGGGGATCTATAGCCTGGTCAAGCACATTGGATCCCTTGCAAAACAGAGGTTTCTGAAAAACTGCTTGGGTTCAAAAAACCGTGGGGTCTGTGCCTGGTGAAGGCATGCTGGAGCCCTAGAGTACAGAGAATTCTGAAGAGCTGTTTGGGTTCAGGAAACTGTGGGCTCTGTGGCATGATCAAGACACACCAGATCCTTGCAGTACAGAGTTCATGAAAAACTGTTTAGGTTCCAGAAATCAAGGCATCCATGGCCTGGTCAAGGCAGACTGGATCCATTGCAGTAATGAGGTTTCTGAAGAACTGTTTGGGTTCCTGAAACCACGGGGTCCATGGCCTGGTCTGGGCATGCTGGATTACTTGCTGTACAGAGGTTTCTGAAGAACTGTTTGGGTTCCAGAAATCATGGGTAATAATGTTGCCTGGTCAAGGCACACTGGATCCCTTGCAGTACAGAGGATTTCTGAAGAACTGTTTAAGTTCCAGAAATTGCAGCATCCATGTCCTGGTCTAGGTACACTGGATCCCATGAAGTACAGAAGCTTTCTGGAAAACTGTTTGGGTTCCAGAAATCAAATGGTCCGTAACTTGGTCAAGGCATGCTGGATCCCTTGCAGTACAGAGGATTTCTGAAAAGTTACCAGAAATCAAGGAGTCCGTGGCCTGGTCAAGGCACCTAGATCTTTGCAGTAAAGAGGATTTCTGTAAAGCTGCAAGGTTCCAGACATCTAGGGATCTGAGCCTGGTCAATGCATGCTGGATCCTTTACAGTTCAGGGGATTTCTGAAAAGCTGTTTAAGTTCCTTAAATTGTGTGGTGCATGGCCTGGTCAAGGAACTCTACATCCCTTGCAGTACAGAGGATTTCTGAAAAGCTGTTTACGTTCCAGAAATCACGGGGTCTGAGGCCTGGTCAGGGCACACTTGATCCGTTGTAGTACAGAGGATTTCTGAAAAGCTGTTTAGGTTCCAAAAATCGTGGGGTCCATGGCTTGGGCAAGAGACACTGGATCCCTCACAGTACAGAGGATTTCTCTAAACTATTAGATTCAAGAAATAGTGTGATAAGTGGCCTAGTCAAGGCACGCTCGATCCCTGTGGTACACAGGATTTCTGAAGCTGTTTAGGATCCAGGAAATCACGGGGTCCATGGCCTGGTCAAGGCACACTGGATCCTTGCAGTACATAGGATTTCTGAAGAACTGTTTGGGTTCCAGAAACCTGAGGTCTGTGCTGAGGTGTGAACAATCTGGATGGCTTGCAGTACAGAAGTTTCTGAAGAACTGTTTAGGTTCAGAAACTGATGCATCTATGGCCTGGTCAAGGCACACCTGGATCCTTGCGGTACAGAGAATTTCTGAAGAACTGTTTAAGTTCAAGAAATGCATGCGGGTCCATGGTCTGGTCAAGGCACTCTTGATACCTTAGGTACACAGGATTTCTGAGCAACTGTTTGGGTTACAGAAACCGTGTGGTCTGTGCTCTGGTGAAGGCATGCTGGATCTCTTGCAGTAGAGAGGTTTCTAAAAAAACTGTTTAGGTTCCAGAACTCAAGGGGTCTGTGGTCTGCTCAAGGCATGCTGAATCCTGTGCAGTACAGAAGTTTCTGAAAAACTCTTTAGGTTCCAGGAAATGGCGGTGTCCATATTGAGGTCAAGAGCATGCTGGATCCCTTGCAGATCAGAGATTTCTGAAGAACTGTTAAGGTTCCATAGATTCTGAGTCTGTGCCTGGTGAAGGCACAATGGATCCTGCAGCAGAGAAGGATTTCTGATGAAATGTTTGGGTTCCAGAAACCGCGGTGTCCAAGAGCCTGGTGGACAAGCTGGATGCCTTGCAGTACAGAGGATTTCTGATGTGACTGTTTGGGTTCCAGAAACCACGGGGTCCATGGCCTGGTCAGGTCATTCTGGATCCCTTGTAGTACAGGATTTCTGAAGAACTGTTAAGTTCCAGAAACCGTGGGGTCTGCAATGCTCTTGTGAGGGCACACCATCCTTTGCAGTAGAGAGAGATTTCCTGAAAACTGTTTGGGTTCCAGAAATCGGGGTTCTGTGTCCTGCTCAAAGACATGCTGGATCTGTGGGGTACAGAGGTTTCTGAAAACTCTTTGAGGTTCCAGAAACAGCGGGATCCATGGCCTGGTTAAGGCAGCATGGATCACTGCAGTACAAAGGATTTCTGAAGAACTATTTATGTTCCAGAAATTGAGGTGTCCGTGGACTGGTGAATGCACACTGGATCCCTTGCAGTATGAAGGATTTCTGAGAAGAACTGTTTAGGTTACACAAATCACAGATCTGTGGCCTGGTCAAGGCATGCTGGATGCCTAGCAGTTAAGCTGATGTCTGAAGAACTGTTTAGGTTGCAGAAATCACGGGGGTCCGAGGTCTAGTCAAGGCATATTTGATCCCTTGCAGTAAACAATTTCCGAAGAACTGTTTAGGATCCAGAAACTGCGGTGTGCATGGTCTGGTTAAAGCAGGCTGGATGCCTTGCAGTACAGAGGTTTTCTGATGAACTACTTAGATTCCAGAAACCCACGGGGTCCATGAAGCTGCATTCAGGTGTTCTGGATCCATTGCAGTACAGAGGTTTCTGAAGAACTGTTTATGTTCCGAAATCAGTGGGGTCGAGCCTGGTCAAGGCACTTGATCCCATGAGTACAGAGGATTCAGAAGAACTGTTTAGGTTCCAGAAACTGTGGGGTCTGTGCTCTGATGAAGGCACATAGGATCCCTTGCAATAGAGAGGTTTCTGAGAAACTGTTTAGGTTCCAGAAGTTGAGGGTCCATTGCCTGGTCTGGGCATGGTGGATCCTTGACTACAGAGTTTCTAAAAGCTATTTAGGTTTCAGAAATCGGGGAGTCTGTGACCTGGTCAAGGCACACTGGATCAGTGCAGTGCAGAATTTCTGAAGAACTGTTTGGGTTCAAGAAACTGTGGGGTCCATGGCCTCATCAAGACGTTCTGAGATCCCTTGTAGTATAGTGGTTTCTGAAGAACTGTTTGAGGTTTCAGAAACCATAGGGTCTGTGCTCTGGTGAGGCATGCTGGATCCCTTGCAGTAGAGAGGATTTCTGAAAAACTGTTTAGGTTCCAGAAATTGGGGGTCCGTTGCCTGGTCTAGGCATGGTGGATCACTGCTGTACAGAGGATTTCTCAAAAGCTATTTAGGTTTCCAGAAATTGGGAGTCAAGTGGCCTGGTCAAAGCACGCTGGATCAATTGCAGTACAGAGAGTTTCTGAAGAACTGTTTAGGTTCAAAAACCAGTGGGGTCCATTGCCTGGTCAAGATGTTCTGAATCCCTTGTGGTACAGTCGATTTCTGAAGAACTGTTTAGGGTTTGAGAAACCATGGGTCTATGTGCTCTGGTGAAGGCATGCTGGATCCTTTGCAGTAGAGTATTTCGGAAAAACTGTTTAGGCTCCAGAAGTGAAAGGTCCATGGCCTGGTCAAGACCAGTGGCTCCCTTGCAATACAAAGTTTCTCAAAGCTGTTTAGATTTCAGAAATCGGGGGTATGTGGTTTGGTCAAGGCATGCTGGATCCTAGCAGTACAGAGGAATTCTGATGTCTGTTTGGGTTCCAGAAACCACGGGGTCCATGGCCTGGTCAAGTCATTCTGGATCCCTTGTTGTACACAATTTCTGAAGAACTGCTTAGGTTTCAGAAACTGTGGGGTCTGTGCTCTGGTGAGTGCACTGCATCACTTAGCAGTAGAGTAGATTTCTGAAAAACTGTTTAGGTTCCAGAAATCGAGGGTTCTGTGTCCTGCTCAAGGCATGCTGGATCCTGTGAGGTACTGAGGTTTCTGAAAAACTCTTTAGGTTCCAGAAACAGCGGGATCCATGGCCTGGTCAAGGAGCTGGATCCCTTGCAGTACAAAGGATTTCTGAAGAACTGTTTTATGTTCCAGAAATCAAAGGTGTCCATGGACTGGTGTGTACACCCTGGATCTCTTGCAGTGAAGGATTTCTGAAGAACTGTTTATGTTCCAGAAATCACGGGGTCTGAGGCCTGGTCAAGGCACACTTGATCCTGTGCAGGTACAGAGGATTTCTGAAGAACTGTTTAGGTTCCAGAAACCCACTGGGTTTGTGCTTAAGTGAAGACACTCAGGATCAACTTGAGTACGAGTTTCTGAAGAACTGTTTAGGTTCCAGAAACTGGGCGATCTATACCTGGTCCAGCGCACTGGATCCCTTGCAGTACAGAGAATTTCTGAAGAACTGTTTAGGTTCAAATAATCGCGGGGTCCATGGTCTGGTCAAGGCACTCTTGATACCTTGCAGTACACAGGATTTCTGAGCAACTGTTTAGGTAACAGAAACTGTGTGGTCTGTGCTCTTAGTGAAGCAAGCTGGATCTCTTGAGAGAAGTTTCTAAAAACTGTTTAGGTTCCAGAAATCGAGGGTCCGTTGCCTGGTCTAGGCACGGTGGATCACTGCTGTACAGAGGTTTCTCAAAAGCTATTTAGGTTTCAGAAATTGGGAGTCCGTGGCCTGGTCAAAGCCACGCTGGATCAATTGCAGTACAGAGGATTTCTGAAGAACTGTTTAGGTTCAAGAAACCGTGGGGTCCATTGCCTGGTCAAGATGTTCTGAATCCCTTGTAGTACAGTCGATTTCTGAAGAACTGTTTAGGTTTGAGAAACCATGGGGTCTGTGCTCTGGTGAAGGCATGCTGGATCCTTTGCAGTAGAGTATTTCTGAAAACTGTTTAGGCTCCAGAAATTGAAAGGTCCATGGCCTGGTCAAGACACGGTGGCTCCCTTGCAATACAAAGGATTTCTCAAAAGCTGTTTAGATTTCAGAAATCGGGGAGTATGTGGTTTGGTCAAGGCATGCTGGATCCCTAGCAGTACAGAGGAATTCTGATGTACTGTTTAGGTTCCAGAAACCACGGGGTCCATGGCCTGGTCAAGTCATTCTGGATCCCTTGTTGTACACAGGATTTCTGAAGAACTGCTTAGGTTTCAGAAACTGTGGGGTCTGTGCTCTGGTGAGTGCACACTGCATCCTTAGCAGTAGAGTAGATTTCTGAAAAACTGTTTAGGTTCCAGAAATCGAGGGTTCTGTGTCCTGCTCAAGGCATGCTGGATCCTGTGGGGTACAGAGGATTTCTGAAAAACTCTTTAGGTTCCAGAAACAGCGGGATCCATGGCCTGGTCAGGCAGCTGGATCCCTTGCAGTACAAAGGATTTCTGAAGAACTGTTTATGTTCCAGAAATCAAGGTGTCCGTGGACTGGTGTATCACCTGGATCTCTTGCAGATGTCAAGGATTTCTGAAGAACTGTTTATGTTCCAGAAATCACGGGGTCCGAGGCCTGGTCAAGGCACACTTGATCCTGTGCAGTACAGAGGATTTCTGAAGAACTGTTTAGGTTCCAGAACCGCTGGGTTTGTGCCCAGGTGAAGACACTCAGGATCGCTTGAGTACGAGGATTTCTGAGAGAACTGTTTAGGTTCCAGAAACTGAGGCGTCTATGGCCTGGTCAACGCACACTGGATCCCTTGCAGTACAGAGAATTTCTGAAGAACTGTTTAGGTTCAAGAAATATCAGGGGTCCATGGTCTGGTCAAGGCACTCTTGATACCTTGCAGTACACAGGATTTCTGAGCAACTGTTTGAGTAACAGAAACTGTGTGGTCTGTGCTCTGGTGAGGCAAGCTGGATCTCTTGAAGTAGAAGTTTCTAAAAACTGTTTAGTTCCAGAAATCAAGGGGTCTGTGGTCTGCTCAGGCATGCTGAATCCATTGCAGTACAGAGGATTTCTGAAGACCTGTTTATGTTCCAGAAATCGTTGGGTCAGAGGCCTGGTCAAGGCACACTTGATCCCATGCAGTACAGAGGATTTCAGCAGAACTGCTTGGGTTCCAGAAACTGTGGGGTCTGTGCTCTGGTAAGGCATGAGATCCCTTGAAATAGAAGGATTTCTGAAAACTGTTTAGGTTAAAGAAATTGAGGGGTCCGCTGCCTGGTCTAGGCATGGTGGATCCTTTGCTGTACAGAGATTTCTAAAAGCTATTTAGGTTTCAGAATTGGGAGTCCATGGCCTGGTCAAGGCACGCTGGATCAATTGCAGTACAGAGGATTTCTGAAGAACTGTTTAGGATCAAGAAACCGTGGGGTCCATGGCCAGGTTAAGATGTTCTTAATACCTTGTAGTACAGTGGATTTCTGAAGAACTGTTTAGTATCCAGAAACCACGGTGAGCATGGTCTGGTGAAAGCACGCTGGATGCCTTGCAGTACAGAGGTTTTCTGATGAACTAGTTATGTTCCAGAAACCACGGGTTCCATGGCTTGTTCATGGTATTCTGGATCCATTGCAGTACAGAGGATTTCTGAAGAACTGTTTATGTTCCAGAAATTGCGGGGTCCGAGGCCTGGTCAGGGCACACTTAATGCCATGCAGTACAGAGGATTTCAGAAGAACTGTTTAGGTTCCAGAAACCATGGGGTCTGTGCTCTGGTGAAGGCATGCAGGATCCCTTGCAATAGAGAGGATTTCTGAAAAACTGTTTAGTTTCCAGAAATTGAAAGGTCCATGGCCTGGTCAATGCAGTACAAAGGATTTCTCAAAAGCTGTTTAGATTTCAGAAATCGGGGAGTACGTGGCCTGGTCAAGGCATGCTGGATCCCTTGCTGTACAGAGGATTTCTGAAGAACTGTTTATGTTCCAGAAATCGTGGGGTCCGAGGCCTGGTCAAGGCACACTTGATCCGTTGCAGTACAGAGGATTTCTGAAGAACTGTTTAGGTTTCAGAAACCATGGGGTCTGTGCCCTGGTGAAGATAATCTGGATCCCTTGCAGGTCAGAGGATTTCTGATGAACTGTTTAGGTTTAAGATACCATGGCCTGATCAAGGCATGCTGGATCACTTGCAGTACACAGGACTTCTGAAAAACTGTTTAGGTTCCAAAAATCATGGGGTCTGTGCTCTGGTGAAGGCACACTGGATCCCTTGCAGTAGAAAGGATTTCTGAAAAATTGTTTAGGTTCCAGAAAATGATGGGTCCGTGGCCTGCTCAAGGATTGCTGGATCCCGTGCAGTACAGAGGATATCTGAAAAACTCTTTAGGTTCCAGAAACAGCACGGTCCATGGCCTGGTCAAGGCATGCTGGATCCCTTGCAGGACAGTGGATTTCTGAAGAACTGTTAAGGTTCCATAAACTGCATGGTCCGTGCCCCTGGTGAAGGCACACTGGATCCCTTGCTGTACAGAGGATTTCTGATGACCTCTTTAGGTTCCAGAAACCGTGGTGTCCCAAGGCATGGTGAGGGCATGCTGGTTGCCTTGCAGTACAGAGGATTCCTGATGAACTCTTTAGGTTCCAGAAACCACGGGGTCCATAGACTGGTCAAGACGTTATTTTTCCATTGTAGTACAGAGGATTTCTGAAGAACTGTATAGGTTCCACAAACTGTAGGGTCTGTGCTCTGGTGAAGGCATGCTGGATCCCTTGCAGTAGAGTAGATTTCTGAAAAACTGTTTAGGTTCCAGAAATTAAGGGGTCTGTGGCCTTCTCAAGGCATGCTGGATCCCAAGCAGAACAGAGGATTTCTGAAAAACTGTTGCGGTTCCAGAAATCTAGGGGTCCTTGGCCTGTTCAAGTCATGCTCGATCCCTTTCATTACAGCATATTTCTGAAAAACTGTTTAGGTTCCAGAAATTGAGGGGTCTGTGGCCTGCTCAAGGCATGCTGGACCCCTTGCAGTACAGAGGATTTCTGAAATCTGTTTAGAGTTCAGAAATTGAGGGGTCTGTGGCCTGCTCAAGGCATGCTGGATCGCTTGCGGAACAGAGGATTTCTGAAATCTGTTTAGGGTTCAGAAATTGAGGGATCTATGGCCTGGTCAAAGCACATTGGATCCCTTGCAAAACGGAGGATTTCTGCAAAACTGCTTAGGTTCAAGAAACCGTGGGGTCTGTGCCTGGTGAAGGCATGCTGGAGCCCTAGAAGTACAGAGGAATTCTGAAGAGCTGTTTAGGTTCAGGAAACTGTGGGCTCTGTGGCATGATCAAGACACACCAGATCCCTTGCAGTACAGAGGATTCATGAAAAACTGTTTAGGTTCCAGAAATCAAGGCATCCATGGCCTGGTCAAGGCAGACTGGATCCATTGCAGTAATGAGGATTTCTGAAGAACTGTTTAGGTTCCTGAAACCACGGGGTCCATGGCCTGGTCTAGGCATGCTGGATTACTTGCTGTACAGAGGATTTCTGAAGAACTGTTTAGGTTCCAGAAATCATGGGGTGTGTGTTGCCTGGTCAAGGCACACTGGATCCCTTGCAGTACAGAGGATTTCTGAAGAACTGTTTAAGTTCCAGAAATTGCAGCATCCATGTCCTGGTCTAGGTACACTGGATCCCTTGCAGTACAGAAGATTTCTGAAAAACTGTTTGGGTTCCAGAAATCAAATGGTCCATAACTTGGTCAAGGCATGCTGGATCCCTTGCAGTACAGAAGATTTCTGAAAAGCTTACATTCCAGAAATCAAGGTCCGTGGCCTGGTCAAGGCACACTAGATCTTTGCAGTAAAGAGGATTTCTGTAAAGCTGCAAAGGTTCCAGACATCTAGGGATCTGAGCCTGGTCAATGCATGCTGGATCCTTTACAGTTCAGGGGATTTCTGAAAAGCTGTTTAAGTTCCTTAAATTGTGTGGTGCATGGCCTGGTCAAGGAACTCTACATCCCTTGCAGTACAGAGGATTTCTGAAAAGCTGTTTACGTTCCAGAAATCACGGGGTCTGAGGCCTGGTCAGGGCACACTTGATCCGTTGTAGTACAGAGGATTTCTGAAAAGCTGTTTAGGTTCCAAAAATCGCAGGGTCCATGGCTTGGGCAAGGAACACTGGATCCCTCACAGTACAGAGGATTTCTCTAAAGCTATTAAGATTCAAGAAATAGTGTGGTAAGTGGCCTAGTCAAGGCACGCTCGATCCCTTGTGGTACACAGGATTTCTGAAAAGCTGTTTAGGATCCAGAAATCATGGGGTCCATGGCCTGGTCAAGGCACACTGGATCCCTTGCAGTACAGAGGATTTCTGAAGAACTGTTTAGGTTCCAGAAACCGCGGGGTCTGTGCCCAGGTGTAGACAATCTGGATCGCTTGCAGTACAGAGGATTTCTGAAGAACTGTTTAGGTTCCAGAAACTGATGCATCTATGGCCTGGTCAAGGCACACTGGATCCCTTGCAGTACAGAGAATTTCTGAAGAACTGTTTAGGTTCAAGAAATCGCGGGGTCCATGGTCTGGTCAAGGCACTCTTGATACCTTGCAGTACACAGGATTTCTGAGCAACTGTTTAGGTTACAGAAACCGTGTGGTCTGTGCTCTGGTGAAGGCATGCTGGATCTCTTGCAGTAGAGAGGATTTCTAAAAAAACTGTTTAGGTTCCAGAACTCAAGGGGTCTGTGGTCTGCTCAAGGCATGCTGAATCCTGTGCAGTACAGAGGATTTCTGAAAAACTCTTTAGGTTCCAGAAATAGCGGTGTCCATGTTGAGGTCAAGGCATGCTGGATCCCTTGCAGATCAGAGGATTTCTGAAGAACTGTTAAGGTTCCATAAATTTCGGAGTCTGTGCCCTGGTGAAGGCACAATGGATCCCTTGCAGTAGAGAGGATTTCTGATGAAATGTTTAGGTTCCAGAAACCGCGGTGTCCAAGGCCTGGTGAAGGCAAGCTGGATGCCTTGCAGTACAGAGGATTTCTGATGTACTGTTTAGGTTCCAGAAACCACGGGGTCCATGGCCTGGTCAAGTCATTCTGGATCCCTTGTAGTACACAGGATTTCTGAAGAACTGTTTAAGTTCCAGAAACCGTGGGGTCTGTGCTCTTGTGAGGGCACACTGCATCCTTTGCAGCAGTAGAGTAGATTTCTGAAAAAACTGTTTAGGTTCCAGAAATCGAGGGTTCTGTGTCCTGCTCAAGGCATGCTGGATCCTGTGGGGTACAGAGGATTTCTGAAAAACTCTTTAGGTTCCAGAAACAGCGGGATCCATGGCCTGGTTAAGGCACGCTGGATCCCTTGCAGTACAAAGGATTTCTGAAGAACTATTTATGTTCCAGAAATTGAGGTGTCCGTGGACTGGTGAATGCACACTGGATCCCTTGCAGTATGAAGGATTTCTGAAGAACTGTTTAGGTTACTGAAATCACAAGATCTGTGGCCTGGTCAAGGCATGCTGGATGCCTAGCAGTTAAGCTGATGTCTGAAGAACTGTTTAGGTTGCAGAAATCACGGGGTCCGAGGTCTAGTCAAGGCATATTTGATCCCTTGCAGTAAAGACAATTTCTGAAGAACTGTTTAGGATCCAGAAACTGCGGTGTGCATGGTCTGGTTAAGGCAGGCTGGATGCCTTGCAGTACAGAGGTTTTCTGATGAACTACTTAGATTCCAGAAACCACGGGGTCCATGGCTTGTTCAAGGTGTTCTGGATCCATTGCAGTACAGAGGATTTCTGAAGAACTGTTTATGTTCCAGAAATCGTGGGGTCCGAGGCCTGGTCAAGGCACACTTGATCCCATGAGTACAGAGGATTTCAGAAGAACTGTTTAGGTTCCAGAAACTGTGGGGTCTGTGCTCTGATGAAGGCACATAGGATCCCTTGCAATAGAGAGGATTTCTGAAAAACTGTTTAGGTTCCAGAAATTGAGGGTCCATTGCCTGGTCTCAGGCATGGTGGATCCTTGCTGTACAGAGGATTTCAAAAGCTATTTAGGTTTCAGAAATCGGGGAGTCTGTGACCTGGTCAAGGCACACTGGATCAATTGCAGTGCAGAGAATTTCTGAAGAACTGTTTAGGTTCAAGAAACTGTGGGGTCCATGGCCTCCTAGATGTTCTGAATCCCTTGTAGTATAGTGGATTTCTGAAGAACTGTTTAGGTTTCAGAAACCATGGGGTCTGTGCTCTGGTGAAGGCATGCTGGATCCCTTGCAGTAGAGAGGATTTCTGAAAAACTGTTTAGGTTCCAGAAATTGAGGGGTCCGTTGCCTGGTCTAGGCACGGTGGATCCCTTGCTGTACAGAGGATTTCTCAAAAGCTATTTAGGTTTCAGAAATTGGGGAGTCCGTGGCCTGGTCAAAGCACGCTGGATCAATTGCAGTACAGAGGATTTCTGAAGAACTGTTTAGGTTCAAGAAACCGTGGGGTCCATTGCCTGGTCAAGATGTTCTGAATCCCTTGTAGTACAGTCGATTTCTGAAGAACTGTTTAGGTTTGAGAAACCATGGGGTCTGTGCTCTGGTGAAGGCATGCTGGATCCTTTGCAGTAGAGAGTATTTGTGAAAAACTGTTTAGGCTCCAGAAATTGAAAGGTCCATGGCCTGGTCAAGGCACGGTGGCTCCCTTGCAATACAAAGGATTTCTCAAAAGCTGTTTAGATTTCAGAAATCGGGGAGTATGTGGTTTGGTCAAGGCATGCTGGATCCCTAGCAGTACAGAGGAATTCTGATGTACTGTTTAGGTTCCAGAAACCACGGGGTCCATGGCCTGGTCAAGTCATTCTGGATCCCTTGTTGTACACAGGATTTCTGAAGAACTGCTTAGGTTTCAGAAACTGTGGGGTCTGTGCTCTGGTGAGTGCACACTGCATCCTTAGCAGTAGAGTAGATTTCTGAAAAACTGTTTAGGTTCCAGAAATCGAGGGTTCTGTGTCCTGCTCAAGGCATGCTGGATCCTGTGGGGTACAGAGGATTTCTGAAAAACTCTTTAGGTTCCAGAAACAGCGGGATCCATGGCCTGGTCAAGGAACGCTGGATCCCTTGCAGTACAAAGGATTTCTGAAGAACTGTTTATGTTCCAGAAATCAAGGTGTCCGTGGACTGGTGTATGCACCCTGGATCTCTTGCAGTACGAAGGATTTCTGAAGAACTGTTTATGTTCCAGAAATCACGGGGTCCGAGGCCTGGTCAAGGCACACTTGATCCTGTGCAGTACAGAGGATTTCTGAAGAACTGTTTAGGTTCCAGAAACCGCTGGGTTTGTGCCCAGGTGAAGACACTCAGGATCGCTTGAAGTACCGAGGATTTCTGAAGAACTGTTTAGGTTCCAGAAACTGAGGCGTCTATGGCCTGGTCAACGCCACACTGGATCCCTTGCAGTACAGAGAATTTCTGAAGAACTGTTTAGGTTCAAGTAATCGCGGGGTCCATGGTCTGGTCAAGGCACTCTTGATACCTTGCAGTACACAGGATTTCTGAGCAACTGTTTAGGTAACAGAAACTGTGTGGTCTGTGCTCTGGTGAAGGCAAGCTGGATCTCTTGAAGTAGAGAGGATTTCTAAAAAAACTGTTTAGGTTCCAGAAATCAAGGGGTCTGTGGTCTGCTCAAGGCATGCTGAATCCATTGCAGTACAGAGGATTTCTGAAGACCTGTTTATGTTCCAGAAATCGTTGGGTCTGAGGCCTGGTCAAGGCACACTTGATCCCATGCAGTACAGAGGATTTCAGCAGAACTGCTTAGGTTCCAGAAACTGTGGGGTCTGTGCTCTGGTGAAGGCATGTAGATCCCCTTGAAATAGAGAGGATTTCTGAAAAACTGTTTAGGTTAAAGAAATTGAGGGGTCCGTTGCCTGGTCTAGGCATGGTGGATCCCTTGCTGTACAGAGGATTTCTCAAAAGCTATTTAGGTTTCAGAAATTGGGGAGTCCGTGGCCTGGTCAAGGCACGCTGGATCAATTGCAGTACAGAGGATTTCTGAAGAACTGTTTAGGATCAAGAAACCGTGGGGTCCATGGCCAGGTCAAGATGTTCTTAATACCTTGTAGTACAGTGGATTTCTGAAGAACTGCTTAGTATCCAGAAACCGCGGTGAGCATGGTCTGGTGAAAGCACGCTGGATGCCTTGCAGTACAGAGGTTTTCTGATGAACTAGTTATGTTCCACAAACCACGGGTTCCATGGCCTGTTCATGGTATTCTGGATCCATTGCAGTACAGAGGATTTCTGAAGAACTGTTTATGTTCCAGAAATTCCGGGGTCCGAGGCCTGGTCAGGGCACACTTGATCCCATGCAGTACAGAGGATTTCAGAAGAACTGTTTAGGTTCCAGAAACCATGGGGTCTGTGCTCTGGTGAAGGCATGCAGGATCCCTTGCAATAGAGAGGATTTCTGAAAAACTGTTTAGTTTCCAGAAATTGAAAGGTCCATGGCCTGGTCAAGGCATGGTGGATCCCTTGCAGTACAAAGGATTTCTCAAAAGCTGTTTAGATTTCAGAAATTGGGGAGTACGTGGCCTGGTCAAGGCATGCTGGATCCCTTGCTGTACAGAGGATTTCTGAAGAACTGTTTATGTTCCAGAAATCGTGGGGTCCGAGGCCTGGTCAAGGCACACTTGATCCGTTGCAGTACAGAGGATTTCTGAAGAACTGTTTAGGTTTCAGAAACCATGGGGTATGTGCCCTGGTGAAGATAATCTGGATCCCTTGCAGGTCAGAGGATTTCTGAAGAACTGTTTAGGTTTAAGATACCATGGCCTGATCAAGGCATGCTGGATCACTTGCAGTACACAGGACTTCTGAAAAACTGTTTAGGTTCCAAAAATCATGGGGTCTGTGCTCTGGTGAAGGCACACTGGATCCCTTGCAGTAGAAAGGATTTCTGAAAAATTGTTTAGGTTCCAGAAAATGATGGGTCCGTGGCCTGCTCAAGGATTGCTGGATCCCTGCAGTACAGAGGATATCTGAAAAACTCTTTAGGTTCCAGAAGCAGCACGGTCCATGGCCTGGTCAAGGCATGCTGGATCCCTTGCAGGACAGTGGATTTCTGAAGAACTGTTAAGGTTCCATAAACTGCATGGTCCATGCCCTGGTGAAGGCACACTGGATCCCTTGCTGTACAGAGGATTTCAGATGACCTCTTTAGGTTCCAGAAACCGTGGTGTCCAAGGCATGGTGAGGGCATGCTGGTTGCCTTGCAGTACAGAGGATTCCTGATGAACTCTTTAGGTTCCAGAAACCACGGGGTCCATAGACTGGTCAAGACGTTATTTTTCCCTTGTAGTACAGAGGATTTCTGAAGAACTGTTTAGGTTCCACAAACTGTGGGTCTGTGCTCTGGTGAGGCATGCTGGATCCCTTGCAGTAGAGTAGATTTCGAAAAACTGTTTAGGTTCCAGAAATTAAGGGGTCTGTGGCCTTCTCAAGGCATGCTTGATCCCAAGCAGAACAGAGGATTTCTGAAAAACTGTTGCAGTTCCAGAAATCTAGGGGTCCTTGGCCTGTTCAAGTCATGCTCGATCCCTTTCATTACAGCATATTTCTGAAAAACTGTTTAGGTTCCAGAAATTGAGGGGTCTGTGGCCTGCTCAAGGCATGCTGGACCCCTTGCAGTACAGAGGATTTCTGAAATCTGTTTAGAGTTCAGAAATTGAGGGGTCTGTGGCCTGCTCAAGGCATGCTGGATCGCTTGCGGAACAGAGGATTTCTGAAATCTGTTTAGGGTTCAGAAATTGAGGGATCTATGGCCTGGTCAAAGCACATTGGATCCCTTGCAAAACAGAGGATTTCTGAAAAACTGCTTAGGTTCAAGAAACCGTGGGGTCTGTGCCTGGTGAAGGCATGCTGGAGCCCTAGAAGTACAGAGGAATTCTGAAGAGCTGTTTAGGTTCAGGAAACTGTGGGCTCTGTGGCATGATCAAGACACACCAGATCCCTTGCAGTACAGAGGATTCATGAAAAACTGTTTAGGTTCCAGAAATCAAGGCATCCATGGCCTGGTCAAGGCAGACTGGATCCATTGCAGTAATGAGGATTTCTGAAGAACTGTTTAGGTTCCTGAAACCACGGGGTCCATGGCCTGGTCTAGGCATGCTGGATTACTTGCTGTACAGAGGATTTCTGAAGAACTGTTTAGGTTCCAGAAATCATGGGGTGTGTGTTGCCTGGTCAAGGCACACTGGATCCCTTGCAGTACAGAGGATTTCTGAAGAACTGTTTAAGTTCCAGAAATTGCAGCATCCATGTCCTGGTCTAGGTACACTGGATCCCATGAAGTACAGAAGCTTTCTGGAAAACTGTTTGGGTTCCAGAAATCAAATGGTCCGTAACTTGGTCAAGGCATGCTGGATCCCTTGCAGTACAGAGGATTTCTGAAAAGCTTACATTCCAGAAATCAAGGAGTCCGTGGCCTGGTCAAGGCACACTAGATCTTTTGCAGTAAAGAGGATTTCTGTAAAGCTGCAAAGGTTCCAGACATCTAGGGATCTGAGCCTGGTCAATGCATGCTGGATCCTTTACAGTTCAGGGGATTTCTGAAAAGCTGTTTAAGTTCCTTAAATTGTGTGGTGCATGGCCTGGTCAAGGAACTCTACATCCCTTGCAGTACAGAGGATTTCTGAAAAGCTGTTTACGTTCCAGAAATCACGGGGTCTGAGGCCTGGTCAGGGCACACTTGATCCGTTGTAGTACAGAGGATTTCTGAAGAACTGTTTAGGTTTCAGAAACCATGGGGTCTGTGTCCTGGTGAAGATAATCTGGATCCCTTGCAGTACAGAGGATTTCTGATGAACTGTTTAGGTTCCAGAAACCGCGGTGTCCAAGGCCTGGTGAAGGCAAGCTGGATGCCTTGCAGTACAGAGGATTTCTGATGTACTGTTTAGGTTCCAGAAACCACGGGGTTGATGGCCTGGTCAAGTCATTCTGGATCCCTTGTAGTACACAGGATTTCTGAAGAACTGTTTAGGTTCCAGAAACCGTGGGGTCTGTGCTCTGGTGAGGGCACACTGCATCCATTGCAGTAGAGTAGATTTCTGAAAAACTGTTTAGGTTCCAGAAATCGAGGGTTCTGTGTCCTGCTCAAGGCATGCTGGATCCTGTGGGGTACAGAGGATTTCTGAAAAACTCTTTAGGTTCCAGAAACAGCGGGATCCATGGCCTGGTCAAGGCACGCTGGATCCCTTGCAGTACAAAGGATTTCTGAAGAACTGTTTAGGTTATTGAAATCACAAGATCTGTGGCCTGGTCAAGGCACGCTGGATGCCTAGCAGTTAAGCTGATGTCTGAAGAACTGTTTAGGTTGCAGAAATCGCAGGGTCCGAGGTCTAGTCAAGGCATACTTGATCCCTTGCAGTAAAGACAATTTCTGAAGAACAGTTTAGGATCCAGAAACTGCGGTGTGCATGAGGTCTGGTTAAAGGCAGGCTGGATGCCTTGCAGTACAGAGGTTTTCTGATGAACTACTTAGGTTGCAGAAACCACGGGTCCATGGCTTGTTCAAGGGTTCTGGATCCATTGCAGTACAGAAGATTTCTGAAGAAATGTTTATGTTCCAGAAATCGTGGGTCCGGAGGCCTGGTCAAGGCACACTTGATCCCATGCAGTACAGAGGATTTCAGAAGAACTGTTTAGGTTCCAGAAACTGTGGGGTCTGTGCTCTGATGAAGGCACACAGGATCCTTACAATAGAGAGGATTTCTGAAAACTGTTTGGGTTCCACAAATTGAGGGTCTATTGCCTGGTCTAGGCATGGTGGATCCCTTGCTGTACAGAGGATTTCTCAAAGCTATTTAGGTTTCAGAAATCGGAGTCTGTGACCTGGTCAAGGCACACTGGATCAATTGTGCATGGAGGATTTCTGAAGAACTGTTTAGGTTCAAGAAACCGTGGGTCCATGGCCTAATCTAGATGTTCTTAATCCCTTGTAGTATAGTGGATTTCTGAAGAACTGTTTAGGTTTCAGAAACCATGGGTCTGTGCTAGGTGAGGCATGCTGGATCCCTTGCAGTGAGAGGATTTCTGAAAACTGTTTAGGTTCCAGAAATTGAGGGGTCCAAGTTGCCTGGTCTAGGCACGGTGGATCCTTCTGTACAGAGGATTTCTAAAAGCTATTTAGGTTTCAGAAATTGGGGAGTCCGTGGCCTGGTCAAGGCACGCTTGGATCAATTGCAGTACAGAGGATTTCTGAAGAACTGCTTAGGTTCAAGAAACCGTGGGGTCCATTGCCTTGTCAAGATGTTCTGAATCCCTTGTAGTACAGTGGATTTCTGAAGAACTGTTTAGGTTTGAGAAACCATGGGGTCTGTGCTCTGGTGAAGGCATGCTGGATCCTTTGCAGTAGAGAGGATTTCTGAAAAACTGTTTAGGTTCCAGAAATTGAAAGGTCCATGGCCTGGTCAAGGCACAGTGGATCCTTGCAGTACAAAGCATTTCAAAAGCTGTTTAGATTTCAGAAATCGGGGAGTATGTGGTCTGGTCAAGGCATGCTGGATCCCTTGCAGTGCAGAGGATTTCTGAAGAACTGTTTATGTTCCAGAAATCACGGGGTCCGAGGCCTGGTCAAGGCACACTTGATCCGTTGTAGTACAGAGGATTTCTGAAGAACTGTTTAGATTTTAGAAAACATGGGATCTGTGCCCTGGTGAAGATAATCTGGATACCTTGCAGAACAGAGGATTTCTGAAGAACTGTTTAGGTTTAAGATACCACTGGGTCCATGGCCAGGTCAAGGCATGCTGGATCCCTTGCAGTACACAGGACTTCTGAAAAACTGTTTAGGTTCCAGAAACCATGGGGTCTGTGCTCTGGTGAAGGCACACTGGATCCTGCAGTAGAAAGTATTTCTGAAAAATTGTTTAGGTTCTAGAAATCGATGGGTCCATGGCCTGCTCAAGGATTGCTGGATCCTGTGCGGTACAGAGGATTTCTGAAAAACTTTTTAGGTTCCAGAAACAGTGGGGTCCATGGCCTGGTCAAGGCACACTGGATCCATTGCAGTACCGAGGATTTCTGAAGAACTATTTAGGTTCCTGAAACCACGGGGTCCATGGCCTGGTCTAGGCATGCTGGATTACTTGCTGTACAGAGGATTTCTGAAGAACTGTTTAGGTTAGAGAAATCATGGGGTGTGTGTTGCTTGGTCAAGGCACACTGGATCCCTTGCAGTACAGAGGATTTCTGAAGAACTGTTTAAGTTCCAGAAATTGCAGCATCCATGTCCTGGTCTAGGTACACTGGATCCCATGAAGTACAGAAGATTTCTGGAAACTGTTTTGGGTTCCAGAAATCAAATGTCCATAATCTTGGTCAAGGCATGCTGGATCCCTTGCAGTACAGAGATTTCTGAAAGCTTACATTCCAGAAATCAAGGAGTCCTTGGCTGGATAGGCACACTAGATATTTTGCAGTAAAGAGGATTTCTGTAAAGCTGCAAAGGTTCCAGACATCTAGGGATCTGAGCCTGGTCAATGCATGCTGGATCCTTTACAGTTCAGGGGATTTCTGAAAAGCTGTTTAAGTTAATTAAATTGTGTGGTGCATGGCCTGGTCAAGGAACTCTACATACCTTGCAGTACAGAGGATTTCTGAAAAGCTGTTTAGGTTCCAGAAATCACGGGGTCTGAGGTCTGGTCAGGGCACACTTGATCCGTTGTAGTACAGAGGATTTCTGAAGAACTGTTTAGGTTTCAGAAACCATGGGGTCTGTGTCCTGGTGAAGATAATCTGGATCCCTTGCAGTACAGAGGATTTCTGATGAACTGTTTAGGTTCCAGAAACCGCGGTGTCCAAGGCCTGGTGAAGGCAAGCTGGATGCCTTGCAGTACAGAGGATTTCTGATGTACTGTTTAGGTTCCAGAAACCATGGGGTCCATGGACTGGTCAAGTCATTCTGGATCCCTTGTAGTACACAGGATTTCTGAAGAACTGTTTAGGTTCCAGAAACCGTGGGGTCTGTGCTCTGGTGAGGGCACACTGCATCCATTGCAGTAGAGTAGATTTCTGAAAACTGTTTAGGTTCCAGAAATCGAGGGTTCTGTGTCCTGCTCAAGGCATGCTGGATCCTGTGAGGTACAGAGGATTTCTGAAAACTCTTTAGGTTCCAGAAAACAGCGATCCATGGCCTGGTCAAGGCACGCTGGATCCCTTGCAGTACAAAGGATTTCTGAAGAACTGTTTATGTTCCAGAAATCAGGGTGTCCAGGGACTGGTGAATGACACTGGATCCCTTGCAGTACGAAGGATTTCTGAAGAACTGTTTGGGTTATTAAGAATGCAAGATCTGTGGCCTGGTCAAGCAAGCTGGATGCCTGTAGCAGTTAAGCTGATGTCTGAAGAACTGTTTAGGTTGCAGAAATCGCATGGGTCCGAGGTCTAGTCAAGGCATACTTGATCCCTTGCAGTGAACCAATTTCTGAAGAACAGTTTGGGATCCAGAAACTGGGGTGTGCATGGTCTGGTTAAGGCGACTGGATGTCTTGCAGGTACAGAGATTTTCTGATGAACTACTTAGGTTCCAGAAACCACGGGGTCCATGGCTTGTTCAAGGTGTTCTGGATCCATTGCAGTACAGAAGATTTCTGAAGAACTGTTTATGTTCCAGAAATCGTGGGGTCCGAGGCATGGTCAAGGCACACTTGATCCCATGCAGTACAGAGGATTTCAGAAGAACTGTTTAGGTTCCAGAAACCATGGGGTCTTTGCTCTGATGAAGGCACACAGGATCCCTTGCAATAGAGAGGATTTCTGAAAAACTGTTTAGGTTCCACAAATTGAGGGGTCCATTGCCTGGTCTAGGCATGGTGGATCCCTTGCTGTACAGAGGATTTCACAAAAGCTATTTAGGTTTCAGAAATTGGGGAGTCCGTGGCCTGGTCAAGGCACACTGGATCAATTGCAGTACAGAGGATTTCTGAAGAACTGCTTAGGTTCAAGAAACCGTGGGGTCCATTGCCTGGTCAAGATTTTCTGAATCCCTTTGTACAGTGGTTCTGAAGAACTGTTTAGGTTTGAGAAACCATGGGGTCTGTGCTCTGGTGAAGGCATGCTGGATCCTTTGGTAGAGTATTTCTGAAAAACTGTTTAGGTTCCAGAAATTGAAAGGTCCATGGCCTGGTCAAGGCACAGTGGATCCCTTGTAGTACAAAGCATTTCTCAAAAGCTGTTTAGATTTCAGAAATTGGGGAGTATGTGGTCTGGTCAAGGCATGCTGGATCCCTTGCAGTACAGAGGATTTCTGAAGAACTGTTTATGTTCCAGAAATCGCGGGGTCCGAGGCCTGGTCAAGGCACACTTGATCCGTTGTAGTACAGAGGATTTCTGAAGAACTGTTTAGGTTTCAGAAACCATGGGATCTGTGCCTTGGTGAAGATAATATGGATACCTTGCAGGACAGAGGATTTCTGAATAACTGTTTAGGTTTAAGATACCACGGGGTCCATGGCCTGGTCAAGGCTTGCTGGATCCCTTGCAGTACACAGGACTTCTGAAAAACTGTTTAGGTTCCAGAAACCATGGTGTCTGTGCTCTGGTGAAGGCACACTGGATCCCTTGCAGTAGAAAGTATTTCTGAAAAATTGTTTAGGTTCTAGAAATCGATGGGTCCATGGCCTGCTCAAGGATTGCTGGATCCTGTGTGGTACAGAGGATTTCTGAAAAACTTTTTAGGTTCCAGAAACAGTGGGGTCCATGACCTGGTCAAGGCACGCTGGATCCCTTGCAGGACAGCGGATTTCTGAAGAATTGTTTAGGTTCCATATATAGTGAGGTCCATGGCCTGGTCAAGGCATGCTGGATCCCTTGCAGAACAGAGGATTTCTGAAGACTGTTAAGGTTCCATAAACTGCATGGTCCATGCCCTGGTGAAGGCACACTGGATACCTTGCTGTACAGAGGTTTTCTGATGAACTCTTTAGGTTCCAGAAACTGCAGTGTCTAAGGCATGGTGAAGGCACACTGGTTGCCGTGCAGTACAGAGGATTTCTGATGAACTGTTAAGGTTCCAGAAACCATGGGGTCCATAGACTGGTCAGACATTATTTTCCCTTGTAGTACAGAAGGATTTCTGAAGAACTGTTTAGGTTCCACAAACTGTAGGGGTCTGTGCTCTGGTGAAGGCATGCTGGATCTCTTGCAGTGGTAGATTTCTGAAAACGGTTTAGGGTTCCAGAATTGGGGGTCTGTGGCCTTCTCAAGGCATGCTGGATCCCAAGCAGAACAGAGGATTTCTGAAAAACTGTTGAGGTTCCAGAAATCTAGGGGTCCTTGGCCTGTTCAAGTCATACCGGATCCCTTTCATTACAGCATATTTCTGAAAAACTGTTTAGGTTCCAGAAATTGAGGGGTCTGTGGCCTGCTCAAGGCATGCTGGACCCCTTGCGGTACAGAGGATTTCTGAAATCTGTTTAGGGTTCAGAAATTGAGGGGTCTGTGGCCTGTTCAAGGCATGCTGGATCACTTGCAGAACAGAGGATTTCTGAAATCTGTTTAGGGTTCAGAAATTGAGGGGTCCATGGCCTGGTCAAGGCACATTGGATCCCTTGCAATACAGAGTATTTCTGAAAAACTGTTTAGGTTCAAGAAACCATGGGGTCTGTGCCTGGTGAAGGCATGCTGGAGCCCTAGAAGTACAGAGGAATTCTGAAGAGCTGTTTAGGTTCAGGAAACCGTGTGCTCTGTGGCATGATCAAGACAAACCAGATCCCTTGCAGTACAGAGGATTCATGAAAAACTGTTTAGGTTCCAGAAATCAAGGCATCCATGGCCTGGTCAAGGCACACTGGATCCATTACAGTAAAGAGGACTTCTGAAGAACTGTTTAGGTTCCTGAAACCACGGGGTCCATGGCCTGGTTTAGGCATGCTGGATCCCTTGCTGTACAGAGGATTTCTGAAGAACTGTTTAGGTTCCAGTTATCATGGGGTGTGTGTTGCCTGGTCAAGGCACACTGGATCACTGCAGTACAGAGGATTTCTGAAGGAACTTTAAGTTCCAGAAATTGCAGCATCTGTGTCCTGGTCTAGGTGCACCTGGATCCCTTGCAGTACAGAAGATTTCTGAAAAACTGTTTGGGTTCAGAAATCAGATAGTCCATAACCTGGTCAAGGCATGCTGGATCCCTTGCAGTACAGAGAATTTCTGAAAAGCTTACATTCCAGAAATAAGGGTACCATGGCCAGGTCAAGGCACACTAGATCCTTTGCAGTAAAGAGGATTTCTGTAAAGCTGCAAATGGTTCCAGACATCTAGGGATCCAAGGATGGTCATTGCATGCTGGATCCTTTACAGTTCAGGGAATTTCTGAAAAGCTGTTTAAGTTCCTTAAATTGTGTGGTGCATGGCCTGGTCAAGGAACTCTACATCCCTTGCAGTACAGAGGATTTCTGAAAAGCTGTTTACGTTCCAGAAATCACGGGGTCTGAGGCCTGGTCAGGGCACACTTGATCCGTTGTAGTACAGAGGATTTCTGAAGAACTGTTTAGGTTTCAGAAACCATGGGGTCTGTGTCCTGGTGAAGATAATCTGGATCCCTTGCAGTACAGAGTGATTTCTGATGAACTGTTTAGGTTCCAGAAACCGCAGTGTCAAGGCCTGCGAAGGCAAGCTGGATGCCTTTGCAGTACAGAGGATTTCTGATGTACTGTTTGGGTTCCAGAAACCACAGGGTTGATGGCCTGGTCAAGTCATTCTGGATCCTTTGTAGTACACAGGATTTCTGAAGAACTGTTTAGGTTCCAGAAACCGTGGGGTCTGTGCTCTGGTGAGGCACACTGCATCCATTGCAGTAGAGTAGATTTCTGAAAACTGTTTGGGTTCCAGAAATCGAGGGTTCTGTGTCCTGCTCAAGGGCATGCTGGATCCTGTAGGTACAGAGAGTTTCTGAAAACTCTTTAGGTTCCAGAAACAGCGGGATCCATGGCCTGGTCAAGGCAGCTGGATCCCTTGCAGTACAAAAGGATTTCTGAAGAACTGTTTAGGTTATTGAAATCACAAGATCTGTGGCCTGGTCAAGCACGCTGGATGCCTAGCAGTTGCTTGATGTCTGAAGAACTGTTTAGTTGCAGAAATCGCAGGGTCCGAGGTCTAGTCAAGGCATACTTGATCCCTTGCAGTAAGACAATTTCTGAAGAACAGTTTAGGATCCAGAAACTGCGGTGTGCATGGTCTGGTTAAGGCAGGCTGGATGCCTTGCAGTACAGAGGTTTTCTGATGAACTACTTAGGTTGCAGAAACCACGGGGTCCATGGCTTGTTCAAGGGTTCTGGATCCATTGCAGTACAGAAGATTTCTGAAGAACTGTTTAGGTTCCAGAAATCGTGGGGTCTGAGGCCTGGTCAAGGCACACTTGATCCCATGCAGTACAGAGGATTTCAGAAGAACTGTTTAGGTTCCAGAAACTGTGGGGTCTGTGCTCTGATGAAGGCACACAGGATCCCTTGCACTAGAGAGGATTTCAAAAACTGTTTAGGTTCCACAAATTGAGGGGTTCATTGCCTGGTCCTAGGCATGGTGGATCCCTTGCTGTACAGAGGATTTCTCCAAAGCTATTAGGTTTCAGAAATCGGGAGTCTGTGACCTGGTCAAGGCACACTGGATCAATTGCAGTGTCAGAGGATTCTGAAGAACTGTTTAGGTTCAAGAAACCAGAGGGGTCCATGGCCTAATCTAGATTTTCTTAATCCCTTGTAGTATAGTGGATTTCTGAAGAACTGTTTAGGTTTCAGAAACCATGGGGTCTGTGCTCTGGTGAAGGCATGCTGGATCCCTTGTAGTAGAGAGGATTTCTGAAAACTGTTTAGGTTCCAGAAATTGAGGGTCCGTGCCTGGTCTAGGTAAGTGTGATCCTTGCTGTACAGAGGATTTCAAAAGCTATTTAGGTTTCAGAAATTGGGGAGTCCGTGGCCTGGTCAGGCACGCTGGATCAATTGCAGTACAGAGAGATTTCTGAAGAACTGCTTAGGTTCAAGAAACCGTGGGTCCATTGCCTTGTCAAGATGTTCTGAATCCCTTGTAGTACAGTGGATTTCTGAAGAACTGTTTAGGTCTTGAGAAACCATGGGTCTGTGCTCTGGTGAAGGCATGCTGGATCCTTTGCAGTGAGAGGATTTCTTGAAAACTGTTTAGTTCCAGAAATTGAAAGGTCATAGCCTGGTCAAGGCACAGTGGATCCTTTGCAGTACAAAGCATTTCAAAAGCTGTTTAGATTTCAGAAATCGGAGTATGTGGTCTGGTCAAGGCATGCTGGATCCCTTGCAGTACAGAGGTATTGATGAACTGTTTATGTTCCAGAAATCACGGGGTCTCGAGGGCCTGGTCAAGGCACACTTGATCCGTTGTAGTACAGAGGATTTCTGAAGAACTTTTTAGATTTTAGAAAACATGGGATCTGTGCCCTGGTGAAGATAATCTGGATACCTTGCTTAGAACAGAGGATTTCTGAAGAACTGTTTAGGTTAAGATACCACTGGGTCCATGGCCAGGTCAAGGCATGCTGGATCCCTTGCAGGTACAGAGACTTCTGAAAAACTGTTTAGGTTCCAGAACCATGGGGGTCTGTGCTCTGGTGAAGGCACTGGATCCCTTGCTGTAGAAAGTATTTCTGAAAAATTGTTTGGGTTCTAGAAATCGATGGGTCCATGGCCTGCTCAAGGATTGCTGGATCCTGTGCAGTACAGGATTTCTTGAAAAGCTTTTAGGTTCCAGAAACAGTGGGGTCCATGGCCTGGTCAAGGCACACTGGATCCGATTGCAGCATCGAGGATTTCTGAAGAACTATTTAGGGTTCCTGAAACCACGGGGTCCATGGCCTGGTCTAGGCATGCTGGATTACTTGCTGTACAGAGGATTTCTTGAAGAACTGTTTAGGGAGAAATCATGGGTGTGTGTTGCCTGGTCAAGGCACACTGGATCCCTTGCAGTACAGAGGATTTCTGAAGAACTGTTTAAGTTCCAGTAATTGCAGCATCCATGTCTGGTCTAGTGTACACTGGATCCCATGAAGTATCAGAAGATTTCTGGAAAACTGTTTGGGTTCCAGAAATCAAATGGTCCTAACTTGGTCAGAGGCATGCTGGATCCCTTGCAGTACAGAGGATTTCTGAAAGCTTACATTCCAGAAATCAAGGAGTCCTTGGCTGGTTAAGGCACACTAGATATTTTGCAGTAAGAGGATTTCTGTAAAGCTGCAAAGGTTCCAGACATCTAGGGATCTGAGCCTGGTCAATGCATGTGGATCCTTTACACAGTTCAGGGATTTCTGAAAAGCTGTTTAAGTTGAATAAATGTGTGGTGCATGGCCTGGTCAAGGAACTCTACATACCTTGCAGTACAGAGGATTTCTGAAAAGCTGTTTAGGTTCCAGAAACTCACGGGTCTGAGGTCTGGTCAGGGCACACTTGATCCGTTGTAGTACAGAGGATTTCTGAAGAACTGTTTGGGTTTCAGAAACCATGGGTCTGTGTCCTGGTGAGAGATAATCTGGATCCCTTGCAGGTACAGAGGATTTCTGATGGACTGTTTAGGTTTCAGAAACCCGCTTGTGTCCAAGGCCTGGTGAAGGTAAGCTGGATGCCTTGCAGTACAGAAGATTTCCCTTGATGTACTGTTTAGGTTCCAGGAAACCATGGGTCCTGGACTGGTCAAGTCCTTCTGGATCCTTTTAGTACACAGGATTTCTGAAGAACTGTTTAGGTTCCAGAAACCGTAGGGTCTGTGCTCTGGTGAGGGCAATATGCATCCATTACAGTAGAGTAGATTTCCGAAAAACTGTTTAGGTTCCAGAAATCGAGGGTTCTGTGTCCTGCTCAAGGCATGCTGGATCCTGTGGGTACAGAGGATTTCTGAAAACTCTTTAGGTTCCAGAAACAGCGGGATCCATGGCCTGTCAAGGCACGCTGGATCCCTTTCAGTACAAAGGATTTCAGAACTGTTTATGTTCCAGAAATCAGGGTGTCCGGGGACTGGTGAATGCACACTGGATCCCTTGCAGTACGAAGGATTTCTGAAGAACTGTTTAGGTTATTGAAATCACAAGATCTGTGGCCTGGTCAAGGCACGCTGGATGCCTAGCAGTTAAGCTGATGTCTGAAGAACTGTTTAGGTTGCAGAAATCGCAGGGTCCGAGGTCTAGTCAAGGCATACTTGATCCCTTGCAGTAAAGACAATTTCTGAAGAACAGTTTAGGATCCAGAAACTGCGGTGTGCATGGTCTGGTTAAGGCAGGCTGGATGCCTTGCAGTACAGAGATTTTCTGATGAACTACTTAGGTTCCAGAAACCACGGGGTCCATGGCTTGTTCAAGGTGTTCTGGATCCATTGCAGTACAGAAGATTTCTGAAGAACTGTTTATGTTCCAGAAATCGTGGGGTCCGAGGCATGGTCAAGGCACACTTGATCCCATGCAGTACAGAGGATTTCAGAAGAACTGTTTAGGTTCCAGAAACCATGGGGTCTTTGCTCTGATGAAGGCACACAGGATCCTTGCAATAGAGAGGATTTCTGAAAACTGTTTAGGTTCCACAAATTGAGGGTCCATTGCCTGGTCTAGGCATGGTGGATCCCTTAGTGCCTGGAGGATTTCTCAAAAGCTATTTAGGTTTCAGAAATTGGGAGTCCAGTGGCCTGGTCAAGGCACGCTGGATCAGTTGCAGTACAGAGGATTTCTGAAGAACTGCTTAGGTTCAAGAAACCGTGGGGTCCATTGCCTGGTCAGAGTTTTTCTGAACCTTTAGTACAGTGGATTTCTGAAGAACTGTTTAGGTTTGAGAAACCATGGGGTCTGTGCTCTAGTGAAGGCATGCTGGATCCTTTTCAGTAGAGAGTATTTCTGAAAAACTGTTTAGGTTCCAGAAATTGAAAGGTCCATGGCCTGGTCAAGGCACAGTGGATCCCTTGTAGTACAAAGCATTTCTCAAAAGCTGTTTAGATTTCAGAAATTGGGGAGTATGTGGTCTGGTCAAGGCATGCTGGATCCCTTGCAGTACAGAGGATTTCTGAAGAACTGTTTATGTTCCAGAAATCTCGGGGTCCGAGGCCTGGTCAAGGCACACTTGATCCATTGTAGTACAGAGGATTTCTGAAGAACTGTTTAGGTTTCAGAAACCATGGGATCTGTGCCTTGGTGAAGATAATCTGGATACCTTGCAGGACAGAGGATTTCTGAATAACTGTTTAGGTTTAAGATACCACGGGGTCCATGGCCTGGTCAAGGCTTGCTGGATCCCTTGCAGTACACAGGACTTCTGAAAAACTGTTTAGGTTCCAGAAACCATGGTGTCTGTGCTCTGGTGAAGGCACACTGGATCCCTTGCAGTAGAAAGTATTTCTGAAAAATTGTTTAGGTTCTAGAAATCGATGGGTCCATGGCCTGCTCAAGGATTGCTGGATCCTGTGTGGTACAGAGGATTTCTGAAAAACTTTTTAGGTTCCAGAAACAGTGGGGTCCATGACCTGGTCAAGGCACACGCTGGATCCCTTGCAGGACAACGGATTTCTGAAGAATTGTTTAGGTTCCATATATAGTGAGGTCCATGGCCTGGTCAAGGCATGCTGGATCCCTTGCAGAACAGAGGATTTCTGAAGACTGTTAAGGTTCCATAAACTGCATGGTCCATGCCCTGGTGAAGGCACACTGGATACCTTGCTGTACAGAGGTTTTCTGATGAACTCTTTAGGTTCCAGAAACTGCAGTGTCCAAGGCATGGTGAAGGCACACTGGTTGCCTTGCAGTACAGAGGATTCCTGATGAACTGTTAAGGTTCCAGAAACCATGGGGTCCATAACTGGTCAAGACATTATTTTTCCCTTGTAGTACAGAGGATTTCTGAAGAACTGTTTAGGTTCCACAAACTGTGGGGTCTGTGCTCTGGTGAAGGCATGCTGGATCTCTTGCAGTAGAGTAGATTTCTGAAAAACGGTTTAGGTTCCAGAAATTGAGGGGTCTGTGGCCTTCTCAAGGCATGCTGGATCCCAAGCAGAACAGAGGATTTCTGAAAAACTGTTGAGGTTCCAGAAATCTAGGGGTCCTTGGCCTGTTCAAGTCATACCGGATCCCTTTCATTACAGCATATTTCTGAAAAACTGTTTAGGTTCCAGAAATTGAGGGGTCTGTGGCCTGCTCAAGGCATGCTGGACCCCTTGCGGTACAGAGGATTTCTGAAATCTGTTTAGGGTTCAGAAATTGAGGGGTCTGTGGCCTGTTCAAGGCATGCTGGATCACTTGCAGAACAGAGGATTTCTGAAATCTGTTTAGGGTTCAGAAATTGAGGGGTCCATGGCCTGGTCAAGGCACATTGGATCCCTTGCAATACAGAGTATTTCTGAAAAACTGTTTAGGTTCAAGAAACCATGGGGTCTGTGCCTGGTGAAGGCATGCTGGAGCCCTAGAAGTACAGAGGAATTCTGAAGAGCTGTTTAGGTTCAGGAAACCGTGTGCTCTGTGGCATGATCAAGACAAACCAGATCCCTTGCAGTACAGAGGATTCATGAAAAACTGTTTAGGTTCCAGAAATCAAGGCATCCATGGCCTGGTCAAGGTACACTGGATCCATTACAGTAAAGAGGACTTCTGAAGAACTGTTTAGGTTCCTGAAACCACGGGGTCCATGGCCTGGTTTAGGCATGCTGGATCCCTTGCTGTACAGAGGATTTCTGAAGAACTGTTTAGGTTCCAGTTATCATGGGGTGTGTGTTGCCTGGTCAGGGCACTCGATCCCCAGGTACAGAGGATTTCTGAAGAACTGTTGAAGTTCCAGAAATTGCAGCATCTGTGTCCTGGTCTAGGTGCACTGGATCCCTTGCAGTACAGAAGATTTCTGAAAAACTGTTTGGGTTCCAGAAATCGAATGGTCCATAACCTGGTCAAGGCATGCTGGATCCCTTGCAGTACAGAGAATTTCTGAAAAGCTTACATTCCAGAAATAAGGGGACCATGGCCAGGTCAAGGCACACTAGATCCTTTGCAGTAAAGAGGATTTCTGTAAAGCTGCAAAGGTTCCAGACATCAAGGGATCTGGCTGGTCAATGCATGCTGGATCCTTTACAGTTCAGGGGATTTCTGAAAAGCTGTTTAAGTTAATTAAATTGTGTGGTGCATGGCCTGGTCAAGGAACTACATACCCTTGCAGGTACAGGATTTCTGAAAGCTGTTTAGGTTCCAGAAATCACGGGGTCTGGAGGTCTGGTCAGGGCACACTTGATCCGCTAATAGAGAGGATTTTGAAGAACTGTTTAGGTTTCAGAAACCATGGGGTCTGTGTCCTGTTGAAGATAATCTGGGTCCTTTGCAGTACAGAGGATTTCGATGAACTGTTTAGGTTCCAGAAACCATGGTGTCCAGGGCCTGGTGAAGGCAAGTTGGATGCCTCAGTACAGAGGATTGATGTACTGTTTAGGTTCCAGAACATGGGTCCATGGACTGTCAAGTATTCTGGATCCTTTAGGCACAGGATTTCTAAGAACTGTTTAGGTTCCAGAACCGTGGGTCTGTGTTTGGTGAGGGCACCGCATCCATTGCAGTAGAGTAGATTTCTGAAAACTGTTTAGGTTCCGAATTCGGGTTCTTGTCCTGCCCGGCATGCTGATCCTGTGGGGTACAGAGGATTAAAACTTTAGGTTCTAGCCAGCGGGATCCATGGCCTGGTCGGGGCACGCTGATCCCTTTGCAGTACAAAGGATTGAATAACTGTTTATGTTCCAGAATTCAGGTGTCCGGGACGTGAATGCGCCTGGATCCTTTGCAGTACAAAGGACTGAAGAACTTTTAGTTATTGAACACAAGATCTGTGTTCGGTCGATGACGCTTGGGATGCCTAGCAGTTGCGATGTCTAGGAACTGCTTTAGGTAAAACGCAGGTCTGAGGTCTAGCTACTTGATCTTTGCAGTAAAGACAATTTCTGAAGAACAGTTTAGATCCAGAAACTATGTGTGTTGGTCTGGTTAAGGCAGGCTGATGCCTTGCACAGAGATTTTGATGAACTGTTTAGTTCCAGAAACCACGGGGTCCATGGTTTGTCTGGTGTTCTGGATCCATTAGACAGAAGATTTCAAGAACGTTTATGTTCCAGAAATCGGTCCGAGGCTGGTCGGCACACTTGATCCCATGCAGTACAGAGATTTCAGAAGAACTGTTTAGGTTCCAGAAACCAGTCTTTGTCGATGAAGGCACACAGGATCCTTTAGGAGGATTGAAAACTGTTTAGGTTCCATTGCGGTCCACGTTTGGGCTGGTGGATCCTTGCTGTACAGAGATTTCAAAAGCTATTTAGGTTTGTATTGGAGTCCGTCTGGTCAGTCACGCTGGATCACTTGTGGTACAGAGATTTCTGAAGAACTGCTTAGTTCAAGAAACCGTGGGTCCATTGCCTGTCAAGATTTTCGAACCTTTGTAGTACAGGATTGAAGAACTGTTAGGTTTGAGAAACCATGGGGTCTGTGTGGTCGGCATGCTGATCCTTGGAGAGAGTATTTTGAAAACTGTTTAGGTTCCAGAAATTAAAGGTCCATATTGGTCAAGGCATGGTGATCCCTAGAAAAGTTTTCAAAGCTGTTAGATTTCTGTAGTTGGAGTATGTGTCCGGCTGGGCATGCTGATCCCTGTGGTACAGGAGGATTTCTGAAGAACTGTTATGTTTCGAAATCGCGTCCGTCTGGTCAAGGCACACTTGATCCGTGTAGTA
The DNA here is from genome assembly GCA_016271365.2 of Neoceratodus forsteri. Lineage (NCBI taxonomy): Eukaryota > Metazoa > Chordata > Ceratodontiformes > Ceratodontidae > Neoceratodus > Neoceratodus forsteri. The sequence continues at coordinate 376,533,341 of CM028133.1, forward strand.
CAGAGGATTTTGAAGAATTGTTTAGGTTTCAGAAACCATGGGATCTGTGCCTGTGAAGATAACTGGATACTTTGCATGACAGAGGATTTCAATAACTGTTTAGGGTTTGTCAATGGGTCCATGTTGGTCAAGGCTGTTGATCCCTGTGACATAGACTTGAAAACTGTTTAGGTTCCAGAAACTATGGTGTCTGTGTTTGTGAAGGCACACTGATCCTTGCAGTAAAAGTAGGAAAATTGTTTAGGTTCTAGAAATCGATGGGTCATGGTCTGCTCAAGGCTTGATCCTGTGTGGTACAGAGGATTTGAAAACTTTTAGGTTCCAGAAACAGTGGTCCATGACTGGTCAAGGCATTGACTTGCAGGACAAACTGATTTTGAAGAATTGTTTAGGTTCCATATATAGGAGGTCCATGGCCTGTCAAGGCATGCTGGACTTTTGCAGAACAGAGGATTTCTAAGACTGTTAAGTTCCATAACCGCATGTTCATGCCCTGGGAAGGCACACGGATACCTTGTTGTGCAGAGGTTTTCTGATGAACCTTTAGTTCCAGAAACTGCAGTGTCCAAGGGATGGTAGGGCACACTGGTTGCCTTGCAGCAGAGGATTCCTGATGAACTGTTAAGTTCCGACCATGGGTCCATAGACTGGTCAAGACATTATTTTCCTTGTAGTAGAGATTTTGGAAGAACTTTTAGTTCCAAACTGTGGGGTCTGTGCTCTGGTGAAGGCATGCTGATCTCTTGCAGAGTAGATTTCAAAACGGTTAGGTTCCAGAAATTGAGGGTCTGTGGTCTTCTCAAGGCATGCTGATCCTAAGAACAGAGGATTTCGAAAACTGAGTGCGAAATCTAGGGTCCTTGCCTGTTCGTCATACCGATCCTTTCATTACATATTTCTGAAAAACTGTTTAGGTTTCAGAATTGGGGGTCTGTGTCTGCTCAAGGCATGCTGGATCCTTTAGAGGATTTGAACTGTTTAGGGTTCAGAAATTTGGGGTCTGTGGTCTGTTCAAGGCATGCTGGATCACTTGCAGAATGAGGATTTCGAAATTGTTAGGTTCAGAATTGAGGGTCCATGCCGGTCACACATTGATCCCTTTGCACACAGAGTATTTCTGAAACTGTTTAGTTCAAGAAACCATGGGTCGTGCCTGTATGGATGCTGAGCCCTAGAAGTACAGAGGAATTTGAAGAGCTGTTTAGGTTCAGGAAACCGTAGTGGTGGCATGATCAAGACAAACCAGATCCTTTGCACAGAGGATTCATGAAAACTGTTTAGTTCCAGAAATCAAGGCATCCATGGCTCAATGTCATCGATCCATTGGTAAAGAGGACTTTGAACTGTTAGGTTCTGAAACACGGGTCCATGGCCTGGTTTAGGTATGCTGATCCCTGCTGTACAGAGATTTCTGGAAGAACTGTTTGGGTTCAGTTATCATGGGGTGTGTTGCCTGGTCAAGGCCACTGATCCTTTGTATACAGAGGATTTCTGAAGAACTGTTTAAGTTCCAGAAATTGCAGCATCTGTGTCCTGGTCTAGTACTGGATCCTTTGTAGTGCAAAGATTTCTGAAAACTGTTTGGGTTCCAGAATCACGTCCATAACCCGTCTGGCATGCTGATCCTTGTATACAGAGAATTTCGAAAACACATTCCAGAAATAAGGGACCATGGCCAGGTCAAGGCATACTAGATCATTGTGGTAGAGAGTTTCTGTAGCTTTGCAAGGTTCAGAATTCTAGATTGATTCGGTCATTTACGTCCTTTATAGTTAGATTTCTGAAAGCTGTTTAAGTTAATTAAATTGTGTGTATGGCCTGGTCATGAACTCTGCTACCTTTGGCAGTACAGAGGATTTCAAAGCTGTTTAGGTTCCAGAAATCACGGGGTCTGAGGTCTGGTCAGGGCACATTGATCCGTTGTAGTACAGAGGATTTCTGAAGAACTGTTGGTTTGCACATGGGTCTGTGTTCTGGTGAAGATAATCTGGATCCCTTGCAGTACAGAGTTTGATGAACTGTTTAGGTTCCAGAAACCGCTGTGTCCAAGGCCTGTGAAGGCAAGCTGGATGCCTTGTACAGAGGATTTGATGTACTGTTTAGGTTCCAGGAACATGGGGTCCATGGACTGTCAAGTCATTCTGGATCCTTTTGTACACAGGATTTCTGAAGAACTGTTTAGGTTCCGCGGGGTCTGTGTTTGGTGAGGGTACTGTATCCATTGCAGTAGAGTAGATTTCTGAAAACTGTTTAGGTTCCAGAAAGAGGGTTCTGTGTCCTGCTCATGCATGCTGGATCTTGTAAGTACAGAGATTTCTGAAAACTCTTTAGGTTCCAGAAACAGGGATCTATGGCTGGTGAGGCGCTGATCCCTTGGTACAAGTTTCAAGAACTGTTTATGTTCCAGAAATCAGGTGTCCGGGGACTGGTGAATGCACACTGATCCCTTTGCACAAAGGATTTCTAAGAATGTTTAGTTATTGAAATCACAAGATTGTGGCCTGGTCAAGGCACGCTGGATTAGTGTTGCTGATGTTGGAAGAACTGTTTAGGCAGAAATCTAGGGTCCGAGGTCAGTCATGCATGATCCTTGCAGTAAAGACAATTTCTGAAGAACAGTTTAGATCCAGAACTCGGTGTGCATGGTCTGTTAAGGCAGGCTGGATGCCTTTGCAGGCTGAGATTTTCGATGAACCATTTAGGTTCCAGAAACCACGGGTCCATGGTTTGTTCAAGGTGTTCGATCCATTGGAGTACAGAAGATTTCGAAGAACTGTTTATGTTCCAGAAATCGTAGTCCGAGGCATGGTCAAGGCATACTGATCCCATGCAGTATAGAGGATGTGAAGAACTGTTTAGGTTCCGTTCATGGGGTCTTGGTTTGATGAAGGCAATAGGATCCTTGCAATAGAGAGGATTTGAAACTGTTTAGGTTCCACAATTGAGGGGTCCATTGCCTGGTCTAGGCATGGTGGATCCTCGTGGAGAGGATTTCTCAAAAGCTATTTAGGTTCAGAATTGGGAGTCCGTGGCCTGGTCAAGGCCAGGATCAATGGAAAAGAGGTTTGAAGAACTGGTAGGTTCAAGAAACCGTGGGGTCCATTGCCTGGTCAAGATTTTCTGAATCCCTTGTACAGTATTGAAGAACTGTTTAGGTTTGAGAAACATGGGTCTGTGCCTGGGTGCATTGGATCCTTTGGTAGAGAGTATTTGAAAACTGTTTAGGTTCCAGAAATTGAAAGGTCCATGGCCGGTCAAGGCACAGGATCCTTGTAGTACAAAACATTTCTCAAAGCTGTTTAGATTTTGGAAATTGGGAGTATGTGGTCTGCAAGGCATGTTGATCCTTCAGAGGAGTATTCTGAAGAATCTGTTTATGTTCCAGAAATGGGTCTGAGTCTGTCAAGGCACACTGATCCGGTAGTACAGAGGATTTCTGAAGAACTGTTTAGTTTGGAAACCCATGGATCTGTGCCTTGCGATATCTGGATACCTTGCAGGACAGAGGATTTCAATAACTGTTTAGGTTTAAGATACTACGGGTCCCTGGCCTGGTCAAGGCTTGCTGGATCCTTGTGGTACACAGGACTTGAAAACTGTTCAGGGTTCCAGAAACCATGTGTCTGTGCTCTGGTGAAGGCTTTGATCCTGCAGAAAGTATTTCGAAAAATTGTTTAGGTTCTAAATCGATGGTCCGTGCCGCCTGGGATTGTGGATCCTGTGGTACAGAGATTTCTGAAAACTTTAGGTTCCAGGAACAGTGGGGTTATGATCTGGTCAAGGCACTTGATCCCTTGCAGGACAACTTATTTGGAAGAATTGTTAGGTTCATATATGAGTCCATGGCCTGGTCAGGGCATGCTGGATCCCTGCAGAACAGAGGATTTCGAAGACTGTTGTTCCATAACTGCATGGTCCATGCCTGTGAAGCACCTGATACCTTGCTGTACAGGGGTTTTCTGATGAACCTTTGGTTCCAGAACTGCAGTGTCCAAGGCATGGTGAAGGCACTGGTGCCTGCAGTACAAGGATTCTTATGAACTGTTATGTTCCAGAAACCATGGGGTCATGGACTGGTCACATTATTTTTCCCTTGTAGTACAGAGGATTTCGAAGAACTGTTTAGGTTCCACAAACTGTGGGGGCTGTGCTCTGTGAAGGTATGCTGGATTCTTGCAGAGTAGATTGAAAACGGTTTAGGTTCCAGAAATTGAGGGTCTGTGGCCTTCTCAAGCGCATGCTGGATCCCCAGAACAGAGGATTTCTGAAAACTGTTGAGGTTCTAGAATCTAGGGTCCTTGGCCTGTTCAAGTCATACTAGATCCTTTCTTGCCAGCATATTTGAAAACTGTTTAGGTTCCAGAAATTGAGGGGTCTTGGCCTGCTCAAGCATGCTGACCCTATGGTACAGAGGATTTCTGAAATGTTTGGGTTCAGAAATTGAGGGTTGTGGTCTGTTCAAGGCATGCTGATCACTTGCAGAACAGAGATTGAAATTGTTTAGGTTCAGAATTAGGTCCATGGCCTGGTCAAGGCATATGGATCCCTTGCCACAGGTTTCTGAAAACGTTTAGGTTCAAGAAACCATGGGTCTGTGCTTGAAGGGGTGCTGAGCCCTAGTACAGAGGAATCAAGAGCTGTTTAGGTTCAGGAAACCGTGTTCTTGTGTCATGACTAAGCAGATCCCTGGTACAGAGGATTCATGAAAACTGTTTAGGTTCCAGAAATCAAGGCGTCCATGGCCTGGTCAAGGCAATTGGACCATTACAGTAAAGAGGACTTTGAAGAATGTTTGGTTCCTGAAACCACGGGTCCAGGCCTGGTTTTTGCTGGATCCCTTGCTGTACAGAGATTGAAGAACTGTTTAGTTCCTGTTATCATGGGTGTTGCCTGGTCACTGATCCCTTGTAGTACAGAGGATTTCTGAAGAACTGTTTAAGTTCCAGAACAGCATCTGTGTCCTGTCTAGGTGCACTGGATCCTTTGTAGTACAGAAGATTTTGAAAACTGTTGTTCCAGAAATCAATGTTCATACCTGGTCAAGGCATGCTGGATCCCTTGGTACAGAGAATTTCAAAAGCTTACATTCCAGAAATAAGTGACCATGGCCAGGTCAAGGCATACCAGATCTTTGCAGTAAAGAGATTTCTGTAAAGCTGCAAATGGTTCCATACATCTAGGGATCCAGGATGGTCATTGCATGGATCCTTTACAGTTCAGAATTTCTGAAAAGCTGTTTAAGTTCCTTAACTGTGGGGTGCATGGCCGGTCAGGAACTCCTCCCTTTCTAGTACAGAGGATTTCTGAAAGCTGTTAGGTTCCAGAAATCGAGGGTCCATGATTGGCGAACGCTGGATCCCTCGCAGTACAGAGATTTCAAAGGTGTTTAGGTTCAAGAAATAGTGAGGTCTGGTGGTCTGTCAAGGCATGCTGATCCTGTGGTACAGAGATTTCTGAAAACGTTGGGTTCTGAAATCACTGTCCCTTGCCTGGTCAAGGCATGCTGATACTTGTAATACAGGGGTTTCTGAGACTGTGGGTTCCAGAAATCATAGGGTTTGGACTGGATCCCTGGTAGAGAGGATTTTGAAAGCTGTTTAGATCAAGAATTGTGGTCCATGGCTTGGTTATGGCATGCTTGATCCGTTGTGCCAGAGGATTTCGGAGCTGTTTAGGTTCCAGAAACCGGTTTGTGGTCTGTCAAGGCATGCTGATCCCTTTGTAGTACATAGGATTTCTAAGAACTGTTTAGTTTCCAGAAATATAGTCTGTGTCTGGTCAGCATGCAGGATTCCTGGTACATAAGATTTCGAATACAGTTAGGTTCCAGCCAGGGGTCGTTGTTTGTTCAGGCATGCTGGATCCTTTATTGGTAGGATTTCTGAAAACTGTTTTGTTTCGAAATTGGCATCTATGGCTTGTCTAGACAAGCTGATCCCATGCAGTACAGAGTATTTTGAAGAACTGTTAGGTTCAAAATGCAGGGTGTGTGGCCTTGTCAGGATCGCTGATCCCTTGCAGTACAGAGGATTTCTAAGAGCTGTTTAAGTTCCAGACATCATGGCATCTGTGTCCTGGTCTAGGCACGCAGGATCCCTTGCAGTACTGAGGATTTCTGAAAAACTGTTTGGGTTCCAGAAATTGAGGGGTCTGTAACCCAGTCAAGGCATGCTGGATCCCTTGTAGTACAGAGGATTTCTGAAAAGCTGTTAACGTTCCAGATATCGAGAATGTGTTCGTCTGGGTACGCTGATCCTCGGCAGTACAGAGGATTTACAGCTGCTTAGGTTCAGAAACTAGGGTACAAGGCCCCATCAACAACGCAGGATCTCTTGCAGTACAGAGATTTCTGAAAAGCTGTTATTGTTCCAGAAATTGCAGGGTCCATGGCCTGGACAAGGAACACTGAACTTTTTTAGTACAGATATTTCGAAAGCTGTTAGGTTCCAGAAATCATGGGGTCCAAGGCCTGGTAAGGAATGCAGGAGTTTGCAGTTCAGTGGTTATTGAAAGCTTTTGGGTTCCAGAATGTGGGGTCCATGGCCTGGTCAAGGCATAATCCTTGTACAGAGGATTTCTGAAACTATTAGGTTCAGAAATTCAGGGGTCCTGGCCTTCCAGGGCTGCTGATCCCTTGGTACAGTGGATTTAAAAACAGTTTAGGTTCCATTATTTCAGAGGTCTGTTGGTCAAGGCATGCTGGATCCTCATAGTACAGCAGATATTCAAACTTTTAGGCTCCAGAAATCATGAGGTGTGGAATGATCAGGTATACTTGATCATTTGCAGTCCAGAGGACTTCTGAAGAACTTTTAGATTCCAGAAATCATGGGGTCCTTGGCCTGGTTACACACGGATCCTTGTGTGCTGGAGGATTTCGAAGAACTGTTTGGTTCCAGAAATAAATGGGTCCATGGCCTAGTCAAGGCATCTTTAGATGCCTTGTAGTTCACAGGATACCTTGAAGAACTTGCTAGGTTCCAGAAATCATGGATGAGGGAATGTTAAGGTCACTGATCCCTGTTGCAGAGGATTGAAGAATTGTTTAGTCCGTGAACTGCAGGGTCCAGATCTGAGAAGGTATGTTGATCCGTGGTAAAGAGGATTTCTGAAAGCTGTTTAGGTCTAAATCACGGGTCTGTGGCCTGGTCAAGTCTCGCTGATCACTTGCAGTACATGATTTTCAAAACGTTTAGGTTCCAAAATTGAAGGTCCGTAGCTTGATAATTTTGTTATCCTTGTAGTGGTAGATTTCTGAAGAACTGTTCAGGTTCTAGAATTGTGGGTCCGTGTCCTGGTCTGGTATAGGATCCTTGCAGTACAGAAGATTTCTGAAAACCTTGGTTCCATAACTCAATGGTCCAGAACCTGGTATGCTGGATCCCTTTGTAGTACAGAGGATTTCTGAAAGCTGTTTACATTCCAGAAATGATGGGGTCCTGTTTTGGTCAGCATGCTGATCCTTTGCAGGATTCTGTAACTACAAAGGTTCCAGACATCTAGGGTCCGAGCCTGTCAATGGCTGATCCCTTTCAGTGCAGTTTCTGAAAACTGTTGGGTTCCTGAAGTTGCGGGTGCGTGGCTGGTCAAGAGACTCACATCCTTGCAGTACAGAGGTTTCTAAAGAGCTGTTTTGGTTCCAGAATTGTGGGGTTCATGGTTTGGTCAGGAATGCTGATCCCTGTGCAGAGGATTTCTGTAAAGTTATTTAGGTTCAGAAATCGTACATCTGTCTTATGAGTTTTAGCGAAGATGTGGTGAAAACCGTCGATTAACTCAGAACACAATCACTGCAAAAAGCACAAGGAACCTGTCTTCCAGCAGAAAGGAAGATCTGGCGTCATGGGACGGGACGAGGTATTACCACCGGTGGGTGAGAGGAGCCAACTTAAAGACTTAGGCAAGATTTAAAGGGAAGGACAATGCCAGACAGTGTGGATGACAACATATCCGCTCCTAGAACTACCGTATTTTAGGGAGTCCCAGATGCGCTAAGAGAGATACTAGCCGGGGGTAAGTGAACTGGGGAAAAGATTGTGGGTACACAAGTGCAAGCCACTAAGCGGAACGAAAGGGGTTGCAGTAGCAGGGCTGTGACTGAGGCAATCTCGACAGTACTAACCCCACCTCTGTGGGGCACCCATCAGCGGATCTGGGCCCCTCATCCTGTCTCAGAGGGGCAGGCAGGGTAATAACCCTGGATCGCCTAGGGTTACAAATTGGAGGCACCAGTGGGATCAAGCGACCCCTGGTAATCAAGTGGGAAGTACAAAAATGGAAAAATGGAAAGGGATATATTGGGAAAAATCAAGTTGGATAACAGACAATGGTACACAGACTGATAGGGTGGGGTAAAGCCGAAGGCTGGACTCAGAAGATTGTGTTACTATTAGATATGCCTTTAGAACTCCAACTGTGACATCATTTCCGGCAGTGAGTAAAATGTTTGGGCAAAGTGGAGGTAAAGGCGTATAGCTGACCTGCTCGACCAGGCGTTGCAGGTGCTACTCCTGTACAGTGTAGCCCAACGACCCCAAGAGAATACATCCAGTGATTCCGGAGGGTGCCTCACAGGATAGGCTGATTCATAGTGGGTCATTCCTCTGGGGTCCCCCAAATGAATGTTTAAAGAAAAGTGATTAAACTACTGGCTGTGAGGGAACAACCAAGGAACTGCTGCAAGTATGGTTGTTGGTGATGTACCCTCAGAATCCCCAACACCTCCCCTGTCCCCCAAGGTTCTGTTTTGGCTTCCTGCCCTAGTGGTCCCACCTATACAACCAAATCCAACGTAGCTAAAACTTTATTCTGGCAGTGCCAGTACCTCAGGGAATGACCTGGGCTTGGATGGACTATACCACGCCTTAGTCAGGAGCGCAATGCTCTGAGGGAAAAGGAAAAGACAGTGGAGGCTTGCAGGTCTCACTTTAGAAGCCATTAGGTTTTGAGGCCATAGTCCGGATGCCACCGCCACAGTATTGTTCTGCTTTAGAAGGGGTGTTTGGGAATACAGAGACTGGTGAGATTTACTGGAAATTCAGGTCTACCAAGCAGTGGAGGAATGACACCTTGTCACTAGAATGGGCAGGCTGAAGGCCTATAAGAAGGGGGAATCACTACCCACGACCCAGATCAGGTCAGGTTAGAACATATTTAAAGTCTGCCAGATTCTCTAGTGTAATACTATTAAAACTCATTACATGATCGTGGGTTACCCACCTGAATATTGTCAATTAATGAGGTGATTAGAGTGGGACCGATGAGAAATTGGGAACCCAGTGTGGGCGGTGACCTAGTGGGACCCTGAGCTTAGTGCCCCTGAGGAGATCAGCAGCCTGTCCAGAGAGGTCTGAGGATCCCCAGATTTTTCAGGTGCTGTGAGAATCGAGTTCAGCTATCTGACCCCCCACGTAGAGAGTGAGTTGAGGGCGAGGTCAAAATTCACGGGAACTGGTGAGGACCTGCAGAATCTATGTACCCTCAGGTCCAGGCCCCTGGACAAACAGAGCAGACCCCCAGCCAGAGGCCCCCTCACCTCAGAGCCCCCACAGATAGGGTGTCAACTGCAAGTAGTGACCCTAGGACCCCAAGTTCTACTACCATTATAGAAGATGGGCATTTACCTACAGTGTCAGGGCAGGAATTTAGGAAAGTCAATGGTAGGCTGATCTTGGCATCACCCAGTCTAAGCCCCTAGGAAAGTTTGTACCAGGCCCAGGCTCAGCCGCTCTCAATGCTTAGCCCTGGACTAGTCCGATGTCGGACACCATTGGAAGACCCAGTGTGAGTAATGGGATTCCCTCCAGGCTGTGATAGACAGTGGCTCTCAGGTAACCATCATGTTAGGACCCGTATCAAAACCCACTTATCAAGTACCTCTACAACCCTTGACTGGTCTACATGTAGGGGTTAATGACGAGGCATATCCATATTTGGGGTATATCAGGTTTGGTTATCATTCTCTCTACCTCTGTAGCTGGAATGGATGGCAGGTGAAACCTTAGTTTTGGTTGCCGCAATGGACTGTATGATGGGGTACCTTTGTTGATTAGGATGAATGCCCATATGTTTGGATAATTGGCCCAGTTGTGCTCAGAAAGCAAGCATTAAAACTGGCAAGCCCAAAAGTACCCGCTGTGATCCAAAGGTTGCAACTCAGAAGAAGGTTAGCCAGAACCTGAAGGCTGGTGGGGAAAGTGCTTAGAAGGACCCGGCATGATACTCGCTCCGAATGCCCATATGTCACCATGAGAGGTACAACTAAAACGGATGTTAAAATAAGTTATTGATGGATGTGTCTGGGAGAAGATTGCCTGGGAATGTTGGTAAAGCCAGTAACTTGCAAGCTAGGCTCATGCTTATCAAGAGGTGATGGTTCAAGTGCATAATGTATCCGACAAGAGATCTAAAAGAAGAGGTGCACCCTGGCAAGTGTCATGTACAGATACTGCAGTACTGCCAAATAGCAAGGTCCAGGACAGACGACCCGAGTTCTCCTGACTTGTTTCATTCAGTGACTCCCATTTGCCAGCTAAATGAAAAGGAGATCGGTGAGAAACTTGCCAAAAAGGTACCAGAGTTTTCTCCTAAAAGAGTGGGATATGGGATGTGCAGGGCTGAGCATCATTCAGCTGCATGACAAGCCTTTCGAGGAGATCCGGCACCTGGCTCACGTGGTAGATGACGTGAGGCATCTACAGAGATATTGGCTGCTGGTGTGATACAGAACCCAGGCCCCTAAACTCTCCATTATAGTGTAGGAAGAAGGATAAAGTAGTTAGGATGTGTATAGACTATCGCACTGAATCAGCAGACCATCCCACCAGTATACCATGCCACGCATACAGGGCGCCTTGGACTGTTTAAATGGCAGTAAGTGGTCCTCAGTGTTGGACCTCCACCAGGCGGGTACACCAGATCCAGTGGCCCAGAGGCCGGGAGACTGCATTCATTTGACCCCTAGGTTTCTAGTTCAGGATGCCTCAGGATTTCTGGTGCCCATACCTTTCAGCGCCTGATGGGCTGTGGGAGATATAATTTGCTCAGTGTCTGGTCTATCTAGAGACATCAGGTGTATGGACGTTCATTGGAAGAACACGAGCAGTGATTATTTAAGGTCTTGGATGGTTGGAGAGTTGACCTCAAGCTGTCTATAGATAAGTGTCAATTCTTCCAAACTTCTGTAAAAATATGTGGACATGTAGTGTCTACTGAGGGCATAGAGACGACCCTAACAAAGTGGAGGCCTTGACCCTTGGCCTCAGCCCAGGAACTTGAAAGAGTTGCAAATGGTTTCTGGGGTTTTAGCAGATATTATAGGCGATTTGTCAAGGACTATTTCAGAGTGATTAAATCCCTCTCCTCAACCTCACTCAGAGGTACCCTCTATACGCCAAAAAGTATAAGAAAGTTGTGATCCAAGGAGGAGAAGAGGTATTTCCAGCTGGGCAGAGCTGTTTGGGGATCGTTGGACTGTTGAGTGTGAGGGGCAGCTCTATGACATCATATATCAACACATGCCCCAAGTTGGCCTATGCTGACCGGCCAAGCTCTACGTTCTCCATACCAATGCTAGTCTTCAAGGATTGGGGGCTGTGTTATATCAGGAGCACTCGAATGGCCTGAGACCTGTAGCTTTTGCCAGCAGAAGTCTATCTCCTTCAGAAAAAAACTATCCTGTGCATAAGCTAGAGTTCCTGGCTCTAAAGTGGACCATTGTTGATCAGTTTCAGGACTATTTGTACAGTGCCAAGATATCGGTGAAGACTGATAACAATCCTCTGACCTATGTACAAACTAAGCAAGCTGGACGCCACTGGACACAGGTGCTCTGAAACAGCCACCTATGACTATGCTGTTGAATACAGGCTGGCCAAGCCACATAGCCGGATGCACTCTCTCTAGGAGGCCTGTGTCCCAAACTGATTAGATCAGGTTGTCACGAGCCTGACATAACAAAAAATGACTCATCTTAGTAATGTTAACTCTTCTAATGGAGTCTTGCACATTATGACATATACGGTGAGTCCCTACTTGAACTGCTCCAGAGGTGAAAGTTAACTTCCATGCCAGGCATGGGCAGCTGAAGCTCGAGCTGGTTGAAAACTCTGTCTGGCGTAACTCAAACTTAAATTGTCAGATCTTTATAGGCTAAACTCACTAAGGTCCTGAATGGAAGCTGTAAACCTACACTAGCCAACTGGCTACTAAACATTGGAATGCATTTTTTGGTCTCAAAACAAAGACTCAAGTCAGGAAACCCAAAATGAAAAACACAACACAAGCCACCCCAAAACATAGAGGTGAAAACAACAAGGTGGGCATACTAGGTGCCAACACTGCATAACCCACCACATTCAAAAAAAGGTTCTACAGAGGGGGCAGGCGAGGAGGGTCATAATATAGCAAGACTCCATTAGAAGAAACAACACATTACTAAGGTGAGTAATTTTTCTTCAAACAATATAAAGTCTTTCTATATTAGCGACATATGCAGACTACACAGCAGTACCTCCATGGAGGAGGATGGAGAACTCACTTAGAAATAGACTCTGAAACACAGCTCAAGCAAACCCGAGCATCACTCATAGCCTGGATGTCCAGGGAGTAATGCTTAGTAAAAGTGTGAACTATTTTCCAAATAGCTGCTTGACATATCTCTAAAATAGGATGTCCCTGGCAGCAGCCAGGGAGGCAGCTGTACATCTGGTAGAGTGAGCCCCCAGGCCTGAGGGAGGAACCTCACCCAGTTTTTCAACAGAATTGGATACAAGAGACAATCCACCTGGCAATGGATCTTTTAGTAGCAGGTTCCCATACCAACCTCACCAGAAGTGAGGAACAGTTGGAGGGAGTCAAACCTGTGACCCTTAGCTATGCTCTATGTAGATGAACTAAGGGCTCTCTTCACATCTAAACCATGCAGTATCCTCTTGCCAGAGGAGAAATGGTCAGTGAAGTACACTGGAAGAGATATAGATTGATTAAAGGGGAAATCTGAAACCACCTTAGCGCAAGAACTTCCTGTTAGTCCTGAGGACTCACTTATCTCTATGAAAGGAGATAAAATCAGGCTCACTGACAAAAGCTTGTAATTCACTTATGCATCTGGCAAATGGCTATAAACCTGATCTTTAGAGTCAAGTACTTAAGCTCTGCTGAAGACAAGGGCTCAAGGGAGGCTTATAAGCTGAGCAATACAAACATTAAGATCCCAGGCAGGGGCAGGGTCCCTGAATGGAGGGTTGAGTAAAGTAATCCCATAAAAACCTAGAAGAAAATACAGGATGAGCTGAAAGAGAAGAGGGCTTACCTGCTGAAATAAAGCAGAGCACAGCTGCCAAATGCACCTTTAGGGTAGCTGGCTCACCCCCCCAAGCGTTTAAATGGACCATATAATCCAGGACTGTGGTCAAATCAGCAGAATCTGAGGAAATATAACCTTCCCAGAGCACCATATGGAAAATCTTTTCCATTTGGCTGTAAGTAAGCCTAGTGGAAGGTTTCCTCGAAGTCTTCAATATATCCAGTACACCTTGAGAGAGGTGTAAATCAACCGAACTCTAACTCTTCAAGAGCCAGGCCTTGAGATTGAGAGATTTGAGAATTGGTACCAAATCCTTCCCTGGGCACAGGATAACAGATTGTGATTCCTGGGAAGACACAGGAGAAGATGGACTGCTAAGGACAGTAGGAGTGGATACCAGGGGTTGTCTGGCCCAATCTGAGCAATCAGAATCACTTTGCAAGATTGAGATCTGATTTTGACAATACATTGAACAGGAGGGAAGAGGGAAAAGCATAGAAACTTCCTCCCCAATTGAGAACTAGGCATCAGAGGGACTGAGCCCAACACTGGGGTCTGCAGCAATAAAGGGAAGTTGGTGATTGTTTGGGGCTGCAAAAAGATCTATCTGCAGAGTGCCCCATCTGGCAAATATTACCCCCAGGACCAAGGGATCAAATGACCATTACGTGATAAGCACAGGAAATCCTGCTGAGAGCATCTGCCAGGACATTGTCCTTGCCTGGGAGGTGAACTACACGTAAAGGGGTGTTCAGGAGTAAGCCAGAGACCACAACTTCATTGCTTCAGTGCACAAGGCCGTAGACCGAGTGCCTCCCTGCTTGTTGATGTACCACATTGTAGTGGTGTTGTCTGTCAATTCCTGACCTACAACTTTGTTCTAGACAGATTTGGAAAAAGCTTGAAGTGCTAGAAAAAAGCTGCTCTGAGCTCCAACAGGTTGATGTGGAGCAGAGATTCCTGAGGGATCACAGTCCCGGAGTAGTGAGGTCACCCATGTGAGCCCCCACCCAAGAGGATGCATCTGTAGTAAGATTAAGGAAGAGAGACTGAGTGACAATGAACCCCTTGTCTCAGGTTGCTCTGATCCTGCCACCACGCAGGGCTTGGATCAGGAGTGCAGGTACTGGGATCAACTTGCTGAGAGGTCCTTTCTTTGAGAGCAAAAATGCTCCTCAAATGGAACTAGATGTCCTCATCTGGAATCTGCTCCTTGCACCACTGCTGTGGGAAGCAGCCATGTGTCCCAGGAGCTGCAGAAATGCCTTGCTGGTCGAAGACCTGCAGGGTGAATAAGAGGCAAGACAGAGACCAGGGTCCTTGCCCTGTCCAGGAAGGAAAGCTCTGGCTTCCTCTGTGTTCAATTCTGTGCCTATAAGAGGTGAGAAGCTGAACAGGCTCTGGACTGACTTTGGAAGATTCAGAAAGAAACCTAGAGGTAAGCAATTCGCTGGAGTTATCTGAGATGTAACTTGACTTGGTCTGGAACTGACCTACTATGAGCCAGTCATCCAGGTAAGGAAAGATGACAATTTTACCTTCTGTAAGAGCAACTGCTACTGCCAGGCATTTTGTAGATACTCTTGGAGCAGAGGTGAGGCCGAAGGGCATTGCTCTGAACTGGTAATGGCCTGAGGGCAGCTCGAGACACTGAGGTACTTTCGATGAGAGCTTCTGATGAGAATATGGAAATAGGCATCCTATGAGGTCAGGGACACTTGCCAGTCCCTAGCCTTAGAAAGATAAATTATTCCCAAGTCACCATTTTGAATTTTGGTTTTGGTGCTTGTTTAGGTATCTGAGATCCAGGATGGGCCGCCATTCTCCTGTCTTTTTAGAGGTAAGAAAGTACCTGGTGCAATCCTTTGCCCTGGTGTGGGTGGGACCCTTTCCATGGCTCCTGAGAGCCAGGAGGTAGAGACTTCTGCCTCTAGGGCAGCTGCCTCTGATGTATTTGCAGATGGAAAGATCTGATTCTCATCTTTGGAATTTTTGAGCTGAGACCAGTCCCTGGCTCACTACCTCCAGGACCCACTTGTCTCAATGTTAGGACTTCAGTCCTGGTCAAAGTGAGCCAGCCTGCACAGGAAGTGGAGAATCGGCCCCAGCAATCCCATCAGGGTGCCTGCTTGGCAGGCTTGGCTGGGGGTGGAAGCAAGGCCTGCTTGTACCCCTGTCTGCCTCTCCCTCTAAAAAGAACCCCTCTGGGCATAAGCTGAAGAGGAGGCCTGGGCATGCTAAAGGCCTATGCAAAAGCCTCCCCTGCCCCTGGAAAGGCTGTCTCTGAGGAGTGGCCTGCCTTTCCTTAGCCTATGCACTCCTACAGGTAGTCCATATACATCCATTTCTTCATGTAATTCTCTGTCTGCTCTCAACAGAAAATACCCACAACAAGAAAAATCCATGGCCTTAGTCTGGGTATCCTGAGATAGGCTACACATCTGAGCCAAGCCATTCTGCAAGTACCCACAGGAGATGCCAGCACCTTGATGATATCATTAGAGTCCACATGAAATTGCACCTAGATGCCTCAATACCATCAGCAGCCACCTCCAAGCACCAGCAAGCTGGCCAGGAACCTGCTTGCACAGAGCCATAACCGTATCCCATCTGGATTTTTGGTATCTAGCAACATAAGCCATATAATTTTGCCTGTCTGAGTCCCAAATATGCTGCCATGTACTGTTTCTTTGACTTGGCATCAGTCCTCCTGGAGTCCTTGTCGGGACGGTGAGAAGCCAAGGAATATGTTGCCTTGTCACAGGCTGCAGCCTACACTACCTAACATGGCTGCATTGTTGTGTAAGGAACTCCGTATCAAAGCCTGACAATGTGTACCCCTCCATCCATTCTCTTATCCACAGGAGGTAGTGTGAGGAGTTTTAAATTTTACTGTCTGTTTCCCAAAGATTTGTACAAAGGATAGACAGCCTCCTAGACTCTGAGATATCCATAAATTCCACACAAAGTCAGGCTCTCTTGATCATCACAGCTTCCTCCATAGGGAGCTGGAGGGTTCAACTACTTTTCATAAAACATAAAATCAGAAGGGGACTCAAAGCCTAGGAGGAGACACTCCTGAAGGTCTGTCTGGGGAGATGTCCATTCAATGGGCATCAGACTCTCAAATCCACATTCACTCTCCTCGACTCCTCTTCCCCCTCCTCCAGTTCATAAATTCCTCAAAATCACACTCTTGAACGGTGGAACCCGACCAAACCGTGCTATTACCTGATGCTGCGGGTTCGGTTGGAACTGAGGAAAGTGACTGGACAATTTGAATCGCTTTGGCTATTTCTTCCAGTGGTTGGAGAGGAAATTTTTGGCCCCACACCAGCTGATTTTCTAGTCCTTTTTGCTGGAACCTGCTCCTCCGAGCTGGCTCCCCTTTTGCCCGAGGAAGTTTCGCCCTGGTCAGAGGGCACCCCCTTCGGTTCGGTTGGCACCGAACCGGGCTGGCCATCCAGGTCAGCGGACTTCTTGGCCTCCCTTTCCCAGAGCCTACCAACTCTCTTTTCTATGGTGGCAGCAGGAACATTCTTACAAATCTGGCAGTCTGCATTGAGGTGGTTAAACCTCAGACAATAAACACAAGTGAGAGGTCAGCCTTAGCAAAGGCTTCCCCACAGACACTACAGTGTTAAAACCCAGTGGGCCCAGTTTTTCTTTTGGGTTTCTCAGACATAGTGCCAGTCCTAACCAAAACTTGCCCGTTTATGGCAATCCGCCAAGCAAGACTCTCTTATTGGTTCCCAACCGTGTCACGGGTCGTGAAAAAAAACGTAATAAATCCTGTTTTTATTAGAACCGATAAGAACCGGGAACTGCACTCTAAAATACAAATAATTAGTTTTTTAGGCAATCTGATCGGTTCAAACCGAACCGATAACAGTTTACAAGTTCAACACAGAAAATGATCAAGTAAAACCTATCTATTACTTACAATACCACAGACAGAGCTTGAACTGACCGGTTGCGGTTTAAATTCAGTTAAAAAACCGAAATAACAATACTTTAACCAACAAAATGAACCGAGAAGAAGAAGAAATCTCCAGAGCGACTGTTCAGTGAGGCGGAGTAAAGAATCTGACAGTTTAAGTTTGAAGAACAACAGACAGGGTTTTCAACTGAGCTCGAGCTCAGCGTTCCATGCCTGGCATGGAAGTTAACTTTTTCACCTCCAGAGCAGTTCGAAGTAGGGGACTCACTGCATATGTCATAATATAGCAAGACTTCATGTTGTTTGAAGAGCCCTTTGCCAGAAGTTTGACAGGGAAGAACAGGTGTCCCCGGATGCTGTAAACTGTATGGTGGATTGCTTGGGGCCAGCTGAGAACTGCATACCTGCTGCCTACTGTCATTTTGCCACGCTGGACACTAGTTCGCTGCCCCAGTTTGACAATATTAGTCTTCAACAGGCTCAATCCTGAGATTCTATAATAAAACTGGTTGTGGAAGCCTTGCAGGCTGGGTGGGATTTGTCCAAATTGCGCCTCCACCGACTTAAGAGCCAACTTTGTTATACAAAGAAGGGCCCAAATTAAGGCTGATTAACCAACTACTATACTGAGAGACTGTAAAAAAGAGACCAGATCGTCAAACAGCAGCTGGTGCTGCCTTCAGAATTAAAGGGCTGGTCTTGAGGTCCTTGCATAATCAGATGGGGCATCTTGGCACTCGACCGAAACACTTGATTTGGTACAGCCTGGTTTTACTAGCCAAACATGAGTGCGGATGTAGAGCAGTATGTCAAGACCTGTAAGTCGGTGTCTGCAAAGGAAAGCCTTGCCCCAGAGAGCTGCTCCAATGGTCAACATTACCACTAAGCGCCCTATGGAATTAGTCTGCATTGATTTCTTGAGTTCAGGAACCAGATCTGAAAATATCAGTAATATATTGGTGAGTCACCCGATCATTTCACCCGGTATGCACAGGCTATCCCTACTAAGGATCAGGAAGGCAACCACGTGGCTAAGATGCTGTTGAAAATTTTGTTCACTCACGGGCCCCCAGCTGATTCATTCCAACCAGGGAAGGGACTTTGAGAGCTGCTTGATTAAAGAGATGCTGTCTTTGTGGGGGTGCAAAGTCAAGAACCACCTCCTACCATCCCTCAGGAGATCCCCAGCCTGGAGAGGTTTAACCAAACATGCCTGACAAGCTAGGCACCTTGCAACCCAAAGACAAACCGAGATGGGAGCCAGCAGATTAGCACCTGGTCCACAGTTATAACCTGCACCAAGAGTGATGCTCACAGGGTTTCCCCCATACATACTAATGTTTGGGAGAGAGGCTAGATTGCCCGTGGATGTATGCTTGGAGTTTCCCCTGATCGGGTGCAAGCAGAAGTCATCTACAACGTACAGAAGCTGAGGCCCAGTTAAACCATGCTTATCAGCTGGCCCAGACCATAGCTGTTAAAAGAAACATGGCCAATAAGGAGAGGTATGACAGGAAAGTGAAGACATTGGAGCTAAGAGAAGGGGACAGAGTGTTGCTACGAAATCTGGGGCTGCATGGGAAACTTAAGATTGCTGACCAATGGCATCACCTCCCTCACATTGTTGTGGGACAACTGCCCAATTTGCCTGTATATAAAGTGCAACCTGAAAACAATTCCAAAGATGTGAAAACTATTCACCGAAATCATCTGCTGCCAATTGGGCAAATCCTGATTGAAGCCGAGCCTTCAACTGCTGCCCCCTCCTGGCCTGTGACTAGGTCTGCTGCCAAGAAAAGAACCAAACTCATGGATTCTTCAGCAAGCCAACCAAGAGAGCCTTGTCTAAACCCTGCAGAAGGAGATGATCAACAATCAGAGTCGGAAGACAATGAAGATGATATTGAATACTACCCCTCTTATGAACTGAGCCAGTTATTTCGGGGCAATCCCCTTGTTAACTTTGGAAATGAGATTGGCCTGTCTGGACTGTTTGAGCCCCATACTTTGTCTCCGGAGCCAATACCTCCAGAAGATGAGCTGGGTAGCAGGAAAGCCCAAGGGGTGGGGTCCTTAAGCCTGGCTGAACTATCTGGCCTGGCTGAACTATCTGACTTCTCGGACAAAGAGAGTGAGGTGGGGGGACAAGCCAATGATATGCCAGAACCGGAAGAATATTTTGAATGCCCTGATGGTTCCTCACTAGTAGCTACACAGCCCTCGGCTAAGCCCAGTGGAGTGGGTCCTGGGGTAGAGGGTCAGGCCACTAATAATACTATGAGCACTGGGCCCTGTTCCCTATGGAGGTTCCCGGCCCTAATGTCAGTGGGGCTGAATTGAATCAGGGCCTGTTTCAGGGTTCCCCGAGACACCTAAACATTCCAGCCGAGAAGTACGGCCTGTAATAAAGTTGAGTTATGAGTCTCTAGGTCAGCCAGTGTACCTGCCCTTAAATGTGGTCCACAAATGTGTGTATGTGTCCCCGAGCTCCTTGCCTAAGCTAGCTTTGGGGGATAACTCTAGTTTGTTGGTATTATCCTTTGAGTTTAGTGCCCCTATTTTAGGTGACCCACCAGTAACTGAAATGGAGGGGTTCCCCCAGTCCCCGGGGCCATGAGCAGGAAATATTGACCTGATTGGAAAAAAGAGGAACAAAAGGTTATGTGTGTACAATGTTGTGTAACCCATAGTACACTGTAAATATTCATGTATGTAATGCAAAGTGTGATGTAGTGTCAATTAGGCTGTGTACCTTCAAGTGAGTTAAGGGTAATTACTTGGCGCGGACGCCAAGTTTTTCAATGCCAGGGAGAGTGTAACCCCCTTGCAAATGGGGGTTCCTAAAAGCCTCCCTGGAGCTTGTTTAAATGCTCCCTGGCAGGCTGGTGTTCTGCCTTTTAGCAGTTTAAATGTGATCGCCAGGAGCACTATCAAAGCCTTCGTGCCCGCCTTTTTAAGGGCTGCCTAACTTGCAGTCATGGTTAATCTGGGAGGGAGTTTGGAGGCTACCATGCTACAGTTCCACCGGGCTGTTGGATAATTGCTCCGCTTTCTGCCATCACAAAGTGTGCAGAGGGAGCTCCTCCCAAAGATGTAACTGTTGCTGGGAGGTAACTTAGGGTAATAAATGATAATGTAGTTGTTCTAACCTGCTTTTCCATTGCAGCAAAGACCACTTCAATTCTCCCCTCCATTTTGGTCCCGGACTGGTGATTTGGACCAGTCAGTACGTTGGAACTATAAGGCAGCTGTCTGACCAATCGAGGGGCTGTTTGTAATTTGAGAAAGGTATTATGGGCTATGGCAGGTTTTTGCACCACCGAGAACAGGATCAATTGACTGGCAGGTGTTGCCGGCCAATAGGAGCGGGTAGCACCCGAACTGAAGGGAGAGCCCCTGGCTGTTGAGGGCAGATGCGTAGTGGCTGAGGAGAAGGAAGGAGCTGTGTGCTTCTGTGCTGGTGGAGTGTTCACGCAGGTAGCGTGTGAAGGCCTGAGGTGGCCGTTCCGCCGCTTGAGTGATTCAGAATAAACCGCCCAGCGTAAGCGGTCGGAGGAGGCTGGTGCCAGCCCAGCTACCTACCAGGCTCAACCTGAGAGGACTGGAGAATCTGCTGAATCACTGCTCAGTCCATCCGTGAGGTTGAAGTTGACGTTTGTGCCGGAGTCTCACCACAAGTTCGTATGGGGTCTAGAAGCAGCTGCCTGGTATGGTACCCCTCTGTTATTTGCCATATGAATGTGTGAGGAGGCTGGTGAACTTCAGGCTCAACCCTGCCAGAGGTGAAGAAATTGTTGCTTGCTGGAGTCATGAATACTGAACCAGGGTGGCTCCCTGCTAAGTTTGCAATCAGTGGTCTCCAGTTGCTTCAGCATACTGCTGACTGTCTACTTGAGTTTTGCTTCTCATTCTGACTCATTCAGTATTGCAAAGGCTATCTGTGTCAGGGCCCCAACCAGCTGCTGCCATGGTGGACTAGCCATTAGGGCTTGGGTACCCAGGGACAGTAAACATTAGGTTTAGGCCTGTGCACAGAGCCCTAGGTAGATAGGTATAATGATAAGCCAATCAACTTGATTTCCCTCTGTCCTGGTTACTTCCCCTTGAATAAATCAGATTGTTCTGCAACTACACCCTGGCTACTGTGTGCATTGCTGGTGAACTGCTGCATAGTGACTGTGATAAAACTGTACCTTACTTTACAGGGGGTCCCTGGAGTGCGCTGAGAGATACTAGCCAGGGGGGTAAGTGAACTGGGGAAAAGTATTGTGGGTACACCGTGTGAGCCACTAGCGGGATGAAAGGGGGGTTGCAGTAACCCAGAGGGCTGTGACCAAGGCAATCTCGACAGTACTAACCCTGACCTCTGGGTGGAGGTACCCATCAATGGATCTGGGCCCCTCATCCTGTCTCAGAGGAGGCAGGCAGGGGTAGTAGCCCTAAGGATAGCGCCCCCTGGGGGTTACACACTATTTGCTGGAAACATAGAAACATACTTTGATGGCAGATTAGGACTGCTTGGCCCACCTAGTCTGCCCATTTCCCTACTTACAGGATAAGCTGCAGATCCTAGTTAACCAACAGCCTATTTCTTTCTACTCCACCACAAAAATGGCCTTATGTCTGTCCCATGCATTCTTGAATTCCCCCACAGTTTTAGATCCCACAGCCTCCTCGGGAAGGCTGTTCCATGCATCCACCACCCTCTCTGTGAAAAAATACTTCCTCACATTGCCCCTGAACCACCACCCCATCTTCAAATTGTGTCCCCTTGTTCTTGCACATAACTTTTTCTGAAAGATGCTACCCTCTTGGACTTTGCTGATTCCACTAAGGTATTTAAAAGTTTCTATCATGTCCCCCCACTCCTCCTCCTTTCCTAAAGGTATACATATTAAGCTCCTTTAGTCTCTCCTCGTATGGCTTCTCTTGCAGTCCCGGCACCATTTTTGTTGCCCTCCTCTGGACTGCCTCTATCCTGTCTATGTCCTTGCACAGATAGAGTCTCCAGAACTGGATGCAGTACTCCAGATGGGATTCACCAACTGTTTGTACAGAGGGATAACAACTTCTTGTTCTCTGCTGGTGATGCCTCTCCCTATACATCCCAGTATCCTCCCAGCCCTTCCTATGCTAAAATCTTCTGATTCAAATTGTCTTTTGCAGGGTACAACTTCTGTTACTGCTTTATTTTTCTCTATAGCAAAGTGTTTCTTACAGGGCATATCTTCTGTGAAATTATTACAGGTGGTGCTTACATTTTTGTGACTTTTTATCATCAGTTAGCTGCAAAAGTACTGTTTGCCCCTTATTTTATTTATTTCTTTTGCTGAAAAGGTTTTTTTTTTTGTCTCAGAGATGTTACAGTCTCCTTCTCACATTGAAGACAGGGAGAGTGAGAAAGCAGCCACAGCTTCCTTGAATCAAGGAGGTTATTTTCTAGACTACACTGAACTGAATTATTACTTTTTGGACCCGTGTAAGTAACTAGTATTGATTCTGTTTTGGGGTGGACTTTTCTTAGTTTTAACTTTAATTTGCCTGTAAGGAACTGTAGCTGTGAGATATCTGCAGTCAGTTGTGACTAGACCTGTTACTTAGCCTTTGTGAAATAGGTGTCAGGAAGGAAGGAAGGCACTCCCCAGGGTGGAGGATATGAGTTGTAGGTGATTGTTTCTGGACAGCATAGGTTTACTCCCACCCACCCCAAACACATAAATTCCTTTATAGCAGAGGCTCTGACATCACTTCCTCAAAACTGCTAACAACATACATCTGTTTATATCCTTAAAGGCATAGCACACTGAATAGGTGGTAGAGACACTTACAAACTTGCACACATTAAAATGAGAACAAAACCAAAAAGCATCTGTAACTGGAAGAGACACAGACATGTGGGGAGTGGTGCAATGCACTGGCTGTGGAGCAGCAGTCTTCCAGGAGAAATTGTGGAAACTGCATTGCTGCCCTACCTGCATGCACCTCTCTGGTTTGAGGGAGGAGATGTTTGTCTCCATGCTGACCTGGCAAGGATTTGGGAAACCTGCTCCCCCACCCAGGCCACCGCCGCTACCTCAGAGGTTGCCAAGAAAGAGGCCTGGCTAGATCATGGTAGGCTCAGGGAGGGTGAGGGTGGTGGAACAGAGGTGCATCCCTCCAGTTGTGCCTCTCCACAATTCATTCACCACTCTGGTAAGCATGGTTCCTCTATGGAGGCACCTGCAGTGGAGACCAAGGAGGATGCTGGAAACCTCCACAATGGAGACCCACAGGAGGGTGGCCCAGGACCCCACAGAGGAAGGAAACAACTCCTGGTGGGGGACTCGATTGTTAGGGGGTAGAAATGGGGGAGGCTGGGGAAAGGGAGGCAAGGTGCCTGCCTGGTGCCAAGGCTTAGAGGGACAGGAAATGAATCCTCAGGATCATGGAAGCAGCGGCAAGGGGAGAGAGCTGGATGTCATTATCCACCTAGAGTCGAATGACCTGGCTGAAAATGGGATCAGAGCAGTGCAACAGGAGTTTGTGGAGTTGGGGAGGTGCCTTAGACAAGTAGCACACATGGTAACTTTCTTGGAAGTGTTACCTGCCTATGGCATAGATGAGGCAAGGGCACTCTGCACCATGGGATTCAATAAGTGGTTGAAAAGCTGGTGCAGAGCTCAGGGATTTGGCTTCATTGGGGACTGGGGCTCCACCTGGAGGGATGCAGGCCTATACAGGCAGCGATGGTCTGCATCTATCCTAGAGGGGAACTAGGATCCTAAGTAATAGGTTTAAATGCTTCAGTGGCAAGCATTTAAACTAGCCAAGGGGGAGAGGCACTGAAGAGGAGAAGGGAAATCCTAGCCCCCAAAAAAAATCAGGGTAATTAGTGAGGTAAACACCAAAATAGAGCAGCCGATAGGGAGAAGGGCAGGGGTAAATGGAGAAAAAGACAAAGGCAGTAGGGACAGGGATGGGGAAAAAAGAAATAAAGCCATAAACAATGGAGGGTAATGAGTACCAATGCCTGTAGTCTAGGTAAAAAGCTCCCTGAAATGGTGGCCTTGATGGAAGAGGGATGCCTGGATATTGTGGCAGTCATAGAAACATGGTACACAGAGAACCAAGACTGGGATGTCAACCTACCAGGGTACACAATCTACAGGAGGGACAGGAAGGAAGGAGGAGGAGGAGTAGCTCTCTATGTAATGGAAGGGATAAAAGTAACAGAACTAAAGGGTAAACAGGCAGGAGAGGAGGCACCGTGGGCCACTCTGGAGACTGGAAATGGCTCCACAATCTGCACAGGGGTTGTATACAGACCCCTTTCTCAGGGGGAGGAAATGGACAAGAAAATGATAGAAGGCATCCTTGGGATGGCAGAGAAAGGGGAGATATTGCTGATGGGGGACCTGAATATGCCAGATGTTGACTGGAGTACCTTTGCTGCAGCCACATCCAAGAGCAGGGTCATTCTCAATGCCCTACAGGGGGCATGCCTCAGATAGCTAGTTTGGGAACCCACTTGGGAGACAGCAATCTTAGACCTGGTACTCTCAAATGGGGCTGGAGAGAGGATCTCTGATCTTTAAGTGGGTAGCCATCTGGGAACAAGCGACCACCAAACTGTGGTTCATGATAAACTTAGCTGTAGAGTCAAGCCACACAAAACTGAAGGTACTGGACTTCAGGAGGGCTGATTTTGACAAAATGGGAGAGTGCCTCAGAAAAGCACTAGCAAACAGGCAAGAAGGTGGGGTGGGGCAACAATAGGGAAACATCAAGACCGCCACCACAGAGGCAACAAGCCTTTGTGTGAAGCAAATAAACAAATCAAAATGAAAGAAAAAAACACTATTGTTCTCAAAAGAAGTGGCAGGGAAGGTAAGGGAAAAAAAGATAGCATTCAGGAAGTATAAGGAAACACAGAAGGAGCAGGACAGAGAACGTACCAGTTAAAGCAGAGGAAGTGGGTAAAGGCAGTCAGAATATGAGAGCCCAAACCGGGAAAAGATAGCCAACTTGGTTAAGAAGGGGATAAACACTTTTATAGGTACATTAGGGGCAAAGAATGACTAAGGCAGGATACTGAGACTGAACAAAGAGGAAGGTGGTTGGGCAGAGAGCGACAGTGAAAAAGCAGGGATACTGAATGAATACTTCCGCTCAGTATTCACAATGGAAAAAACAGGGGGAAATACTTAATCTGGTCAATAGAAGCACTCTGGATAGTGGGGTTGATATTAGTCCTTTCACAGAAGAAAGGGTTCTGAAAGAACTCTTTAAAACCAGAGGTGGATAAAGCAATGGGACCTGATGGGATTCACCCCAGAAATTTAAAAGAAGTAAGGGAAGAACTAGTAACACCACTGACTACCCTCTTTAATAAATCATGGGATGATGGGATGGTACCTGAGGACTGGAGGAGGGCAGATGTGATTCCCCTTCACAAAAGTGGGAGCACGACAGAGGCAGGAAACTACAGACCAGTCAGTTTGACCTCAGTGGTAGGGAAAATGATGGAATCACTTCTGAAGGAAAGAACTGTTGAGTACCTAGTGGCAGTGGGGCACAGGACCCAAGGCAGCATGGATTCACAGCGGGAAGGTCATGTCAGACAAATCTAATTGATTTCTTTGACCGAGAGACCAAAGCAGTAGACCAGGGACGAGCTGTGGACATGGCCTACCTAGACTTTAGCAAGGCATCTGACACAGTCCCGCACAAAAGATTAATAAACAAATTAGCCAGCCTGGGAGTGGGTCCTATTGTGGTAGCCTGGGTAAAACACTGGTTGGACAACAGGACACAGTGGGTAATAGTAAATAGAGTCCACAGTGAAGAAAGAAGGGTTACTAGTGGGGTACTGCAGGGTTCAGTACTGGGGCCGGTCCTTTTTAATGTCTTTATAAGTGACATTGCAGAGGAACTGGAAGGGAAAGTATGTCTCTTTGCAGATGACACAAAGATCTGCAACAGGGTTGCTACACAAGGTGGAATGGAAAGGATGAAAAGGGACTTGGCAAGGTTGGAGGAATGGTCAAATGTATGGCAGCTTAGATTCAATATAAAGAAGTGCAAAGTAATGCACCAAGGAAACAAAAACTCAGGGGAAGAGTACACAATGGGGGATGAGATACTGACAACAAAATGTGGGCCAGCAATGTGAGAAGGCAGTAAGGAGGGCTGGGGGGATACTGGGATACATAGGGACAGGCATCACCAGTAGAAAACAGGAAGTTTTTGGCCCTCTGTACAGACAGTTAGCAAGACCACATCTAGATTACTCGCATTACAGTTCTGGAGACCCCATCTCCACAAAGACAGACAGGGTGGAGGCTGTCCAGAGGAGGGCAACAAAATGATGAAGGTCTGCATCAGAAGACATATGAAGACTAACAAAGAACTAAAGATGCATAGCCTCAAGGAAAGGAGGAGAGGGAACATAATAGAAACTTTCAAATACCTCAAGGAATCAACAAAGTCCAAGAGGTAGCATCTTTCAAAAAAGATGTGCAAAACAAAGGCACAATTTAAAGATAGAGGAGCGGCTCAGAGGTAATGTGAGGAAGTATTTCTTCACAGAGAGGGTTTTGGATACATGGAACAGCCTTCCTGTGGAGGTCGTAGAGTCAAAAACAGTGGGAGAATTCAAGATTGCATGGGACAGACATAAGGCAATTCTAGTGGGGGTAGGAGGAAGTAGGCTGTTGGTTAACTAGGATCTGCAGCTTATTTGTTACGTAGGGAAATGGGCAGACTAGGTGGGCCAAGCGGTCTTTATCTGCCATCAAATTCGATGTTTCTATATTTCATTGTGTAATCTACCCCTGGGTTTTTGTTTCCCAGGTGCATTATTTTGCACTCCTTTGCACTAAATCCAAGCTGCCATACTTCTGACCATTCCTCCAACCTTGCCAAGTCCTTCCTCATCCTTTCCACACCTCCTTGTGTATCAACCCTGTTGCAGATCTCTGTGTCATCTGCAAATAGGCATACTTTTCCTTCCAGTCCCTCTGCAGTGTCACTTATAAAGACATTAAAAAGGACTGGACCCAGTACTGAACCCTGAGGTACCCCACTAGTAATCGCTCTTTCTTCAGAGTGGACTCCATTTACAATTATCGTCTGTGTCCTGTTGTCCAGTCAATATTTTACCCAGGCTACCACCCTGGGACCCACTCCCAGTCTGGATAATTTGACTATTAATCTTTTGTGCGGGACTGTGTCAAACGCCTTGCCAAAGTTTAGGTAGGCCATGTTCACAGCCCCTTCCTGGTCTACTACTTTGGTCACCCAGTCAAAGAAATCAATTAGATTAGTCTGACATGAACGTCCCACTGTGAACTCATGCTGCCTTGGGTCCTGTGCCCCACTGGCCTCTAGGTACTCAACAATTCTTTCCTTCAGAAGTGATTCCATCACTTTCCCTACCACAGAGGTCAAACTGACAGGTCTGTAGTTTCCTGCCTCTGTCCTGGTCCCACTTTTGTGAAGGGGAATCACATCCGCAGTCCTCAGGTACCACACCATCCTCCTATCTTTTGTTAAAAAAGGGTAGTCAGTGGTTTCACTAGTTCTCCCCTCAATTCTTTTAGAATTCTGGAGTGAATTCCATCTGGCCCCATTGCTTTGTCCGCCTTCAGTTTTAGTTTTAGGAGTTCTTTCAGAACCCTTTCTTCTATGAAAGAACTGGGATCGACCCTCCCCCCTTATCAAGAGTGCTTCTGTTAATTGGATTAGGCACCTCCCTCACCTCCTCTTTTGTGAATATTGAGCAGAAATATTCATTCAGTAACCCTGTTTTTTCACTGTCCCTCTCTGCCCATCCACCGTCCATTCTATTCAGCCTCATTATCCCTCCTTTTGTCTTTCTACGCTCCCTGATGTACCTATTAAAGTTTTTATCCCCCTTCTTAACCGAGTTGTCTATCTTTTCCTCAGTTTGGGCCTTTGTTATTCTGACTTCCCTTCCTGCTTCCTTCTGTCTTAACTGGTACAGTTCTCTTTCCTGCTCCTTCTGTGTTTCCTTATACTTCCTAAATGCTATCTTTTTCTCCCTGACCTTCCCGCCACCTCTTTGAGAACCATAGTGGCTTTTTCTTTCGTTTTGATTTATTTGCTTCACACAAAGGCTTGTTGCCTCTGTGATGGCAGTTTTAATGTTTCCCCATTGTTGCTCAACCCCTTCTTCTAGCCTATTTGCTAGTGCTTTTCTAAGGCAATCTCCCATCTTGCCAAAGTCAGCCCTCCTGAAGTCCAATACCCTCACTTTTGTATGGCTTGACTCTGTAGCTGAGTTTATTGTGGACCACACTGCTTGGTGGTCACTTGTTCCCAGATGGCTACCCACTTCTAGATCCGAGATCTTCTCACTGTCCTATTTGAGAGTACGAGGTCTAATATTGCACCTTCACAAGTGGGTTCCAAAGGATTGTGGAGACATGGAACAAAACTACCTGTGGATGTGGTAGGAGCTAGGACCGTATCAGCATTCAAAAGGATTTGGGAAAAGGAGTACGCTAGAATCAAATCCACAAGGGAATCTACCAGCTAGGACCCAGAATCACCAAGGATCTCGGGATCTCAAGGGCAGATTTGATGCACCTTTGGTCTCCTTCTGCCATCACCTTTCTATGTTTCTAACTGAAGAAGAAGCAGTTAAATATGCTATTAGTGGTCCGGCCTGATGGTGCGGAGGGTTGAGGCGTTGGACGCCACACCTCACGCTACACTGGCAACCCTGGTTCGGGAACAGAATCGGGCCACTGCAGGTCAGCTGGGGAGGGAGAGGATTAAGCGTCCTGAGGACAGCTCTCCTCTCCTCTCCTCTCCCAGGGTGGGTACTGGGTCTCGTTCGGCACTTAAGTGACCCCCGATGGAGATCTGGGGTGTTGCATGGGGTGGTACAGTAAGGGGTGGAGCACAGCAGATGCCAGCAGTGTGCCTGCACAGGCGTCACTGCACACTGTGCTCCTGGGGAAACCATGGGAACATGGAAAAGACCCTTGCCGATGGTAGACGGCCGGGTCCAGGGGCTGACCTCCAGGCTGGGTTTCCAATCCACCTTCAGTTCTCCTCTCACTCCCCTGGCAACCTGTCTAGATTGCAGAAAGGTTGCTGGCAGGGGTCGGTGGTCCCACCCTAGGAGGCTTAGATCTTGGGGGGGGGTCAGGGAGCCAGGAGCAGAAAGTAGGAGGCAGTGTCGACTGAACAGTGGGACTGGAGCTTCAGGTGGGCAGGATAAGGCTGCGTCATGAGTCCCACCAGAGAGAGTCCAGCAGCAAGTGATGAGACACATAAAGAGAAGGTAACAAAAAATATATGCTATTAGACAACTGCAAAGGGGGGGAAAGCTCCTGGTCTTGATGGACCATCGGCAGAGTTTTATAATACATGTATATCACAAATAGTTGCTCTCTTCACAGAACTCTAACTCCTTTCTTAAAGGAGGAGCAATCCCAGAAAGTTTTCAACAAGCCCCAATTATAGTCTTAACAAAAAAAAAAAAGGGAAGAATCCTAGGTTGTACACATTATATCAACCAATCTCCCTTTTGAACTCTGACTACAAGATTATACGCAAAATACTGGTTAATAGGTTGGAGAAGGTGCTTCCATCAGTAATTCACACCTGACCAGACTGGATTCAATAAGGGGAGAAAAGGTTTCAACAATATCAGAAACACTTTAAATATATCAGCTATGGAAAATCAAAAAATCAAAAAAAAAATATTGATTTTATCATTGGATGCCGAGAAAGCTTTTGTCAGGATGGAGTGGGTATACCTGTTTCAAATAATGCAAAAAGCAGATCTGGGCCTTAGTTTTATAAACTGGATTAAAGAAAAAATTACTCACCTTAGTAATGTTTTTTCTAATGGAGTCTTGCTGTATTCTTACTATTGCAGTTAGGTTCTGCCTTTCAACTGCCCCGGAGAACAAAGAGTTAACGTTCCATGGCCAGCATGGAACGTTCATCATGAGCTCGGTTGAAGCCCCTGTCTGCTGTTGTTTAAACTCCAACCATCAGATCTTTACGAGCAATACTCACTAGAAGTTCTGTGTGGAAACTAAAACTCATACTAGACAACTGGCAACTAAATTTATTAAAAAGGGTTTTTTGGTTTCAAAGCAAAGACTCAAGTCAGGAAACCCAAAAACAAAACACAACACACACCCAAAGTAAAGGAGGATGAAAAAGGGGCACCCCTAGGATGCCAACACTGCTTCCTGCCCACCCACATCCAAAAACCAGGTTCTGAGGTAGGCGAGGGGTCAGAATACAGCAAGACTCCATTAGAAGAAACAACATTACTAAGGTGAGTAATTTTTCTTCAAAAACATGAAGTCTTGCTGTATTCTGACTATACGCAGCTACCAAGCAGTACCTCCATGAGGAGGGACAGAACCTACTTTGGGAATAGGCTCTAATGCTACTGTGCAGAACCGAGCATCACTCCTAGCATGGATATCCAGAGAGTAATGCTTGGTGAATGTATGGACAGTTTTCAG
The DNA here is from genome assembly GCA_016271365.2 of Neoceratodus forsteri. Taxonomy (NCBI): domain Eukaryota; kingdom Metazoa; phylum Chordata; order Ceratodontiformes; family Ceratodontidae; genus Neoceratodus; species Neoceratodus forsteri. Next base: position 376,564,083 of record CM028133.1, read on the forward strand.
GTGGCTACCTGACAAATTTCTAAGATAGGAATATCCCTGGCAGCAGCCAGGGAATCAGCTGTACCTCTAGTAGAGTGAGCCCTCAGGCCTGAGGGTGGAGTTCTACCCAGTTTTTCATAGCAGAATTGTATGCAAGAGACAGTCCACCTGGCAATAGATCTCTTAGTGGCAGGTTTGCCCTTACCGACCTCTCCATATGTGAGAAACAACTGGAGGGACTCAAACCTGTGACCCTTGGTGTGTTCTATGTAGTAGCTGAGGGCCCTTTTAACATCCAAGCTGTGCAGCCTCCTCTCTCCAGAGGAGGAATGGACAGTGAAGAAAACAGGGAGAGACAGACTGGTTAAGGTAGAAATCTGAAACCAGCTTAGGCAAAAACTTCCTGTTAGTTCTTAGAACCACTTTATCTCTATGGAAAGAGATGAAATCAGGCTCCACTGACAGGGCTTGCAATTCACCGATACGCCTGGCAGAGGTAATGGCTACCAAAAACACAGTTTTCCAAGTCAAGTACTTAAACTCTGCAGAGGACAAAGGCTCAAAGGGTGGTTGCATAAGCTGAGCAGTGCAAACATTAAGGTCCCAAGCAGGAGCAGGGTCCCTAAAGGAGGGGATTGGTGTGCAGCAATCCCTTTGAAGAACTTCCAAAACACAGGATGGGCTGACAGAGGAGAGGGCTTGCCTACTGACAAGAAGGCAGAAACAGCTGCCAAATGCACTTTAAGTGTAGCTGGCCTAAGTCCTAAGCCATTAAGATGGACCATATAGTCCAGAACTGTAGGCAGCCCAGCAGATTCTGGAGAAATATGCTTATTAGAGCACCAAATAGTGAACCTTGTCCATTTGGAGTTGTAAGACTTTCTGGTGGAAGGCTTTCAAGAAGCCTTAAGGATATCCAGAACCCCTTGAGAAAGGTGCAGATTAGCAAACTAACTCTTCAAGAGCCATGCCTTAAAATTGAGAGACTTGAGGTTCGGATACCAAATCCTCCCCTGAGAGGATGTCAACAGGTTGTAATTCCTAGGAAGAGACAGGGGAAGGTGGACTGCTAAGGACAGCAACAGGGGGTACCAGGGCTGTCTGGCCCAGTCTGGAGCAATCAGAATCACCTTGCATGGTTGTGACCTGATCTTGACTAACACCTTGAACAAGAGAGGGAAGGGGGGAAAGCATACAGAAATTTTCCTTCCCAATTCAGGATCAGATTATCCAGGGGGACTGAGCCCAAGACTGGGGGTCTGCAACAAAAGAGAGGAAGCTGGCGATTGTCTGGGGCTGCAAAAAGATCTATCTGTGGAGTGCCCCATCTTGAGAAAATCACTTTCAGAACTAGGGGATCTAGGGTCCATTCATGATGGCCCTGGGATATCCTGCTGAGAGCATCTGCCAGGACATTGTCTTTCCCTGGGAGGTGAACTGCTATCAGAGCAAGTCCGAAGACAGAGTGCCTCCTTGCTTGTTGATGTACCACACTGTGGTGGTATTGTCTGTTCTGATCTGGACCACCTTATTCTGTACAGATTTGGAAAAGACTTGCAGTGCCAGGAACACCGCTCTGAGTTCCAAGAGACTGATGTGAAGCAGAGATTCTTGAGATGACCACAGCCCTTGGGTGGTAAGATCCCCTAGGTGGGCACCCCAGCCTAGCAGGGAGACATCTGTGATGAGCATCACTGAAGGAGACTGAGTGACAAAGGGAACTCCTTGTCTCAAATTGTCCTGATCCTGCCACAATTGCAAAGCCTGGGTCAGGGTTCGAGTCACTGGGACTAGTTTGGTAAGGGAATCCTTTCTTTGGGACCAGAAGGCTCTTAAGTGGAACTGAATGTCCCTCACCTGAAATCTTGCTCCCTGAACCACTGCTGTAGAGGCTGCCATGTGGCCCAGAAGCTGCAGGAATGCCTTGCTGGTCGAGACACCTGAAAGGTGAATGAAGAGGCCAGTTCCATAAGGGTCCTTACCCTGTCCAGGGGAAGGAAAGCTCTTGCCCTTATTGTATCCAGCTCCACCCCTATGAAGGTGAGGAGGTGTACTGGCTCGAGAACTGACTTTGGAAGGTTGAGGAGGAATCCTAAGGAAGTGAGCACTTGCTGAGTTATTTGCAGATGTGACTTGACTTGGTCTGGAGACTGGCCCACTATGAGCCAGTCATCCAAGTATGGAAAGATGGAGATCTTTTTTCTCCTTAGGAAAGCAACCACTACTGCTAGGCACTTTGTGAATACCCTTGGGGCTGATGTTAGACCAAAGGGCATTGCTCTGAACTGATAGTGGCCTGAGGGCAACTCGAACCCGAGGTACTTTCTGTGGGAGCACCTGATGGGAATGTGAAAATAGGCATCTTTGAGGTCCAGGGAGGCTAGCCAGTCCCCTGGCCTTAGAGAGGGTGGAATTATTCCTAGAGTCACCATTTTGAACTTTGGTTTTAAAAGGTACTTGTTCAGATATCTTGGATCAAGGATGGGCCACCATTCTCCTGTCTTTTTGTGGGTTAGGAAGTACCTGGAGTACAATCCTTTGCCCTTGTGTAGGGTAGGAACCCTCTCTATGGCTCTGAGAGCCAGGAGGGAAAAAACCTCTGCCTCTAGGGCAATGGTCTCCGATGGATTTGCAGGTGGAAAGGATCTGGTTCTCATCTTGGGAAATTTTTTGAAGCTGAGAACCAGTCCCTGGCTTACTACTTCCAGGACCCAATTGTCTGATGTCAGAGACTTCCAGTCCTGGACAAAGTAAGCCAGCCTGCCCCCTACAGGTACTGAGGAATCGGCCCAGGCAGACCCATCAGGGTGTCTGCTTGGCAGTGGCTTTAGGCTGAGGGGTGGAAGCAGGCCTGCTCATTCCCCATCTGCCTCTCCCTCTGAAGAACCTCCTCTGAGCATAAGAAGAAGAGGAGGCCTGGGTTTGATAAAAAGGCCTGCCCCTGCCCCTGGACTGCTGCCTTTGAGGAGCGGCTTGCCTTTCTTTGGCCTGAGCACTCCTGTAGGTGGTCCTGTACTCATCCATCTTTTTCAAGTAGTTCTCTGTCTGCTCCCCAGAGAATTACCAATGACAGGGAAATCCATGGTGTTAGCCTGGGTATCCTGTGATAGGTTAGTACATCTGAGCCAAGCCATCCTCCGAAGGGCCACAGATGTAGCCATGACTCTTGATGAAACATCATAGGAGTCCACAGCAGCATGAAATTGCACCTTGGATGCCTCAATCCCATCTGCAGTCACCTGCTCCAGCTCCTTGGCAAGCTGGTCAGGGGCCTGTTTAGCCAGAGCCAGCATAGTGTCCCATCTGGACTTCTGGTATCTAGCTGTGTAGGCCATATAGTTAACCTGCCTGAGTCCCAAAGATGCTGCCATGTACTGCTTCTTTGCCATGGCATTAATCCTCCTGGAGTCCTTATCTGTGGGGTGTGATGCCAAGGGAATATTTGCCTTATCACAGGCAGCAGCCTGCACTACCCCAACATGGCTGCATTGCTGAGAAAGGAACTCCATGTCTGAGCCTGAAAGGGTGTACCTCTTGTCCATCTGTCTGTCCACAGTAGGTATGGAGTTAGGAGTCTTAAGAATTTTATTTGTCTTTTTCCAAAAAGATTCATGGAGGGGAACAGATGGTCTCCTGGACTCTGGGATGTCCATCATTTCAACAAAATCATGCTCCTCCTGATCCTCTACTGCTTCTTCCATTGGAAGCTGAAGGGTCTCAGCCACTTTTTTGTAAAACATAAAGTGGGAAAGGGACTCAGAAAGCCTAGGAGGAGAAACACCTGAAGGTCTGTCTGGGGAGATATCCGGGTCAATAGGTACATCCAGACTTTCATAAATCACAATCATCATCCTCATACTCTCCCTCCTCCTCTGGTTCATAAAATTCTTCTGAAGTGTAATCCAGAACTGGGGGAACTGATCGAACAGAGCCCCTGCTAGATGGTGCCGGTTCGGCTGGAACTGAAGTTAGCAACTGCACTATTCTTATCACAATTCTTATTGCTTTGGCTATCTCATCAGCGGTCGGAGTATGAATTTCTGGATCCGAACCGGATGATTTATCTTTTCTCTTCCTTTTAACTGGAACAGATTCCTCAGAATCGGCTCTCCTTTTGCCCGAAGAAGTTTTGCCCTGGTCAGAGGGCACTCCTTCTGGTTCGGTCGGAACCGAACCGGGCTGGCCATCCGGGTCAGCGGACTTCTCGGCCTCCCTTTCCCTCAGTCTACCTACTCTCTTATCCAGGGTAGCTTTGGGAAAATTCTTGCAAATTTGGCAGTCTGAATCAAGGTGGTCAAACCCCAGACAATAAACACAGGTGGTGTGGGGATCAGCCTTAGCAAAGGCTACCCCACGCACACTGCAATGTTATAACCCAGTGGGCCCGTTTTTTCTTGGGTTTCTCAGACATGGCCAATCTTATCCAAAACTTACCCTTTTTTTGGCAATCCTCCAGGCAAGACTCCCCTATCGGTTCCTGACCGTGTTACGGGTCTTGGAAAAAAAGTAATAAAATCTTTTTTTTTTTAGAACCAATACAGACCAGTTACCACACTCTAAGTAAATTCACAAACTTTTTTAAACTAAACTGATTGGTTCAGTTGAACCGATCCGAAATTTACAAGTTCCACACAAAAACTAAATGTAAAACCTATCTAGTACTCATGGTACCACAGACAGAGACTTAAACCGACAGATTCGGTAGCAGAAATTTGGTAGACACCAAGCGAAAAACGACACTATAACTGACTTTCTTGAACCAAGCAAAGGAAAAATCTCTGGAGCGACTGTTCAGTGAGGCAGAGTAAAGAATCTGATGGTTGGAGTTTACACAACAGCAGAGAGGGGCTTCAACCGAGCTCGCGTTGAACGTTCCATGCTGGCCATAGAAAGTTAACTCTTTGTTCTCCAGGGCAGTTGAAAGGCAGAACTTAACTGCAATAGTCAGAATACAGCAAGACTTCATGTTGTTTGAAATAATTTTACAAGTTCCCAACTGCAAAGGTCTTAAATGATAACATTTGCCAGACCTTTAAACTAGGGAGAGGTACTAGACAGGGCTGCCCTCGTCACCCTTCTTATGCACTTTAGCAACTGAGCCACTAGCACACTTAATTAGAGACCATAAAGATATGGAAGAGTTTTAGGCCAGTGGCAAACACTTATTTCCTTGTACACAGACAATGTTCTATTATATATGAAAGACATTAGTAAATATATAAATAACATCATGAAAGCTATTAGGGAATTTGGATCAGTATCTGGTTGTTAGAGTCATTTGGATAAATCAATGGCCTTGGGCATTAATCCCAAGAATAACACTGCACAATTCCAAATCTATCCTTTTAGACTTGAACAAGGTAAAATAAAATATTTGGGATTTTTTTTACTCGGACAAAAGAGTAGTTAAACTGAAATATTAATTCAACACTAGAAAAAGCTGAAAGTATGCTGGAAAGATGGTTTGATTTGCCACCAACATTAACTGGGAGAGTACAGGTAATTAAAATGAATGTACTGACTAAAACCCTGTACACTTTTCAGTCAGTACCTCTTGATATAAAGAACAGTTAGTTTAAAAAACTTGGTAAGATAGTACAAAAATGTTATGGAAAAACAAAAAAGCAAGAATTAAGATGAATAAACTCACAGCTCCTAACACAGAAGCAGGCTTAAGACTCCCAAATTTTAGGAAATATAAAGCAAGCTGCTCTAATGAACCAAATTGGGGAATATTATGCAGAAGAGTTACCTCGGTAGGTGCATTATGAAACTAGCTATACTAGGTATACTAACCCTACTCAGCTGCTAAAATAATGCAGATAAGAAATGAGCAGACTAGAACCTCTCTCTAGAGATGAGGATGAATTATCACAACAAAAAAAAAAAACCTGCGAATAAACAGACACAGATTTATTTAAATGCCAATCATACACCATCACAAGGCAGAGTATAAGTAATGGGCAGAGAGAGTCACGTGATGCTTTCAGACAGAGGACATCTCCTTGGCTCTGTGTTCTTGTCACAATATAATATATTTATTTCCACTAGTGAGCAGCAAATTTCTTTTTTACTACTTGGGTTAGGGTAAACATTATGGAGCAATCAAAGACAAATTCGATAGGAATGGACTTACCGATCTCGGAAGCTTTGTGTTGTGCTACTGACACTCCTTCTGCACCATCTGTATGGCCTAGGCCTCCCACAAGCACCAGACATCTGATTTCGCCTGGGGAAGAGAAGGAACCAGATAAACTGGACATAGATATTGCTAATGTGGCTGGAATAAAGCTGACACTAACAAGAGTTATAGAAGACCTCTAACTCTTAAAGCCCACACTTGAGGTCTTTCACAGATGCCTTGGCGATGTGGAATCCAGAATTAGTTCCACGGAGGACATCCACGTAAGTGAGGCAAAAGAGACCCAGGAAATGAAGGATGAGATAATCAAGTCACAGCTGAAAGTCGATGACCTTGAGGCTAGATCTAGGAGGAATAACTTGGTCTTGGTCAGCATCCCTGAACTAGCTGTGGGGTCTGACATATTGAGTTTCGTGCACTCTTCTGCTAGAAGTGGCCGAGCCGCTGCCCTCTGGGAACACTCTATCAATCGGGTGCACAGGCCCTTACGCCCTCAGCCACCACCTGACAATAAACCCCGTGCCATGATACTTCGGTATTTGGATTTTTAAAAGAAGGTTTTGATCCAGCAAAAAACACAGGTCAAAAGACTGCTTACATGGCAGGGAAAGCCATTCCTCATATTTAGTGACACTACTCCTATGGTTCGGGAGCGTCAAGTGGCATACAAAGAGTTAAAGCAGGTCCTGTGTCGGGCTGGGGTTAAATTTTATATGTGGTACCCCACCCGACGTTTCGTACACACCGCCACACTGGTCTTGCGGAATTTAGCTTAGCTGATTATGCCAAGCAAGAGCTCCCAAAATTGTAACCGGACCTTTTCTCTTCTTACCCACACCAGAATGTGACCCGAGTGGGCAAATGGTGGGTTCCCAGTAATTGATGTATTTATGCTTACTTTTGTGAATGCTGGATCTTTGTAATTAGTGATGGTAGCATAAAGATTGAAGGCTATGATTTTATGTTATCATAAGCCAGCTGGTTCTTCAATATTCAAAATTAGTTACTGGGTCTTTTTATTTTGGTCTGGTGCAACCTTTTGCAGACAATTGCATTTGCACTTGTGGATAACTTTTCAGATGCTTTTACTCTTTGTGTGTACTCGGTGGCTTCCAACTGGGTTTACTTCTTGATTTCTGCTTTTTCCCATAGCTATTATGCGGATAAGTATTACATGCTTCTGATATGAACCACTTTGGGTTGTTTGAGCTGAACAGCACTGGACTTGCAGAATCTCACCATTTTTTTTTTTGTTGGATTTTCCTCCTGATTTGTCCAGGAGATAATTTGCCCCGTCCTCTGTTTGTGTATTGGTTGGTCTTCAAGGGATCACAGAATCGAACCATGGGGGTGCAGGGCGAGGCAGCATTTGATTTAGCTTCCTTTTGGGACACTGTTCTTTGGGATTGGCTTCTGTTATATTATGTAAAAGAACAGTTATGATTATTATAGACTTTCAGAGGTCCAGCTACAGCATGAGAGCACAGAAGTGACATACTCAGAGGTGCTGGGAGGTTTTTTTTTTGGGGGGGGGTTTACACACCTTTTCATTTTGCATTTTTCCCTCTCCCCCTTTTATTTTTTTTCTTGCTGCTCGCTACTCAGCGTTTTGATTTACAGACTGCAATGGGTCATGAGGGCCAAAGCTGATGCTGCAGTTCTGCACCTTCTTGGCCTGTTTTGAGACAGATGACACTGAGTCATCATCTGGGGTGTTTCCCCCGACTCCTCTCTCCGCGGCAGAAAAGGGGAAAAATCTCGGATTTTGCCCTGTTAGCATGTTTTCCAGTTCCTGTGCTTGTTAGTTAGTATCTTTTTTGTTCTGGTATGTTATTTGGAGCTAAATTTTCAGTTTTTTCTTTAAATGGAGACCCATGCATATTTTAGAAGGGATACTCGGTATTGCATTTTCGCATTATTTATTTATTTATTTATTTATTTAGTTAAACATCAGTTTAGAAACCTTTGAGCCAGAGGCTCATTTACAAAGGTACCTCGTCACAAAGAGGACATCAGAACAGTAGTACAAGGGACACAGTACTTACAAACAAAAAAGTTACAGTTCAATTACAATTTTGTTTCAATAGAATACAATCTCCAACGAAGCAAAAGATAACAAAAGGTGCAAAACTTATGGTCGGGGGAGAGCTGGTGGGAGTAGAAGGGAGGGAGATAGGGGAGGAGGAATTAGTAGGGAAAGGAAGGGGGGGGGAGCCGCTCAGTGAGCATTGTCAAATTATAATGGTTTAGTTTATGGTTTAGTTTATGTAATAAAGGGTTTGTTGCATACTAGTATTTGTGGCCATGGCTCTATATGATGGCGGGTTCCATTCTGACTTGTATATCATGGAACATTAAGGGGTGAATTCTCCTCTAAAATGCACAGATATTTTGAAACACCTTGCTTCTCTCAAGTCAGATGTGGCTCTGTTACAAGATACCCATCTCCGAAGCCAAGATGCTTCTTTCTTTTGCCATCTGTGGGTTGATTATACTTTTGGAGCAGGTTTGAGTACCCATTGGGCAGGTGTCTTAATATTGGTGCAGAGGCGCCTGCTGTTTCAAGCTGTGCAGGAATACAAAGACCTGGATGGTCAATTTATTTTCTTAAGGGTGAAATCTGGAATGCATGAGTTGGTTTGGGGTTGTATATATGGTCCCAATGCTTTTTTTTTTTTTTAATGTACTCCGACTTCATCTCATTTCAACTAGTCGTTGTGACTGCCTTGCCTAATCAGGGGCCCACTGCTCACTACCTTCCACTTCAGTCTTGACAGCTACCTATCCCCACCTTGCCCCCTCTCCCTTTTCTCCCCCTGGGCATCTTCTGACTTTTATCCCTCCCCTTTAGAGCTCTTATCCTCACCCTCTACCCTCTGACAATGGCCTTCCTGTCTGCATAACCCCATCCCTCTCACCTGCAGTGGTTATTTCTAAGATAACCTAACATTTGGCACATTTTGAATTACTGGAATTTCCTAAGCCTCAGTCTCTTGCTTCTTTTACTGTGTAACTATGTATTATTATGTTGACCTTTGTATGTATGTATGTATACCCCCATTCCTTTGACATGGAACCTTTATAAACAAGCACTTCCTGCTCACAGGTATTTGTAATCCTAGATTTCAATAAAATAAATAAAAAAAAAATAATATACACAATTGAGCCATCTTTTGTCAGAGTTTCATACCCTGCCCATTGTTTCTATGGGTGACTGGAACTTAAATTAGATGACTCGTTTGATAGGTTAGGAACATCGAGAAAAGGTCTGTCACTGGCTCAACGATCTTTGAGGGGTATGATGGAGTCATGTGGTTTAATGGATATCTGGAGGATAACACATTCCTCGGTGAGGAGTCCTCATTCTATTCCCCATTTCACAATACCCATTCATAAATAGATTATACTTTTAACAAGTTCATGCCTTATTTCGGGAGTGAGGTCTTGTGAAATTCAGGGTAGAGTGCTCTCAGATCATACTCAGATATCCCTTTCTCTCTGCTTATCCTCAAAGGAGGGGGATAAATGTTGGAAATTAAATAACCATCTTTTAAAAAATGAGTGGTATCTTAAGCTAAAACAATCTATACAAGAATTTTTCCAATTTAATTCCTCTCCCTCTTTTTTGGCAGATATGCTTTGGAGCTCATTTAAATGTGTATTTAGGGATGAACTTATTTGTCTAGCCACTATTTGAAAACAGCAACAAGAGGCACAGTTGCAGGAGCTTCTCAAGTCTGTTCGTAAATTAAAGAAGAATATATCCCCCTTCCCCAGAGCAAGTCTGGCTTTGTTTAAATCAGGAGTTAGCAAAATATGTGGAGTTAAACAGAGAGAAAGCTGAGCACGCTCTTTTTCACGCTAAAGTGAATTATGCCATGCATGGGAAAATGGCCAGTACGCTTCTGGCAATGCGCCTAAAACAACAGGAAATGTCCCGTTTGATAACGGGCATCCATTCTAGCTTAGACAATACAGTGGTAACTTCACCCAAGGATACTGCAGCAAAGTTTCAGATTTATTTATTTATTTTTTTTAACACTTATTTAATTCTGGTAACTTGGTGAGCCCACTGAGACCATCACAGTCCCTTTTTCAGGGGTGACTCAGAGTTAATTATACATACAGTGGCGATACATTTATAAGCAGTAATATACAAAATAATTTCAGTAAATTTCCAACTCACTTTACAATATTTACTAACAGTGATTATTTACAGGCCAATGACTACAGTCATTTTTAGTTAGCTGTGAATCCTCATAAAACAGTTGTGGAACAAATGAAACATAACACACATAGTTTAGTTCAAGTGCAGCGCAGTGACTACATGGTTGGGGACGTCAGCAATAGCAAGTACACTGGTTGAGCTCCAGAAGGTGTACCTTGAGCCCCTTTTTAAATCTCCCAAGGGAGGAGCAGTTCTATAGGCTTTCAGGGAGTGCATTCCAGAGAAGTGAGATGCTAGCTGGATATGACCTTTGCCCTAGGGACGATCTGACTTTGGGCACCTTGAGGAGGTTGCGGCTGGAGTATCTGAAGGGCCTACTAATCAGTTTATCAGATAGTAATCCGGCTATACTGGAAACAGGAACCAAACTTGCCTCAGCCAAAAAGGCGCAATTCATATCAATGTCGCCCTGTCCCTGAACCGTTTGAGAAGAACTCACTGTATGAGAGGGAAGGGTGGTAAAGCATAAAGAAATCTTCTTGTCCAGGAATGAGACAATGCATTAAGCCATAAAGTTCCAGGACCTGGCTCTAGTGAGCAATAAAGAGGCAGTTTTGGGTTGTGCAGAGAGGCGAACAAATCCACATCTAGTCTGCCCCAGAGAATGAAGACATCCTCCAGAACATAAGAGAAAAGCTCCCATTCATAATTTTGACTTCTGGACCTTCTCAGTGCATCCGCCAGGGTATTCTGAATACTCGGGACATGTACCGCAATAAGATGTATTCCATGCTGGATTTCCCATACTGGATTGCCCAATACCACACATGCATTGCTTCTCTGCATAGAGGATAAGAATGGGTACCTCCCTGTTTGTTCAGATAATGAACCACCATGGAACTGTTGGACTGGATGTTCAGACAGTCTGGGGGGAAAGGAGGGACTTGAAAGCTTGTAGGGCATAGACGAACGCCCTCATTTCCAAAAGGTTGATATACAATTGGGTCACGAGAGGGCTCCAAGAGCCTCGGGAACTGAACATGCAGTCGATGTGCTCCCCAGCCTGAGGGGGAGCAGTTCATTGTCAAAATGAAGCTTGGAACGGAACTTTGGAAAGAGGCACCTCAGAAAAGATTGTCCAGAGAGAGCCACCACTGAAGGTCACTGAGCTCAGGGGTGGAAATCAGAACTGGGGCTTCAAAATCCTTTGTGAGCTAATCCCATTGGACCTGCAGGGTCCACTGAAGAATACTCATGTAATATTGCATGATAAATGGTGGGTATGGCAACTGCCATATGACTGACAAGGCTGAGGCATGTGTGAGCCATGGCAAACTACTGCACAATCCGGATGCCAGAAAAAGGAGGACTTCGGCCCTGTCCTTGGGAAGAAAAGCCATCCCTAGGGAGGTGTTTAGAACCACACCTATATACTGGAGACTCTGTGAGGGTTCCATGTGGGATTTTGGTACGTTCACCTTGATCCCTAATGTGAAAACGAGGCAAAGAGTCTGGGATGGTAGACTCCAAGAGTGCCCTGGAAGAGGCCTTGAGAAGCCAGTCATCTAGGTATGGAAAGAAGTAAAAACCCCTGTGGAGAAGGGCAGTGGCTACTACTGCTAGGCATTTGGTGAACACCCGAGGTGCTGAGAACAGCCCAAAAGGGAGAGCTCTGAACTGATAATTATGACCTTGAAAACAGAAGCGGAGAAATTGCCTGTGAGCAGGGTGCATCAGAATGTAAAGGTAAGCATCCATCATGTCCAGAGAGCAAAGCCAGCCAGCCCCCCATCATCAGGACAGGGAAGAGCAACTGCAGGGAGACCATTCAAAACCATCTGTACTCTATATAGAGACTGAAGTTTCTGAGGTCAAGGTTTGGGGCGTAAATGCCCCATCCATTTTGGGACCAGAAAAAAATTGGAGTAAAACCCCTTTCCTTTTGGGGTAATGGGACAGGTTCTATAACCCATTTTTTAAGTAAGGCTTGGATTTCTGTCTGTAAGACAGACTCCTGGTCCAGGGGGTAGTGAGAGACCCTTGGAGGTAAAAGGGGTGGACAGCTCATGAGATCTAGAGAGTGTGAATGAACTGCACCAATTCAAGGATCCATGCATCTGAGAGTGTTTGCCAGCCTGTCAGATGCAGGGGAAAACTTGCCCCTATAGCCGTGGAATGGGTCTAGGGTCCCACAGACAAGGGGGAGGCCTCAGGCAGAATGCTGACCTTGTTGGGAGGCAGCCAGGGAAAGCAGGCTACTTTTTGAGCGGCCCCAAGCGGCTGGTCTACAGAAATTACCTGTAGGCTTTGCCTGGGTATGGTAGAGAGAATGTACAGATTAGAGAGTACGGCCAGAAGCCTGCAAGGATGTCAGAATATCCAGAGTCTGAGTAGCAAACAGCTTATCCAGAAACCCTGAGCAAAGCATGGCAGCGAAGACAAATGCCAGCAGATGAGTCCATGGCATTACAAGCTGTTCTCAGTAAGTGTTGGCCAACTGCCGAGGCAGTGGAAAGCTTGCCATTCAGATCCTCTTTAGGGGCCGAGTCCGGGAGAGAATGAACAGAGGCTTGAGTAGTCTTAAGAATCTCCTCCTGATATTTAGGGAGGTGACCCATGTAGTTCAGAATTCTGATAGTGAGAGTAGAGGAAGAATAGACTCTTTTTCCCAGGACATCCAACATTTTGGACTCCTTATCAGGAGGCAGGGCACTAAGATGCTTTAGCTGAGCCATTCTATTGTGCTTTGCATTAATAACCGCAGAGGCTGCCAATGGAGGGTTGGCAAAAATATGGATTTTTCCCCCCAAAGGGGCCAAATATGTCCTATCGGCCTTTCGAGGGGCTGAAGGGACATATGAGGACTGTTGCCAGGTGACCAAACTTGCATCCTCATAGGCTTCCATTAAAGGAGGAACTACTAAAGATGGGCAGGAGGGAAGGCCCAAATAATCCGGCACCTTTCTCCTGGAGGCGTTCTGCTCAGTTTCCTGAAACCCAAAAGTTTTCTGCAAACGTAATTTAATATCAGAAAAAGCTAGGGTCATCCAGGGCAGAACAGGGAAGAGTGGCATCTGGTTCCTCCGTAAGGGAGTAAGCCGAGGAAACGGACAAGGGAGACATGTGTTCATGACCCAAAACATCCTCCTGAAGGTCTGTGGATCAGTTGGGGTCCCCATCATCTCCCTCAATGTCCTGTATAACAGGGCCTTGAGAAGCCGGGGAAGAACCAGTCGTCCTAGACGCTGAAGAATGTCTAGAGGGCATAGAAACAGCAGTGGAAGGGACAGTCTCCAGAGAAGTGGGAGTGGGCATAGTGAGACCCAGAATGGTCTGAACCAAAACCTGCATGTCAACCATGGCCAATTATGGAGATGCCTGACTGGAAGCAGTGTGTATGCACTGGATTGGCACAACTGAAGATATAGGCTCAGGCTGAGGTACTAGGTGAGCCGTCAATGTGAGGTGAACCTAAGTCCCCAGAACGTTCGACGGAGCCATGGAAAAGTTTGAGGAACCCAAGTTCAGCCCCAGCCTAGCAGTCAAGGACGTTGACGAAGCAGTCGACGAACAATGCTGAGCACCTTTAGAAGGGGGGCGGCAGCAGCATGGGAAGCTAACTGAGAAACCCCAGCTATCATTGACGAAGGAGTCGTTGATGAGTGGGAAGATGAAACGCTCGAGGTAATCAATGGTGTAGAAGATGACGTGGCTAGGCAGGCACTGACAGGAAGGAAGCGGAAACCTCATGTTTACTCTTGGAAGAGTGTTTGTGTTTATCCACCATCCCAGTCGATGCAAAATGCTTACCAGACCTCTGGGATCTGGAAGAAGAGGGTGAGGACTTCGTTGACTAGCGCTGCACCTGCTCTAAGAGGATGAGTTTGTGCTCCATGAGATGTTTTTGAAGAGTCTGGAGTCATCGGTCTTTGGTGGCCTTGTTGAACCTCTGACAAAGGACACAAGCACGGGTATCATGGGTTGAACCCAGGCACCGAAAACAAAGTTCGTGCTGGTCCTCCATCACAAGTTTCTGGCCACAAGAACACTTTCAAAAAAGTGGGTCTAAAGGCTTGGATCATTGATGAGGGTCTGAAGAAGGAAGTAGCAAGAACTTTCAGTCATCGTCGACTGAAGCCGAATTCCAGGAGGGAGAATGTGCAGCATGCAGGTCGCGGAAGGAAAAGAACTGAGGAGCTTCTGAGATGACCCCCTTTTATACCAGTCAGGATACAGCACGTGGTACAGTGGGGGCAATATAGCAATCAAGAAAAAACACGCCACCAACACTTCACAATTATAAAGCTGTATTTTGACTTACAAAAGAAATGGCAGAAGATGTAAAATACAGTAGCGCCATGCAAGGCAACAACAGCTCCAGAGAACAATGAAACGCCCGACCGGTTTCGCGCCAAAAAGCGCCTCCTCAGGGACTCATTCAGAACTAACAGAGACCCATAATATATAGTACAAAGTTTAAAATGACAGTGCACCCAAACAATACCAAAACTACAGCATCATATTGCTCTAATACAAAATAATAAAAAAGGGATGTTAGAAAGAATATGAAAAAGTGATATAAAAAATTACAGTAATCTAATTCGAGACATATACCAAAAAATTATTATTAAATTATACAATAATGTATTAGATACAAAAATATATACTCTTATACGATTTTAATCATTTAAATCAAAAACAATACATTATGTACAAAGAAATAATGGTAGAGGAACTCCAACCTAGAAAAAAGGAAGAAAAAAATATAATAAATAACTGAGAATGCCACATAGCTACATCAAGCCTCAAAAGCATTTTACTTTATATATCTAGACCTCAAAAAAGGGGCAATATCAAAAGCATCATTTAGTCCTGGATATACTAAAGCATTTAATGTGAAAATCCAAAAGGACTCCCTACGCAAAATTTTATTTTCCAAATCACCACCACGTGAACCAATGTTCACTCTTTCAATGCCACAAAAAGAAAATGTATGTTTATCATCATAATGATGCAACTGTAAATGTTGCACTAAAGCATTCCTATCATTGTGACATCTAATATCACTGGTATGTTCACACCCTTAACTTAAATGCCCTAGAGGTTTTGCCAATGTAAAAAGCACCACAGGTGCAAGTCGCCAAATATACTACCCCTACTGAAGAACAGTTAATAAACTGTCTCACATCGAACTGCTTACTAACATTAACCGAGGAGAAATATTTAGTCTGGTCCATAATACTGCAAAATTTACAGTGTCCACAACGAAAAAAGCCCACCGGTGGTGAAGGCAACCAACTAGTACTTAAAGTATTCATCGGTTGATACGAATGTACCAATCGATCTGAAATACTCCTGCCTTTTCTATAAACAAACCTGGGCTTGGTTTTAACAACATCTTTTAACGAAATATCTGTATTTAGAATGGACCAGTGCTTATCAATAATATTTTTAATCGCTGATGTATTCTGACCAAAGGTTGTAATAAAATTAAAATGTACATCATCCTCAGGTCTAATTTTATATTTAAGCAATTCATCCCTAGGCATGTTACGCACCTGGTCCATAGATTTATCCAATACATCAGTGGCATAACCCCTACTCAAAAATCTCTCTGCCATTTCAGACATACAAGTTTCAAAGTCCCCTGATTCACTACAATTGCGCTTGGCTCTCATAAACTGCGATTTAGGGATGTTACTGATGGTGTGGCGGGGATGACAGCTGGAAGCATGTAATATAGAATTTCTATCTGTAGGTTTACGAAAAATTGACGTACAAATAGTACCATCCTGTAATTTTATAATGTCCAAATCCAAAAAATCAATATGTCTGACATCCGCCCGTACAGAAAATTTTAAATGTATATTTGATGAATGCAAATATGCCACAAAACTTTCCAGCTCAGAATAAGTACCCCGCCACACCATCAGTACATCATCAATAAAACGTCTCCACAGATCTATTTTATCATAGAAAGGATTTTTTTCACGATCATAAATAACATCCCTTTCCCACTGTCCCAAATAAAAGTTAGCATAATTGGGAGCAAATGTAGCTCCCATCGCTGTACCTTTAATTTGGTGATAATATTTCCCTTGAAAATTGAAGACATTAAATTTAAGTACAAATTCAGACAGTTTAATTAAAAAATCTATTTCACTTACATCCAACGTAGTAGTGAGATCCAACCAAGCACGCATCACCTCAAGTCCACCCTTATATGGTATGTTAGTGTACAGAGATTCAATATCCATGGACACCAACAACCAGGACTGTTCGATCTGCAAATCAACCAGGAGTCCCAGAGTTTGTGTGGTATCCCTCAAATATGAGGGTAAAGTAACCACTATATCACATATGTGGGCATCCACATATTGGGAAAGTGGTTCAGTAAGGGAACCTATCCCTGAGACAATGGGTCTCCCCGGAGGGTTCTGTACACTTTTGTGGACTTTCGGTAAGACGTAAATGGTTGGTCTCACTGGACGTTGCACAATAAGAAAATCAAGGGAATCTTTTGAAATCATACCCTCCTGGAATGCCTGAAAAAGATAAGCATCAATTTCCTTTTTAAAATCCAAAGTGGGATCTCTTTCCAAAGGTCTATAAAAAGCATCATTGTCCAACTGACGATATACTTCATGTATGTAGTCCACAGTATTTAACACCACCACGGCACCCCCTTTATCCGCCGTTTGATGGTATTTAAACATTTATTCTCCAATTCAGTCAATGCTTGCTTTTCTCCATGATTTAAATTACAAAAAGAATGAAAAGTCTGTTCCTTAAATATAGTGTCAATATCATTTAAGCATGCTGTTTCAAAGACCATAATTGCAGCTGAGGGCGGTGGATTAAAGGTGGATGGACCTTTAAAATGCAAAAGATGTCCCTCTCGTTGTTGTGTCTGAACTGATGTTAGTGCAGACTCTAACATTGGATCTACATCCAACATTGGTTCTGTTGTCTATTAAAAAAGGATTTGATGCTTAATTTACGAGTGAATCTTTCCCAGGTCGACTGCTGATGAATCATCTTGATGGATTCATGCCTGCAGCAGGAGTATTCCTGTATGTAATGACCTGCTGCAAGAGATTTCCTCAATGAAGATCTATGCTTACTCGTTCCTCCCTAGATAATTCTTGCAAAAATTCTATAGTCAAAATGCCGACTCTTAACTTTTTTCTATTTTCACTATGCACTTGATTTAAACCTTTTATTTTAGAAAACAGTAGTAAACAGTAGTATTTGTAGTAACATTTTATTTTTTTATTTAGGATAGGACTATCAGGACTTAAAAATCCTCTCTCTAAAATGTCCTCATTATGTTACATTAAATGACACATAGCATTATTAGCACATTACACAAACAATTTAAAATACGATTTTTTTAAATTCTTTATCCTAATTGACTGTAAAATATTTTTTTGTATCTGCTGATCTAATACAAAGCAAAAGTGTATACAGTTTATAAGTGACAAATGACACATACTATGAGATCATGAAATTCTTTGGTTACTAGGAAGGCAGATCCCCAGTTAGTATACACACACACCACTGGCAAAACCTCTTGCTCTAACTGGAAATATTTCTGACATTCTCAACCATGGAATAGGACCCCAACCAATGGCAAAACCTAGAGAACATAATTAAACAGTTATCATTATGCTTGCTTTCAGTGTTGGGAGGCAGAAAACTGTACACATATAACGATTAAAAAACATTTACAGGATAGCAGTAAAGCTGTGACAACCATGTAATACTCTATTGTAAATTGTGTTTACTACCTACATCTTTGGTCAAGAATTTGAAACACAGGAAATGCTAGATGGAAACTAGAGTTCACCTTGCCAAAGCACTCTTACAAGGATATGAAACTAGAGATTAAATTATTAATAGCCAGAGAATGCAGAGCTTCTGTCCCAAACACACACACACACACACACACACACACACACAACAACACATCAGACCAGGCTTTCTGTATAGCTTTGTTACTTGTAATCCAAGGGTCACGTTGTCAGCAGCTATGGATGATGACCCAGAATAAAAACAAACCCAAAATTAAATGGAACTTTGCGCTGCTACCTGGCAGCACCATACACATAGCTGGGTTCACATCACAAGTGGCAAGGACTCCCCATCTATGTGGTACACAGTAAATTGTAAATCCAGCAGTTAGAAGATGCACCTGCTAACAGGATGGACTGCACATGTGACTAAGTCACATGGCACTGCACCAGGTGCATTTGCAACTGGTCCTCCTGATGGCCAAGCACCTGAAGATTCAGTGGATCCCTCCCAAGGCACTATACAATGCTTGGTATACAATGGAACCCACCCCCATACTAACTCCACCTTGCCACTGTGTATGCCACTCCGGTGATATCCTCTTCCCTAATTAAGTCAGCTGCAACCAGTCACAGCAATAAAACCCTCCATTAGAACCTGCTTTTCCTGGGCAGTAGCCTCAGGAGGCACAGAAGACTGTGACTGGTGGTGACGACTGACATGCATTTCTGACAGGGTATCACAAAAAATGTGTCCTGGCTCAATGATTGTTTTCCCGGGAAATTAAATAATTTCAAAATGGCACTGCAGCCCTTTTGCAGGGTGGTCCCTGCCCCCTCCCTTTCCCACACTGTTGCAAACACTTGTGTGACCATTTAAGAAGGAGGATGTAACCCCATTCATGAAAAGGGACTTGGCAAGGTTGGAGGAATGGTCACATGTATGGCAGCTTAGATTCAGTGCAAAGTAATGACACCTGGGAAACAAAAACCCAGGGGAACAGTACACAATGGGGGGTGAGATACTGACAACAAAAATGGAAAGGGACCTGGGGGTAGTTATATCAGATGACCTAAAGGTGGGCCAGCAATGTGAGACAGCAGTAAGGAGGGCTGGGGGGATACTGAAATGCATAGGGAGAGACATCAACAGTAGAAAACAGGAAGTTTTTGGCCCTCTGTACAGACAGTTGATAAGACCACATCTGGAGTACTGTGTACAGCTCTGGAGACCCCATCTCCGAAAACACATTGACAGGGTGGAGGCTGTCCAGAGGAAGGCAACTAAAATGGTGCAGGGTCTGCACCAGATGACATATGAAGAAAGACTAAAGGAGCTTAAGATGTATAGCCTAGAGGAAAGGGGGGACATGATAGAAACTTTCAAATACCTCAAGGAATCAACAAAGTCCAAGAGGGTAGCATCTTTCAGAAAAAGAGATGTGCAAGAACAAGGGGGCACAATTTGAAGATGAGGGGGATGGCTCAGAGGCAATGTGAGGAAGTATTTCTTCACAGATAGGGTTGTAGATGTACGGAACAGCCTTCCTGAGGAGGTGCAGAGTCAAAAACAGTTTGAGAATTCAAGAATACATGGGACAGACATAAGGCAATTTTAGTGGTGGGGTAGGAGGAAATAGGCTGTTGGTTAACTAGGATCTGCAGCTTATCAGTTAGGTAGGGAAATGGGCAGACTAGGTGGGCCAAGTGGTCCTTATCTACCATCAAATTCTGTTTCTATGATCAGGGTGGTGCAATGGACATGGCCTACCTAGACTTCGGGAAGACCTTCGACACAGTGCCCCACAAAAGACTGGTTAATAAGTTGGGGAGTCTAGGGGTGGGGCAGAAAATAAGATGGGTGGAGAGCTGGCTGACGGGTAGAAGCCAAAGGGTGGTGGTCAATGGGGTGCACTCTGGGGAGACAGGGATGATGAGTGGGGCCCATTCTGTTTAATATCTATGTCAGCGACACAGCAGAGGGGCTTTAGGGGAAAGTCCGTCTTTTCACAGATGGCACAAAACTCAACAAGGTGGACACCGGAGAGGGGGGATTGAGGCAATGAAGAATGATCTACGATTACTAGAAGAGTGGTCGTAAACATGGCAGCTAAAATTCAATGCCAGGAAATGCACAGTGATGCACTTGGGGAGGAGGAATCTAAATACCACATACACAGTGGGATGGGGGGTTAATGGCTGCAGCCACGCAGGAGGATAGTACAGTTACGCAAGACCTTACCCCAACAGTAGATCTTCGACAGAGGCTCTTGCAGTAGGTAATTTCATGTAGGACTGAAGCCGGCAGGCATCAAGACCCCACGGAAAAATTTCTAGCTAGCATTCTCTGGCGGGGGACTGCCCCCATGTCAGGTGACGACGTCATGCAACATCAGTATAAAGGGGCGGTTCCCCACATCTGTCTTCCAGTTCCTTCCCGCCAAAGGCCAAAAGGAGAGACGAGAGAGAAAAGCAGATATTTCCTATCCTGGAAAAGAAGCTGAGAAAGCCCAGGGGGATGGAGAGCAGGAAGGTATTACCTACTGCAAGAGCCTCTCTCGAAGATCTACTGTTACAGTAAGTTCTTACGTAACTGTACTATCTTACTTCAAGAGGATTCTTGCAGTAGGTAATTACATATAGGACTGAGTCCCAAGCAGTCTGAAACAAAGAGAAGCTCACGGGAGGAGGAAACTACTCATACACAGATCCTCTAGCTGTGAAGGTCTTAGGAAAGAAGACCTTGCAGAACAGTCAGCTCTACGGCGAGAGGCAATGTCCAAACTGTAATGTTTCATAAAGGTATGGACAGAAGTCCAAGTTGCGGCTGCACAAATGTCAGCCGCCGACACATTATTGAAACAAGTAGCAGAGACAGCTACA
This sequence comes from Neoceratodus forsteri, assembly GCA_016271365.2. Lineage (NCBI taxonomy): Eukaryota > Metazoa > Chordata > Ceratodontiformes > Ceratodontidae > Neoceratodus > Neoceratodus forsteri. The sequence goes on from CM028133.1 coordinate 376,585,048, forward strand.
CCCCTAGTGGAGTGACCTCTGACTTGACCTGGCAAGGTCTTGTGATACTTGTCATAACAGAAAGTGATACAATGAGCCAACCATTTTGAATGGCATTGCTTGGAGACAGCAATGCCCTCTCTTTTGTCAGCAAAAGAGACAAACAGCTGATCAGTCTTTCTGAGATCCTTTGTCCTGTTGGTGTAGTATCTCAGAATCCGGTGAACATCCAGAGTATGCAAGAGGTACTCTCTTTGATTGGAATGTTGTGTAAAAAAGATACAGGCAGTTCCATGGACTGATTCAGCGTAGATTCCGCTACCATCTTAGGGAGAAACTTAGGGTTGGTACGCAGAGCCTCACATTCCTTGTGGAAAATCAAGTACAGGATTTTGCACATTAAGGCCTGAAGCTCGGAAATTCATTGAGTGGACATAATGGCCACCAGAAAGAGAGCCTTCCAGGAAAGAAACTTAAGATCTGCTGATGATGCTGCCGGCTCAAAAGGAGGCAGGGTAAGCTTCTCGAGAATGAAATTCAAGTCCCAAGGAGGGGCAGGTGCGCGAATGGGGGGTCTCAAGTGGAGGACCCCTCTAAGGAAAGTCTTAGTGACTTCCAGCTGCCCAAAAGGAACATGGTATGTGAAATGGCCGTCATGTGACCCTTCAAAGAGGAGTGGCTGAGACCCAGATTGAAGTGGTGAGGCATGTAATCCAGGAGCCTCCCAACATAGCAGGAGAATGGCTCGAAAGCTCTGGAAGAGGCCCAAATAGAGAACCTTTTCCATTTCATGGCATAAGTGGAATGAATGGAGGGCTTTCTGGAATTTCCGTCACCTGTGACAAAACCCTGAACTGGGTTTAAATCACATCTGCAGGAGCCACGCATGCAGCTGAAGGTATTTGAGTCCTGGATGGACCAGGGTCTCCTGATCCTGGGCCAACAAAAGTTGCAACAGAGGAAGAGGAGGCTCCTCCGAGTACTGATGCAGAAGAGAGAACCAAACTTGCCTGGGCCAGAGCGGAGTGATGAGGATTATGCGAGCACCTTCTGAACAGTTTGTGTAGGACCCTCAGGATAAATGGGGAAAGCATAGACAAATCTGCCCTTCCAGTTTAGAGACAGAGTGTCTCTCCAAAAAACTCCGTGCCCTGGAGCGAGCGAACAGAAGACGAGAAGTTTTGCGTTGAGAGGAGAGGCAAACCAGTCTACCTGAGGGGTTCCCCAGCGTAGGACATCTTCTACTACCCCTGATCCAGTTCCCATTCATGTGCATGAGCGGACGACCGGCTGAGGTGGTCTGCCAAAGTGCTCTCGACCCCCGGAACATGAACTTCCGTGAGGTGAAGGTTGTGAAGCATCGCCCAATCCCAAACCCGCAACGCTTCCCTGCAAAGAGGGTAGGAATGGGTTGCTCCCTGTTTGTTGATGTACCACACTACACACATGTTGTCTGTCTGAATGGCCAGATGAACAGGAAGCAGATACAGATGCAGAGCTTGTAAGGCATACAGGACAGCCCTCAGCTCGAGTACACGGACGTGAAGAGTCTGCTCAAGCCTGGACCAAGAGCCCTGGGTCCGTTGATCCCAGGTGGACTCCCCAACCCTCGCCCGAGGAATCTGTCATCAGGATTTTGGGGGGGGGGAGACAGAAGGCAACACCCCGGCAAAGGTTCTCCTGAACCATCCACCACTGCAAGTCCCGAACCATTGGAGAGGAGACCAGGATCTCAAGATCCAAGTCGTCCAACAATTGATCCCACTGAGACTGAAGCATCCACTGAGAGATTCTCACGTGGAACCGAGTGCAAGGCACCATCTGAATGGCAGCTGCCATGAGCCCGAGGAGGCGAAGGACTGACCTGGCAATGACCCACCTGCGGCTGGACAAAAGGCTGGCCTGAGCCTGAAGGGTGGCCACCCTGTCCAGAGGCAGGAAGGCCATACCGGAAGTCGTATTCAGGATCACCCTGATAAACTGGAGTTTGAGATGGAATCAGATGGGACTTGGCCTGGCTGATGGTAATACCCAAGCTGATGAAAACCTGCAGGGTAAGGGGAAGGGAGTGGAGGAGAGCTTCCCTGGATGGGGCTGCCAGGAGCCAATCATCCAGGTAAGGGGAAAACCTGAACCCCCTGGGTACACAGGTGGGCCGCCACCACAGAAAGGCATTTGATAAATACTAGGGGGGCCAAGGAGAGACCAAATGGGAGGGCCCTGAACTGGTAGTGGTCCCCCTGAAAAGAAAAACAAAGGTATTGGCGGTGGGACGGGTGGATAGGGATATGCAGGTAGGCATCCTGCATGTCCAGGGTGCACACAGCCACTGTCCTGGCCAAAGGAGGGGCAGAAGGCTCTGTAGAGAGAGCATTCTGAACCTCTTGTACTCCATGAACAGGTTCAGGGAACTGAGGTCCAGGATTGGCCTCACTCCGCCTGACTTCTTCGGAACCAGGAAGAAATGAGGATAGTAACCCATCCCCCTGAGATGGAGGGGGAATGGGCTCTAACTCTGCCTTCTGAGGAAGGGTGTAGATTTCTTCCCGAACCAGAAGAAGGTGTTCTGGGGAGTAAGACAACCTTGGAGGGGGTTTCTAGGAGGTTTCTGAAGAAACTCTATTTAGTGTCCTTCTGCTATCAGCTGGAGCATCCAAACGTCTGACGTGATCCTCTCCCAACCTGGTAGATGCAGGGAGAACCTCCCCCCCTACCATTTCCTCTGGAAGAGCCAGATGCTGTGGGAGAAGAAAGGAGTCAGGTGGTGTGAGGCAGTGCTGCGGCTGGAGCTCCCGCTGCTTGTTTGGGTGGGGGGGGGTTTGCAGCCCAAGGGGCCCGGTGTTTATTGACCCGCTTCCCTTGTGGTTTTGACTTGGCCCGTGCCTGCTTGTGAAAGGAATGGCGCTGCGGTTGAGGGGCTCTGTACAAGTCTTAGACTTCCTTGAGGACAGTGCCCTTCTCTCGCAGTCCGGTGATGATATCCTTGACATCACCACCGAACAGCACTGAACCCCTGAAGGGTGCGTCCTGGATGGCAGACTGCACTTGAAGGACCACACCCGACACTCTGAGCCAGGCATGTCGCTGCAAACCTACAGCAAATCCCAAGCTCCTACCAGCAGCGTCCACTGCATCGTATGAAGCACGAAGCATGTGCCTACTGGCCGAATGAGCAGATCGGACTGGATCTGGCACTTCCTGTTTGGTCTCTGTGACTCAGGAAGGGAGTCCAGTTTAGCCTTCACCTCGCTAGGGACGGCCTTCTGGTAATCCCCCATATGGGCAACATAGTTCAAGGCCCTAATACCCAGAGTGAAAGAAGCGAAGACCTTCTTCCCATACTGGTCCAGAAGGCGGGATTCCTTATTGGAGGGGACTAGCTCAAATGCTTTGGATTGGCTGTCCGGCCGTGGGCAGCACTGATCACGACCAAGTCAGCCTTGGGGTGAGAGGTAAGAAACTCAACACCCTCCGGAGCCTGATATAGCCTGTCCGCCTCCCTTGGAAGGGGTGCTATGGCAGAGGGTTGTTTCCAGATAGTGTTAACAAGGTTCAAGTGAGGCTCAATCCAGGGTGGAACCAAAGTAGAAGCAACCTTGGGCAGATCCAAATTGGCAGCTAGCTTCTGCCGCTATGGATCTGGCTCCAAAGAGTGCCACTGATGGATGGCCTGGATTTTGCGCAGTGACTCCGTAAAGGAAGGATCCTCTGGAGGAGACTTCGGAGGGGTCCTCGGCCTGGGCTTTTCCACAAAGCTCGGCTCATCGTCCAAATCGGAGCACCCATTGGAGTTGTCAGAGGTCTCCAAGGAAGAAGAAGAAGAAGACTCCACCTCCTGACATGGGAAAGGAACAGACCCCTTGGGAAGCGTATCCAGCCCCACTCTGGATGGCTCACCTCTGGTATCTGGAATAGGGGAAGGAGTCTCGTCTCAGACATTGGGGTCCGGGACCGGGACCGGGACCGGTGTCGAAAGACAGCTGTCCACCTCCCTGGTGAGTTGAGCCTTGGCCTCAGCCCACAAGGAAGCCAGAGTCTCCTTCAAATCAACCAGCGGATGAGGGGGCGGTAAAGAGGAAATACAGATACTGGGGGTATCCATAGGGAGCGCATCCACACCCTGATGGCAGGTAGCCTGGCATCAGGTACTGAGGCACCGTGTACTGCGGTGATGGGTAAGCCGGTGTCTGGTACTGGGGCGGATACAGCGGACCCAGGTATGACAGTGTCGGATATCCGGGAACCGGGGGGGAGTCTGCTGGAGCAGAAGGTCCCAGCAATGGCTCAGGGGCAGACCCAGAATGGGCAGCCTGGCAGGCAGCAGGCCCGGTGTAGGGATGGCATGGGGAGGAGGGATGTCACCCGGCGTCGGCAAAACCGGGGTTGGCGCCGGCATCCGAGGAACAGACGTCAGGTCTTCCGGCCCTGCGGAGGGAGACCAGATGGGAGCGTGCCCACATCGTCGGCATCCCAGGGGTCAGACCGGGGAGACGCTGGATCCTCGGAGGGCAACGAAGGCTGCGGGGAGCCAGGGACGGTGGACAGGATGCCAGGGTCCGGCATCAGCTCCTGCGCAGTGCGGCCGTTGGAAGGGTCAACAGTTGCCTTTCTGGCATGGTCCGGGTGGATGTCAGAGGAGCCATCGTCCAGCTTAGCAGACCCAACGCCCGAGGCAGGCCGTGAAGGAGGAACAACCTGGTTGGGTGGAGGAGTGGCTGTGTGCTGCCTCGAAGGGTCGAGCAACTTAGCAGCCTTCTCCAGGCAGACATCAGAGGAGCTGACGTCCGGCTTACCCGGAGCCACTCTAACTAGAAGGCTGCGCGCCGGCAGCCTTGCCAGGAGTGGGAGCCTCCTTTGACTCTGAGGCACCCAAAGGGCCCAAGCGTGAGCCAGACAGGTGGGTTGACACTGGCTTGGAAGCCTCCAAGATGGCCATCGAGGAGTGGTCCCCCAAGGGGGATGTTACCTTGAGCACAGCAACTCCTGCCGAAGTCGCGGTGACAGAGGAAGAGGAGTCCTGGTCCCGGTGCATCTCCTTGTTCTTTTTTCGGTGTCCCTCAGGTGAAGTAGAGGCCTGACTAAGCTTCTTCAGCTCCTTTTCCATGGAGATCATTTTCTTTTTGAAAATATGGGCCTCCAGGGACTGCTGCCTCCTTCTGCAGGTGGCGACGTTGAATTTCAGGCAATGCTGGCACTTCTCCACAGGGTGATTCGGGCCCAGACATAGGAGGCACTGGGAGTGACCGTCCTTCTGTGGGAGTTGGGCCCCACACGAGTCACACTTATTCTTGTGCTCGGAGGGTGTAGGGGACAACATACATCGCCGTGATATCTGACATGAATTTAGTAGAAATTCAAAGCAAATTGAAGAAAACACAATGGTAAAACTACAGACAGACTGACTAGCAGGTGAACTTAACCGCAAAGTGCTTTCACAAGCTGACAGCAGGAAAGAACTGGAAGGCGGGCGTGGGGGAACGCCCCTTTATACTGACGTCGCATGACATCAGTCACCTGACATGGAGGCGGTCCACCACCAGAGACTGTTAGCTAGAAATTTTCCGTGGGGTCCTGACACCTACCGGCTTGAGTCCTATATGCAAATTACCTACTGCAAGAGCCCTTGCGAAGTAAGATCTAGGAGTTATAATCACCGATGACCTTAGAGTGGGGACCCAGTGCAGCAAGGCAGTGGGCAAAACTAACAGGATGCTGGTGTGCATAAGGAGAGGGATAACCAGCAGAAGAAGGGAGGTGTTACAGAAAAAATACAGCAACAAATTCATTACTATTGTCTAGCAGTGCCCACCCTTGTAGTCTAAAAAATGCTATTCCTTTTGGACAAATGTTAAGATTAAAGAGAAACTGAAGTTCAGATACTGAATTCATAAAACAAACTGAAGAACTCATGCAAAGATTTGAAATGAGGGGTTATGACAAAAAACTTCTGGAACAAACAAAAGAAAAAGTACAACAAATGTATAGGGATGACCTCTTGAAAGACACAAACAAAACAAATACAACGTTGAGAGAAAAAATATATCGTACATTTGTGACAGATTTTAACCATGTAGCAGGTCAGATAGGTAATGTTATACACAAGAACTGGCCCATCTTATTAGGAGATAATATGGTGGGTACATCAATGGGCCCCAGACCCAGAATCATTTTTAATAGAAGTGAGAATCTTAAGGATAGATTGGTACATAGCCGAACTCCTTGTGTAAATAAAACCTCTGGCACGTGGTTGTCACGCTGTTCTAATGGCTTTTACAGATGTAACAATTGTAATATCTGTAAATATGGAGTGCCAGCCAAAGAATTCACCCATCCTATACATATGGACATTAAAGCTGAGATCAGGGAACTCATTACATGTAATACTCCCCATGTTGTCTATGCATTATGGTGCACATGTAATTTAGTTTATGTGGGCAAAGCTGTCAGACCTTTAAAAAAAAGGGTACAGGAACATATTCGCTCCATTGTGAATAATAAACAAGACACTCCTGTGGGTACACATTTCTCAGATGTACATAATTCAAAACCACATGATTTGAAATTTTTAGGGTTAGAACATGCATCACAGATGAAAAATGGTGGGGACAGATCTAACCTACTATTGCAGCGTGAGAGCTTCTGGATTTACACTTTACATAGTGTAAAACCACATGGACTTAATAACAAATGGGATCTGAAACCCTTTTTGAAATAGTAAAAATGTTCTTTTTTGTCTTTTGACTTTTTGAGAAGGAAAAATGATGTTGCACATACATATTTAAATATAGAAACCTGGAATTTCCTGTTAAAATCATGTAATATTGTTTCTCTCTCTTTTATAGGATAAAATTTCATCTCATCTGACTGTCCTCCAGCTGCCTAGTCCTCAATTACTGGGATGTCCTATACTCTGGTTGCCTTGCATTCTCTATCTCCCTCTCTCCTCTTTCCAGGATTTGCTGGAAGTTTGGTCTCATTTTCATCCATGGAGTCATGTTTTTAGTATCTTGTTCATTTCATTTCATCTTTTCTTCAACACTCTGCAATTGCATTATATATGTTCTGGTATATACCATTGAATGATGTTTGTGCTGTAATAGCACCATCTAGTGACCTATCTAGGTTTAACATGTTATACAGGCTTTAAAGTGTTTGTTGAAATCATGTGCGTTTTCCTTAATTGCTTTTAATTTACTGACTATAAAAAGACTATGTGCATAATGTAACCTTTACCCCCTGATGAAGACTCAATAGTGAGTCGAAGCACTGGGGCACGTTAAGCGCTTTGTTTTTTGTTTTGTCTGCCTGCTGGTCCTGTCGTTCTATGGAAAACAATAAATTATTTTGGCATATTTCAGCGTCCGGACCTGGATTTATCTTTATATAGGCTGCAAGTGTGCTGGACTATTTTTGGATTTTTGTGATCAAGGGTAGAATGATGTTAAGTCACTAGCTTCTAGTTTTTTGAACTTCTCTTTGATGATTTGTCCCACATTAGTAAGACCAGTTTGCCTCATTTTTCTACATTTTGAATGTCTATAGCCATAATTTCAGTGACAAAATGATAAGAGGTATACAGGGTCTGACCTGCAGGCTGTGGGTTTTATCCCACTGTAAACATAGCTGTTACCTCACCCTTCCTAATCTCTCAATTCTGTACTTTCCCCTGCACATCACTACAGACCAGACTCTGAAATAACAATCCATAGACCCACAGCTGCCATTATTGGCAAGTACAGGGGTCCCCAGCTCTTTTTAATGGACCACACCAGACAATGCCATACATGCAATTTCACTCTTATCCCACCCAGCATGTCCTTTTATCTAAAAACAATGCTTTGGAGCACGCATGGTGCAAAAATAAACCTTAATTAAACAAATAATTTGAAAGGTTACCATAGGCATTCCTGAGGTGCACAGATCCTCCTAAACAGAAAGACAGGTAGTGCAGTGCCACACCTGCGTACCATTTCCCTTGGGTTGATGGAAGAACAGTGTTAAAAAATTGATTATAAAGTTTTCTATATCCCAGACTCCCTAGGCTTCTGTAGCTCTCTCCCAAACGAAATCCTAGCTCTGTCCGTAGATCATGTGACACTGTACAAAAACTTTCAGAAGTGCAGTTCTCAGGTTGATCACAGGGTGGGGCTTTCTGCTGAGGTTTGCTGAGTGAGGCAGGAAGCACTGTGAGTGCAAGATAAATGTGCAATAATAAATGCATTTCTTGGCTGGCATTTTTTCCTGCATAAGTTCACCATTCACCATTATAATTGTGGGCTAGTGTAACCATCTGCGGGCCAGTGCAATCCTGAATCAACTTGTCCTGCTGGCTAGTGCACAAATAGGTTAAGGTTGACCCTGGGTCTTACTGGCATCAAAGTCTGAAGCCTGTAAAATTCTGGAGAAATCCAGCTCCAACAAGGCTTGTACTGGAAAACACAATTAAAATAATAAAAAAAAAAAAGATCCGGCATAGTGGTAGAGTGATCATGTGCTACCAGACAACCCGTATTCAGGACCCAAGTCTGGGATGTCTGCTGCTAACAGGTGAAGCAGGGTTCTGGCATCTATCTGGGTGGCTTCTCCCTTGGGGAGGGAGGGTACCTCCTTCCGCTGCATGACTGCTCCCTGGTAGCTCAGGGCTAGGGCTAGAGCATATCATGCAGAAAGGGACAAGTGGTCCTACTGGAGTGGCCTTAAGTCAGCACATATCCGTTCACATGGGAGTGATGCATAGATGTCACAAACCCAGTGTGGGCTGCCTGGGGAGTTTCAAGGATAGGCTGAGGCTCATCCACCCTTCCAATGGCTCTGAAAGGCACTCTGCTGGGTCACTTCTCAGAACTATACCCTGGGTGACCACTCTGGCTGTGGTCATGCAGTGGAAAGAAGTACCCTCCCTTCCCAAGACAGCAGGCACCAAGGGATGAGGGATAATGGAGGGCCTGGGGGAAAAAGTACCCCAGTAGCACCAAGAAGATGAAGTCGCCCTACCCCCACACCATAGTAAGGTAATTATGACTCCTCCCATGCTTTGACTGCTTCTCCCCCAAGGCCTAGGCTGTCAAGTGAAGTATCCTTTTACCGACTTGAGGAACTGGGGTCATACCCATGTTACAGTTGGGGTTTCCAAAGAGGATGTCAAGCAGAAGCTGGTGGAGGACTGGAATATGGGAGGATTCCTTTGATAGGCAGAAGGGCTTAGGTAGGTGGAAGTAGGACACAGAGCTGGCGATGAGAAACTGAGGCTATTCATTAAACACATCATAGCTTGAGGGAGCACTCCCGACCAATCTGAGCACTAATTTCCCCTGCACGTGTGACACTCTTATTCTGTGAAGAGTATCTCTTGCGCAGCTGCCCTGGAAACTAGCATGTTAGGGTAAGGTTGTTTAAAAAAAATGCATATATTATTGATTGAGCTCCATCCAGTAATGTATTACACCATCACCAAGGCCACTCTTACAGTTGTAAGAGTGGTCTCATTTTACATGCTTAGTGTATCAGAACCGCGCATCTTCAATTCGCAGTTCTCATACTCCAAGAATGCATGCAAGACCACTCTTTGCAACTGTAAGAGTGGCCTTGGTGGCAGTATTAAAACACAAACATGGTCTGTGGTTCAAATGAACAAAAAATCATTTTCTGTCAGTTGTAAATGTTCTCGGAAATAAAGGACAAGCTGAAGCCCAAGTTCACTGACAAGTTTTTTTCTTTTGTTAAATCAGTTGCTGATTCTAGCTAACACACAGAAATGAAGAACCGTTTGGCCCACCTAGTCTGCCCATATTTCCACCTACATTATCACTTCAGACCCTACCTGATCTACAGATCTTTCTCCACCCCCTTCCTTTCCATTATGATTCAGTTGGGCCTATCCCATGCATTCTTGAACCCCACCACTGTTTTCGCCCCCACCAGCTCTGCTATTAGGCTGTTCCAGGAATCCACCACTCCTTTGGTGAAGATTTACTTTCTCACATCTCTCCTGAACCTACTTCCCCATTCATTTTCATAGCATGTCCCCTTGTTTACAAGCACCTTTTTTCTGACCAATAATTCCCTCCTGTAACATATTTATCCCCATGAGGTATTTAAAGGTCTCTACCATACCCCTCTCCTTCTTGCAGGGTGTGTACATGGTGGACTCTATTCCAAGATGGCGCTCATGCTGGACTAGCCTGTTTTACTAGTTTGCTGCCCTGTTCTTGTTTTCATTTATTTTTCATTTATTTTGCTTAGTTTGTACTTTTAGCTGTTGCGGTAAACATGTACTGGCACGGGCTCCTGGCGACGGTCGTTGTTTTGGCTATCGCGTTATTGTCCTGGTGTTTTCTCAGTGTCTCAGCATCTCCTCGGTGCTTTCTTTGGTGGTGGAGTTCAGGTCGAATCATTTATTTTCAACCTGCTCCTGCTTACAACTGGTTCTCCGATGGGTGTCTGGCCGTAGCGTCAGTTCGAGTGTTTGTTGCTGCCGCTTATGGAAAGAGCGTTTCGGCTCATAATTAGCCAGTGGCTGAAATCGAAGAAGAAGATTATTTCTTCTGGGGGTGTTTCTCTGAACTTGCATTAGAAACTGAACTTTTTTCCTGGCTGTCCTACTGCTTCAGCTTTTGGATATATATGCCATAGATGTGCTGGTCTGGGATTTATTTTGTTGTGCTGGCCCAGGAAGACTTGGAACTAGGCTCTCGTGCAGTGTAACACCTTTAGATATTGGTTGGAGGGACTGCTGTGGATTTTCTTGGAGTTTCGTGAGTGAGGGGTTTGATTCATTGATCAGAACCCCACTCTTTCTTATATCATTATCTTCCAATTGTCTCCTGAGTTTGAGTCCAGAAGCTGGGCCTTAGGCTTTGCCCCCCCCCATGCCTAGGTAGTCTTGGGTGCCACTTGGGGCTGAGCAGGAGCTACCGCACTTCTTCCTGGGGAATTAGGGACTAGTGGGGGGAACCTAAGTTACCTCAGGGTCAGTCCTAGCAGTATGGCCTTGGGGTATCTATAGCTGCAGGTCCGGTGGTAAAATTAATACCAGATTAGGCAGTTTGGGGGTGTGAGTGGGGGAAGAGACCCTGCTTTCAGTGATTTGGCCTGTATTTTTTGGCTCTTTTGAAGACTTTGTGACTGTTTCCTGGATCCATACCGAGACCGTGTGTTGCTACTCCTGGGAAGCCTTAATTTGGTGTCTGATGAAATTTCTGTTGCTGGATTTTGGATTTTACCTATGCTGGACTTTCTAAAATTTTCAGTTGGGCTTGAACTTATATTTTAAAATTTTCCTACGGCTTCTCCAACTGACTGATGACTTTTTCCTGGACTTTTTAATTTGTTTTGGTTTCCTGGTGGTGTGAGGACCAGGGGGCCTTTATTTTTATTTTCACATTATTTGATGTTTATGTTTATTTTAGTGGTTGTCTGATTATTTTCCTTCTTCCTCAGCTGTGAGAGGGATGTGGGAGGGGGAAATTTATTTTTGTGTACATTTTTAAATCCTGTGAGAGGGGATTGTGTTATTGTATGTTTCTTATTTTTTTCTCTTCCCCGGCTGTGTGAGGGCTGTGGAAGGGGGAGAATTTATATTTGTTGTTTGTTGTATATCCTGTGAGAGGGGATTTTATTATTTTAGGGTTATAAGTCATATTTTAGTGGGAGGAGGATAGTTTAATATTTTCTGTTTGGACAAGGATTATTGTATAAGTTTTATTGTTTTGGGGCTTTTAATTGATTGCTGTTCCGCTCTGAATTTGGGTTTCTGGGGTTTTATGTTTTTTCCACTACTATTGTGTTATAATTATTAGTAGAATGCTCCCCCCCGTGTCCTGTGCTATTCGGCTTCCGATCTCACGCCCTCCATTTTCTTCTCCCCTGCCTGCTCTTACCTATCAGCACTGGGGATTGCTCTAGGGGAGGGAGTTGGGGTGGGTGGGGGGTTGCAGACAACAGAACCCAAATAGCGGAGCTCCCCCAGAGGGGTGGCTAGGGCCAGTAGATGCCCTGGGGTGAAATGGTACCTAGAATGTGGAAATTCAGTTCTAGTTCCCATACCCAAGGGCACCTCCGATTTGGGAAGGCATGTAGTTGGGACAGCTCACCAATCTCGTCCAACTCAGGCACTGTTATGCAATGCCAGATCTGTCTGCAACAAGACTGGCCTTATTGCAGATTTTGTTGGTAGGGCAGATCTGGTCTGCACTACCGAGACCTGGCTGGATGGGAATGCTGGCCCTATTTTAGAGGCAGCTGTTCCCACCGGGTACTCTGTTTTACATTGCCCAAGATTGGACCGCGGGGGAGGGGGGTTGCAGTCTGTTTTAAGACCAAATTGGGCCTAACTAGTGTACCAGTCGAGAAGGCCGGGTCTTTTGAGTGTACCGTGGTAGCTGGTGTGGGGTGCAGGATAGCTCTCATCTACCTCCACCAGGTGATGAGAAGCAGCTCCTGCAGGAAGTAGCAGACTTCGCCGCCAACATGGCGTTGGAGTCACCCAGACTGATGGTTCTGAGTGACTTCAATACCTGGGTTAACAACGAATCCTCACTTTTTGGTCAACACTTCCTCCAGTTGATGCAATCTCTGGACTTCACACAGGTTGTTTCCTGAGCTACTCACAAGGGTGGTCACCCTCTTAATTTGGTCTTCCTCCTGGGGATCGAGGCTTCCAACTTGGTGGTGGAACCAGTTGGTTGGTCCAACCATTACTCTGTTAGGTTAAATTTTTGCCCCCCTGGGTAGGTCGGCCCCTGTGGAGATGGTCACTTATCACCCTTTGTGGGATGTGGTCCCTGAAGACCTGATGGCAGTAACTGATCTCTCATTATTGGGCGAGACTAGCACAGATCCTGAGCAGTTAGTTACCACCTATAATGGGGCCATTCCCTCAGCTCTCGATCCGATTGCTCCTGTCCATGTTCACCCCTTCCCGCGTCACCCTGGGGCCCACTGGTTTGATGGGACTCTAAGGGAGTTGAGGAGACAGGGGCATAGGTTGCACGTCGTTGGTGGAGGACCACTTTAGATGCAGACCACCTTATTTTGTTAGAACATTATAATTTCTATCAAACAGAAATTTCCCTTAAGAAGGCAGAATTCCTTCCAGGGTAATAGCTGTTGCACGGAATCGACCGGCTCAACTCTTCAGAACTGTTGACAAACTGTGCAACCCAGCCTGTCAGCAGTTCCAGTGAGTTTCTTCACAAAATGATTGTGATGAGATTGCTCGCATCTTTGCAAATAAGGTGGCTGACATCACGCAGGAATGCCACCAACTTCACTCTATGGGGGATGTGGTTGATCGGTACCTTGTCACAGAACCCGGAGTTTCCTGGAGTACCTTTGATCTGCCGGAGTTGGTAGATATTATGAGGATTGTTCAGGCGATGCGTCCCACCTGCTGTAGTTTAGACTCGGACCCTACTTCCCTGATTTTGGGTTGTAGTGATATCATCGGCCCGGTCTTAGCTCAGATTGTCCCATGCTCTCTGGAATCGGGAGAGTTCCCTACCTCCCTGAAGGAGGGGGTGGTGATACCCCTCCTGAAGAAAGCTTCTTTAGACCCGGAGAACCTAGCAAACTACAGGCCTATCTCTAACCTCCGTTTTGTGGGGAAGGTTATAGAGAAAGTTGTGGCAGCTCAGCTGGATAACCATTTAACCATCCATAATTTATATGAACCTCTCCAATCGGGTTTTCATAACAGGCATAGTACTGAGATTGCTCTGGTTCGGGTGCTCAATGATCTCCTGATGGTGAGAGATCAGAGACATCGTTCCATCTTGGTTCTCCTTGATTTATCATCAGCGTTTGATACTGTGGATCATGGAGTCCTGCTCGAGCATCTGAGGTCCATCTGTGGGCTGTCTGGTACAGTTCACAGATGGTTTACACGTTTCCTCACTGGTAGAATGCAGAGAGTTGTCTCGGGTATGTTTTCTTCCGGGGCTTTCTCTCTGCCTTGCAGCGTACCCCAGGGCTCGGTGCTGTCCCCCATGTTATTCGCAGTATATATGCTTCCCCTCTGAGACATTGTAAGATGGTATGGGCTGAGGTTTCACTGCTATGCTGATGATACCCAGCTCTACCTGTCTTTTGGCCCCGACCAGGTTAGTGCTATCTCAGTATTGAGCAGCTGCCTCATTAAAATCCAAGATTGGATGAATACCAGCGGTTTAAAGTTGAACCCAGGAAAGACTGAGGTGTTGGTGGTGGACCTGGGTCATAGGGCAGAGGGGTTGAGGACCGAGCTCCCCATCCAGTTTAGTCCGGGGGTGGGCCAGATTCTCACTTCTGAACAGGTGCGTAACCTGGGACTGGTGCTTGACGATGGTCTGACCCATCGTCATCCGGTGTCGGCAGTCATCAAGCTAGCCTTTTACCATCTTAGGAACATTGCCAGGATTAAAGTACCTTATTCCATCTTGCGACCTACCTGTTATAGTCCATGCCTTTGCGACATCGTGCCTTGATTACTGCAACTCCCTATACTTAGGGCTTCCTGGGGTTGATATCCGCCGCTTGCAGCTAGTGCAGAATGCAGCAGCACGTTTGTTGACTGGGGCATCTAGAAGAACGCACATTACCCCTGTGCTGCACGGTCTGCACTAACTGCCTATTCAGTGGTGGATCACCTTAAAGATAGGTCTATTGACTTACAAAGCCCTACATAGACTGGGTCCCGATTACTTGAAAGATCTCCTGGTTCCTTACACCCCTCTGCGACAGCTCCGCTAGACTGAAGAGGGGTTGCTGGAGATTCCGCGGATAAGCTTAAAATCATCTGGCATGCGTGCTTTTGGTTTTGTGGCACCTACCCTCTGGAATTCTCTGCCATGTCAGCTTCGGGAGTGCAGGACGGTGGGGTGTTTTAAGCAGGCACTTGAGACTCTTTTGTGGGGAAAGCCTACTCTGCATGTTCTTGATTTTATTGTATTTATTTTATTTAGTTTTATTTTGATGTACAGCACTTTGGTTATATGAAAGGCGCTATAACAAATACTTATTATTATTATTATATTACATATTGAAGTCCTTTAGTCTCTCCTCATAGGGCTTTTGATGCAGACCCTGCATCATTTTAGTAGCCCTCCTCTGGACTGCCTCCACTCTATGACCTTCCAGAGATGTGGTCTCCAGAACTGGACAGAGTACTCTAGATGGGGTCTTACCAGCAATCTATACAGAGGCAACAACACCTCCCACCTTCTGCTGGTGGGTCACCTTCCTTTGCATCCTAACATCTCACTAGCCTGCCTGACTGCTTTGTCGCACTGCCTAGCCAGCTTTAGTTCATCAGATACGATCACTCCCAGGTCTCCTTCCTGCTTGGTAGTCAAGTCAATACCACTCCACTCATTTTAGCTCCACCCCACATTTCTGTGCCCACAGTGGATTATTTGCACTTTTTATTGTATTGAAACCCATCTGCCATCCCTTGACCACTTCTCTAGTTTCCTCAGGTTTCTGCTCAACCTTTCCACCCTCTCTCCCCACCCCACACCCCGGAGTGTCCACCCTACTGCAGATTTTGGTGTCAATAACACAAGGAAAGAAACTCCACATTATAAAAGAGAATCAGGAACTAGCAAAAGTTTTTTTAGGCTTCTTAGTCTGATTAGTCAATGGTCATATTTAGGAATGGAGAATACAGTTCACCATGGAAACATAGCAAATAGACAAATGTATAAATGGGTGCTGTTTACACTAGGTATTTCCCATGTCTTCTAAATCTATATGGAATTTTTAGAGATCCTGTTATAACTAACAAATAAAGGAATAAGGTAATAAGAATGGTGTGCAACATCTGATTTTTATTTATTTATTTTTTAATTATAGCTGTTTGGTCCCGTCGCCTCCTCCTGCCAACTGGCGATGGGGGCACATAGGTATTTCTCCCCCCCCCGAGGCCCTGGCAAATGGCTGTGTGAGCATGTGGAGGCACGCTACTTACCTCATGGTGCCAGCTCAGCCCCTTCCACCTCCTGTAATGGTTTGCCGCTCCCTCTCCGCCTATGCTACTGAACCTCCATCCGGTTGGAGTGTAACTATGGGGGGGTGCCAATCCACCCTCACCATCCTCAGGAGAGGAGATCTGCCCATTGGCATGCTCTATCCTGCTCTGCCCCCCCATGGTGATGACCCAAGGTAATTCCCGAACCCTGGTCACTGGTATAGCATGAGGTGTGGTGTCCAGCATCACAACCCTCAGTGCCACGTGGGCCGGCGTACAATATCTGATTTTATAATGTGTTTTAACTGATCCTAGAAGTACTAAGGTTTTAATACACTGTGTTTGTATGAACTGTAAAATGTGTTAAGGTTTTTTTGCATTGCATCGTAATGACTTTTATAAGTTGACAAATAAATTTGATTGATTGTGTCATTCGCAAAGAGGCAGACCTTTCCCTTCCAGCTCCTCTGCAATGTCACTTATAAAGTGGGCTGATTCCAGCCCTGATCCCTGAAGTACTCAGCTGGTCACCTCCCTTCCTCAGAGAGAAACTCCATTTACTAACACCCTGTGTCACCTATCCCCTAACCATCCAGTTTATTTTATTTATTTGGAAAATGTTTCACCAGGAAAGACAACATTAGCTGTAATCAGCTTATTTCCATAAGCATACTGGGGGGAGGAGGTACAAATATTTTGGGATCAGTACAGGTACATTTTTTTTTTCCCATTGTTTAATCAGAAGTGGCACACTAAGCTGAAAGCTTTTTTACAGGTGCTACCTAGGAGCTCAGGGAAGTTAAGTGACTTGCTCAGGGTCACACAGTATGCAAGTGGGGGCTGTGGGATTCAAACCCAGGTCTCTAGATTTGCAGCTCAGAGCCTTAAACCACTGTGCTATACTGCCTCCCTGCCTGCGAATATTAATACAAAACATTTCGGTACATTGAACAAATTTTGGAAACATCACATGCACAGGAATAAGAATACACTGGGGGCAGTACAGGTAAAATATTACTACAAGACAAGTGAGTATGTTGAGCAAATGGTAGCTGTATCAAATAACAGGAAAGAGTACAGTGGGGGTATTAGAGTAAATGATTACCTAAGGCAAAGCACTGGGTACATCTACAGAATTGACAGATTCAGCTCACCCAATGAGGAAGAGCAAACTACCAATGAGTCATGTGGTCACATCAGTCTAAAATATAGATGTTCCTGTAGGAGGAGGATTTAAGGAAGGATTGACACAGATAAAAGTGCAAGGGAAGTAGGTGTTTTAAAAGAACGGACATGCTAATGTAAACTTAAAGGAGTGTCATTTTGATAATCATGGTATAGGGTGTGTAAAGAGGCAGGAAGATGGCAGAGAAATAGTAGTGGGAGGGTGGAGGTGGCTAGTATATAATCCCCCTTCAGGATGTTGAAAACCATGCCGGGGATCAACATACTAGGCTGTGAGAAGGGGGAGGAAGGTGTTAAGCATGAAAGGCGGAGCTGGGGAAGAGGAGGAGGTCGGTAGTAGCGAGAAGGATGGCCGCCGGAGTGTAATTAGTAGAGGAGAGGGTCCAAGGAGTGTTGGAGGGGAGGGATGGCAGTTGGTGCAGTAAGCAAGAAGTAGGGAGTCGGGCGGGCGAGGGAGTGGGGAATAGTATAAAGTAGGTGGTAGGGCAGGGGAGTGATTGGGGAGGAGGGTTACAGAGAGGGAGAGCCGGACTGGGCCCCAAGGTACACCACAAGGGATCAGAAGAGTCAGATTGGGAGGGGGACTGGATGGGGAGAGAGAGGAGAGCTGAAGGACGGTCAGCAATTTAGTAATGAAATGGGATGAGAATAAGTGCAGCTTGGTGCTAACAGGCTAGTAGCAGGTATAGTTTGGGGAGTAAAAATTGTGTAGGGCTAGAGAGACTGAGTAAGGTGTTGATGAGTTTGATAGGAGGATCTTGTTCCAGAGATTTGGGAAGCAGTAGGAGAAAGCTTCCTGGCCTATGGAGGTAGAGCATAGAGTAATAGCTAGAGTGTGAGCGTCTGTGGATCTGAGAGGTCGGGAGGAGGGTGGTGGGGCAGAAAGTGCTGAGGAGAAGTAGGAGGGGACAGTACCAAGCCAGAATTTAGAAAAGAATTTGGCACAGTGGGATAGACGCCTGGACTCAAGGGAGGGGAAGGAGAAGGAGTGGTACAAAGAGTAGTACTGTGTATGGGAAAGAGCCTCCAGGGCAAAGCGACAGAAAGAATTGAGGAGTGTCCAAACTGGTAAGGGAAGTCTTGGAAGCAGCACTATACACTATAAACTACGGTTTACCAACTTTGGACCCACTCCTAAGCTACCAAGGCTTGCTTACTAGTCTCCTACTTGGAAAGGTGTTGAAAGCCTAACTGAAATCTAGATAGGCCATGTCCACCGCTCCACCCTGATCCAATTCCTTTGTCACCCAGTCAAAGAAGTCTATCAAATTAGTTTGACATGACACCCCCCAAAGAACCCTTGTAGCATCAGGTCTTGAAACCCATTGGAGTCAAGATATTCCACAATCCCATCCTTCAGCAGTGATTCCATTAATTTTCCCACCTCTGATGTCAGGATGACTGGCCTATAATTGCCAGCCTCCTTCTTGCTACCACTTTTGTGAAGTGGGATGACATCTGCTTTCCTCCAGAACCACTCCTGCTTCCAGTGAGCTGTTAAACAGGACTGTCAGAGGAGCATACAGTACCTCCCTGAGCTCCATCAATACCCCTGGAGACACCCTGTCTTGCCCCAATGCTCTGTCCACCTTCAGATTACAGAGTCCCTTCAAGATCCTCTCCTCCAAGAAAGGACTAATGTCTACCTCCCTCCAAAGCTTCTGTTACTGTGTTGTGGCCCCTCCTATTCTCCTTCCTCTGTGAGCACTGAAAAACAACTATTAGTTCAGACGTCTGCCTTTTCCTGGGCCCCCTCTGCACAGACCCCTTCTTTTTTAAACCTTACAATCCCACCCCTGGTCTTCCTCTTTTCACTTACATGCCTAAAATATTACTTGTCCCCTTTTGTTACCTCCTGGGCTGTTCTCTCTTCAGTTTGCTCCTTTACACTCCTCATCTGATTTCCCTGCTTCCCCTGATATACCTCCCTATCCTCTTCCTCCCTCTGTCTTATACATTCTAAATGCTACCCTTTTAGTCACCTCTTTCAAGAACCCCAGCAGTCTTCTTTTTTTTCCCTCTTGCTCACTTATTTGACACAGATGTTTGTTGCCTTTACTATCTCCTTTTTAGCTTTGCCCACTGTTTCTCCACCCCACCCCCTACCCCCAGGCCATCCCTGATGCATTCACCCATCTTTATAAAATCTCCCCTCTTGAAATCCAGGACCCTCACTCTTGTGTGGTTTGATTCCACAGTCGTTCTTATATTGAACCATACCAGTTATCACTGGTCCCCGGGCAGTCTCCCACCTTGAAGTCTGCAACACTGTCCCTGTTAATGAGTACAAAGCCCAGTACTGCCCCACCACAAGTGGGTTCACTGACTAGCTGCCTGAGGACCCCCTCCGCAAAGAGTTAAGGATGTCCCTGCTTCTAGCTGAAGCCGCTGCTGGAAGGCTCTAATCTACATCTTGTAGGTTGAAGTCCCCCACCAGCAGCACCTCCCCTTTTCTCCCATCTTGCCAGTGACTTCCAACAGCACCTTATCTAATTCCTCCCCTGTGCTGGAGATAGTACAGTTACTTAAGAACTTACCGTAACAGTAGATCTTCGAGAACAGCTCTTGCAGCAGGTTACACCATTAGGACTGAAGCTGGCAGGCGTCAGGACCCCACGGAAATTTTCTAGCTAGCAGTCTTCAGCGGGGACCAGCCTCAGACGTCGGTCCCGCCCCCGACGTCAGGCATAGTACATAAGGAGGCGGTCCCCCCACAATCCTCAGTTCTCCCGCCGGATGACATCAGAGAAGACAGAGGATCCGCCACCAGATGGCCAAGACTATAGAATAGGAATGTCCCATCCCATAAGATGGGTGCTTGACTACGACCTACCTCCAAAAGGAGGGGGATGGTAGGCGGGAAGGTACCTGCTGCAAGAGCTGTTCTCGAAGATCTACTGTTACGGTAGGTTCTTACGTAACTGTACTATCTTACTTCGAGATACAGCTCTTGCAGCAGGTTACACCATTAGGACTGATTTCCAGGCAATAGTGGCAATCATGCGCCACTGGGAGGAGGAAAGGCAGAGATCTCGATATTACTCGAGCCTAGGACAGAAGTCCCTGAAGGACGGCTAGACCGAACCCTGCTCTTCGCCTCGATACAATGTCCGGACTGTAATGCCTGATAAAGGTATGCAGAGAGCTCCAAGTAGCTGCAGTGCAAATAGCTGAAGTGGAGATGTTGTTTAACACCGCAAAGGAAGTAGCCACCCCTCTTGTGGAATGACCCTTGATCGCGCCCAGTAAGGGTTTATTGCGCTTGTCATAACAGAAAGTGATGCACTGGATGAGCCACCTTCAGAGTGACTGTTTGGAGACAGGAGCTCCTTTCATCCTGTGAGCAAAGGAGATGAAAAGTTGGTCCGCCTTTCGAAGCTGTTTGGTTCTGGTCAGATAGTATCTGAGGCACCGATGCACATCGAGGGTGTGCAGAAGGGCTTCTCCTCGATTAGTGTACCTTGGGAAATACACTGGTAAACCAATATCCTGGTTAAGGGTGAGAGCTGAAACCACCTTAGGCAAAACTTTGGGTTTGTCCTTAGGGATACCCTGTCCTGATGGAAAACCAAATAAGGCTCTTTACACATAAGAGCATGTAATTCGAGATTCTTCTCAAAGTAACAGCAACTAAAAATAACGTTTTCCAAGAGAAAACATAGCTGCAATCCAGCGCTGGTTCAAAGGTGGCAGCGTAAGCTGATCCAGGACAAAGGGTAAGTCTCAAGGCTGAATTGGATCCCTGATGGGCGGCCTAAGGTGGAGGACTCCCTTAAGAAGGCACAAGTAGTGTCCAGTTGGACCACCGACCGATGGCCTACTGGGGAATGGTAAGCAGAAATTGCACAAAGGTGCACCTTAATCGAGGAGTAAGCCAGTCCAGAGTGGAAAGGGAAAGCAAGTAGTCCAGAACCAGTTTTTAGGACAGTCTAATGGTGAAAAACACGTGCGCTTGAGCCCACAAACAGAATCTCACATTTCATGGTTGCCAGTTTTCTGGCGGCAGAGAGTACATCTGCCACTTCTTGCGAGACCCCGTATCGCATCATGGCTATGTCTCTAGGAGCCAAGCGTGCAGGTTCAATGAATGCAAGTCTGGGTGGACCAATGAACCCGCCTCCTGAGACAATAGATGGGAGCTGATTGGCAAAGGACTGGAGGTTCCCGGGATAGCTGGTGCAGAAGAGGGAACCAAATCTGTCTGGGCCAGAAAGGTGCGATCAAAATAGCGTTGCTTGCTCCTGCTCAGTTTTAAGAGAACCCTTTGGATCAACGGAAAGGAGGGAAGACAAAGGAATCTGCCCGCCCAGGAGAGGGACAACGCGTCTCACCAGAAAACACCAGGCCCTGGATCTAGCAAGCAAAAATTGGGCAGTTTGCATTGGATGGGATGCGAAAAGGTCTAACTCTGGAGTGTCCCACCTGTAAAACAGATCCTCTGCCACCTCCTGCAGAAGTTCCCACTCGTGAACTCTTGCCTGAGAGTGACTCAGACTGTTGGTGACAGTGTTGTCCACTCCTGGGACGTGTACTGCAATTAGGTTTGTGCTGTGTTGCAATATCCACTCCCACACTCTCATGGTCTCCCTGCAAAGCGGGTAGGAGTGAGTGCCTCCTTGTTTGTTGAGGTAATACATCACCGTGGTATTGTCTGCTTGTAACAGGAGTGTACCCGGTGGAATCTCTGACTGGAAGGCTTGCAGAGCGTAAAGGACTGCCCTCATTTCCAAAATGTTAATGTGGAGATGAGACTCCTGGGCTGTCCAAAGGCCCTGAGACCTAACACCGTCCAGGTGTGCTCCCCACCTGAGCCCTGAGGCATCTGTGGAGAGTGTCACAGTCGGAGACGGTGCTATGAAGGAACCCCGTGGAGAGGTTCCCTGGATCTAGCCACCATTGCCAATCCCGAATCACGGCATTCGTGATTCGAATTGGCTGCTGCAGATGGTCTTGCCTTTGGTCCCATTGCACCCTTAGCATCCACTGGGTTACCCGCATGTGGAGACGTGCCAGTGGGACTGTTGCAATGGCCGCAGCCATGTGTCCGAGCAGGTGAAGGACCGATCTGGCCGGGACGGTCTTCTTCACAGACAGGTCCCTGATGAGGGATCTGATGTGTTCCGCTCTGTCCGAGGGAAGAAAAGCTTTCCCTCTGACTGTGTCCAGAACTGCTCCTATAAGCTGCAGTTTCTGGGACGGCACCAGGAGTGACTTCTGGTAGTTGATGAGAATACCCAGTGATTGAAAAAGGGACTGGGTGCGGTGAATGGCAGTCATCAGTGCCTCCCTGGAGGGTGCCATGAGAAGCCAGTCATCCAGGTATGGGAACACGTACTGGCCTTGTCTCCTCAGAGACGCCGCTACGACCGCCAAGCACTTCATAAATACACGAGGTGCAGATGACAGCCCGAAGGGAAGAGCTCAGAACTGATAATGACAGCCCTGGAACTCGAAGCGCAGGAACCTCCGGTGCGCTTGAGCAATCGGAATATGCAGGTAGGCGTTCTGCATGTCCAAAGATGCCAGAAAAGCATCTTGCTTCAGCATGGGAATTAGGCCCGGAAGGGTCACCATGCGGAAGCGTTTGTAAACAACTGACAGGTTGAGGTCACTGAGGTCCAGTATTGGACGGAGGTCCCCTGTTTTCTTTGGAACCAGGAAGAAGTGAGAATAGTACCCTAGTCCTCTCTGGTTCTCTGGAACGTGCTCTAAGGCTTCTTTTCCAGAAGTGCAGTACCTCCTGCTGTACAAGCAGGGCATGCTGACCAAATATCGGAAAGCAGGGAGGTCTTGTGAGTGGACTGCCTACAAATTCTGTATAGTGGCCTTTTTGACCAGTTGCAGAACCCACCTGTCAGTGGTGATCGACTGCCACCCTGGCAAGTGGCGTCGCGATCGACCCCAACTTTCTTTCCCGTTGATCCTGAGGAGGGGCGGGGGCCGGGAAGGAGTCATGCAGTGGCAGCGTTCGATCTGGCAGGCTGTGCCGACTTTGCAAATCGTTGGCCTCTGCCTGGGGATGACTTGGCCTGGGCTTTGCGGGTGAAAGTGCCCCTCTGCTGTTCACCGGAACGTGGCTGTTGCCTTTGTAGCCAGCCACGAAAGCGGCTCTGGTTCCTACGAAAGGAACTGGGCCGAGACCTGTACATGGCTTGTACAGATCTGACTGCCTTCCCTGCGTCCTGAAGTTTGGTGATTACCTTCTCGGAGGCTTCACCAAATAGGACCTCGCCATTGTAAGGGACGTCCAAGATGTTCTTCTGGACGTCCGAGGTAAAACCGGAGACACGGAGCCAAGAGCGTCTCTGGAGACACACGCCTGAGGCTGCAGCTCTGGCAGAAGAGCACGCAGAATCATATGTGGCTCTGAGCACCTGGGTCCCCACATCCGAACCCGTGCAGGAGGTTCAAGAGCTCCTCCTTTGGTCGCCATCGGGCATCTTCTCGACCAGGTCCTGTCCCTGTTCCCACAGTGCGTTCTGAAATTGAACCATGTGAGTGAGGTAATTCAGTGACCTGATGGCGCAAGTCACAGCTCGTGCGCCTACCCAGGACATCCAATTGCTTGGATTCCTGGTCCGGTGGCTGTGTGCTCAAATGCTGAGGTCTTTGCGACCGGTCATGCGAAGCAGTGATGACCAGGGAGTCAGCCAGAGGATGGTTCGCCAGATACTGGTCCTCCCTAGGGGCCTTGTATAGGTGGTCAGCCTTCTTCGGCACTGCTGGAGTGGAATGTGGATGTTTCCAGGCAGCCTTGGTGACGACCGCAAAGGTATCCACCAAGGGCGGCACTACTACAGGCTTTGGGTCTTTCTGCCGAAGGTAGCAGGCAAGGCATTGTCTCTTGGGGTCGAGCTCTTCAGCATCCCAACCCATATTCTCCTGGATGTGCCTCATGATCTCCGGGAAAGAGGGATCATCCGGAGGAGACCTAGGTAGGTCGTGTAGGTCGGAGAGGAATGCTGATGGGAGAGGCGATCTGGAGCACCCTGAGGTGTCAGATCTAGAATCTTCCCAGGCAGGGTGTACCAGCATCGTCTGGGTCTCTTAGGACTGGGTGACCCTGAGGTGGATCTGGAG
Organism: Neoceratodus forsteri; assembly: GCA_016271365.2. NCBI lineage: Eukaryota > Metazoa > Chordata > Ceratodontiformes > Ceratodontidae > Neoceratodus > Neoceratodus forsteri. The sequence goes on from CM028133.1 coordinate 376,609,235, forward strand.
GGAGGTCTTCTCCTGTCTGAGGATCTGCCCCGAGGAGGTGGTGTTTGCTCCTTGGGGGTTGGCGACCGTCCTACGGGCCCTTGGGTGGGAGGAGGGGGCAGAGGCAGTGAAGGAGCAGGAGGAGGCGAGTCGGAGTAGGAGGAAGACGTGTGGTGACCGCATCTTTCCTGATGGTGTCCCACCAGAAGGTAAAGAGCTCCTTTACCTCTGCCAAGTTCATGCCCAGGGCCCGGCGCCAGTGGCCTGTCGCTGGGGTCGGGCATCGGGTCCCCAGGTCTCCCGCTCGGCGGAAGGTTCCTGTGGGAGCCCAACATCTCCGGTGTCACCCGCCTGGTCCTCGGGCTGTGTGGTATCCTCCTCAGATGAGTCCTTCCGACCGGCGTCAGTCGGCGACGGTGGTGCAGTCCTCTTCTCTGGGGTAGCCGACGTCGGTCCCCTGGCTGACGCCCTTGCAGGCGAATGCCTGGATGGCGATGGGTGTTTTGGTGTCGCTGGCTCCTGGGAGCCACAGTGATGCTTAGCCGAGATCAGGTGGGCCATACGGCTCAGACATCCATTGAGGATTTCAGGTCCTTGGTCTTGCGAGGAACCGGGTCCGACCCACGCGGAGGCTGGGAAACCAACCTGGCATCAGAGTCCTGCCGGTGGGAAGAAGATTTATGGTGCTCCCCGACTTCGATGAGGCCTTAGATGGAGTGGAAGATGCCGACGGCCTGGAAGTCTTCAGGGGCTGCAGAGAAGAGGAGCTGCTGGAGGATCTGACCTGAACCGGGGGAGGTTGCGATTGAGCCCTGGAGGGAGAGCGGTCCGATCATGAGCCGGAGCTCCGGGAGTCCGAGGCCCTCACAGGAGACCTGGGCCTTTCCTTTTCCGGTGTTTTCCCAGTGCTTGTGGGTTTTACCCGATGACTCCCCCCTGGAGGAAGGTTCCTTATCCGTGGTTTTCAGTTTATCCTCTAAGAGAAACGCTTGAAGGGCCTTCTGGCGGCGGATCCTGGTGCGACTGTTGAAGCCCTGGCAGAAGGAGCAGGCCTTGGTATTGTGTTCGAGGCCTAGGCAGCGTCACACGAGCCGAGTGTGGATCCTTGAAGGGGATCTGTTTGCACAGGCACACTTCGATTGGTGACCCTCCAGAAGTATTTGGAGGACATCAGTTGAATCCAGAGTTATGAAGGAAGGCGAAATCATTATAGCTCTAAAGGTCATGCACACTAGAAAGGACGGAGAGGCCTATGCGATGTCGACGGTGGGAAAAGAACTGGGGATTGTGGGACCACCCCCTTATGTACTCGCCTGACGCCGGGGCCGGGACTGACGCCGGTGGCGGTACCCGCTGAAGACTGCTAGCTAGAGGAATCTCTGTGGGGTCCTGATGCCTGCTGGCTTCAGTCCTAATGGTGTAACCTGCTGCAAGAGCTGTATCTCAAAGTAAGATCTGTATATTACACCAGTGCTAATAGTGACTCCATTCCCCATCTCCAGGGTACACAGTATCTACGACTCCTCTATATTCCATGCATCTCTATCACTTTTATGCTTTTCCTTACATAAAGCACCACACCCCCTCTATCCTTCTCATCCTGAACAAAGTATAGAGAGGACATGCCATGTACTCAGTCATGGGTTTCAGTCCTCCATGACTCAATAATGACCACAATATCCAGGCTGGCCTCAAGGTCTGGAATCTTATTTCTTAGACTTCCAGCATTTGCACGCATGGCCTTCTAGACTTTCTTTCTCCTGTGCTTGTTACCATTTTTCCATTTTTGTCCTCCCTCCCTCCCTCTCTTTTTAATGCTCTCATTCCCTTCCCCCTTTGTCTCTACCACCAGGCTTCATTTATTAATTTGTACCTTTGGGGATTCCTCCCCTCCCAGGTTCTCCCTACTCTCTATTTCAACCTGTGGGAAGGGGACGCAGTTTCTACCTCAGATTCCTTCTGCCACCCCCCTCAGCTGAAGTAACATTTAAACTGTGCACTGAGGATTGTGGTTACCCTCCAGGATGTATGCAGGCCATCACCCCAGTATAGGCCCTTATCCTCACAAGTGGGTCCCCAGTCCCAAGTATAGCTGAACCCTTCCCCTCTGCACCATTCCTTCAGCCATGAGTTGAAGTTCATGGTGTGGAGATCCTCCTCCTCCCCTGTCGCAGACAGGCAGCACTTCAGCAAAAACACACGAGCTGCTACTCAAGACCCCTTCCCAGCTCCCTGAACTGTCCCATCCCCATCCCTAGTCAGGCCATTGGTCTCCAGGTGGACAACAACATGCAGCTTTTCCTCCTGTCCTGCTGCCCTAACAAGCCTCACAGCTGTGGCACCATGGAGGCATGTAACCTGTCTCTCTCCACTTTTCCTATTCCAAAATCTATCCCCCCTCATAATAGAGTCTCTCACTAAAGTTGCTTCCTCCTTCTCACTGGGGTCCCCTATCACTCTCTTTGTGGTCTTCACTACTGTGGTGACTCCTTCTGGCAGTCCAGCGCCACCACAACGTAGGAATTACGTAGTGGTACCAGTTGAGGACTGCGCCTCTGTCCCCCACCCACCTTCTAGAACCCACCATGGTTCAGCTGTTCCTCCTCCATGGTATCCTCTGAGGTAACAGTGACAGACTTGGTGGCCTCTGGGTGGAGGAAAAGGTCCACCAACTCCTAGCCAACTCAGCCTAGAGTCCATCAATCTCCTCCCTCCACCCAGGGAGATGTGTGTGTGCAGATCGGGCAGCACAGTAGTCTCCAGAAGGTCTGTCTGAAAACTGCCGCCCCACAGCCACTGCACTGTAATTGATTCCACAATGTATCTGAATAAATGCCCACCACAGCAGAAGTAGTATGTCTTGGAAAACATATATTACAAACTGATCTTATATTACTAAAAAAGTGAATATTTATTTTGCTGAGACTTTATGGATCTGATCTTTTCAAATAAAGCGCCACTCTTAATGAATTCTATAGAGCTGACAAGTTAATTTCCACACACACACACCCATTATCTCTGCAAATGTGGCTGGTGGTTTGCATGTGTTTTTTTTTTTTTAACAATATTAAAAATTATTTAAATGCTTAGATAAATATATAGATTCCAGAATGCTAGCAGCTGCAGAGTGACTGTCTATGTGGAGCTCTCATAAGTGAACATTTTTCATATTTTTTCTAAAATCACATCTAGTGTAAATTTCATTTTATTCCTATAGTTTGGTAGAATTTGCCTTTTGTGGGTTGTCCTTGTCACCAGAATTTGCTGGCTTGTAGCTGTGTAGTGGCCTGTTAACTACTTGGTATTGTGATTTTATTTGTCACTGTGCGGTGGGCTTTCTGGATTGCAGATTGTTTAAGGCCCTGGACACACTGGGAACTTAAATCAGTTTAAGTGCCTTAAAATGATTTAAATCCCCCAGCACTGTTTGCAGACAGACTACAAGCCCCTTATAACGTTTTAACAAAAGTGTTTTTAAACCCTGCTAGATACCTAGTCTTAAAACCATTTTAAAAACGTTTTGAGCTAGCATGGTTTTACTCACAGGTCTGTCCAGGAGCAAAATGTTTTAAGCTGTAATGGTTTAACTAACAGTTCTAGCTGCAGTGTGTCCAGGCAATGCACAGTTCTGTGTGTTGGACTTCACACAAAATAGTTACAGGAGAACAGGTTTAACACTAGCAGTGTGGCCACACTAAACCATTATCAAAAATGGTTACCGAGTAGTGTGGCTGCACTGAAATGGTTTAGCTAAACTGGTTTTAAAAACGTTTTTCAAAAACAGTTCTGTAGTGTGTCCAGGGCCTTAAAAGAAGCATTTTAGGACAGCATTGTTTTGCCAGAATCCAGCTGTTGCTAAGAAACAGCTTTCCTGGTACAGCATTCTAGTTCTGATACATCTGAAGTAGCAGACCACCGAGTTCTAGAATATTGAGATTTGCTGTTACATTTGGATGATACAAGTGAAACTTCCTAATCCTCAATTTACCAAAGACTCAGCCACGGTCTTTGGGTCCTATAGAAAAATCCATGGTGCGTCCCCAAAACTTTGGAGTGCTTTGTTGTGACAGGTCACCCACTTGACCACTGACTCCTCAAATACCTGGAAGTGAAGCTGGATCCCATACTTGACTTCATCTCTCATATAAATGAGGTATGTGGATCTGTTAATTTGAAGATTGATGCTGCCTACCGTGTGAGTCACTTCCTCACCCCTGCTGCCAGGATCTCTGTCACTAGGGGTGTCTTGCTCCCAAGACTACTACATGCTCTCCCTGTCCTTTTCCAGACCAATGCTGGTGTTCTTCGCTAGTGGGACACCACTTATCTTAATCTATGATTTGCCCCATCTGCCCTCGCCATACTCTGCCTTGCACTGGCTGCTCCCAATTTCCTCTGCTCTTACTCACTGGGATGTTTCATCGAATCTATGACCAGAAATCCTGCCATGACTCTCTAGCGGCTATGTTTATCCCGTGCTCACTCCTGCCCTCTGAGGTCTTCAAACTCTCACTACTCTCAGCCCGCACTGCTCAACTAAAATTGGGTGAGCAAGCATTCTCCATTCGCTCCCAAATTCTGGAATTCCTTCCTTCCCATTTAAGTGCTCCTCATCTCACCTCTCCTTCAAGAATGCACTTTTCTCTCACCTTTATGCACCTGACACTTGTGACTGTGCCCAACCTCGCTTGGCTTCCTGCTCTTGCTTCTTTACTTGCCATGACATTTGCTCTGGATGCATTGTGCATCACCTGCCTTGTTTTCAGCTGACTTTTTCATCCCTGTGTGGATGGTTTGGGCTTGGCATGTATAATCCCCAACTATCCCTGCGTGGATATCTGTTGTAAGCTGTGCAGGATTGTATGTTTGCTACCTGATATTGTTTGAAAGACTATATTTTGTACTCTTCCGGGTCATGCCTGAAAATAGGCAGGGTTATTGGCTAATGCACTTGACCGGTTATCAAAAGCTAATAAATAAATAGGCATTTATATGGTTTTGTATATTTATGCATATATACTATACATCATACAAATACAAATATGTAATTGGAATTAAACAAGGTTAAGGGATTAGGTAAAGAGGTGTAGGAAGTGCTCCATATATAACAGAACCACTATATATAAGGTGGCATTTTTGGTTCTAGTCTAAGGATACGCAGGCAGATGGAGAAAAAAAATCAAGTTATTAACAACGATCTAGGGGTTATCACAGAATCAGTATACAGATGAGATACATAGGAGATGTCAGTTGGGCAGGCTGTGGGCACTTCTCCGGGTTGTGCTCTGGAGGAGGGAACAGTGTTCTATCTGCAACACCTTTGCGGAGCTCCATTCTCAGCTGGTAGCAGTAAGGGATACAGTATCTTAGCTGTGGCACTGGCTCCGGTGAGGTTCACTCTCCACACACCCTCTCACCTAGAAGCCCACTGGCCCAGGGGGCTGGAGGGTGGGGGAAGGAGTAGGAAGGATGGGAGAGCTAGCCACAAGGGTTTCGACCAATCTCGCAACATTCAGACAGCAAATCACTTTGCACCCATGAAGGAGGCTCCCATACCAGACTCCATAAGGGGTGGACTCTGAGTCAACCGGAGGAAATGGGCAGGATGACTGGGTGACACCCGGGGGAGGTTGGGCAGGAGGAAGTCAGTACAGAGTCTCTTAGTGAATGAGGACTCCATGATTAGGGGACTACAGAAGGTAGTGGGAAGAGGAGTGAAAAGGTCAGATGCCTTCCTGGTGCATTAGCCATCAAGGATACAGATAGGACAGGGAGGATGGCAGAGAAGGGGGAAGGAAACTGGGGGTGCTGATACACTTAGGTAATGACCTGGCAAACCAGCCTATGGTGACAATGAAGTAGAATTTTAAGAGGCTGCGGAACAGACTGAAGGTACACTTAGTTTCCCTGGCCTTTTACGCGGTCCTCCTTGTGTTGAATGGGGGATTGGGATTGATAAGCGTAGGAGAAAAAGACTGAGGAGTTTAATGGGTGGTTGAAGGTATGGTGTCAGAAGGAGGTTTACCACTCTGTGGGGGACTGTGAGGGGTTCTGGGACAGGAGGCTTTTCAAGGGTGATAGCCTTCATCCAACGAGAGAGGAGGGCCAGTGCTCTAGGGCTGAAGTTGACATCTACACTGGAGAGTTTAACTGACTGTGGGGGAGATGGAGTCTATGGGCACCACAGTGACGGGCGAGCAGGTGAGGGACCTAGCTAGAGCTACCTCTGAACGGTGGACTGGCATAAGCAAGGTGGGTAACAGCAAGGTTGAAGTTCAAATTAGGTTGGGGAAGAAGCGTGAGGGAGGGCTGACAAAGCCTACATACGGCATGGAAAAAATAATTAAGGAGACTAGGAAAGAATGAGGGAGAATGAATAGGAAAAAGCAAGAGGGGATCAGAAAAAAGATGGAATGCGGTCTGCTTAATGCCAGGAGTCTGGGAAATACAATTAATGAGCTCCAGGCAATGGCGACAAACATTGAGATGGATCTAGTAGCCATCACAGAAACTTGGGCCACAGAGAATAGCAATAGGAACCAGAAAGTCCCAGGTTATACCATGTTCAGGTGGGATAGTGGAAAAGATAAAGAAAGAGAAATATCCCTGTTTGACGGGGAAGACACAGAGATGGTGGAGGTTGGAAACATTAGGTGAGGTAATGAGGAAACAGAACCACTGTGGGTTCAGCTCATGGCCTCCTCAGGCAAGAAACTACGGATGGGGTGATCTACAGACCTCCAGTGCAGGGGAAGAGCGAGATAAGGAGCTACAGGAAGAACCAGAAAGGGAGGTGGCAAAGGGAGAGGTGGTGGTGGTGGGATATCCAAACCTGCCAGATATTAATTAGGTTATTCCAGCATTCAGAAGCACCAGAAGTCAGGTCCTGCTGGATACATTGCAGGACTACCTGCTGGTGCAGCTAGTTAAGGAACCTAATAGGCAGGCTGCCATTCTCGATGTGGTGCTCACCAACTCATAAGTGGTAGGAGGAGTGAGGGTGAGGAGCCAAATAGCATCCAGTGACCACAACTCTATATGGTTCGACCTGGCCCTTGAGTCAAGTAAGCACTCAAAGGCTGAAGACTCTTTCATGGTGACCTGCCCGACTGCCAGCCAACCCTAAGACCCACAGACCACTAGCCCTAAATGAGCTGCCTGCTCCAACCTCTCCCGTGGGAGCTGTGCCTTCTGCAGGGCCTGTTCCATGGCAACCTGCCCGACTGCCAGCCAGCCCTGAGACCCACAGGTATGGGCACAGAGATGCAGCCCGGCCTTTGGAGCTACCAGGCTTGAAACTTGGAACTTTCTGTCTCCACTGGCTCATTTAGTTCTGCATCTCACTCCCTCAGCCTTGATTGGACCCTTCACCTTTCTCCTGCCCTCTTACTCGCTACTGCTTTCATCTCTCTAAGCTGCTTAGTTTGCACACATTTTTATATTGCTGGTTTGTATTTACTGCTCTTATCTTCACCTCACTTAGCCACCCCCAAAATACTTCCCAAATCTTTGGCCCATCACAAATGTCCTAAAACCCACTCCCTCATAACAGCAATCCTTTTACTCGCATCAGGAAATGTTCATCCCAATCCTGGTCCCACTACACCCACCTCTGCCAGTTGCAATCCTTCCACTAAAGTACCAACTTCCCCCACCCCTTCTGCCCTCCCCAAGGGCCTGAAAATTCTCCACTTAAATATCTGCAGTCTCGTGTCAAACAATTGACCTTTTACATCCTATGTTAATCTCCCTCACACCTGATATTCACATTTTTTTTGAGTTATCTATTTTCTCCCCTACTGTGCTCTGTATCCACATCTCCTTCAGGCAGCCTAGGTCACCGGCACTTCTTTCATTGCCTCCCTTGAGCCCTCACCTCATATCACAGCTGACCCCTGAGGAAGCTCGGCATTACCTTATGCTGAGTGGGTCCCTCTCCTCAGAGAGGGAAGGCACTGGTGGAGGCAGCCCAGCACACTATATTTTCTTCAGCCTTTGGGGTGCTGCTGAGGTGAATTGGTCTGCAGGAAGCCTGGAGGGTGTCAGTGGACTGGATGCCGGCATCTGGCCAATCTGGAGTGATTCCATTTTTTTGGTACTTCCCACATTGCAACACTTCTGTAGTGCTCCCGGTTTCCACCAGGGCTGCTGCAGACCAAAGCGGCCCTGTAACCCACCCCAGGAGAGGGGAGCAGTCCTACGGACACTCAATCCTTTCCTTCCCCCGGTGAACAGAGTCCGTTCCAGAACCCGGGTCGTTGGCATGGTGTGAGGTAAGGCGCCAGCGCCCCAACCCTCTGCGCCACTGGGACGACGATATTCGAATTTTAATGAAAACTTGGTTAAACGCTAAAACACCTGATCTCGCTATTAATATCCCAATGTATTCCATAATCAGGCAGGACAGGACTGGCAGGGGTGGTTGAGTAACCATGTATATCCTGTCCTCACTTCAGTTCACAACCATTCTATCATCCTCATTACCCTCCGCCTATGAAGCACTTGTAGTAAATATTACCTTGCCTTTTTCCTCCCCTATCTTCATAGCTGGCATCTACTGTCGACCTGGCTCCAAGGCACCCGATACTTTGGATCTCATTACCTCCACAACCTCCCTCTCACATAAAGGCGAGCTATACATTCTGGGTGATGTAAACCAAAACTGCCTATCACCAACAACTGCCAAACCCGTAATGACATCATGGCCCTAAATCTCTCCCAACTCATCCTAGAACCCACCTGCCTAAATCATAAAACCTTTAACCACACCCTGATAGACTGGGCTCTCGCCTCTCGCCCCCACTGAGTCACTAAATAAGTATCCTTCTGGATGCCTTCAGTGATCATCACCCAATTTTCATAGTCAGGAAAGTCCATAGACCAAAACCGCCACACAAAATTCTGCAACTCTGCTCCTTCAGCTCCTTAAACCTTAATCCTCTTCTTAAAGAACTGGCCAGCTCTGACTGGTCCCCTATTGACTTTGCCCCTTCCACTGACCAACTTTCACTTATTTTAAAGATAAATTTCTAACTACATGGAACTCCTACAGTCCATTCAAACGCACTGGAGTTTGTGGCAATCATCATCCCTGGGTCTCCCCCGAGTTACTGACCCATCTCAGGGAGCGAGACAAAGCTTAGAGGAAACATAAGGCCTCCCAGATTCCCCCAGACAATGCCAGGTATCGCATGTTAAGAAATCCGTGCACAAAACTACCAGACTTGCAAAGTCTGAATATTTTGAATCATCTTTTTGCAACAACATCAATTCCCCCTTCAAATTCTGGAAAGTGGTCCATGCCCTATTCTCCCACCTTCACATCCACCTCCCCCTGTGCTTAAAACAAACAATTCATTGGTCTCCGAACCATACGCAGTGGCTCAAGAGTTTAACTCCTATTATACCTCCTCTGCCACAGCACTTCTAAAGTCCTTCCCTTCTAACCTCTGCCCTCATCATCCTCCCACACCCAGCACTCAACCCCTCCACACCCACCCTTCCTTCTCCTTTTCTGTCTCCCCAGAAGAAACACTAACAGCCATTCTCTCTTAATCCTTCCAAAGGCTCATCACAGGATGACCTTGACCCTAAACTCCTCTACCTTTCAGCTTCTGCTATAGCTTACCCTCTCTCCTTAATCCTAAATATTTCCTTCTCGTCCTCATTAGTCCCTTCATCCTGGAAACATGCAGTGGTCCTCCCTCTCCCAATGGGTGGTTACCCCTCCTCCCCAGCAAATTTTCACCCAGTCTCCCTCCTCCCTGCCCTTGCTAAACTCCAAGAACACCTGGTCCTCTCTCAATTAACCTCCTTTCTTGATGACTACTTCTTTTTCACTCTATTCCAATCTGGATTTTGGAAGAACAATACAGTTACGTAAGAGCTTACCGTAACAGTAGATCTTCAAGAGGAGCTCTTGCAGTACGTAATACCATTAGGACTGAAGCTGGCAAGAGTCAGGACCCCACAGAAAACTTGTAGCTAGCAGTTTGAGTCAGGGGACAGTCCCGGACGTTGGCTACGTCCCCTGGTGCCACTTTAGTTCTCCCGGCAGAGACCAGGCTAGAAACAATACTGGAGAACCAAGGAGGAAGTCCCCACCTTGGTTTGTGACATGAAAACCAAATAACAATCCTGGGAGATGGAGGGTGGGAAAGCCACCTGCTGCAACAGCTCCTCTCGAACATCTACTGTTACGGTAAGCTTTTACATAACTGTACTATCTAACTTCGAGGGTAGAGCTCTTGCAGCAGGTAATACCATTAGGACTAAGTTCCAAGCAGTACCCAAGGATAGATCCAGGTCTGAGAGGGTGGTAGGGACAGATGCTGAAAACAGCTGAAGCTGAAAAAGGCACTTAAGAGAGTAGGCCCTGCAGGACTGCTAGTCCGAAACCTGCTCTCCTTCTAGATGCAATGTCCAGGCTGTAATGCCTGATGAAAGTGTGGACTGAACTCCATGTTTCTGGGTCTAAGCAGATAAGGCAGGCCTTGTGGCCGTCTTTGGCTGGATTCTGCTTCCCGCATGCACACTTTGCTTTTCACCGTGGTGGAGAGGGGCGACAACATACATGAGGCAATATGAATGTTGAATAGGATGGAAAAATAAGGACTTCTTCCTTTGGCTGTTGACTGCTAGAGAAAGCGACTGAGGAACTGAACTATGCGGGTCAATGGCAGGAAAAGAACTGAGCTGGCACCAGGGGACCACCCCCTATATACCACGTCTGACGTTGGGCATAGCCGACGTTGGGGGGTGGTCCCCTGCCTCAGACCGCTAGCTACAAGTTTTCCGTGGGATCCTGACACCTGCCAGCTTCAGTCCTAATGGTATTACCTGCTGCAAGAGCTCCATCCTCGAAGCTAGATCACTCCACTACTACCTCCATTCTCAGGCTCACTGATTCCATCCTCACCGGAATGGATAATGGCCTCATTACCTCTGCCATCTTTGTCGACCTCGCCAAGGCTTTAAACACAGTCTCCCATGCCCTACTTCTTGACTCCCTTATGGCTGCTGGTTTGTCTACTTCTGCCCAAAACTGGTTTACAGCTTACCTCTCAGGCAGAACACAATCAGTCAAGATCCAGGATACAATCTCTCCCCCCTCCCTATTTCCACAGAAGTCCCACAGGGCTCAGTGCTTGGACCCATTCTCTTCTCCATCTTCCTAAATGACTTGCCCTCAGTATGCTCCCCCTCCTCCACTATCCATATGTATGCAGACGACACTGTCCTGTTCTCCTCTGGCAAATGCCCCGCTGATGCAGCAACCACCCTTCAGCTTGACTTCCACCAGGTTCAGCTATGGTTTGCCTCACATCAACTATTCCTAAATGCCAAAAGACTGCCTCCATGACCTTTGGCACTAGGCAAGAGACTCTCTAGGCTCCACCCTTAACCGTCTTTCCATAACCTTGATGGGACAATCCTAGAGGACACCTCCTTATTCAGATACCTTGGGGTTTGGTTGGACCAACACCTCAACTTCTCTGACCACATTGATGCCACCCTGAAAAAATTGTGCCACAATCTTGGTGCCCTATTCAGGAACCATAATTGCATCCCTCCTACAGTGCGGCATGAACTAGTCAAGAAGATGAACTTCCACATTTTCAACTACTGTGATGTAGTCTATGGTGCCTCTCCCAAATCCTACATAACCAGACTGGACACTCTCGAACTTCTTCTGTCAATCTGCACTTGATACACCATCACGCACTCACCTCAGTGACTTCTACCATGCCCTGTCTCTTCCCCCACTAGCCAACAGGCACCTCACTCGTGCCAAGCTCACTTCTGAATTTTGGTTAGGAGAACTTCCCTCCAACCTCTCATGCTCAGAGCCCCCCCGCCCCAGATCCTCAGACACTCCACTTTGTTGGTCCCCCATCGAACCACTCTCATCAGTCAGTCAGACTTTACCCATCGTTTCCCGCAAATCAGGAACTCCCTTCCCCCAAATATGGTACTCTTCCTCCTCCTACTCCCTTGCATCTGCCTTACATAACTTTCTCTCATCTAACTGCTCCTGCTTCAACCTTCCTTAATCATCCTCCAATACTTCTGCTCCTCTCCATGACTCACATCCCATATTAAACCTTCCTCCTCCCTGAGCCCGCTTCTCAGCACGCTGTCCTCTCCTTTCACTGCTTACCCACTCACTCCTATCCCTAACCTTTTTTCCATTACCAACTTGCCCCTGCTTAGTTTTGATCTCTGGCAGGGTTCTCAGCATCCTGGAGGGATCTAGCACTGGGCAAGCCTCCTTCTCCTCTCCTCTCCTTTCTACCCAACTTGACCTTGCCTAAACCTGCCCTCTGTTGGGATTCTTTGCACCCTGGCAATGTCTAATCTTAGGTAAGTTTCTTACCTCCCTCCTCCTTTTTTCCTTTCCTCTTCTATTCCCCCATTTTCTCTGCCCAACTTGTCCTCACCTAATTCTATTTCCTGGCAAGGTTCTCTGCATCCTGGAGGGGTCCAGCACTGGGCAATTACTCTTCCTTCACTCCCCCTACATCCTTTCTACCCAACTAGTCCTCACCTGATTCTGCACTCTGGCAAGGTTCTCAGGATCCTGGAGTGGCCTAGTCTTAGGCAAGCTTCTTCTTTCCCTCCTCTTCCCTTCATCCTTTCTTTTCTCTCTTCCTTACTTGTCCTCACCTAGTTCTGCCCCCTGCCAGGGTTTTCAGCATCCTGGAGGGGTCCAGCACTGGGAAATGACTTCTTTCCCTACCCTTTCCCCTCCATCCTCTCTACCCAACTCATCGTCTCCGGACTTCGCTCTCTGGCAGGGTTCTCAGCATCCTGAAAAGGCCTAGTCTTAGGCAAGTTTCTTCCACCTCTCCTCCTTTTACTACCCCCCTCTACTATCTCTACCCAACTTGTCCTTGCCTACTCCTGCCAGTTATTCTAAGTCCTTGCCTCATTCTGCCACTGGCAGCAATCTCCACACTCTGAAGGGGCCATTTTCAGGTATGATTCGTCCTTCCCTCCCCCCCACCTCTCTCCTGTCCCCCTCTCTAATCACTGCACTTAATCAAAGAAATTAGTACACTTGAGCTAATAATTTGCAATCTGTTCTGTCTGAAGTGCTCCCAGATTGCTCTAGCCCTGTGTTAACTTGCCCCCTCAACTGATTTTTCCTGTGCTCACTTTTCTCTGGTAATGTTCCCCCATCTTTAGCCTTTCTTCCCCAGCTGGTTTCCCCTGTCTACCCCTCTACCCTCCTTGATGTCTCCCCACTGGACCTCATTCACTCAATAATTGCTAAATAATCTGCCTCTTAACAGTGATCCATTCCTGCAAGAAGTTGGTTCCAAGGCTACATTATGCTCCTCAGATATGCCACTTGTAATTAAATCTACTACTTCCTGTCTCCCACCCAAACTCACTCCCCTTTTTCCTGTCCCCTCTTACTTACTCTCCCGCTCACCACCTTTCCCTCCTCTCTAGCCTCCTTTTGGCGCCTAATGATCACCCTCTCCTGGAAGTTTCCTTAACCTCGAAATTGTCTACTCGCTTGAACCTGTTATAGCTTGTTTTCTATGAAACTTAAAAACGTTACTGCCTTAAACTGTTAATAGCAAATTTATGATGTAACTTTCCTGTCTGGTTTTACCTGTAATGTGTATCGTGCTTTGTTAAATGTTCTTTGTGACGTGGAACCTTTGTAAAAGAGCCCTGGCTCAAAGGTATTAATTCCTAGACTAATAAACTAAACTAAACTAAAATGCATATTCCACACGTATGATATACTTAACTGTATGTTATGTCACAAATGCTGCTGTATGATTTGATATTTACCTGTACATCTTGTTACAAATATAACTGAGTGTTTAATTTCTCAGATATGTTAAATGTTAAACTGTATGTCTAATTCTTCATCCAACTGTACACCCCTCCCCCCCCGGGAGATGAGCAACATGTTGTTCGGAGTGCCTTCCTGGTAAAACATTTCAATAAATAAATAAAACTTTAGAAGGGCAGACTTCAACCAGATGAAGGAGCTGGTGTGAGACATGTTAGAGTAAACAGCATCAGGGATGTGGAAGAAAGATGGGGGCCTTTCTCAAGGCAAAGTCATGTATGAGAACGGTACTCAAAAGAAAAAGGTACAAGAGGCCAATATGGTTCTCTGGAAAGGTCAGGAAAGCCATGAGAGCCAAAAAGAAGGCCTTCACCGGGTACAAGGAAAAACAAGGGAAGGAAGAATGGGTAGAGTACAAATGACAGCAAGAGAAATCAAGACAGTAGTATTTAAAAGAAAAGGGTACAAAAGACCAACATGGTTCTCTGAAAAGGTCAGGGAAGCCGTGAAAGCCAAAAAGAAGGCCTTCACCAGGTACAAGGAAAAACAAGAGGAGTAAAGAATGGGTAGAGTACAAATGAGAAGAGGAGAAACCAGGAGAGTGATCAAAGGAGCAAAGGCAGACAGAGAGCTGTGTACTGCAGAGGGGATCAAGTGAAGGGAAAAAACAAACAAAAAAAACAGCTGCAGACATAGTCCCACCCCATAAATTGGAGGGGAGAGACAGAAAAGGAGCAATTGGGTAACTAAAGATCTGTCAGTCTTACCTCTATTGTGGGTAAACTGATGGAGACACACTAGTCAGAGGACCTTGTGAGCTACCTGCGAAATAGTGGACTCCAGATAAACGGCAGGGGTTTGTGGCAGGGAGATCATGTCAGACCAACCTGACAGTATTTTTTTGACTGGTTAATGAGGGTAGTGGATAAGGGCCATGCTGTGGAATTTTACTTCGATTTCAGAAAGGTTTTCAACTCAGTGCCTCACAGAAGGTTGCTGAAGAAGACTGAGGATCTGAGTTGTTTCAAACTATGTGTCTTTAATTGTGAGTATGTTTCTGCTTTTACTTTGTGCAAGTGCTTTGGCATTTGAAAAGCGCTTTTCAAAAATAAAGTCTGACTTGACTTGAGTGCAGCAAAGAACAAAGATGGGTGAGAAATTGGTTAGAAGGAAGACAGCAGAGGGCTGTGGTTATGAAATCCAGTCAGAAGAGCAGGAGGTCACCAGTGGGATGCCACATGGATGAGTCCTGGGTTCAGCAGTTTTCAATATGTTAATCAGCAACATGGGAGAGCAACCCAGGGTAACACTACATTCTGTGGCAGGGCAGAGAGTGAGGAGGGGCTAGGGAGATGCAGAGAGACATGGAAAGGCTATAGAGGTGTTCAGAGGTTTGATAGCTGAAATTCAATGCCAAAAATGTGCAAGGTGATGCACACAGGGAACAAGAACCCCTGAGAATAGTGGATGTGGAGGTAAAGCTGGGCATGACCTCTGAGGAAACAGACCTGGGGATCATCCCTAAAACAATCAAACAAGTGTAACAAGGTCTACAGTAAGGCAAACAGGATGCTGGGGTGTACAGGAAGGGTATCGACAGCAGAAGGAAGAAGGTATTACTACCTCTCTACAGATCACTGGTGAGGCTCCACCTGGTGCACTGTGCCAGTTCTGGAAAGGGAAGGACAGGCTGGAACTAGTGCAACAAAGAGTGACCAAAATGATTCAGGGCCCAGCAGTGCAGAGCTCATGAAGAGCAGCTAAAGGCACTGAACATGTACTCGCTGAAGGCCAGGCGAGAAAGTGGAAACACGACACAGACCTTCAAATTCCTGAAAGGAAAGTATTTTGCATAAGTGGCAGATTAAGAACACAGGGGCATGAGAGGAAACTGATTGGGGGGATACTCAAGAAGGAAGTGAGAAAGTTTTATTTCACAGAAAGGGTGGTGGAGCAGTGGAACAATCTGCCATTTGAAGTGGTTGACGACAAAACTATCAATGGTTTCAAATGCGGTTTGGATAGAGTAAAGGACTTAGTGGTTGCTCAGGATGGTAGCAGTAGGGGCGGAAGCATGGGGTGGACAGTGTTGGTTAGAACCCTGTATGTACAATTTGTCCCAGGTTAGTTAGGGTTTATAGGCAGACTGGATAGACCAGTGTTCTTCCGACACCACTGCCTAGGTTTCTTTGTTTCTATATGCAATGAAGATATTTCATTATGCCCCTACTTGCATGCGATGTTCTGTTTTTTCCTGTCACATACATGATTTCTGCAAGATAAAAACACTCTTAGCCTGTGTTCTGCAGCCAGTGCTTCCCAATGACCGCTGCTAATAAGCTGGCCTGGGTACAGGTACAGTGAATTAAGTATTTTACGTTTAATTATTTGTCCTCTCACCCAACAGGTTATAGGACTTTAGACTGTGTAGATATACATGTAGTTTGAGTAATGATTAGTTTTGTTTTTTGTTTTTGATTATGCACAGCTAGGGCTGACATGTTTATAATAAGTTTAAGATCCACAACTTTTGTACTGTTTATCACATTGCTCTTGTCATTTAGTGAAGCAACATGTATTTACTTTTCTGTAAAATCAAATCTAAAATTAAAAAACAAAAAAGGGAAAAGTATAGTGTTAATTATGTAGGTTCAATCATGGGCCATCTACTTTTTTCAGTGTTTGACAATCACTTCCCAAATCACCAGAAACAAACACAATCCCAACGTATGTGGATGATGCTGTACTGCACCACAATGGCAGCTCCCCAACTAAGATGCAGGAACAACTTCAATCAGATTTTAACATGCATACATTTATATGTAACCCCCTTGTTACCCCGGGGTTACTAGAATCCCAGTAAGACCTAGTGGTAGGCAGGGAAGGCAGCTTGTGAAACTCCAGTTAAATGGGTTTCACACTGTCTCACTCTGTTCTCAGTCTCAGCTGAGACTGAGGGATGACATCACCAATAGAACAATTGCAGCTGCATGAGCCACATTGGAATCTGCAGCAAAGGGAGTTGGTTAGAACGTTGGGAGGTTTTTGAAGTCAGTCTTCAGTTAGTCTTCAGTGAGTGTGTGTGAAGTTGGGAGCTTGCTGAGAAAGCAGCTCAGTAAAGGCTCTAGGAGCCTCAGCCCTGACAGAGGGCTACTTTTAGTATAATAGGGTGTGTGTCTCCACCTTAAAGAGAGACACAGAAGATAATTGAAGTGGTGGAGACCGCTGTTTTCGGGTCTCAGGGCCCCCTCATTTCGGGGCAGGAAAGGGTTCCCTGCAGATTCCTGGGGCAACCCCCTAGTTCTGCTTGTGAAGGAAAAGCTGCCTATGTGTTCCAGTGTTTATTTGGGAGAACCATAAGATTTGTGAGTCACCTGTGGGGCACCTGCAACATGAGGGTGAGTGTCTGCTCTTGCTAAAAGGGCCTATGTTTTTCACCCTGGGACTTTTGTGACAATGTGGGGATTGAACTACTAAAATACTGGGAAGCCTAGAGTAATGGGCTAAGCAAAGTAAAAGTAGGTTCAAGTCCAGAGCTTGTTGGGATGGTAATGATATGTAGAGGAGATGTGACAGACGTCTACCCAGAATCTACAGTTGAAAGTTCAGTAAAGGAATTATTCAGTTTCCAGAGAAATGGCCGGGTATGGGCTGTGGAAGCTGGAGGTGGGTGGCCCACCATCTTTAGTGACCAGGTCCACCTCTACAGATTTCTTCTGTGGATTTCTACTTTGCCTCAGGCACTTGGCCAGTGATGGGGGAAGTACCCAGACATGAGATTGTAAGGAAAATCCTCTCTAGGAGTCGAAGACTCTAGTGTGGTTTGAGGAGCCACAAGTGGATAATTGGTTCATTCCTCAAATGGACCGCGGATCAAGTGGCGCAGGGGAGCCAGGCCAGTGGGGAAAACCCAAGTGGTGTACAAGTTGGGCTGTGTACCCAAAGCTGCGTGCAAGTCCGGGCTGTGTGCCTTGTGGGTTTAGAGCCCGAGGGCTGAAAATAGTGATAAAGTGTTCTGTTGTCTATAATCTGCATTACCAGGAAATGTAGCCCCATGGGGGTCCGTCTATGCTTTGTTTGTTCAGCTTGGATGTGAATAAAAGCCACACTGAAGAATCCCATTCCTGGTTCTGGACATTACAGTTATTGCTTCATGTGTTCTGACTTACTTGGGTGCCCCTGTGCAGAGTAGCCAAACCTAGGTCCCCTGTGGAGAGTAACCTCATCTTCCCCGAACCCAGGTCCCCACCAGGTACTGCTGTCATTTTGCTAAAAAGGCAGGGGTGAGGGGTTACATATACAATTGGCTAACCTGGAGTTTTAAATTGATCAAGTCTGATGTAACTACTATGGGATTTGCCAACATTTGAATCAACAAGAGAAAGAAAATACAATTTAAGAACTAATGCACTAGATACATACATACATAGACAGTGTCAGCAGATAAGGGCCTATTGCCAACCCAGTCTGCCCATTTGAGCTTGTAAGTTCAGTTTGTTTTCCTAGAAGTCTGTTGCCCCTTACCCCTGACCTCCAGAATTCCTTTATGTCTATCCCATGCATTCTTAAATCCTGTGATTGTTTCAGCCCCCACCACTTCCTCTGGCAGGGTGTTCCACTTGTCCACCACGTTCTGTGAGAAATTCTTTCTCATGTTTCCTCTGAATTGTCCTCCTCCAACTTCATCCCATGCCCTCTTGTCCTGGAACATCTTTTTGCTTAAAAATAGTGTTTTCCTGCACCCTGTTCCTTCCTGTAAGATACTTGTATGTCTCTATCATATCCCCTCTCTCCCTCCTCTCCTCCAGGGAGTACATGTTCAGTTACTTCAACCTGTCTTCATAGGACTTGTGATGCAATCCATGCACCATCTTTGTTGCCCTCCTCTGAACCTTCTCTACCCTGTCTATGTCCTTACGTAGGTATGGTCTCCAGAACTGTACACTGTACTCCAGGTGGGGCCTCACTAGTGTCTTGTATAGCGGAATTATGACCTCCCTTTTATGACTTCCCTAGATTTGATGCTTCCCCGTAGTTATAACAGGTTTGGGGAGGTTACACTGCAAGCTAGCATGGCAATGTCCTGGAATAAGGCTGAGCCAGAATTAAGAGAAATAATTATGTTAAAGAGTTCCAATCGGCACTGAGAAAGTCCCTTTCAAATGCATGCAACTGCTACACATAATATTATACTAATCACTTTGTTCAGTGTTTCAGTGTGCAGTGATGTGCTTTTAAACAAATATTTAATTTTGCATTTTAACATGTATACCCTTGAGGAAAGAAGGGAGGAGAGGGGGGACATGATAGAAACTTTTAAGTACCTCAGTGGAATCAACAAAGTCCAAGAGGGTAGCATCTTTCAGAAAAAGAGACGTGCAAGAAGAAAAAATTACTCACCTTAGTAATGTTTCTTCTAATGGAGTCTTGCTGTATTCTGACATATGCAGTGATGTCCAACCTTTGAACTGCCCTGGAGAGGAAAGAGTTAACTTTCCATGCAAGGCATGGAACGCTGAGCTCGAGCTCGGTTGAGACTCTGTCTGTTGTTTGAACTCAAACCGCCAGATCTTTACGAGCTATACTCACTGGGTGTCCTGTGTGGAAACTGTAAACTTACACTAGCCAACTGGCTACTAAATATAATAAAAATATTTTTTGGTTCCAAGGCAAAGACTCAAGTCAGGAAACCCAAAAAATAAAACAAAACACAACACACACACCCAAATTAAGAAGGTGAGAAAAAGGGGGCACCTCCAGAGTACCAACACTGTTGCTGCCCACCCACATCCCCAAACCCAGGTTCTGAGAGGGAAGGCCGGGGGGGGGGAGATCAGAATACAGTAAGACTCCATTAGAAGAAACAACATTACTAAGGTGAGTAATTTTTTCTTCAAACAACATGAAGTCTTGCTGTATTCTGACATATGCAGACTACCAAGCAGTACCTCCATCGAGGAGGGACAGAACCTACTTCGGGAATAGGCTCTGAAGCACTGCTGTGCCAAACCGAGCATCACTCCTAGCCTGGATATCCAGAGAGTAATGCTTGGTAAAAGTAAGTACTGTTTTTCAGGTGGCTGCTTGACAAATCTCTAAGATAGGAATATCCCTGGCAGCAGCCAGGGAAGTAGCTGTACCTCTGGTAGAGTGAGCCCTCAGGCCTGAGGGTGGGACCCTACCTAATTTTTCATAGCAAAATTGTATGCAAGAGACAATCCACCTGGCAATAGATCTCTTAGTGGCAGGTTTTCCCTTACCAACCTCACCATAAGTGAGGAACAGTTGGAGGGAGTCAAACCTGTGACCCTTGGTGTGCTCTATGTAGTAGCTAAGGGCCCTTTTCACATCCAAGCTGTGCAGCCTCCTCTCCCCAGAGGAGGAATGGTCAGTGAAGAAAACAGGAAGAGACATAGACTAGTTAAGGTGGAAATCTGAAACCACCTTAGGCAAAAACTTCCTATTCATCCTGAGGACCACCTTATCTCTATGGAAAGAGATAAAATCAGGCTCCACTGACAGGGCCTGTAACTCACTTATGCGTCTGGCAGAAGTAATGGCTACCAAGAACACAGTTTTCCAAGTCAAGTACTTAAGCTCTGCTGAGGACAAAGGCTCAAAAGGGGGTTGCATAAGATGAGCAATGCAAACATTAAGGTCCCAAGCAGGGGCAGGGGCCCTGAAGGGAGGATTGGTATGCAGCAATCCCTTGAAGAACTTACAGAATACAGGATGAGCTGAAAGGGAAGAGTGCTTGCCTGCTGACAAGAAGGCAGAGACAGCTGCCAGATGCACTCTAAGTGTAGCTGGTCTGAGTCCCAAGCTATTGAGATGAACCATATAGTCAAGGACTGCGGGCAACCCAGCAGACTCTGGAGAAATATGCTTCCCAGAGCACCAAATAGTAAACCTTTTCCATTTTGAGTTGTCTTTCTGGTGGAAGGCTTTCAAGAAGCCTTTAAAATATCCCGAACACCTTGAGAGAGATGCAAATCCGAAAATTCTAACTCCTCAAGAGCCAGGCCTTGAGATTGAGAGATTTGAGATTCGGATACCAGACCCTCCCCTGAGAGCATGTTAACAGGCTGTAATTCCTGGGAAGAGACAGTGGGAGGTGGACTGCTAAGGACAGCAAGAGAAGGTACCAGGGCTGTCTGGGCCAGTCTGGAGCAATCAGAATCACTTTGCAGGGTTGAGACCCTATTTTGACTAGTACCTCGAACAGGAGAGGGAAGGGGGGAAGCATATAGGAACTTCCCTTCCCAATTGAGAACTAGGGCATCCAGGGGAACTGAGCCCAACACTGGGGGCCTGCAGCAAAAAAGAGGAAGCTGGTGAATGTCTGGGGCTGCAAAAAGATCTATCTGTGGGGTGCCCCATCTGGAGAATATCACCTTCAAAATTAGGGGATCTAGGGACCATTCGTGATGGTCCTGAGATATCCTACTGAGAGCATCTGCCAGGACATTGTCCTTCCCTGGGAGGTGCACTGCTATGAGAGAGGTATTCAGGGAATAGGCCAAAGACCACAACTTCATTGCCTCTGTGCACAAGGCCGTAGACCGAGTGCCCCCTTGCTTATTGATGTACCACATTGTGGTGGTATTGTCTGTCCTGATCTGAATTACTTTGTTCTGAACAGACTTGGAAAAAGCTTGAAGTGCTAGAAACACTGCTCTGAGTTCTAAGAGATTGATGTGAAGCAGAGATTTTTGAGGTGACCACAACCCTTGGGTGGTCAGGTCCCCCAAGTGGGCTCCCCAGCCCAAGAGGGAGGCATCTGTAGTAAGGATTAGAGAATGAGATTGAGTGACAAAGGGAACTCCTTGCCTTAGGTTGTCCTGATCCTGCCACCATTGCAAAGCCTGGATCAGGGTTCGAGTCACTGGGATTAGTTTGGTCAGAGCATCCTTTCTCTGAGACCAGAAGGCTCTCAAGTGGAACTGAATGTCCCTCATCTGAAATCTTGCTCCTTGGACCACTGCTGTAGAGGCAGCCATGTGGCCCAGGAGCTGCAGAAAATGCCTTGCTGGTTGAGACACCTGGAGGGTGAATGAAGAGGCCAGTGTAACGAGGGTCCTTGCCCTGTCCAGGGGAAGGAAGGCTCTTGCCTTTAATGTATCCAGCTCTGCCCCTATGAAGGTGAGGAACTGCACAGGCTCTAGAACCAACTTTGAAAGATTCAGAAGGAATCCTAGAGAAGTGAGCAGTTGCAGAGTTATCTGTAGGTGTGACTTGACTTGGTCTGGAGACTGACCTACTATGAGCCAGTCGTCCAGGTATGGAAAGATGGAGATCTTTTTTCTCCTTAGGAAAGCAACCACTACTACCAGGCATTTTGTGAACACCCTTGGAGCTGAAGTTAGGCCAAAGGGCATTGCTCTGAATTGATAGTGGCCTGAGGGCAACTCGAACCTGAGATACTTTCGGTGGGAGTTTCTGATGAGAATGTGGAAATAGGCATCCTTGAGGTCCAGGGAAACTAGCCAGTCTCCTGACCTTAGAGAGGGCAGAATTAGTCCCAGAGTCACCATTTTGAACTTTGGCTTTAAAAGGTGCTTGTTTAAATATCTGAGATCCAGGATGGGCCGCCATTCTCCTGTCTTTTTGGGAGTTAGAAAGTACTTGGAGTACAATCCTTTTCCCTTGTGTAGGGGTGGAACCCTTTCTATGGCTCTCAGAGCCAAGAGACCTCTGCCTCTAGGGCAAGTGCCTCTGAAGGATCTGCAGGTGGAAAGGATCTGGTTCTCATCTTGGGAAATTTTTTGAAGCTGAGTACCAGTCCTTGGCTCACTACTTCCAGAACCCTTTTGTCTGATGTTAAAGACATCCAGTCCTGGACAAAGTAAGCCAGCCTACCCCTACAGGTGGTGAATTGGCCCTGGCAAACCCATCAGGGTACCTTTTTGGCAGGGGCTTTAGGCTGAGGGGTGGTAGCAGGCCTGCTTGTACCCCATCTGCCTCTCCCTCTGAAGAACCCCCTCTGGGCAAAGGCGGAAGAGGAGGCCTGGGCTTGGTAGAAAGGCCTATGAAAAGGCCTGCCCCTGGAATGCTGCCTCTGGGGAGTGGCTTGCCTTTCCTTGGCCTGAGCACTCCTATAGGTGGTCCTGTATTCATCCATTTTCTTCATGTAGTTCTCTGTTTGCTCCCCAAACAGAGAATTACCCACAACAGGAAAATCCATGGCCTGAGTCTGGGTATCCTGAGACAGGCTAGTACATCTGAGCCAAGCCATCCTACGAAGGGCCACAGATGTAGCCATGACTCTAGATGAAACATCATTGGATTCTACTGCAGCATGAAATTGCACCTTGGATGCCTCAATACCATCTGCAGCCACCTGCTCCAGCTCCTTGGCAAGCTGGCCAGGGACCTGCTTAGACAGAGCCATTACAGTTTCCCATCTAGACTTCTGGTATCTAGCTGTATAGGCCATATAATTAGCCTGCCTGAGTCCCAAAGATGCTGCCATGTACTGTTTCTTTGCCATGGCATCAATCCTCCTGGAGTCCTTATCTGGGGGGTGTGAAGCCAAGGGTATATTTGCCTTATCACAGGCAGCAGCCTGCACTACCCCAACATGCCTCTAGTGCTTCCTCCATAGGAAGCTGAAGAGTTTCAGCCACTTTTTTGTAAAACATAAAATTGGAAGGGGACTCAGAAAGCCTAGGAGGAGAAACCCCTGAAGGTCTGTCTGGGGAGATGTCCGGGTCAATGGGCACATCCAGACTTTCATAATCACCAGCACTATCCTCATACTCTCCTTCCTCCTCCTCCGGTTCATAAAAATCTTCTAAATTATAATCTGGAACCGGGGGAACCGACCGAACCGAGCCCCTAACCGATGGTGCCGGTTCGGTCGGAACCGGAGTTAGCGATTGAACAATCCTTATCGCTTTGGCTATTTCATCAACGGTCGGAGAAAGAACTTGTGGATCTGAACCGGCTGATTTATCCCTTCTTTTTCTTTTAACCGGAACCGACTCCTCAGAGTCGGTTCTCCTTTTGCCCAAAGAAGTTTCGCCCTGGTCAGAGGGCACTCCTTCTGGTTCAGTTGGAACCGAACCGGGCTGGCCATCTAGGTCAGCGGACTTTTTGGCCTCCCTTTCCCTGAGCCTACCAACTCTCTTTTCCAGGGTAGCTGAGGGAACATTTTTGCAAATCTGGCAGTCTGAATTGAGGTGGTCAAACCCCAGACAATAAACACAGGTGGTGTGGGGGTGAGCCTTAGCAAAGGCTTCCCCACACACACTACAGTGTTGAAACCCAGTGGGCCCGGTTTTTCTCTTGGGTTTCTCAGACATGGCCAGTCCTAACCGAACTTACCCTTTTTTCGGCAATCCGCCAGGTAAGACAATTTTATCGTTCCTGACCGAGTTACAGGTCGTGAAAAACCGTAATGAAATCAGTTTTTTTTAGAACCGTTAAGGGCCGGTTAACACACTCTAAAAGTAGAACAACCCATACAAAAAATAGGCCTAATGCTCAACTGTCTGAAATCGCTAATAATTAGTCAATGTTCAATTATTCCTTCATTTTGCTTTGGTTGATTTTTTTCACATGCAAATAAGTTAGTGGACAACTCCTTTTGCTCACCCTATTACTAACCAATTCATAATATTTTCTGCAGTTATCCAAGAATTGAGTATTAGTACATTTATTATTCACTAGTTGATCTTAACTAATAAATAATCTCTGCAAACAGCATTCACTTGTTGAGCATTAGTTGATGACAGCATTCAATTTGTTGATCATTAGTTGACAATAGGGATGCTGTGCTGAATAAATCAGATGTTGTTCTTTTTGCATTTGACCTGGCTAGTCTGTACCTTTCTGGTGGGGGTATTATACTGCCATTGAACAATTGCATTACAGGTCTTACTTTACAGGGGGTCTACAGGGTAACTGCAGAGGATCCAGCTCTGGTGGTAAGTGCAAGGGGAGTGAGCAAGTCATTACTGCCATATAGTACATGTGAAATGTTTTGCTGCTATACTGTTTAGGCCACTAGAGGAGTTGGTGGGGGTTGTAGCATCCTGCAGGGCTATACCAGCAGCAGTTACTCTACCCCAGAGCCATTCCTTGGGATGGAGACACCCATTCAATGAGCTCAGACTCCTCAACCTGTGTTAGGCATGCAGGCAGGGGTAGTAGCCCTTAGGATAGCACCACCTAGGGATTACACTGGTACACACCCCTGCATCTTCTAGCTTCCCTGCTAGCCTCCCATGTGGCACTGAAACAAAGGCCTTGCTGAAATCCAAGTATAAGACATCCACTGCATTGCCCCAGTCCATCTCCCTGATCACCCGTTCATAGTACTCACTCAATCAGGACTGTCTGTTAGGACCTGCCAGAGAAAAAACACATGCTGCTGCCTGTCCTGGAGCCCAGTGTCCTCCAAATTACCAGTCTCTCCTGAAGGAATGTCTCCATGAGCTTACCCACAACTGATGTGAGGCTCACTAGTCTGCAGTTGCCTGGATCATCCCTTGGATCACCTTTCTGAATAGACACCACATGGGCAAACCGCCAGTCCTGAGGGACACATCCTGTGTGCAGAGAGGTATTGAACAGGTCAGCCAGTGGTGCTGCTAGACTACCTGCCAGTTCCTCGAGTACCCTACTACCCCCATCCTCAGTACCCTGCCCTTTGGATCCTAAAACTGCATCCACAGGGTCTCTGTACTGCCTTTCCTCCCCCTCTTCCCTTATGCACATTATTCCTTTCCTTACATCCATTGCCACCCCTCCACCTTTCTCAGTTGCCCTGTCCTTCCTGAACAGCCTGTATCCTGGGATCATCATATCTCAGTCCTGGTACTGTGTGACACAAGTTTCTATTATGGCTGCAATGTCCACCTGCCCCACAGCCAAGAGAGCCTGCAACTCAGCTGATTTGTTTCCCAGGCTCCTCGCATTTAGTGACACTACTCTCCATCCTCCTCCTAGCTCTTCCCCACCCTGATTTACCCCCATTGCTCCTACCCTGATGACCTCCCCTGTAGCTTGGGGGTAGGGTCATCTGGCTTCCCTCACTGGAAACCCTGCCTACCAGCTTTCCACTTGCCCCCCTTCCTAGTTTAAAGCTACCCTTGTTGCTATGTACCCCTCCATGCCCTGCTCCAATACTCCCTTCCCCTCCTTGCTCAAGTGAAACCTGTCCCCTGCATACAGGGTATTACTGTCCCAGGTTCTGCCCCAGCCCCCTACTATCCCATACCCATTGATATGACACCATTCCTGCAACCAGGTGTTGAGCTCCCCTATTCTTCCCTCCTTCTTAATACTTGCACAGGGTATGGGAGGCACCTCCCAAAAGGCCACCGATTTCCCCTCCTCCTCCTCGCACAGTTTCCCCAGTTCCTTGAATCTCCCTTTTGCTACCTCTGTCTCCCCTGAGAGGTCATTCTTACCTACATGCACCACAACATGCAGTTTCCTCAGTCCTCTCCCTGTGCAGCTGAGAATGGCCTGCCCTGCCCAGCCAGCCACCAACCTGGAAATAGACCCACCCGGCCCATATTAGACTATGTCTTTCCCCCTTACTGCCCCATCTGATCCCGTTAAGTATAGAGTCCCGCACCACTAGCACACCCCCTTCATCAGCTCCATTCTACCCCTCACCCTTAACCTCCTTGTCCATTACTAACATCTGCCCTTCCTTGCCCATTTATGTCACTATGCTTCACCCCTATGACCCCCCCACTCTCCCCTCCTGACATGTGTTCCGTTGCCCCTCCCTCGGTCCCATGTTACCATCCACCTTCCCCTCATGCGCCCTGGCCCCTGTCCCCCTTTAGCTATGTACCCTTTGTCTGACCATCAGCACTGTCCCTCTCCCCTGCACCCCTACTGCTGACACTTTCCTTTTCAGCTGTGCCCCTCTCCCCCTGCTACCCTCCTCTTACTTGCCTGACCCCTGTTCCCTCTATTCCCTTTCCCCCCTGTCTCCCTCTCCTGGTGCTCCCCTAACTCTCCCTCTTCCACCATTGTTGTCAGCTCTGCAAGCCTGTTGCCTGCCACCACCATGTTGTCCTGCATTGGACTCTTCCCCCTGTCCCTTGACCTGCCTTCAACGCTTGACCCTCTATCAGATGTGAAACTGCACTCCCTCCCTGTCCCCTCTCTCCACCTAACTTTCTTCTCCTGATGCTCCCTCCCATTAACCCCTGGTGAGGCCCTCCTGGCCCTTTTCACATTCTCTCTGCCAGAACCCTCTCCAGCTCGCTACCAAGGCACTACAGTCTTCTCTCCAGCCTCCTTAGCCTGTGGCAGATTGGACACCTCGTAGTCTCCATAATATGTTCATCTCAACAGCTTAGTAATAAGTAAAATATAGGACTTACCTGCCCTAGGGAGCCATAGGTAGGTGTCCAAATGTGTAATGTACACTAACTGTAAAATAAAAGATAGAAAAGGGGTCAGAAAGGATCTGCAGCTCTTTAGGGGTGTTCAGAAGGGGGGAAGGGACAGGAAAGATATAAAAATATACTTATCTGAAAAGGTTTAAGAACCCCGTCCTATCAGACCTAAAAAAAAAAAAAATAGAAAAATAGGTTAGAATAAAAAGTAATAAAAGAACAAAAGCCCAGTAAAGGAGTGAGGTTTGAGGAAGGGGCTCAGTTAAAACCCTTTGTCTATAGTGGTGGACAATATTTTACTTAGCTCAGGTGAGCTACTGAAGACTAGTGGGGGCTAGTAACCCTTCTGTATAAATAAAAATGGCATTCAAACCTCTCAAGTGTCCTTTATTATTACGTACATCCCTCATTTTACTCCTTAAAAGTGTCCTGTCCATTACTGAAAAGCTGCTGCCCACACAGAGAATGTTATGTAAATTAAGACATCAAAGCGAAAATTCATCATATTGTAACATGGTGAATCAAAAATAAACATTGTACAAGTACCACAATTCCCACAGTGCTCAGAACTTGTACTTTTAGGGTTTGAGGAGGTGTCCCTCATTCTAAGGGTCTGATGTCCCTCAACGTGATTACCAGAAAATGTCCGTGACCCTCATTTCGGTGACACAAGGCTGAGAAGCATGGTGGCACTGGTGCTCTTGGGGGCTGGGAAATGTAGGTGGGGGTGGCCGGACTACAGTTCCCAGCAGCCAGCTGCCAGCTTATTTACATGTGCTTTTTACAAACAACTTTTGCGGCCTCCCAGGTCCCTTGTCTGTGTCCTTGAACCTCAATTTGGTGGTCTGGGGGTCCTGGTGCAGAGGGGGGATCCTCTGTTTTGCCAGAGCTACTTTAAAAGACATGCACTTCCACACATCTGTGCTCCTCCAGCCTTCCACTGTCAGGTAAACACTGTGCAGGGGAGCTGAAGGTTTCAGATGGTGGCAGCAGAAGCTAAAATCACGAGTGTCTCCTGCTCATAAGAGAAGGCGATCAGACATTCCCTCTATGCGGCTTGCTCCCGCTCCACTGGCATTCTCCATATCAGTTAGCAATGGAAGAGATCATTTATACCACTGAGTTCCCAAAAGGTGGGTTATTTATGAAAAGTACTGGCCACTTGAGAAATTTAAATATCCATGTCTAGTATTTAAATTCAAATCACTCCACTTTTCATATGGAAGTTTGCTTTTCAATTAATGGGGGTTGCTTCATTTTGAGTGCTGTCAGTGTTTTGTGATGTAATAAAAAGTATTTTGCCTAGTACTGATTTGTTTAAATCATGAAATAAACACTTATTTTGGACTGTAACTGCAGTCTTATGTACTTTTTAAAAAAAATATGACAATTCTTTTAACCGAAAAGTAGTTACTTTATAAAGTCACTGCTGGACTTACATTCTTCAGCAGGACACATGCCAGACAGCTCTCTCTCTCTCACATACACACACACACACACACACACACACACACACACACACACCTAAACTCAGCCCGAGCCAATCTGATATTTTGGCACAGTACCTAGCACACTGAGGCAACATGGGAAATGCTGTGACTGCTTCAGTGTTCCCTGGTCTGTTTTCAAAGTTCATGGGGCTGGCTGGGAAAACAGCATCAGGCGCTGCTGCTGTGCGCCCCATTCCCAGGGACGAAAGTTTATAAAAATGCTGCCGGTTCCCTCAATGATGCCCCACCTGTCCATCACCTGACCTTGCTCTTAGGTCCCTGCTAGGCAACCACTTCCCCATCACTGAGCCATGTTTCTAAGTCCCTGCTCGGTGGTGGAGTAATGTATTTCCACCGGTGCAGTTCAATCCTGTGGCCCTACCTTGGGGGGGCAACTCAGGAGGTTCTCCTGGTGGGCGTGCCTGCCTGGCTCCTGAATTAAAGTCTGCGAAAACTGGTATGTCTGAAAGCCACAGCCAGTAGGGGGTAAGCCTGGGACTGGACTACCATTTTGGGGAAGCCCTGGGGGAGGACGGTAAGCAGAAGTAGTAGGGCTGAGCTCCTGAGAGGTGTGGCAGCATGAAAAAAACAGATGTATTGCAAATAAAAATGCATGGGATGAACACATGGGTATAACAGGTAAGGGAGGATGGTGGATGATGACCCCCACCCCAAACAGGTGCTTGGAAAGCACTAACAGGGGAGATTTCATGGGCAGACCAAGGTTGGCCAAGAAGTCCAGCTTCTATGAGTTACTGTCCACACATGGTCCCGGACAGAAAATTGGTGGGAAAAATGTGACTTTGGCTGGATGGCAGCCCAGTTCCCTGCAGACACTGCACTGTTGACTGAGCACTTCCATGGTCCTGTTGTACAGAACAATGGAGCACAATGTGTCACTACCGCAATGTGGTCCCAAACAGAAAAAGGGTAGGGAAAAAAAAACTGACTGCAGCTGATTGGGAACCCAGCCCCCCTGCACTGCTTTACTGAATATTTCTATGGTTCTGTGGTAGAGGATGACAGGTGTACAAGAGAATCTGGGTGACAGGGATGGGGAGACCACAGATGCATAAAAATTGATGGCAGATAAGGACCATTTGGTCCGTCCATTCTGCCCATTTTCCCCTACTGTAAAAGCCACAGACCATTCAGAAGGGACAGATCAGGAGGAGTGGAGCTAAAATACTTATTGAAAAAATACTGTGCATTTGCTATTAAAAGCAAATACGAAAAACAAACAAAAAACACTGAAGGTGGGACTGATCTGAGCTCATATGTCCCCTCAGTAACAGAAAAACTCTCTGTTCCTTTAAACTTGGTGCCTGGAGCAGATGATAGAAACTGAGGGCCATGAAGGGTAGAATTAGGTTGCTTTTTGACCTATGCAAGTTATGAACACAGAATAGCCAAACAAACATGTAGGCTCACATTTACAGTGGGACATTAGCTTGTACTGCTATTTAACTAGGAGGGACGGATGGCCACACTGGTTGGTGTAAACTTTTTCAGGGCCACATGCAAGCAGCTACAGTGGGATTTGAACCTGGGTTTTTTCTTCACAATTCAGTGATCTAACAATGCTAATCTTGCCCTGTCCCTACCTTCATTTGCATTATTATTGTTCCAAACACTAGCTTGCACACTATTTATTTCAGTGTGCTACTGGTACATATATGGGTTCCAGGGAGGGACACTCATCACAAACTCCTGAGAGTGGGCATATTGCACATTGAGAAGGTGGATACTTAGTGAGCCCCACCCAATGCATCAAAACCCAGATAGCTGTCAGGAAAGCAGCAACGTCATTGACCCCACACCCAAAAGTCCTCTTCTAATTTAAAATTACACTGTCTTATCATCTTTAACCTAAATAAACCACCTCTCGAAGGTGGCTTAGGCCTGGGGGACTCATAGGCCTTAAGCGCTTCCTTGCCCACAATGATTGGTCCCCTCTGATGAGGGCAACCAACATTGACTTGGCCCTGGCCTTCTTTGTAAGCACTTTCAACTTTGCCTGTGATATCTTTGCTCCCATAACTGCTAGGAGGTCCAAAATGAAACATGCCCTTGGATCACCCCTGCCCTACTGTGGCAACTTAAACACGACAATCTTTGGCATCTTGCTGTTGCTACTGGCGTTCAGCAGACAGGCAGGTCCTATGCTGCTGCCCACAACCAGTGCACCTGGGCCATCCACAGCAAAGGCGGAATACTACCAACCTCTCTTACCTCCTCCTGGGGAACCCCAGTGCTTCTGGGACAACATCAAGCAACTGAATGGTCACTCCCAGTCCCCTCCTTCTCTTCTCAACATCAATGGTACCGCCTCTGACCCTGCCCTCATTGCCACCCACCTTAATAACTCCTTTACCGACCTTAGCTCAGTACTTCCTGGTAACTTTTTCAGTCCACCTCCTCCATCTGTACCACCACCATTGCCCGCCCTCTTCCACCTCGCGCTCATGTCACCATGCAAGAAGCTAGGCCTTACTTGCTAAAAGCCCTAAAAGGTAACACCATCGGTAATGACTCACTTGATCCCTGCCTTTTACGTCAGGTCCTGGATCAGGTCCTCTTACCTATTACGTGCATTTTCAACAAATCACTCTGTCTCGGACAATTCCCCTCTGCCTGGAAGATTGCCACAGTTACCCCTGTCCATAAAGGTGGTGACAGGACTCTTCCGGGTAACTACCGACCCATCTCAATCCTCTTCCCCTCTAAGGCGTTAGAGAAATTGTAGGTCCCAAGTCTCTGACTACCTCTGTAAGTACAATGTTCTCTGCCCTGAACAACACGGGTTCAGAGCAGGTCATAGTACAAATACAGCACTCCTGGATTTTCCAACTTCCTCCGTGCCTCCTTGGACTCTGGTGCCCTGGCTGGTGTTATATTCATTGACCTGTCTAAAGCATTCAATACCGTTTCGCATCCTCTTTTGCTCTCCACCCTCGACCTACTAGGCTTTGCCTCAGGACCTGTTTCCTGGTGCACAGCTATCTCTCCGCCCGCTCCCAATGGGTGAAAGTCAATGGTACTCTCTCTGAAACATGCCCCATTCACTCTGGGGTGCCGTGAGGGCTCAATTCTTGGACCCTACTATTCTCACTCTTTCTTAACTCCCTACCCAGCAGTTGTACAGGTAAGATGCTTCATGCTGATGATGCTGTTCTCGTTGCCTCCCACAATGACCCCATGCTGCTACAGAACTCCTCCAACTAGTCTTTGACTCTGCAGCTACCTGGTTCACTGAGCACCGACTTGTTATCAACCTTAAGAAAACAAAACGATGCTCTTCTCCAACCTCAAATAAGTAAGCAAGTTTCCTTAGCTGTCCACTCCACACCCAATCTCGTCATTGACCAGGTGCAGTCCTATAAATATCTTGGTATAACCTTTGACCCTGCACTTTCATTCCATGGACATATATCTGCCCTAAATTCTGTCGCCAACTCACGGCTAGGCATTCTTTACCGGCACAAGAAATGCCTCCCTCCTGATGCCCTCCGCCTGGCTGTCACCTCCTCTGTCATGTTGCTAGCCTTGCTTGTAGAGCAGAAAGCAGCTAACTAAAAGAAGCTACATTTTCTTCTTAATTTAAAACTTATATCTCAGTAGGAGTCAGTGTCAGTTAAGATTAAGTAGACAGATAACTTTATTAGAAGTAGAAGGGGTCTTATTTAAGGTTAAAAAAGAAAGAAAAGAAAGAAAGGCAGTGTGTGTTCTGTGCAGGGAAAGGTACTGTATCAGGTGACTTTGCTAAACCAGTAGGAGGAAAGAGAGCTTACCTTGGGGTGTGGTTTAGACACTAGAAAAGGAGGTGAGTCAAATTACAACTTCCTGTTGCTAGCCTTTTTCTTACCAATTGCCCTCCATCCCACCCACCCAAAGCCAGTTCTACTTTTATAGCCACTGGATTTTAACTGTCAACAGGAACTTCCTGTTTGAAAGTAGGAAGAAAAGGATCATAGAGAAACATTGGTTTTGTCAACCCTGAAGCAGAAGTAGAAAAAGTAGCTCACTCTCCCCCCCTAGCTGCTGGTAGTTTGATATTGAGCAAGGAAGAAGGAGACTACTGAAGAAGATAGAAAGTTGCTGTCCCAGAACAGGAAAGGTGAGAGTTGTAAGGAGAGGAGAGAGTAAGCATCCAGAGAAACAGTAGAGGGGACACAAAATAAGACATGATAGGAGTGGTGCAGTGCAATGGCTGTGGGGCGGCAGTGTTCCGGGAGACATTCTGGAGGCTGCGATGCTGCCCTATTTGCAGGCACCTCTCTGGTCTGAGAGAGGAGGTTGCCCGTCTCCAGGCTGACCTGGCTAGGATTCAGAACCTCCTCCCCACTCCAGGGACCACCAGGGCCAATGCCACTACCTCAGAGGTTGCCAAGAAAGAGGAGTGGCTGGACCAGGTGGGCTCAAGGAGGAGAGGTGGTGGAACAGAGTTGCATCCTCCAGATGTACCTCTTCACAATTCATTCACTCTTCTGTGGATAGTGGTTCCTCTATGGAGGCACCTGCAGTGAGACCAAGGAGGATGCTGGGAACCTTCACAAAGGAGACCCAAAGGAGGGTGGCATGGGAACCCACAGGGGAAGGAAACAACTCCTGGTGGGGGACTCAATCATTAGAGGGGTAGAATTGGGGGAGGATGGGGAGAGGGATTTAAGGTGCCTTCCTGGTGCCACGGCTTGGAGGGACAGGAAGCGAATCCTCAGGATCGTGGGAGGAGCTGCATGAGGGAGGGAGCTGGATGTCATTGTCCACCTGGGGACAAATGACCTGGCTAGGAATGGGATCAGAGCAGTGCAAGAGGAGTTTGTAGAGTTGGGAAGGGCCTTAGACAAGTAGCGACACGGTAACCTTCTCGGAGGTGCTGCCTGTCTATGGCAAGGGAGATAGGGCACTTCTCACCAGGGAATTCAATGAGTGGTTGGAAAACTGGTGTGGAACTCAGGGTTTTGGCTTCATTGGGGACTGGGGAGCCACCTGAAGGAATGCAGACCTATACTGGTGTGATGGTCTGCATCTGTCTGGGGGGGAACCAGGATCCTAGGTGAGAGGTTTGAATGCTTCATTGGCAAGCATTTAAACTAGCCAAGGGGGGAGGCACTGAAAAGGAACTGGGAACTGAGCCTCCCCCACAAAACATGGTGATTAGTGAGGTAAACACCAAGGTACAGAAGTTATTAGGAGCAGAACAGATTTAAAAAAAGGCAAAGGCAGTAAGGACAGAAATGGGCTAAAAGGGTAAGGATATCAAAAAGTGGAGGGTGATGAGTACCAATGCCCACAGTCTGTGTAACAAGCCCTGAACTAGTGGCCTTGATGGAAGAGGGTTGCCTGGATATTGTGGTAGTCACAGAAACATGGTACACAAAGAACCATGACTGGGATGTCAACATACCAGGATACACAATCTACAGGAGGGACAGGAGGGTAAAGAGGAGGAGGAGTAGCTCTCATGTAAAGGAAGGGATCAAAGCAACAGAACTAAAGAGTAAACAGGGAGCAGATGAGGCACTTTGGGTCACCCTGGGACAGGAAATGGCACCACAATCCGCATGGGGTTGTATACAGACCCCCATCTCAGGGGAGGGAATGGACAAGGAAATGATAGAAGGCTTTAGAATGGCAGAAAAGGGGAGATATTGTTGATGGGGACCTGAATATGCCAGATGTTAACTGAGCACCTTTGCTGCAGGCACATCCAAGAGCAGGGTCATTCTTGATGCCCTACAGGGGCATGTCTCAGACAGCTAGTATTGGAACCGACTCGGGAGGGAGCAATCTTAGACCTGGTACTTTCAAATGGGGATGGAGAAAGAATCTCAGATTTAGAAGTGGGTAGCCATCTGGGAACAAGTCACCACCAAACAGTGTGGTTCACGATAAACACAGCCATACAATCAAGCCATACAAAAGCAAGAGTACTAGACTTTAGGAGGGCTGACTTTGGGAAAATGAGAGAGTGCCTCAGAAAAACACTAGCAAACAGGCAAGAAGGAGGGATGGAGGAACAATGGGGAGTGATCAAAACAGCCATCACAGAGGCAACAAGCCTTTGCGTAAAAAAAATCAATAAAACACAACGAAGGAAAAAACTGCTATGGTTCACAAAAGAGGTGGCAGGGAAGGTTAAGGAGAAAAGGGCAGCATTTAGGAAATATAAGGAAACACAGAAGGAGCAGGACAGAGAACTTTATCAGTTAAAGCAGAAAGAGGCTGGGAAGGTAGTCAGAATAGCAAAGGCCTAAACCAAAGAAAGGATAGCCAATTCTGTTAAGAAGGGGGATAAGACCTTTTATAGGTACATTAGGGAGCGAAGAAAGACCAAAGGAGGGATACTGAAGCTTAATAAAGGGGAGGGAATGTGGGTAGAGGGTGACAGTGAAAAAGCAGGGTTACTGAATGAATATTTCTGCTCAGTATTCACAAAGGAAGAGGAGGGAGAGTTACCTAAACCAAACAAGAGAAACACTCTGAAGACGGGGGTCGATACCAGTCCATTTACAGAAGAAAGGGTTCTGAAAGAACTAATAAAATTGAAGGTGGACAAAGCAATGGGGCCTGATGGGATTCACCCAAGATTTCTTAAAGAACTAAGGGTAGAACTAGTGACATAGCTGACTACTCTCTTTAACAAATCATGGGAGGATGGGGTGGTACCCAAGGACTGGAGGAGGGCAGATGTAATTCCTCTTCACAAAAGTGGGAGAAGGACAGAGGCAGGAAACTACAGACCAGTTAGTTTGACCTCAGTGGTAGGGAAAATGATGGAATCACTTCTGAAGGAAAGAATTGTTGAGTACCTAGAGGCCATTGGGGAATAGGACCCGAGGCAACATGGATTCACGATGGGAAGGTCATGTCAGACGAATCTAATAGATTTCTTTGACTGGGTAACCAAAGTAGTAGATCAGGGAGGGGCTGTGGACATGGCCTACCTAGATTTTAGCAAGGCATTTGATACAGTCCCCCACAAAAGATTAATACACAAGATAGCCAGCCTTGGAATGGGTCCCAACGTGGTAGCCTGGATAAAAAATTGGCTAGACAACAGGACGCAAAGGGTAGTAGTAAACGAGTACACAGTGAAGAAAGGAAGGTTACTAGTGGGGTACCGCAGGCTTCAGTACTGGGACCGTCCTTTTAATGTCTTTATAGTGACATTGCAGAGGAACTGGAAGGAAAAGTATGTCTCTGCAGATGACACAAAGATCTGCAACAGGGTTGATACACAGGCTGGAGTGGAAAGGATGAGAAGGGACTTGCAAGGTTGGAGGAATGGTCAAATGTATGGCAGCTCAGATTTAATGCAAAGAAGTGCAAGATAATGCACATGGGAAACAAAACCCAGGGAAGTGTACACAATGGGGGTGAGATACTGACAACAGTAAAATAGAAAGGGACCTGGGGTAATATATCAGATGACATAAAGGTGGGCAAGCAATGTGAGAAGGCAGTAAGGAAGGCTGGAGGGATACTGGGATGCATAGGAAGAGGCATCAATAGTAGAAAACAGGAAGTTGTTATCCCTCTGTACAGACAGTTGGTGAGACCCCATCTGGAGTACTGTGTGAAGTTCTGGAGACCCCATCTCCGCAAAGACATAGACAGAGTGGAGGCTGTCCAGAGGAGGGCAACCAAAATGGTGCAGGGTCTGCACCAGAAGACATACGAAGAAAGACTAAAGGAGCTTAATATGTATACTCTTGAGGAAAGAAGGGAGAGAGGGGACATGATAGAAACTTTCAAGTACCTCAAGGAATTAAAGTCCAAGAGGGTATCTTCCAGAAAAAGAGATGTGCAAGAACAAGGGGGCACAATTTGAAGATAGAGGGGGGACGGCTCAGAGGTAATGTGAGGAAGTATTTTCACTGAGAGGGTTGTGGATGCATGGAACAGCCTCCCTGAGGAGGTTGTGGAGTCAAGAACAGTGGGGAACTTCAAGAATGCATGGGACAGGCATAAGGCAGTCCTAGGGGTGGGTAAGAGGAAGTAAGCTGTTGATTAACTAGGATCTGCAGCTTATCTGTTAGGTAGGAAAATGGGCAGACTAGGTGGGCCAAGCGGTCCTTATCTGCCATCAAATTCTATGTTTCTATGTTTCTATGTCTCTCATTGACTATGGCCTTCCGGTCTATGGCTCAGCAGATCAGACTGCCCTCAACAAGGTTCGCCTCACAGTTAATAAGGCCTGCAGACTTATCACTGGTGCTCCCAGACTCACTCACACATGTGAGCTGTACACCCTGGCTACCCTACTCAACCTGGAAGAGCGACTCATGTATCAGACATGCCAGCTCACCTTTAAAGCCCTGCGTGGCCTATCCCCCATAGGCCTATCCAACTCCATTCGCCATACTGCACCGACCCTGATCATGCGCAGCTCGTCAAGAGCTACCCTAGTTATTCCGAGAGCCAGGACCTCTCAAGGTCAGAGGGCATCTCCTCACCGTGCGCCCCCACTGGTATAACTCCTCCCTGTCAGTGTCTCAAACTCACTAACCTTAGCTTGCTTTAAGCCCAGGCTCAGAAACTTCCTGCTTAGCTCTTGCAAATGCAACTGCCGCTAGCCTAGTGTAAAAATATATATATATATATATATATATATATATATATATATATACTCTGTTTGACAATGCTCACTGAGCAGCCCCCTTCCTTTCCTACTAATTCCTCCTCCCCATCTCCTCCCTTCTACTCCCACCAGCTTTCCCCCGACCATAAGTTTTGCACCTTTTGTTATCTTTTGCTTCGTTGGAGATTGTATTCTATTGAAACAAAATTGTAATTGAACTGTAACTTTTTTGTTTGTAAATACTGTGTCCCTTGCACTACTGTTCTGATGTCCTCTTTGTGACGAGGTACCTTTGTAAATGAGCCTCTGGCTCAAAGGTTTCTAAACTGATGTTTAACTAAATAAATAAATAAATACATAAATCTCACCAGAAGTTTCACTCTGGAAACCATAATTTAGCAGCTATAAAAGGGAGACAGAACAGTGATCTGGAAGTGAAGACTGGATACGTTTCCTCCTACCTTGAATTCTGGGACAGTCGGAGTTCAAGCAGCAGAAGTTCATTTATATTTCTGCAGCAAGGCTCACACGAAGTGCATTCCCATGGCAACAAACTGCTACTAAAAAAAAAAAAATAATAATAATAAATAAACCTCCTCCAAGCCTTGCCGTAAATATCCCATGAAAGAGTGATTTATTTCAAAGAAAGTACTACGGTGGAATGTGCTGGGGGGTGAAGGGAAGGACTGCTTGTAAGAAGCAGGCTAATTAAGCTGACCAAATGCACACACAAGTAAGCTGCTGCTGAAAGGCCATCCCATTTTCACTACCTACGCTCTGACACCAGTTCTGCAGTTTTATTTTCTTTTTCTGCTTACAGGCCACAGTTTGACTGCCTGGACAAGTGACTAAAACCACAGTGTAAACAAGCAAAAAGACTGCTTTAAAACTCACCTCACTGTTGCCTTTTCTCACTCGTGCAGATCCCCTCTAAGGCACTGTCTGCTCCTCCAGCCATTAGAATAGCACCGTAAGTAAATTCTAACATTGTAGGCAGCACTAACGGAAGTAGCACTCTGTCTTGTCCCGGGGTTCAGTGCTGGAAGCTAATCATTGAATTTCAAGCACTTGGGTTAATGTTGTGTTAGCCATTAGAATTTTCAATTGTCCTATGCATTCTAATCTTGCAGAATCTGCTCATTGTGAATTGTTTATTGCAAATGTATGGCAGATATTTTAACTGTTTTACCTTTTATTTCAATAAAATATTATTAACAAGAAAGCAAGCCCATGAGTCTGGCTCAGTAGTTTTAATTTACAGCAACAACCACCCTAAACCTCAGCAGCACACATACAAAAGTACAGGCAGCGGCCTTTTATACGAGGACTGCACAAAAGAAAACTTAGCTATAGCAACAATTCACAAACAAATTTAAAGGCACAGTGCTTAATATTTTATAGGAGTTTGGGCATTTTTCCTTATTTAAAAAGAGTTTGGGGTGTCTGGCTGATGTGTCTGCAGGCTTGATAATTTTGGCTTAGGTGGACTAAAAATGCAGAGGGGCATTTAAGGGGTCTTAATGTATTTAGAAATTTATGGGATAGATGGGCTGAAATTGATCATAAAAGCAAAGAAATGTACATGATTGTCAGGCAGCAGCTGTTTGAGGAGATATGGATCGCTGTGCTGGCCACTGCTTTCACAGGAAGGGGAGTCAGAGTACGTGGGGGGTCCTTAGCAGGTGAATGGGGTGTACCATTGGTGGTGGTGGTGGGGGGATGCTAGACCACTAGGGAATATCACAAAGAGGTGTACCTCATGATTGGAAGGGAACACAAACCGCTAGACCACCAGGGAATATTACAAAGTGGTATACAGGACGACTGGGGGGGCACCACTAGACCACCAGAGCATTTCTGTTAAGTGGCACATACGTGATCAGATGGAGGGGGCCACTGGACCACCAAGAAGTGATTTTGAAATGGACTGGGGTGCTAAAGGGCTGGTGCGCCCCATAAAGATGAGCCCATAATGGGCATGCAACTGATCCTTAGCACCTTGCATGCCCCATGAGTTCATTTGAATGCTAGGGCTGAATATGGCCCACAGGAGCCTTGGGCACTATCCCATTTCTGGTAGCACTATCTCATGTGGCCACATGCAGCCTTGGTCTGTGTTGTGCACTGGCAGTGCAAATCAATTTAGTGCTGTGCAAATATGGACTGATATTCAGACAGCACCACTCAGTCAATGAGCGCTATCTCTTTGAATATTGTTAGAGCTGCTGGGCGAGTGTAAGTGCTGTGCAAATGCAAACATATGAACTTTCCAGAAGATACTGGCCTTACGGTCTGTCTAGTCTGCTCAAGTGAGCAGAACATCAGACTTTTACACCGCAGCTGCCCCTCCTACCTGCTTCTGTTTTTCCTCCTCCTCCTTTCACCCACACCATATGTTGACCCTAGTTTGAACCCTCCCTTGAAGCTGCTTACTGACCTCAATGATACCCCCTCCTCTGGCATCATGTAGCCACCCTTTCGGTGAAATAGTGCCTCCTAATTTCCCTCTTGAATCTACCTTCTTCAAATTTCAGACTGTGCCCCTTGGTTTCCCTCCCACCTTTAAATCTGAAAATACTCTTCCCTTACCAAAAATTGTGGATTAACACTGACTTACTTTTACCTTTTTCTTAAGATTTAAATTCCCTATAAATTCACTTGAAACTGTATTTAATCCAGCAAAATCTGTATGGTAATTTCCTATCTTTCGAATGGCTTAGTTTTGGCTGTATATGCAATGAAATATGCTAATTTT
This sequence comes from Neoceratodus forsteri, assembly GCA_016271365.2. Classification (NCBI taxonomy): domain Eukaryota; kingdom Metazoa; phylum Chordata; order Ceratodontiformes; family Ceratodontidae; genus Neoceratodus; species Neoceratodus forsteri. Next base: position 376,649,220 of record CM028133.1, read on the forward strand.
TAATCCTCTGTATTTCTGGCTGGAAAAAGTGAAAAAATGCTTTTTTGAATGCATTTTTTCCTTTTTGGCTTTATTTAAAGAGCAAATATGCACATCTTCAATCCTGGATTTCTTTTGGACTTTAATAAATCTAAAAAATGTTTTTAGTTTTCAGCCAAAAGAAATCCTAATGCAGTCTTTATGGCTATTTTTGGTTGCATACGTAGTGATATATGTAAATGAGAAGTTTTATTTACATCTGGATTTTTTTAGAAAGATTCTATTTACATTGTAAATGCATTATCCATGAATTGAATGCATTTCCAATATAAATAAAATATGTCTAAAAAATCCAAATGTAGGCAAAACATGCTCATTTATATATTTTGCTACATATGCAGCCAGTCATGCCTCAAGGGCTCCTAGTGGAATTACCTGAAGCTCTCCTCTGCATGTGGGTGTCCCAGATCGCTAATCTTGGACCCCTGCACTGGACTCACATGCCCTTTTTGGCACCCTTGTGCAGGTCCTGCTGATGCATCCTGCCTGACTGGGTTCTGAGCTCCACATAATGTATTTACTCTCTGTTTCAGGAGATACTTTGACTGAAGCTCTGCTTTTGTGGCTCTGAGCCGTATAGAATTTGTTAAATTTACTGTTCATAGCCTTGGTGTCCCTACGTCTATATCTTGTTCATATCTTAACTGTACTTACTGTCTGCTGTGTTGTGTTCACTTGGTTCTAATTCTGTATATTGCCCACCTTGTGTCATGTTGTCCTCTGTATGGACTTGTATTTCATTGTACTCTCCTGGGTCGTACCTGAAAATAGGCAAATGGCTTGTCTAGTGTAGTTACCTGGTCAACAAAAGCTAAATAGTCATAAATAATCCATTGTTATTTCTTAAAACCCATATCTTTGGCCCGGTGGCACTGAGGGTTGATGCTCTGGATGCCACACCTTGCGCCATGCCAGTGCCCCGGTTCAGGAACGAGCCTGGGCCAACGGGGTCGGCAGGGGGAGAGAGATGATCGAGCACCTGGAGGACAGCTCTATTCTCTGGGGAGGCATTCACACTTGCCCGGGATTGCAGTGGCCCCCCAGTGGTGACTGGAGGCACTGCGCACACCAGGGCAGCAAGTAGTGGGCCGGAGTTACGGCATGCATCTCCAGATGTCATTGCACATCCGAGCTCGGGAGAGAAATCATGGGCATAAACAAGGGGAAAAAAAAATGTGCCAACTGGGTGCGGTGACAATGAACTCCAGATGCGAAAGCCCACACGCCTAATCCTGGCCGCACCCCCAACTCTACCCTCTGGGAACTCCAAGCCTCTCCAAGGGCCCAGGAGAGAGACGGTAGTCTTGATAACGATTCAGAAGTTGGGGGAGCTGCGGTTCAGGTGGGCTGTCAGGAGCTGCAGGTCGAGAGAGGGAACCCGAGAGATGCCCCAGAAGGTAGGTAAGAAAAAGTTAAGAAAAAAAAAAAAAAAACCCACACATATCTTCAATCCCATTTAGTTTATCCAATTAATGCTACAATTAGTTACTTTAGATGGACAGTGATCACCACATCAAAATTTGTCAGATTCGAAAATCATCAACTGAACCGAAGTGTTTTGCGGTTACTTTACTAGTGAAATAAGTACTTTGTCTTTGTACTCTGTTTCACTTAACCTGACCATACATCAAGATTCTGAGCCCAGTCATCTCCCTGTCTTCTTGAGTCCCTAATATCCTTGGTGGGCTGAGGGTATCACTGGCACCAGCTGAAGAATTTCTGAAACTGTTTGTGCCAGTACTGTAGGAAGTCCTGCAGGATGACTGTATCCTTAACCAACCACCATGACTAACGCAAAATGTAAGCGCACTTCAGAGTAACATGCAACATATGTCCAGGATAAATATTCCAACACAGAGAAGTAGCTTGAAAAAATCCACAAATGCTGCAAGCACACAAACTGTTCAGGCTGTAGCTACTTATCTATGTTGGAATTTTTATCCTGGACATATATTGCATGTTACTCTGGAGTGCGGTTAAATTTTATGTTGGTTGTCTTCAAAGTGGGCCACAAGCCATTAACCTGCACCATGCCACATTTCCCTGGCAGTTTTTTCATCCAGTGTTTCTCACCATACCCTACACCATATGGAGGTAGGGATTCACTTGTGGATTGGTACTGGTATCTGACTGGGTATCTCACCATACCCTACACCATATGGAGGTAGGGATTCGCTTGTGGATTGGTACTGGTATCTGACTGGCTCACCATACCCTACACCATATGGAGGTAGGGATTCGCTTGTGGATTGGTACTGGTATCTGACTGGCTCACCATACCCTACACCATATGGAGGTAGGGATTCGCTTGTGGATTGGTACTGGTATCTGACTGGGTATCTCACCATACCCTACACCATATGGAGGTAGGCATTCGCTTGTGGACTGGTACTGGTATCTGACTGGGTGACCACGGTGTGGATCAGCTTTAGCCAATGCTGTGGTCCCTGCCCCTATGCACGGCTCCCCAAAACTGTCTTGCAGGGGTTGTGGATGCCAATAGGCATAACCATGACCTGCAGGACAACACACCCCACATATGTGCAAGTTACTTGTATGTGGACTACTTTTGAGGACTGGGTCCCAAGAACCATTACAGTCTGGCCAACCTTTTACATAGTCCCTTAAATGACTGAAGAAATAATAGAACGACTGTGATGTGCAGCCAGAAGGCTGATACCTCGAGTAAATTTTAACCACACTAAAATATAGAAATGTCTGTCTCAGTCTACCTATAGTACGATGCAAATATTCTAGTGGTCATTCACCCCCCTGCCCTCGCTCCACGTCTTCCTCCCCAGATACCCTTACTAGCCCCAAATTCCGGTCACCCTTGCTTGAATCTTTCCACTTATCTGAGGTGGACCACCCATTCTTGCAACCTGTTCCTAAATGCTTTTCTAACGTACTTTCTAAATCTCCCTCCACTTGCTGCTTTCACTGCCCCCCAGTGCCTACTCTTAAACAGCTCATGCTTTTTGTCCTGTGAAGAAACTTTGAATAGTTCAACAGTGTTCTCCCCTTACCCTCCTGATTTCCACTGTAAATATGCTGAGATGCACCATGATACAGTATCCTCTCCATGTAGGACTTCTCTTGCTGCCCTACACTTATTTTTGTTAACTTCCTCTGCACCATCTTAACTTCATCCCTGTCCTTTTGAGTGTGGATCTAGAACTGCATGCAGGATTCCAAGGGTGGGCGCATCAGAGATCTGCCCAGGGGAAGGATTACCACATTCCTTTTGATGGGATGCCTCTGCCTTTGCACACCCAGCAACCTATTTGCCTTCTGCACTGCTTTTCTGTACTGCATTGATTATTTAAGTTATTAAAGACCCCCACGTCCATCTCATCTGTAGTTTGTTTCCAACACTTCCATCAGCATTTCAGTTTCTTGACCCCCTTTGTACATAACTTTTTTGCTTTGAATTCTACTTGCTAAACTCTTGCCCACACAGAAAAAGGCCTTCAAATTCAATTCAAGTATTCAGTTTTTTTAAAAGATCATTATTTTCATGTTTTTAAAGTAATTCAAATTGACTTCATTGTACCTCAAACCAGTTTTTACCCATTGAAAAAGTCTCAATTTGTTCTCAAATGCCCTTCAAAAAGTGCACGAAAAATGCCAATTAGCCTTCAAAAAGAAGGCTGAAATAATGGTAAACTGTTATGAACAAGACCTTCAGCTGTACTTGAAATACCTTTTAAAGTACAACAGTCCTGAAACATAAGAATCAAATAACCATCAAATCAGGAACACTGTCGGTCCCACCAATGGGCCCCATTTTCTTCCACCCAGACCAGCACTAGGACATCTGACTAGCATCCTCTACCTACATGTCCCCCTCTCTTCCCACCCAGACCAGCAAATGGAACCCAAACCAGTCTTCCCCATGCTCCACCCTGAATCATCCATGGGACTGCTAGGCTGGCCTGCCTCACCTATGTCTCCATGGTATCCTCGAATGACTAGCCTTGGGGTGGCTGGCCTCCCATGTCTACATTTCCATTGTCCACTCACTTGGACCAGCCCTGGGAGCACTGGATCTGCCACCACACCTACTGTACATGTGAAGCTTGCCAGGATTAAACCCAATTCTGTAGTATGCTGCAGCAGAGTTACTACAGTAAACAATGCAATTTCAATGGTAGTCAGTCCCTTTTGTCATGCAGGAAATTGCGATACTGCACTTTATCCTAACAGGCATCACTGTATGTCTTCCTTGTCCCTCAATCTGGATCAGTGCTGGGATCCAAGGTCTAGCTCTCCCTAGGAAAATCTCCCCTCTTTGCCCACTTGGGACTATCCCTGGGAACCCATACTGGCTTTCTCCATGTATGTCACCATGTTCCTTCACTCAGATAACCCCTTGGACCATGTGACTAGCCTTCCACATCTATAGACTCCCCTGCCTCCCCACCCAGATCTGCCGTGGGACCCCAGGACCAGCTTTTCCCACCTATGTACCAATATCCCTCTACCTGGACCAGCCTTCAGACCACTATACTGCCCTTCCTTATTTAAGTCCCTTTTCTTTAACCACCCAGACTAGCTCTGGAATCTCAAACTGGAATTTCTCACCTACTGTAAGTCCATCCTTCTGCCCAAAAGGACAAGTCCTGCAAATCCTAGAAAATTATTAGACACCAGCCTCCACATTCATCTCCCACACTGTCCAGCAGCTTGAACTCCCAAACAGGTGTCCTAAATTCACCTCTACTTCTAGCAGGACTAGACTAGGAACCTATTTTCTAATTGGACCAGCCACAGGACTCGTATACAAGGGTCCAATACTCACCTCCACCCCCTTCTCCCACCTGAAGCACCCCATGGTCCATAGAAATTGGGTCTGAAATACATCTGCATACACATCTCCCACTCATACCATCCTTAGGACCCTAAAACTGGGGCCAGATACCCACATGCACCTTCATCAAATTTACTATGACATACCGAAATGCCAAATCCCAACACCAAGGAGCACAGAAATTATAGCCCAACCAGTTGGTATGCTGAAAGTCTGGAACTGCACACAGATGTTTTTTCTGTGTATTTTTTTGGGGGGGTTGCCACACACACCCTCCTTATTTACAATTGCCAACTCTGCTTCTGGCAATTCCAGATTGTCAGGATACCGACTGTTGGGACATAATTATCACACTCCTGGGTATTGGGATTCTGCAATTCGGTATTCCATAACACTCCCCATTCATCTTCCACTCAGGCTACCCTTAGGGTCATCATACTAGGATTCTGACACCACCTGCACCTTCTTTCACACCATTCCTAGAACCCCAGAACCAGGATTCAAAAGCCACCATACTCTGCCCCCACCCGACCACCTATAGGCCCCCCTGGAGCCTATTTACTCATCTGAATCACCAAAGGGGCCCCACAACAAGGCTTCCTCTTCCCTCAACTGGTCCTCCCAGGGGACCCACATAATACACTCCCCCACATACGTTCACCCTCTTCTCCCATCAGGACCACCCAGACCATGCTGACCCCACCCAGGACTCTGGGGGATTAGAAACATGTGGCCATGATTGGGGCAGTCAGGAGCCTAAAAGCATTGCTATGGGGGTGGGGAAACCTGAAGCTGGGGATGTGGCTTGAGAGCCTGCTGTCAGGGCTAAGAGGGGTATGACAGCGAGTATGACACCATAGCTGGGGGGGCCTCAAGAGCTAGTGGCCCCACCTTCAGCATGCAATGGGTGTGGGCATGCCATTAAAGTCAACCCACCCAATACAGATTAAGTAGAGGGTCTTACCTGAGCACTGTAAGAGCCAGAGGTAGAAATGTCAAAGGGATGTTGTCCACGACACCTGAAAAAAAAAAAATAGAAAAGGGATCACAAGGATCCATAGCTCATATATGGTACAGTAAGGATGGAAAAGGCAGGTTAGGCATAGAAATATACTTATCTAATGGTTAGGAGTCGATGCCCAGTCAGACATGTCAAATAAAATAAAATTAGGTTAGCTGGGGAAAAAACAGAGGAGAAACTAAGTGTGGCTTGGGAGAAGGCTCAGCCAAAAAATCCTGTGCTCCTATTGGTGGCCCTGTGACCAGTATTGTACTGGACAGCCAGATGGGCTAGTAGGCATGTTGGTAAATAAAAGAATGGTACTGATATTCTTACAAGCTAGGAATGCCATGGGGGGGGGCTACAAAGTAAAATGGTAGCCCTGATTGTCTAGTACCCTGTGGCTAAGGCCAGTTTTCCTTTGGAATGAATCAGTACCCTTCTCTGGGGTCTAGTGGGGACTCTTTGAGCCCTATAGTTTTGTATAGGTGCTGCTGATGTGGAATAGTGGCCGGAGGAGAATATGCTCGGGTTGCACCTGCAGCCAGCCACATAGTGCAATCGTGGTACAGTGAAAGTGCCTACAGGCACATGTGACTTAGCCCACAGATCTCAGGCTGCAGCCCACTCTGCATGGGTGGAGGGTGAGAGAGGGAGAGAGGCACTCGGGTAAGGATCCAGAGGGAAATGGAGGAGGCAATCATAGAAGTGCCTCCCCCCTCACCTTCCCAAATCATCACTTCAGCAACAGAATTTGTTTATGCCCCAAGGGGCTGAAGCAACAGCAAGGAGTACGCCATGGAAGAGCCACATCCCCTGGCTGCAACAGCAGTTTTGAAAGTTGGGTCTGGAAGATGGCAGGAGCTGCCATAGAGTGAAACCACTTCCACAGTAATGCTGCAGCCAGGTAGGGAGTGCAGAGGTGGCAGGAGCTGCAAGGGAGTAAAAATAACCACTCCCATGGCAATAGTAAAGCCGGGATGAGAGGGTTGGTTGTAAAAATGGGAGAAGAAAGGATGGCCAGGATTGGGGGGGGGGGTTGTAAGAATGGGAGAAGAGAGCATGGCAGAAGTAGCAGTGACAGGTGTTTATTTATTTAGAAGAGATTCACCAGGAAAACATGAACTATTAGCAGCTCATTTCCAGCAGCATCTTGGGATTGGGGGTGGGGTTTCAAAGGAAGAAGCATGAGACAATCATTTACAAGAAAGACATTACAAGTAGTAGATAATTAAGAACTAGTGCAGCGTGCAAAATCTATACATTTCAGTTACAGGCCAGGTAAACAAACATGAATATGTGTTACATCACAGTCTCATGGCGAGCACAGCATTTTTGGATAGGATGGTTGACTTAAACCAGATGATAAAGTGTAGAGAGACTTATAGTACTTTGAGATTGTAAGGAGGCCTGGGGGTAATTGCTTGGTTGGGATGACAGTAGCCAAGTGCTAGCTGATTGACATAGAGTTAGACAGGATTTAAAATACCTAGGGTGGGTGTAGTAGAGAGGGGAGAGGCTCAGGCCTTCACCCCAGGTGCTGAGAAGGGGACAAGGGAGAGGGCATTAGAAACAATAGAGGAGAAAGGTGGAAGAGGATACAGGGGACATGGACTAGGGGTGGGGTTGCTAGGGATAGTGGGAGGTAGGAGGGGTAGTTAAGGAAGAATTGGGGGTAGAATGGTGGAAAAAGAAAGGAAGCCATTACCTTCAACCCTTCAAGAGACAAAGAACCCTGCAGTGGCAGAGGGATTGGGAGCTGGCAGAGGAAAGTATAGTCAGACTAATGGGGGAGAGATAGAGAAGCCAGTGCTTACACCCTCTTCAGGATGCAAAGAACCCTGCAAGGGGTTGGGGGACTGGCAGAGAAAGGAGGAACCTAGGGCTGAGAAGAGATGGAAGCCAATGCTGACACCCGCTTCAGGATGCGGAGAACCCTGCAAAGGGATGGAGAGCTGGCAGACAAAAGTATTGGTGGTCTAAGGGGAGGGAAGATAGGAGGGGGGTAGGGTGGAAGGGTAACAGAAGAGAAGATAGGGGAGTGGGAAGCCAGAGCCTTCACCCCTCCAGGATGCAGTGAACCCTGCAAGGGGATGGGGATCTGGTAGAGGAAAGTGGATTGTGTGGGGGCAGAGGTGTTGCATAGTTTAAGCCACACTGTGCCTTTAGGAATGCCAGAGGGCCAAATATTATTGTAAAGGGCTGCAGGATGCAGGCAAGATTTAGCGCTCCTCAAAAGGAGTGACAGAGCCATCTGCAGCTTCAGTCAATCCTGAGGGGTCAGTACCTGAGCTGGGGGGGGGAACAGGAGTTTACATTAGGGCTGGGAGAGCCCAGAGATAGCTGTGGCAGCAACAGCAGAAGCACAAAAGGGCATTATTTAAAAAAATATATACTGTAGATTTAATTGTGGCTACCTGGGGTGGGGATGGGGGCAAGCAATCCTCCAGGTGAACTCCAGGCAGGCCATGTTTAGGTACTCAGAGAGTCTCTTACCTGAATACTATGGAGCCAGAGATGGGTCTTTAAGGGAAAATGTCCAAGGGACCTGTAAAATATAAATATAAGAAAAGGAGTGAAAAAAGGATCCACGGTTCTTAGAAAGTAAATAGGGTGGAAAGAATAAGTTGTGGCTAGAATGATACTTATCTGATGGGGAAGAAAAGAGTCAGCATCTTGGCATACCTGTGGCTCATTCTCTTCTCTTTCCTCTGTGAAAATAAAGAAAATTAGGTCAACATGGAGAAAATACAACAACAAGAGAAGAGAGAGCCAAGAGATACAAGAGGTATTGGACAGCACATGTTTAAATATAAGAAACATAACAGGACAAGAGAACACAGCATGAGATTAGAGGGGAGGCTGATTAAGGGGGAATGTGAGGAAATTCTTTTTCACAGAAAGAGTGGTGGATGCATGGAACGGCCTACCTCAGGAAGTGGTGGCTATGAATACAGTGCAGGGCTTCACATAGGCATGGGATAGGCATAAGAGAGCAACACAGATGAGTATGAATAGATAGGCCACTGACAGAGCAAAGGTCAATGGCACATTTATAAGGTAGAAAAAGAAATGGGCAGATTGGATGGGCCTTGCGGTCCTTATCTGCCGTCAACCTCTATGTTTCAATGTAAAAGAGGACCTTTATATTGAAAGATTAAAGTTGGGACAAAGCAGGAAAATGGACATATATAGAAAGTAAAGAATAAAGACAGAAATGATGAGAAAGAGTAGAGAAAGTGCTGTTTGTGAACATCCTCAATTAAAACCCATTAGTGCTCTGGATGGCCAAGTGCCCAGTATTTTAGAATGGCAAAAACATGTGTGCTAGAGGAGCCTCTTATTGAGTTAATGGCTTTAATGAAATAGGAAAAGGGGAAATTGTCTAACCAGGATTGGCACACTAAAACAAATCTTGTTTCCAGGTACAACCTGAGAGCAAGAGTGGGGCTGTGAAATTCAAATTCAGGTCTCCAGGTTTGCATCTCAGTGCCCTAAACCACAGTGCTATACTGCCTCTTAAAAAATAAAGTTAGCACTGGTGGTCCTGTGGGCTTGGGATGCCCTAGGAGGCTTGCTCACTAGAACTGGTCACCCAGGTGGGCTAGTTCCCTGGAGGCCAGTGATGCTAAACAAAGTCAGAACCCCTTCCCTGGGGTCTAGGGGGCTCCTGTGGCCCTGATTTTGTGCTGGAGAGCAGGGACAAGAGTGGAAGAAGCTGGGGCTGCTGCAGCAGCCATCCCTCTAGCATGAGCACACTAAAAGTGAACGTTTCTGCAGACACTTCTTACTCTCAGCCCATATAGGGCTCAGTTTTCAGTCTGCTCCATATGGGTGGGAAGGGGGAGGCAGAAGCCATGGTAGGAGTGCCTCCCTCCACCTTTCTGAACCACCACTCTAGCAGAAATTGAGGGCTTGGGAGGTGGCAGGAGGAAGCCAGAAAGACAGCCATACTCACTGCTAGTTAAAGCTGCCAGTTTGGAGCAGAAAAATAGCAAGAACAGTCAGCAGTCAAAGCTGCACCATGGCAAAATGCAAAGTGCCTGGCCAGTGGGCAAAGTTTTTTTTTTTTTTTTTAATACATATATAAAATTAAAACCTGTCCATGGTGTCTAGTGGGGGCTTCATAGGCCTGGATATTGTGTTGGACAGGCAGGGAGGGAGAAGAGGAGAGCAAGCTTGGTCTGCTGCAGTAGCCATACCTGTAGCAGACCGTGCTAAAAGCAAAAGTGTGACCAGCTCACTGACGCAGCAGAAAGATTCACCACTGTGACGCTGGCAACCAGAGTTCGGAAGTGAACTTCGGAACCAGAGGGCCAGTCCGGAAGAGAAGGCTGGAGCGTCCAGTGACTGCTTGCTTCTCTCGGGGATTCAGTGCCTACTGACCCGTGGTGGAGGCCGGGGTACAGCAGTGCACCTGGTCCCACTAGCTAAGTAGTGTGACAGACACTGGCATCTGCCTTGCGACCTGGACATCATGCTCCTGTGAGAGAAAAATGTGGAAATGGCCCACTGGTTGGTCGGGTGACGACCCCCTAGATCCTTGACGCCGGAGTACCCAAGCCCTCATCAGCTGCCTCAGCATTACCCAGGACCATATGGAAGGCCAGTAAGGTTCATTCTCCTGCAAAAGGTAGGGGACCCGTCCAATGAAGGGATACATCTGGGAACCCTGGGACTGGATGCAATGTGGGCAGTGGAGGCTGGGGCTGCCAGGGTGGGAAGGTCCATGTGGGACCTGAACGAGGGACTGACCCTCACCCCCCCAACCAATCACCCAAATTTCTCTCATGCATCAGTCTGTGATTTAGTGCCCTCCCCCCCGATCGCCCATCCTTCTCTCATGCATCAGTCTGTGATCCTGTTTTACAGCACTCTGCAGCATGCTGCAGCAGCGGTACTGTGGAAAACAATGTACTTTCAATGGCAATTAGTCCCCTTTGCCATGCAGCAAACTATGCCATTCACTTCATCCTGGCAGTGTCATATTTCCTGCATGACAAAAGGATTAATTCACATTGGGTTGGGAGCAAAAAAAAAAAAAAAAGTAGAATACCTTAATGATGGGCAATCTCCCAACAAGTCACAGTGCCCCCAGTAAGGCAGTAAGGTGCCCAATATAGTTTAGGAATCAAGTGTGGGGGTTAAAAGGGTAGGAGGATCCGCACAGAATAAACTGCTTGCCTCCCAGTTTAAAAAGTTTCCCCCCCTCTTTTCCCTTCCCTGTACAACATTCCCTGGGATGGTGGCATGAGTCTGTGCCATCCTGGAGGTCCAGTTCATGCTTTAACATTCTTAGCCTCAGACTCAACTGTTAATGTTTCTCTCTTCTCACAGTCTCAGTCCCTTGTTGATTTATCAGCTCTTTAGACCAGTGAGAATATATTTGTTCCCCCACACGGCCTATTAACCCAGAACTTAACACACAATAAAAGGACAGTATTAAAGGAAGGGAAAAAGCCAGCCTGGTGGCACTGAAGATTGAACCATCATGTTCAATGGATTGCCCCCCTCTCCTGGGGCACAGTTCCATGATGCTAGTGGCTCCCAGCAGAGGCTGAGTGCACTGCAGTCAGGAATGTGGGGGGAAGGGGGAATGTCAGCAAACATCCTGTGGGCAGGCGCAGGAGCATGCTCACTGGACGTCACTGCATGTCTGTGTCTTTGGAGGGGGAGCACCAGAACAAGGAAAAGCCCAAGCAATTGCAAGGACAGTAGTGGGCCTCCAGGAAAACCTCACCCTCAAGCACTGGACTTGACCCATCAAGGATCTTCAATTCCTCCTCCTCCTCTCAGCCTGACAGCTGATTTGGAAGAGTGCCTGTAAGTGGGTGGCAGCCCTACCTTTGGGGGGGTGCCAGGATTCAGGAGTGGGGTTCTGAGTCGGGGGTTCAGGCAGGGTGGAACATGCCATCCTGACAGGTTACTCCCTCCTGAGGTAGATCACAGTAGCCAGCAACTGGAGGCAAAAGGAATTTAAAAAAAAAAGGGAAGGAAGGGAAGGAACCACACCGTTGCTGGTTTGTGTTTACATGGTGGGTGGGGGCTGTGTAATGTTCCTGATGGCTTTCTGGTGTTTTACATGATAATTCTGCTGGGCCATGAGTTGGGTACAATTGGCTGAACATGCTGGGTGTGTGGGGGTTAAAGCAGTGCAAGCAGAGCAACATGTCTGCACACTAACCCAAAACACCTGCAGCTGGTACATGAACCCTCACAAACAGGGAACATACTGCAGCACAGCGGAGAGATGTACAATGCTCCGGCAGCCATTTACACTGTTGGATTTGTACCACTGTAATTCACCTGCACCACTCACAATGGTGCAGATCCAGTAGTGTAAACACAGCTTTTAAGCACAGAGGAGTTCCAAATGTTCAGTCAGGGCTAGCAAGGTGGCAGCAATTACATTTCTTTACTTTCTGTTTCCAGTGTGACAATTACCACATAAAAATGGGGTGAAAGCTGCCATTATCTTCCACTCAGGGCTTGAATCAGCACAACGATGCCTGTCACTCAAAGTGACCCTGAGGCACCAAGACACACACAGGGCAATGGGCAAGTCAAGCTGTCCCATGGACAAAGGGAAGAAAGTGGCCATTATTCCTGTACACTGCATCAGCTCAAGCAAGACATGCAAAGCCACCAGATATGCCATATAGGAACCAACAGCCAGCTACCCACTTGAGTGTGACAGCTTCCAGTTTTGCTGGATACAGACATGGCAGGGAGATAGACGGTGGGTAGACAGGGCTCATCAATACCCACTCTGTTCACTCTCAGTCTCAACCCATTGCTTTGTATACATTTTTTTCTCGGTTTTTATTTGACTATTTCCCTGGACAAGATAAGAGAACCACCTCTTTTTAAGTTGTTTAAATCCAGACTGCCTAGGAATAGTTTGTTCTTGTAGGTTGCCACCTATCCTGATTTTCACAGGACAGTCCTGATTTGAGCAGGGTACCATGAAAAATGCTACATGTCCTGACCTTATAGTATATAAAGTATTACTTCCCTCTAAAAGTTGCAGAAAACTCTATTTTAACTGAAATACTTTAAAAAGGTAAGAAACCGTACCAACAAATAAACTACAGCACTTTGTCTCAGATTGTGATTATTTTCAGAAAATAAGTATTTTGCATTAGTGGAGATTACAAATTGTCCCGTTAAAAATCATGATACAGAAAGTGTCCCACTTTGGGCTTCTTAAAAGGTGGTAACCCTTAATTTCTTGGTGTTCCAGGGCAAAAATGTTAGGTTTATTGTCTTTTACACACTACAGCCCCATGCTGGTTTTATTTAAGTTTCAGGATGGCTGTTTTGATTATAGCATACATCTGCCTCAGTAAATTTACAGTAAACAAGTTAAAGATCAGTTGGCTTGCAACCTGCCTCATTATGTTGCTTGCACGCATGTGCAAGAAACATAGTGCCATCATCGGAGATTTCGGAGGTGTGTCACCTCCTCCTCCAATTCAGTCAATGAGCTGGCAGGTGCGGCCCCTGTAAGCCAATGCATTTTGGAGCTGTCTATGACACGCTCCAAAATGCAGTAACGCTGATTGAAAGGGGAGCTACGCTTCAGTGAATACCGATAAGCGTAGCCCCCACATGCAGGCGTGCGCCGACCAAGACGCCCTGTGTGGCCGACGGTGCCCAATGCCCGCCGCTGAGCTGCTGTCGTCCCCTGGCTGGTGCCACGCTGGGCCCACCCCAGCGTGGCAATCAGATCTGGCGGCAGGGATGCCCAATCCCCCATCGTCTGAATGGCCCCCGTCCTTGTGCCACACTGGGAGCCCACCCCAGCGTGGCAAAGCAGTCCCTGACGTCTTTTTGTTTTAAACCTGTAAAACAAAAACGGTCCCGTGCGTGTCTCCCGACCCCCACCAACCTGCACCCACCCACTGCGCACGTCTCCCACCCCCTCACCTCCCATACTTACCTCCGGACTCCGGCGACGATCTTGGTGGACCGGAACACATCTGCACTCTTGAAGCCGACCGCGAACTGAGGAAATGCCGTAGCTGTATAATGGGCTAGATAGGAGGGGTTCAACTTTATTGCATATCTCAGGCATTTCAGGCATTTTTGGGAATTTTTGCACCAAATTTTCAACATGGGGTTTTTAGGAGCCCTTCTCATGAATGATGTCACTGTCATGGCGTTATTCAGGCCCGAAGGGTGATTTCGCACAGTGACTTCGAAATCACCCTTGGGCCCAATACCACCATAACAGTGACATCATTCATGAGAAGGGGTCCCAAAACCCCATGTTGAAAATTTGGTCCAAAAATTCCAAAAAATGACTGTTTTACGAGCGTGCGTTGTGCAGTTCCTATGCAGGCTCGTAAGTTTGCGAAATTTAAATATTTTCACTCCAGATTTTCAACATTACCATTTTACCACACCTTCTTATGAGTAGTATAGCTGTCATTTTTCACATCTCACCCAAAATGTGTTTCCGCCCTTGTAGCGCAGAATGGCGCAGTCGGTATGCGAAATCAATGTATGGGACAAATTAAGAAAATCACAGTGACACTGTTCATGAGCAGAGGTCTTAAAATGGCTATGTTGAAAATTTGATGAAAAAATTCCTAAAAGTGACTGTTTTACGAGCGTGCGTTGTGCAGTTCCTACGCAGGCTCGTAAGTTCACAAATTTTCAATATTTTCACTCCAGATTTTCAACATTGCCATTTTACCACACCTCCTCATGAGCAGTACAGCTGTCATTTTTCATATCCTGCTCAAAACATGTTTCCGCCCATGTAGCGCACAATGGCGCATTCGGTGTGCGAACTCAGTGTATGGGACACATTAAGAAAATCACAGTGTCACTGCTCATGAGCAGAGATCTTAAAATGGCAATGTTGAAAATTTGGTGAAAGAATTCCTAAAAATGACTGTTTTACGAGTGTGCGTTGCGCAGTTCCCATGCACACTCGTAGGTTTGCGAATTTTCAATATTTCCACTCCAGATTTTCAACATTGCCATTTTACCACACCTCCTTATGAGCAGTACAGCTGTCATTTTTCACATCCTGCCCAAAACGTGTTTCCGCCCATGTAGCGCACAATGGCGCAGTCGGTGTGCAAACTCAATGTATGGGACACATTAACAAAATCACACTGACACTGTTCATTACCAGAGGTCTTAAAATGGCTATGTTGAACATTTCGTGAAAAATTTCCTAACAATGACTGTTTTACGAGCGTGTGTTGCGCAGTTCCTATGCACGCTCGTAAGTTCACAAATTTTCAATATTTGCACTCCAATGACTTCCAAATACCTAAACAGCACATAGAAGCAAGGAACATTCGGCATTGACAAATGCTTGTTTTTTTAGCAGTTTGGTGTTGCTGAGTGACTTGTTTTGTATTTTCTGACTTTTCTAGGTGGTAAAACGCAAATTTTTTTTTTTTTACAACGTAGGAGGCTCAAACTGTGAAAAGTGCGGGTAAATTAATAAGTAAAGGCTCACTAGAAAGCAAAAGGCAAAAACAGCTGCAGACTGGACTGTAGTTGTTTCCTGTCTGGAGGCCTGATTGTGCGACAGAGATTTATGTTCTCCAGTATGCAAACTCTAAGGAGTTGGGGCGGCAGACCAACAGTAAGATTTAAAAGCTGCAAAGCATCTGTCACAGAGCGAGTGCACAGCACTAAACTGACATTACAAGCTGTCCCCCCATTTCATTCTCCCTCCCAGCTGCTCAGTTCTGTAAACAATTGAGAAATCTTACCTACAAGCTGCTCCGTGAGTAGAACACGATGAAAGAGTAATCCAACAGCCACTTGCTCCAACAGCTACCACAGAGCAGGAGAAAAACTGCAGTACATCTCGCGAGAGTCTGTTTGAATTTTGCTATCTGTGAAACCCATACAGTGGTTAATCTCGCGAGACAATCAGGGATGGGAAGTCTCACGAGACTAACATTTCAGACGTTTGGTGCTGGAATCTTGGAACAAAAGAGTGCTGTGATAAGCAGACTCATCTTTAAAAAAAAAATGCTGTTTTGTCACTCTGCAACCAAAAGATTGTTAATGTGGACTGCATATATCGTGTTGAAGGGAGCAGCTATAGACAGAGAAACTGTTTGAGGTGCAACTAGGGTGTTAAAAACAGGGAACAGTTAAAAAAAGTTGTACAGCTGAAGTAGCTGATTTCCAGTAATTTGCAACCGGAAAATTATGGCAGTTGGTGCCTTATAATTTTTTTTTTGCTATAAGCCCCTTATTAGTTCCTGCAGGGTCCCTTTTGTCTCTCTGCCACTGTCTGGAGGCCTGATTGTGCGACAATGATTTATGTTCTCCAGTATGCAAACTCTAAGGAGTTGGAGGGGGGGGGCGGCAGACCAACAGTGAGATTTAAAAGCTGCAAAGCATCTGTCACGGAGCAAGTGCACAGCATTAAACAGACGTTACAAGCTGTCCCCCCATTTCATTCTCCCTCCCAGCTGCTCAGTTCTGTAAACAATTGAGAAATCTTACCTACAAACTGCTCCGTGAGTAGAACACGATGAAACAGTAATCCAACAGCCACTTGCTCCAGCAGCTACCACAGACCAGGAGAAAAACTGCAGTACATCGCGCGAGAGTCTGTTTGAATTTTGCTATCTGTGAAACCCATACAGTGGTTAATCTCGAGAGACAATCAGGGATGGGAAGTCTCACAAGACTAACATTTCAGACATTTGGTGCTGGAATCTTGGAACAAAAGAGTGCTGTGATAAGCAGACCCATCTTTAAAAAAATGCTGTTTTGTCACTCTGCAACCAAAAGGTTGTTAATGTGGACTGCATATATCGCGTTGAAGGGAGCAGCTATAGACAGAGAAACTGTTTGAGGTGCAACTAGGGTGTAAAAAACAGGGAACAGTTAAAAAAAAAGTTGTACAGCTGAAGTAGCTGATTTCCAGTAATTTGCAACCGGAAAATTATGGCAGTTGGTGTCTTATAATTTTTTTTTTTTTGCTATAAGCCCCTTATTAGTTCCTGCAGGGTCCCTTTTGCCTCTCTGCCACTCCCCAGTGGCACCTAGAATTTTCAACAGTGGGGGTTGGGGTGCCATTGCCGGAATATCACAGTAAATATACATGAGTGGGATTGGAGGGTGTGGGCATCACTGGGCACAGGTGTAATTCTATTTGCTACACAGGTGTGGCAGGGGGGAAGCACTAGCATAAGGTACAGCTGCACTCGGATTGGATAATTGGGGGCATAGCAGTGCAATCCAGCCTTGGTCCCCATGCAAATTCACAATGGGTATGCAAATGGTCCCTTAGTGCCTTGCATGCCCAATTATGGGCTCGTTTGTGTGGGTCTTTTGAAGATGTCAAATTGCATTTGGGTGCAAGCCATTTTGGCACCCTATTGCAGGAGTGCAATCAGGAAAACACTAAGTAGTGCCAGTTCGCTATTCGATTGAATCAGCAAGGTCTTCCGAACATTTGCTAGGTGTTGAGCAAAATGAGGTGCTCTGTTTTGTGCATATAGAAAGGGAAAGGGTAACTTTTTTAACCGTACACTAAGCCAAAGCATGTTTCCAGGTGAAACCTGAGAGCGCAATTAAGGACTTGCTCAGGGTATGCAAGTGGGTGCTGATGGGGGATTCAAAACCAGGTTTGCAGCTCAGTGCCCTTACACTAAACTGCCTCCTGAGACTAAAGTCACAACAAAGTGCAGCACAAAACTTTGCACTGCACTTTAGCTTTCCTCAGCAGTCCAATTTTGTTATTCACAGTCGGATAATGCATCTTGCTGTCCAGCTGTGAGTAGCGGCTTGGTTGAACCAGTGCTAACCCAGTGGCCCAGCACTAACCACTCCCCAATGCAGCCTGGGCCTGACCCAGGAAAGCATCAGGCAATGGATAATGCAGTTGCACTACTTGGCAATTTACAAAAGCATCCACGCAAATGAGCCCATCAGGCATGCATGGTGCTTAGAAGCCATCAGCATGCCTATTATGGGCTCATTAGAATGGAATGCAGGCTGGGTTGCACCTCACATTGCCCAGACTGGGCAGCTACCCCTGTTGCTAGTGGCTTTCCTCATTCCACCAACCCCACATTGGCACATGCCCTAGTATACAGTGGGCCACCCCACAGATGACACCCATCCTGTTATGACATAACAGTGTCCCTGGTACTCTGGCGGACCCTCCCCTCATGCAACACCAAGCTTGGTGAGTAATTGAAAGGTTCATGGTAGTGTAGTGGTCCCTACCCCCACCCAACTCCCAGCCCCATACTCTGTGTACACATCCCTGGTAATCTATGTATTTGTGGACAACCTTTTTAAGATAAGGAGTTACTCGAAGACCAGAGGGCACAGAATGAAACCAGATAGGGGTAGATTCAGAGGAAACAGAAGAAAGTACTACCTCACTGAAAGAGTGATGGCTGAGCAATTAACCTACCTATTGTACCACCACAGACCCTACCTAGTCATGACTTATTTCCTCCCTGGTAGTGTATGCCACCCACCAAGCCCCGATTGCTTGTTATATAGGTGAAATATTCCCTGGTGGTCAGCACCCACCCAGCCCTGATGGCCCATCATGTATAGTAAATATTCCCTAGTGGTAACTTCCCCCCAAGCCTCGATCACCTATCATATCTATTAAATATTCCCTGGTAGTAAATTCCCCCCCCCCATGCCCGGATCACCTGTCATGTCTATTAAATAATCTCTGTTAGTAAATCTCCCTCCAGCCCGGCCTGCCAGTCATGTTTATAACATATTCCCTGGTAGTCAATTTCACACACACCCAAGCCTCGATCCTATATTATGTGACAATCCCATATACCTGGTTGTCCAGTGGACCCCCACTACCTACACTACCCAACCACCCTGCCCTCCTCCATCCCATAAAGGAGCCGGGGACTGGCACCGCCCACTGCTCATCACCATGGCCAGTCACTGACTAAGCTCTGAATAAGCATGTATTGTATACGGTACGCACTCAGTGAGTGACAGCAGCTGCCATTCACTGAGTGCGTACTCTGTGCAGTACACGCCCATTTAGAGCTTAGTTGGCAGCTGGCCGTGTTGGTGAGCAGTGGGCTGTGCCAGCCACTGGCTCCATTATGGAATGGGGGAGTGGGGTGATCGGGCATTGCGGTTACCAGAGCCATTTGCTGTTGTTACACAAATATTGAAAAAAAAATGCCACTGAAATGAATAAATCGATATACTTTTCAAAGGCCCCATTCATTTCAATGGTGATTTTCCTGGTCATTGATGCTGGGCTAGTGAAAAGCCTGTTGGGCTGGTGGATTTTTCCAGTTTCTAGCCCTGCCAGCTAGTGGTTGAAAAAGTTATTTTTGACCTCTGTGATGGTCTGTGAAATCCCTAGCACCGCAGAGCATGGTGGCCAGTTGTGGGGAAGGGACTGTCCCATATCTTTCTGGATCCATTCACATATTGTGACTGTGTAGTACGGTATGGTCTGCATGCCCATTGGCCCATGCTGTGGACCAATGGGCGTACAGCTGTACTGTACGCTGTCAGTCGGCAGGCAGCCGGGCGGTTGGCAGGTGGGGAGCTGCCGCCCGCCGCTGACTGGGAGGGGAGTGGGTTGGCGGGCTCAGTGGGTGGGAGAGGTGTACCGCTGGACCACCAGGAATAATTTATAATGTTATTTATTATACTTATGCCTGCGATTGGGCTGGAAGCGGTCCACTGGACCACCAGGGATATTGTACGTGTTTACAGTTATACATATGCCCGTGATCGGGCATTGGGGCACTTTTCCATGATGTGCAGGGGGCGTCAGTCCCCGACGGCTGCAGCCTGGCAGGGCACCAGGCGCAAGTTGGCAGGGATCGGTGTACCTCCATGCAAATGGGGCCATAATGACATGTTAATGGCCCCAGTTGTGCCTTGCATGCATTATGGCCCTTTTGCATATCCACCACTGAATATCGTGGTTCCTGCGCCTTGCGCAACAGCACTTGTGCTGGCGCATCCCCCTGCACTTCTCTTGCCACTTGCACTGGCGCAGTACCACTGTGCAATGCGGGAGGCCATGTTGCCATATTCAACGGTGCTGAGCCATGGCGCACTCCCTGGTGCATCCCAGTTGTGCTGCACCCAGGCTTGCTCTCCTGCCTGGCGCACTCTGAATATCCCACCTCAGATATTCAAAGGACATTTTTGTAATAAAAGGAAAATGTCTCCAGTCTTTCGGTAGTGGTGTGGTAAGAGTAGAGAGATGGGCATCTGTTTGAAGCCCAGGAAGGACCCCAAGTTCAAGACCCCAGCGATGACCTCACATTGCCTGTTGCACAGAAGGACCCATCTACAACCCTTCCCTCTGCCAGCAGACCTCCCAGCACCACAGTTTTCTAATGGGCAGATGGCAGCACAAACAACCAGGTGCTGATGACAGAATTGATTATAATTTTAACACACAAAAAAAAAAAACATCAGTGAGGGAGGAGCACAAATACAATCAGACCAAACAGGTGCATCAGAAAATTGGTCTGGGTGGATACGCACCCTGGGACCTCAGTTCCACCGCCCAGTAGCCACAATAAAAAAAAGGAAGCCGGGTGGAAGCGCAGCTCCCCGGACATTCTGCCGACCCTCTCCAGCAATGGAGGTATCTCAGGCCGTGGTGGTGAGTGGGCCGAGTGCCCGATCTTGATTTCTACACATTTCACAGGCACCGGGATGGGGTAAGGGAGTGAAGGGGAAATTAAAGGGACAAAGCCTCTAAGCGGTAGGAAAAAAGATTAAGGGAAACATTTAAAGAACCAGTGCCCCAGTAAGAAATAGAAGAGCACAGTGGGCTCCCTGGGTGAGCTGCCAGCCTTGAGGGTGAGGAAAATGTGCATGAAGCGGGCCGAATGCCCAGAGAAAAAGGCCTCCAAAAGTGTCCATGGGTTGCTGAGTTTTTTTTTTCTCAGTTTTAGCTTGTTGTTCATTGTTATAGTCAAATGTGGCTCCAGAACAAAGGCTATGCAATATCCTAAATACTAAAGGAAAGACTGGTGTTGTACCTGGAGGACAATGGCCACCAGAAAGTGAGGCAGCATGGGTTCATTTCAGGGAAGTCCTTTAAAACCAACCTGATACAATATTATGACTCAGTGACAGGTGAGCTGGATAAGGGTCATGCAGTGGATGTCCTTTACTTGGACTAAAGCAAGGCCTTCCATTCGGTGTCTCGTGGGTGGCTTGGGGGAAGCTAACTGGTGTGGGGTTAATAGTTGGCTGAATGGAAGACTGCAATGGGTGGTGGTGGAAGGGGAGCTCTCAACTCTGAAGCCGGGGATGAGTGGAGTGCGACAGGGCTCCATGCTGAGACCAGTATTATTTAGGCTCTTCATATCAGACATTGCTAACACGGTGGTGAGCAAGGTAAGTCTGTTCACAGACGACACCAAAATGGGGTCAGTGTTGGATGGAGGGGAGGGATGGAAGCAGCTGCAGGGGGACCTAAGTAAGCTAGAGGAGTTGGTCAGAGAGGTGGCCGCTTGGGTTCAATGCAAAGAAGTGTAATGTTATGCACTTCAGGGCGAAGAACCCAAGGAGAGAATACTGTCGGGGGGGGGGAATTAAGCTGGGGATCATGGAGGAGGAGAAGGATCTTGGGGTAATGGTAATGGGGACCATGAACAATACTGCCCAGTGCAGGAGAGCAGCTGCAAAAGCTATCAAAATGCTGGGGTGCATAGTGAGGGGTTTCGTCCAGGCGGAGAGAGAGATGATTTTGCTCCTTTACAGGTTGATGGTAATGCCACACTTAGAGTACTGTGTGCAGTTTTGGAGGCCATACCTGAAACCTTTTATCAGGCTACCGGAGGGGGTGTGTAGGAGGGCAGCGAAGACAATATGTGGAATGGTGGGGAGAGACTATGAGAGCAGGCTGGGAGACCTGAATATGTACACCATGGAGGATGGAAAGGACAGGAGGGACATGATAGAGACATTCAAGTATGTAAGAATCAATAAGGATGGGGAAGATGGTGTCTTTAAGCTAAGGGGAGAACACCAGGGGGCATGGGCTAAGAATAGAGGGAGGGGAGATTTAGGGAGTAAATGAGGGGACATTATTTCATGGAGAGGGTAGTAGCAAAATGGAACGCACTACCAGAATGGGTGGTATCATGTAAAACTGTGAAGGATTTAAAAGGGCAAGGGGCAAGAGACAGGGAACAGGGGAGAGTGAAGGTGGGGGGCGGCAGTGAGATGGCAAAGGGGAGAGGGGTTAGGGCAGCTGCAAACTAGGGGTGCTAGCTGAACACTCTAGCAGATTTAAATATGCCAGGTGGTCTGTGTCTGCTAGCATATTTGTATGTTCGTATCCTCTGGAAGCATGTCTTTCAGTACTGGAGCACTGATTGAGGAAAATATGGCTGCCCCCAGGCAAAGGTAGTAATCAAAGGGATAAAATTAGTAATCCCCCACCCCACCTGCTATTCTGTAACAGGAAAGTGGCTTGGGGTGCATAGTTGGTAATCATTCCGATCCTCCTGCCATTCAGTACCTTGGCAGTCAGCAGGGCATAAGACTGCAATCCCCCCACCACACAGGACAGGTAGGATGATAGTGTTCCTTCTGATGGTTAAGGGTTCTGGAGGCAGTTCTAATATTGATCAGATGTATCCAACATTGTTCAGATACAGTGAATGTTGTGTATTCTGGTAGTCCATCTTAAGTCCATCCTTTTGAGACTTGTGAAGCTTTGTGAATGACAAGGTACAGTACACATTGCATGTTCATTGGTTGGCAAGATCCACCAAGGGACTTCCAGGTGTACAGTAACTGTCATTCATAGACAGCTCTGTCAGTGGGCGGCCGTGGCAGCATGCAGGTGGGTTGAGCTGCCACTGATGTTAGAACTATGCCATGATGGGGGAGCGGGATGGGGCGGAGGGGCCTGAGTGGGTGTGGGTGTTGGTGTCTACTGGGCCACCAGGTTGACTTAGGGGATTACGCCAATGTGTGATCAGATGGAGCCAGTGGGGAGGAGGGAGCAGTTATTATTCCTTTACTCCAGCAGTGTGCAGCATATAATCGGGGTGGCGGGCAGGGAGGTGGGTTCATATATATTTTATTTACTGTTAAAATGTGGGGCATACAGCTGGGGTGGTGGGAAAGGAGCACTGTACTACCAGGGTGGGAAGGCTGCTGTCTGTAGTATGGCGGACTGCCAGGGGGGTGGACACCTACTTAATCTACTTGTTGTAGGGTTATTTTGAGGAGGTGCAACTCCGGACTTGCTGTAGGGATACACCTCCAATGTGGGTTGTGATTGGGGCTTTGCACCACATATATGGGCACTCCCCCTGCACAACTCCTCCAGACACATCGTATTAACGTTAAGGGTAGTGTGTGGTGCACATTGGTCACCTGCCTGAATCGCGCCAGTGCTCAAGTTGGGGTTCTGCCGGCACAGCTTAGATGCACTAGGTGCATCCCTTTTGTGAATCCTATCCCTAGAGTGCACCCTATTCCTGGATGAGTCCTTTATCAAGTAGTTAGTGACTGCAAAATATTCTAAGTTAAAATCTCAAGTAATTAATAACTAAGACATTTTTTGCATTTCAAGTAAAACAACTGAGAAATTTCTAAGTCATATAAACAACTAACTCTCAAGCAGAATTATGTTTAAGTAGAAAATTTCAGTTAATTCCCAACTACAGTATTTTTAAGTCTCATCTTTCAACTAATGAATAAGTAAACAAAGAAAAATTCCCAACTAATAGCTAGATGGCAAAAGTTAAACATTGGTTGATAAAAGCTCCTCAACCAATGGTCAAGCTTAATGCTTAACTTTTTAGTTAGCCATTAATTAATGAAAAGGTAATCACTAGTTATTTGCTAACTTAATTTTTTGTATGGGAAACTTTTTTGAACAAACCTGATCGGTTCAAACCGAACCGATCCAACGTTTACAAGTTCCACACAGAAGAAACCATAATAAACCTATCTAGTACTCACGATACCACAGACAGAGACTGAACCAACAGGTTAAATGGATTAAATTCGGTTGAAACCGAGGAAAACGACACTTTAACCAACTAAATTGAATCGAGCAAAGGAGAAATCTCCGGAGCGACTGTTCAGTGAGGCAGAGTAAAGAATCTGGCGGTTTGAGTTCAAACAATAACAGACAGAGTCTCAACCGAGCTCGAGCTCAGCATTCCATGCTTTGCATGGAAAGTTAACTCTTTCCTCTCCGGAGCAGTACAAAGGTTGGATACAGCAAGACTTCATGTTGTTTGAAAAAGGGGACACAATTTAAAGATAGAGGGGGGGCAGTTCAGGGGCAATGTGAGGAAGTATTATTTCACAGAGAGGGTAGTGGATGCATGGAACAGCCTTCCTGAGGAGGCTGTGGGGTCTAAAACTGTGGGAGAATTCAAGAATGCATGGGACAGACATAAGGCAATTCTTGTGTGGGGGTAGGAAGAAATAGGCTGTTGGTTAACTAGGATCTGCAGCCTATCCTTTAGGTAGGGAAATGGGCAGACTAGATGGGCCAAGCGGTCCTTATCTGCCGTCAAAGTCTATGTTTCTATGTATATGGTTGTTATGAATGATGTTTGTATGTTTGTGCTGCACAGGGCATTCTTTGTAAATAGGGATCTTATTTCCTAATGGATCGTGCCTGTATAAAAATACATTTTTATCAAATCAAATAAACATTGGTTCTCAAAAGACCAGCACATCCTAAGTAGCATAAAATCAAAGGTCATGGTTTTTAGGACAAACATAAATCTCTGGCCTGCCCAATCAAAATCCTCCATCTTGAGGACACTTTCCTTGAACAAAAAACCTTCCTGCAAATACAGAGTGGTTCTGCTTGAACAGAACATGGGATCGAGTGAACAAGTTTGTGAAGACATAACGTACCAAACTTGGTCTCCAGTAATGAAACAAAAGTAGTCAAGAGGTAACAACGGCTATTGGGCTTCATACACTTCTACCCTTCCTGAACTATGAACCTCAGTGCAAAAGCACTAAAGCAGAGATTACCCTGGAAAGACACTGACAATAAAGTCAGGTTTTAAAGAAATACTAAATTATACATACACCACTAATGCAAAGTCCCATAAAAAGTATATGCAAATCACCATGAAAGCACCATTTTGGCATCATTCTGTCCTGTTTACTCTCTCAGCCAGCATTAGTTATTTCATGATAATTTTCATCTTCTTCCCGAGATGCTTTGCTTTAGTGGGATATGTGTAATCTGGTTGTTTCATTAAAACTTGTTTTCATTTACAATGCCCTTCCAGGGTGATCCCTGTTTAAGTGCATTTGCACAGAGGTTATTTCTTTCTATCTATATCTATATCTATACACACACACAGTGATGCAAGTCAATGGTATCAGTTTGCCAACTTACACCTGTAAGAAAAATGTTGCTGTTATTAAAGGGACATCACAAAATTTAACATGGAATGTTATGGCTTTCAAACCTTCGAGAAAGACATCAGTGACAACACCACAGTACACAGAGGCACACTTCAATATTGTATTTAATAAAGAATGTTTCCCAAAAGCACCTCAACAGTGAAAAAAATGGATTTTAAGGTTTCTTGTGATCTTTAAAAAGCAGGTGACACATCAGGAACAACTCTGAAAAACAGCATTTTACGACACAATTCAGCTTGTATTTGACAATTTTATGCATGTCTTTCCAGCATGGCTTCTTTACTGAGGACATCTGTCCCTTGGAAGTGATCTACTCCAGCTACTTAAAGTCACCACCTGGGGTCATAATCCCCTGCTTGTAACAGCATAGTAACAGACTGTTGTCAGAAGCAGAGGATTGTGATCATGTGGGAAATAAGCCATGCAAGTAGCTGAACTCTGAACTCTAAAGGACAAAAATCCTTTTTTTTTTAATTCATTTATTCTTTTCCTTGCTCTGGCCCCCCTCACCCAGTCAGGCCCATCCCCACGCCCTGTATCTCCAGTGCTTTCACTCAGGATTTCAACCACAAGAATTTACCACCACAACCCTCACCCCACCCCACTAGCTCCAACCTCGCACTCCCTGCAGGTTTTGGAGGCAAGTGTTCCTGAGGTTCCTGAGGCAGTCAGTAGCTGGAGCCAGGGCTCAAATGTGCTGAGATAATACTGCACAGAGGATGACTGTTTTGAGTTTTTCTGGTCATGCCACCTCAGGTATGCCAGCATTAAGGGGGTGCAATGGGAAGCACACTGACACTGTCCGTTGTCACCCCTCGAACACATGCTGCCTACTGCACTACCTCATGTGATCACCCAGATGGCTGTACAGAAGCTGCAGCAGTGGAACTCCCTCCCGAGCATACTCGGGACGGACCCAGTGGCATGGAGGGCTGAGGCAGTGATACCGTATCTCCTACCATGTCGGTGACCCATGTTCACGGTTCAAGCAGGTCACAGAGGGTCGGCTGGGGTGGGAGAGGATCGAGCATCTGGAGGACAGCTCTTCTCTTCTGAGGAGGGTGGGGAACAGAGACTGGCACCTGCCTGATACATAGTGGAGGCTAGGTGTAAGCGTCCCAGATACTGTACGGGGCATGGAAGTGGAGCAGCTGACCAGCGTGCTGCATATGGATATGCGCATGGCTTGGCCATTGTCAGTTTGCATGCTTCCATCCACAGAAAAGCAGAAACAGTGGTCCAGGTCGAGTGGTATGATGACCGCTCACAGCAGGTGCCGCCCCTGAGAAGATACCTCCAGACACGTGGGTCAAGTTGGGGGTTCCCCACCACCCTGCCACAGAGGGTAACCTGTGGGAGTTAAGGTAGGTGCCTGAAGGTCAGGGGATGGGCTGGGTGGATGGAAGGAGGAAGGGACGACGAGGAGAGGAAAAATACCAACAAAAAAACAAAAGGAGAGCGCACTCCAAAATGCTCGATCTTCCTCCCCAATGCTGGACCTTAAAATGACTAGAACTCATTCCCGAACTTGGGTCACTTGTGTCTCGAGGGGCCAGCCAAAAATTATTTTTAATGCAAATTCTCCAGTAATACACAATAGGAGGCAAGACACACAAAAACTGTATAAAACATAAGCAGAGCTGTGTAACATACTATGTTGCACGATATCTAAAGGTCAGAAGGGACTCTCCCCATTTCATAAGTGGGAATAAAGTATTCTGTGTACATGCTGCAGGACAGATCACTTGAAAATGCAAGTACAAGAGAGTTTGTATACCTGCATAATAAAATACCAGCTGAACAAAACAAATTATACTTCTGCCACAGAATGGCTAACTGCTGTCAGAAAACTGAAGAAAGTCTGCAATGACAACAAATAATGTTGAGGGTACCTAATCCTGCAAAAGCACCTAAATACACCAGTAGCTTTACTCACCTGCTATAAAGATGCTAATGCTAGCAAGGGCCAACCAGGCCAGATGGTTCTCTGCAGTTTGGAGGACTGGAGTGTGCACTGTGGAGAGGCTTATGCCAGTAAATGAGGAGTTATTCTGATCTATGCTGGCGATTTTAAAATAAACTCCAAACACTGCTGTGCTGATTGCCATAATGACCCCTGCAACAGCATAAGAAAACAAATACTGCTGAAAGTTCTTTTGCAAAAGTGGAAGAGAGTTTATTTTTGGAGAATTGAAGATGCAGTTTGCTTTAGTCTGCATTTTTCACGAGTCTAAACTATGCAGTCTGTGCTAAGCTTTCTCCTCTATGAACTGCTTTAGTAGCTTTACATCTTGAGTTTGAAAGTGCTCATCCAAACAGCAAAACTTAGAATCCTCAAATTCTTACAGGGCAATCAAATACAGATGGTAAACCTATAAATATTCAAACACTTTAAATTTCTACACTGAGGTACAATGGACTGATAAATATATAAAGTTTCAGTACTCCATATCACAAGAAAACTGAAAAGAAAAAAAAAATTTGTGCCTGGTGCCACGGTGCTGACTGGTAGCACACTGTACTGCCATGTGCAAAAACCTGAGAATGAATCTTGATCCTGACTTCCTGGTTCAGGTTGGTCGAGTCAGGGATGCAATGTGGAGGCATCAGCCACTGATTTCAGAAAGCATGCTGGAGTGCCCACTGAAATACAGTATCTCTTTCTAAGACAGTAGTAGTGTGGCCGGCCCGGTGGCACAGAGGGTTGAGGAACTGGACACCATACCTCACGCCACACCGGCGACCCAGATTCAGGAACGAGCCTAGGTCGTCAGAGGCCTGCAAGGGGAGGATCACGGCGACTGGTGGCCCTCCACCTCGGGAGGACTACATGGTCTCCTTGGAGCTTAGCAGCCCCCTCGTTGCTCCAAGGAGTGCCAGCGTTAGGTCATGGGTGGGTGGAAGAGGTTGGTACTGGAGTTGTGGTGCGCATGTGCACCTCCATGTGCATGCACTACCGCTTCCAGGGTCTCAGGCAGTAGAATCGATGGGGGGAAACAGAGGAAAATAAATCGGCGGCCACCCAAGGATGAAGCCTCTGGGCTGGCTGTGGGGTTCAGTCAGGGCATGCATGGCACCATAAGTCCCCAAATGACCCCTGAGTCCAGTACGGTGGCAGACATCAGGAGACCCACTGAAGGAGGATAAAGATAACAGAAAAAAAAAATACAACACATAGTAGTGGTAGCATGGATGTCATGAATCACATGATATCTGCCAACCCCATGCCTACAGGGCAGTGGTGTGTCCAGGCACCCACATATAATTCACTGGTGGTAGGGGTCTACATGGGAAAAGGAGCCCACTTTGTGATGCATGACAGTGATGTCAAATGCTTGTCAGCCTTACTCTTACTTAGGCTGTTTCCCTGGTGACTGTCATTGTATGGCCAGTCAAATGGGTCACCACCAAAATGGAGAATGCTCACAGTGCCAGGGGAAAGCTGCTGACTGCCAGGGGAGCAGCTGAGGATCTGGACTGGAGATAGCTAAGCAAGTAAGCTTGTAAGAGGGGCAGCTGGAGGGGACATATTGCATGCAGAGAGAGGAAGGTAGAAGTCAGGAGGGCTGTGGCACAAAAAATGAATTTAAAAAATAAAGAAAGACAAGCTTAAGTGTAGTCTAATGGTTCACTGCCCATATCTGGTATTTTTCCATATCACTGATCTTGCAGTTGACCAGAAGTGAACAAAATGAATGTTTGTGTTTTAAAATAAGAAGTTTTTACCTCTGGACAAAATAAATCATTCTCCTGCAACATTACACCTTGGATCCTGATCTCTTCAGATCTCAGAAGCTAAGCAGCGTTAGGTCTGATCAGTAGCAGGATGGAAGACCTTCCATGAACACCAAGCGCTGGACAAATTGGTGTTCATAGCTCAGCGGGGTAAGGGCACCCCCTCCTTGGTTAAAAGTAACCATACCAATGCCCCATTTTGGTGCTTGGGGGACACTGTGCTGTTAACCGGTGCCATCTTTCAGACACGATGTTGAGGTCCCAGCTGCCTATTCTGGTGGTTGTTCAAGATCCCATGGCACATCTCAAAAACAGTACGGGAATTTTCCCAGTGTGCTGGCCAAATTTACCCCATTCACTAACACTAACGGCTGCATATCAGTCAGTTTGCACTTTATCCCCCCACCCCGGATAAGGCTAAAAACAGGAAGTATTTCCTAGCCCTCCTTTCCTGGTCAAGAAAAGGGAAAATAACTTGCACCATGAGCAACCCAATATACCAAAGCACAAAATGATGAACACTCCTGAACACTGGTGAAGAAACCAATTTAAAGTGAACCTTTCTCAATCAGACAAACAAAAGGAAGCTCCCTTACATCAATGGGAGTTCCTCTGTGGCACTTTGTTAATTTTTTTTGTACAGCCACCCCATGATGAAGGGACTGTAATTCACCCCAAGGGGCTAGCCACATGACCCCTTTCTACTTTCTGCTAGCCTGCTCTGCCACCACGCTCCGATGCTTTATGATGTCTGTATAGGGAAAGTGCAGGGGCACGCTCCACTGAAGTCTATGGGGTGCCATTTTCAAACAAACACTGTTTTTTGCTGTTTAAGTGGACATTAAGTATAATCAGAGCCAGGTGTCAATAACAAGGCTCCTGCTAGCCTGATCCTGGCTCCAATTTTACGCAATGTCCACTTACGCAGCAAAAAGTAGCGTTTGAAAATGATGCTCCAAAGACATGAGCAGGCTAGTAGAAAAGGATCATGCAGGTAGCCCCTTGGGGGCAAATTATGATCCCTTCCCTTCCTTGGGGGGCTGTTTAAAAAAAAATAAAGTTTCACAGAGGAACCCCCACTGAGGTAAGGGAGTTTCCTCCCTGTTTTGGTTTGGGGTTCGTTATAAAATAAAATAAGAAAAGGTTATATTTAAATACTTGCATGTGAGGCCAGCCTGGCAGTGCAGCAGTAAGATTTCCGCTTGCAATGCCAACATCCGGCTCAGGAACAGACCCAAGAGTCGGAGTGCCAGCTGGGGTGGAGAGAAGGACTGAATGTCCCTCAGATCAGACCTCTCCTCCTCTGGGGGGGGTTGATGAGTACACAATGCCTGACTCAACCCTGGGCAGAGGCCAGGGATCAGCACCTACAGATGCCTAGATGGGAGGGGGGCATGACAGTTGGCACTTTGGTACATTCACGTCATTGCATGCCACCCTTCCCCTCAGATCCTTTGTTCAAAAACTGCAGCCACTATTGATGATGTCCCGCTTCTCCGGCCCTGTTCACCGCCGTGGCATTCCAACGGCGAGCGAGTCCAGTCATCCATCGAGTATGACCCAACTCCCCACCCCGCCCTGAGGGGCAAGCCAGGAAGGCAATGTCAGCAGGAGGCTCTTGCCAGTAATCTTGTACTGGCGCCATGGGGGGTTCACATCTGCAAGATGGCCCTGCCCTGGGAGGCAAGCCAGGGGGGTCGTCTGGAAGAAGTCAGTCCCAGGGGCGAGGTGGGAGACTGGGGAGAGCAGGGGCTGATCCCTGTTGATCACCAGTTTTATATAACTGCAATAGAAGGTAGATACCCCATACAAGTATCTGCTTTCAATAATTTCCAAAAGAGTAAGCAGTTAGTGGGGTCAAGTGCAAACTTTAAATTGTATCTATGTCATCACATGTGATGTGATGTCATCAATGCCATTTGAAGTCTGCACTTTTCCCCGCTACCTGCTTGCTCCTTCTGGAAGTTATTGAAAGCAGATATTTATATGGGGTATGCTGCACCTTTAACTGTAGTCATATAAAACAGATGATAGACAGGCACATGACAAAGCCTCAACTAGAAGGTGATCCATACTGTAGGGGTGCCTTTCATCCATGGGACTACATTCAGCATCTTTATCTTTTGCACATTCAAGTACTTACATAAATATTTGTTTCCCTGTTTACTAGAGTGTGTGCCACTTTTGTGCTTTGGTGTGACAAACTACATTAGATGTTTTAGAGCACTGTAACGATCAGGTATTGATGCACTTAGTTGCTTTATAAATCACTTCAGAGTGTGCTGATCAACAGGTATCACTGCAATCTAGTGCTCTGTAAGTAATTAGGAAGTTAGTGCCTTCAGCTACCAAAGATGTGTTGATATCAGATAATGACAGCACACCCAGGAGTGGCTTATTATTATTACTTATATAAATAACACAAAACAGCAAAACATGCATACTAGGGTATGAAATAATCTAGCCGTTGTCAAATATTTGTACTGAGTTTATCACCAGATTGACCATGCTAACATTTCAGAATCTACTGAAATGAAAACATACAACAGTTTTCCCAAGCAATGCCCAGTACGGCAGAGGTGAAGAAATGTTCATTAGAAGTCAATACTTAGGTGACATCAGTGTTCATTTCTGAGTGGGGGATGTGATAATTGTCACAGTTTTCAATTCTGCCCAGCCTTTTATTTTGCCTTGGGATCAGTCTAGCTCCCTGTTCTAATGGTTTTCAACTCATGCTTTAAAAAGGAACAGTCAGCACTATAAGAGCCCCACACCCAAGTGTGCGGATGATCCCAATTTGCATTTTGCCTGCAAAAACGTTAATTTATTTTTTAATTACTGTTTGCCACAGTATAGTATGTTGCTCCTACTGCACATTCTAATGTGTAATTTAATTCCATGCATCACTGTACTCAGTTGCTCTCCTCTGTAAACCCCGGTTGCACTGTGAGACAAGCATCTTTTTCTCAGTGCGCCTTTCCTGTGAAACATTTCAATAAATAAATAAAAATGTTATATCAGACTGATTCTGCTGCCTTGCAAAGGACATTTTCTGTAACTACATATCCCAGAATCCCTATGACTGATAACAGAGAAGTGCTGCAGCAGTGGGAGATACAATAGCCTGCCGTGCATGATAAAGTTTTTACAAGCTATGATTGTTTGTTTGCTGGTGCCGTCAACTCTACCTGGCCTAAGCACAGTCCCAGATGAATCTTTCCCCCCCTTAAACCCATACTTTTTATGCCAAGAGGGTCAGTGCCCCACACATAGGTAAATATCTGAAATAAACCTTGGGGCACTGTCAATGACTTCCTAAAATAGGCTGTTGTTAAATAGGAACAAAAGAAAAGTGAAAACAATGTACTTAAAAATGATTTGGCATACTTTACACCAGACAGATGAATTCTGCTGTGATGATACAAAAATGGTGGATTGCTGCTTAATCAAAAAAAATCATTAGCTTCTGTTCCATTCTTACCTTTTTTGTGTTGTTGAGCAGGTCATGAAAGTGAGTGTGCCTTTAAAGTGGATGTCAAGCATTGTAGCAATCCCTGTTCTCTTCTGTAGCTTTTCCCCCCAATTTTATG
This sequence comes from Neoceratodus forsteri, assembly GCA_016271365.2. Classification (NCBI taxonomy): domain Eukaryota; kingdom Metazoa; phylum Chordata; order Ceratodontiformes; family Ceratodontidae; genus Neoceratodus; species Neoceratodus forsteri. The sequence goes on from CM028133.1 coordinate 376,681,783, forward strand.
TCCCCTGGTTTTAAAATTGAGTTGCATTGTAGCCCCTCCCCACTGCACCATAATTGGCATTCCAATTAGTGACATCTTCCGTTGCAATCAGTTAGTGGCTCCCATTGTTGAAACCCCTGTCTGCATTGGCTGCTTCACCGAGTAAAACTCCTCAATGTGCTCCACTGTCATAGTAATACTGTAACTCATGCAGACATTTTATTTAATTTAAAATTTGGTAACTGGAAAAGGCACACAGTCAAGGCTCATTTCCAGGTGTGACCCGGGGAGAGGGTAAAGGGAGTTAGGCAGATAGTAAGAACGTCATGAGAGTATTCAGATGTACAGGTTTGTCAAAATAAATCACAGCAAGTATATATACAGCTACAATATTAAGAATAGATTTACAAGTGTTAAGTGCAACAGGCAATTTTATACAATATAGACAAGTTGCATTGTAATAGGTAATATTCATAGACAGCTAACTTATATAGCAAATAAATAGAGAGGTAGGGTAGGCTCCACACAGCACTTAGGGAGGAAGAGAGGTGCAGTTTGGGAAGGTTAGCTGAGGGGATCAGGGAAGAAAATATAGGAGGAATAGGACATACATGGGGACAAGATGAAAAGATTACTCACCGCAGTAATCTTCTTTCTTCAAGGGTTCTTTAGCATCAGTAACTGTTTTGCACTTAGCTGCTGGTGCAACTGCCCTGGAGGTGTGCCTTTAAGAGATATTTAAGTGAGCGTAGTGCCAAGCCAATCATAAGACAGGAGGGTGTGAGCTGAGTGAGAGCTGTTGAATGCTTCAGAATTTTTCAAGGAAAAGCGAGCAAATGCCCGAAAAGAATCAAAGGATTCAAAAACATGCAGATGTCCACAAAGTGAAAACAGAAACAGCAACACAAGCTAAAAACTCATCAATAAGAAACTCCAAATTTGGTAAAAGGTGACATAAGAGCCCTTCTCCTGACAGGTGAGCTGGGGAGGAAGGTTGGGAGCTTACTGATGGTAAAGGACCCCTTGAATGAAAGATTACTGTGGTGAGTAATTTTTTCTTCTTACCCCAGGAGTCCTTTAGCATCAGTAACTTTTTTGCAGACTACCCAGCAGTACCAAGTGGGAGGCGGGCAGAGAACCTACTTAAGAAAGAGGTTCTGCAGAACTGCCCTGCCAAATCTGACATCAGATCTGGTCTGCACATCCAAACTGTAGTGTTTCACAAAGGTGTGCACAAATTTCCAGGTAGCTGCTTTGCAGACATCCAGAAGGGAATGTCCCTTGTTGCTGCAAGCGAGGCTGCAGTGCCCCTGGTGGAATGGGCCCTGAGCCCCACTGGAGGTTGTTGACCAGCTTTCTCATAGCAGAATCTAACACAAGAGACCAACCAATGAGAAATAGTTCTCTTGGTAGCTGGTTTTCCTCTGTCTACATCCCTGTAGGTGAGGAACAACTGAGTGGAAGAGCCTCTGGACTGTCAAGTATGCTTTAGGTAGTGAAAGATGGTTCTTTTGCTCACCAGGAGTGGATGGCTCAGTTAAAAAAAACCAGGCAAAGTAATGGACTGGTTCAAGTGAAACTCTGAAACTAACTTTGGCAGAAATTTCCTATTTGTCCTGAGCTCAACTTTATCGTTGTGAGGGATGATGTAATTCGGCTCAGTGCACAGGGCCTGTAGCTCTGAAATCCTCTTGGCAGACGTAATGGCTACCAGGAAGATGGTCTTCCAAGTTACAAACTTGATGTGGGCTGTGGACACAGGCTCGAAAGGTGGATTCATGAGCCCATCTATGTAAAGGTTCAGGCTCCAAGGAGGAACAGGTTCCCTGGTTGGAGGCTGGAGGTGCAAGAGGCTTTTGAAAAAAACTGTTTAAAAATGCTGTGGGGTAAAAACTGATTCTTCTTTCCCACTGAAAGGTAGGCTGAAATTGCCGCCAGGTATAGCTTGAGTGAAGATGGTTTCAAGCCTGATGCCTGTAGGTGTACCAGGTAGTCTAGCAGCTGAGGGTCTAAAGCTGATAGGGGTTCAACCTTTATGCTCTTGCACCAGAGGGAAAACCTTTTCCATTTGGCTGCATAAGTCTTCTTAGTGTTCATTTTTTTAGCCATCCTCAGTATCTTAAGGACCTGTTCAGAGTACTGTGAGGATGGAAACTCTAACTCCTCAAGAATCAGGCCTTGAGGTGAAGAGAGTGTATGTCTGGGTACTGCACTCACGTCTGAGGAAGGGTCAGCAGGGAGCGAGTCAGAGGCAGGTGAATGGGCCTGTTGCAGGACACAGAGAAGGAGAGGGTACCAGGCTTGCCTGAGCCAGTCCAGAGCCACTAGGATCATCGATGCAGGCTGCTGTCCAAGTTTCAGCAAAACCCTGAATATCAGGGAAAAGGGAGGAAATGCATATAGGAACCTCCCTGACCAGTCCAGGATCAGAGCATCCAGAGGAAGTGTTCCCAGAACTGGGGGGCCTGCAGCAGTACTGAGGAAGCTGAAAATTAAGAGGAGAGGCAAACAGATCCACGTCTGGTGTGCCCCACCACCTGAACACTGTGGCTAGTACTTGCTTGTTCGGTGTCCATTCGCTCTGACCTTGACTGATGCGGCTTAGGGCATCCGCCAGAGTATTGAGTTTGCCTGGGAGGTGAATAGCTAAGAGGCCGACTCCCAGGGAGAATGCTAGAGACCAGAGCTTCAGAGTTTCTAAACAGAGTATTCCTGATCTGGTACCACCCTGCTTGTTTATGTAGAACACTGCAGTGGTATTGTCCGTTCTAATGTGAACTGCCTGCCCTTCTATGCTGGGAGCAAAAGCTTTGACAGCTAGTAAGACTGCTTTGAGTTCCAAAAGATTTATGTGCAACTGTGACTCTTTCGGAGTCCAGTTGCCGCTTGCTGAGGCACTGTCTAAATGAGCTCCCCAGACCAAAGGGAGGCATCCGTGGTGATCACATTTGTGGGAAGAGGAGCTTGAAAGGAACCCTGCTGTAAATTTGCAGGGTTCTTCCACCACAGCAAGTTTTGGAGGAACTGCTCCAACACAGGTATCAACTTTGAAAATGTATTGCTTCTCTGAGACCAGCAAGCTCTGAGGTAGGCTTGCAGGAGTCTCATCCTGTACCTGACCCCTGGGACTACTGCAGTCATAGAGGCCATATGTCCCAGAAGTCTGAGGAAACGTCTGGCTGGTCTTGGCTTTCCCTGGGTGAAGGAATCTGCCACTGAAAGGAAACTTTGAATTCTTTCCTGTGGAAGGAAAGCATATCCCTTCTGAGTGTCCAGCTGGGCCCCTATGAAGGTGAGCAGTTGGGTGGGTTCCTGGTGAGATTTCTTTAGATTTACCAGGAAGACCAGAGACTCCAGAGTGCGTTCTGTGAGGGAAAGAGATTCCTTGTCCTGGCAAGGAGACTTTGCTACTATGAGCCAGTCATCCACATAGGGGTAGAGCGCAACACCCTGTCTCCTGAGATGTGCTGCTACCACTGAGACACTTGGCAAAGACTCTTGGGGCCGAGGACAGGCGAAGGGCATTGCGGTGAACTGACAGTGACCCAAAGGAAGTTTGAACCTGAGAAACTTCCTGTGAGATCTCATTATGGGTATGTGGAAGTAGGCATCCTTTAAGTCGAGGGAGGCTAACCAGTCTCCCTACTGTAAGGACTGTATGACCAGTGACAGAGTGACCATTTTGAATTTGTTTTTTTTCAGATGTTTGTTTAAATATCTGAGATCTAAGATAGGTTGCCACTCCCCATTTTATTTTGTGTCAGAAAATAACTGGAGTAGAGGCCCTTGCCCTTCTCATGGGTGGGGACCCTCTCCACTGCTCGTAAAGCCAGAAGGTTTTGTACCTCCATTTCCAACAGCGGTATCTGGGTTGGGGACAGAGGTCTTGACACCTGGGTATGCTTGAGGTCTGGCAGCTGCTTGAACTGTAATGACAGACCCTTCTCCACCATCTCCAGCACCCACTTGTCCGACGTGATGAGTGATCAGTGCTGAAGATAGTGAGAGAGTCTGCCTACAACCAGAAATGGGGAGGCAACCTGAACACCACATCAGAAGTTAGACTGAGATGCAGATGGTTGGGTAGAGGTGGCTCTTCATAAGCCCCTTCTGCCCCTGCCTCTGAAAGACCCCCTGTACTGGCAGAAGTTAGACTGGGGATAGGGATTGTAAGGCCTGGGAACAAAACTTCTGCCTCTATCACCCCCTGGGATCACTGAAGGGGGGGTGGCGGATTTAGGCTTGGATGAGTGGCTCTGCCAGGAGGTCTTGTACTCATCGACTTTTTTCATGTAGTCAGTGGTTCTGTAATTAAACAACATTTTGATCACAGGGAAAATCCATGGCCTTGTTCTGAATGTCTGTGGTCAGACTGATTGTTCTAAGCCAGGTGAAGCATCTGAGAGAGATGCCATGGGCCATCGCTCTAGAGGCTGTATCATTGTTGTCATCTGCCATGTGGAATTGGTACATAGCAGCTTCCAGGGCAGTTTTTGATGTATCCACCAGCCCCTGCACCATAGAATCTGATCTGTAGCGGGCGATAGCCTGGACAGTTTTCCAAAGGGCTTCAGATATCTGGCTGTGAATGCCATGTATGAAGAAAGCCTGACAAGCAGGACAGCTGTGGTATACATTTTCTTTGCTATAAAGTCAGTTTTCTTGGAATCCTTGTCAGGGGGGAGAGGGTGACAAGGAGACTCCAGCTTTCTCACAAGCTGCCTGCTGCACTATACTTTCATGGCTAGGGTGTGCAGACAGGAACTCCATACCATTTTTAGCAATTTATATTTTCACAGGTTCTGAGGTGATAGCCAGATGTTGGGGGGGAGGTCTGACAGATGGGGTTGGGGCCTTGAACCAGAACTTGCCAACAAAGTCAGCACAGTGGGCCAGATGTTTTTTGAGAGAGAGAGAGAGAGAGAAAGAGGGATAGGGCAGAGTAAAGGGAGCAGTGGTGGAAATGAAAGGGGCAGTTGGAGGTGAAACATTGGCATTGTATAGGGGGTCTAATTTTGCTAGAGATGATTTGGGGCCGAGCTGTAGGCCACATCAGCATAGACATAGTCTATTGAGGGGAGGATTAGCTTGGTAACAAGCTGCTTGCAGATAGGGAAGGAGAGACAAGTCTTTAATCCTGTGAAAAACTCCCAGTTTGGGCTGGAGTTTGGAGTGGATGGAGTTAATGTGGAGAGAGAGAGACGTCTAAAATCCACTGACTGATTGCACAATTATTGATGATCCAGCCAGTAATATCTATGGTTGCAAAGTGTAGCTTTATATAGCACTAGTTTTAATGAAAAGGGAGGTAGAAAACTAAAAAGAGCGGTATAAACACAAAGAATAGGGGTAAGAAAATGTGTCCCATTCCCTTTAAAGTGATGTTCCGACCTAATGTTATAAGGTATTGGGCTTCATGGCCAATACCTTATGAAATGTTGATGGATTGCAGCTAAAAATAACATTTTTAACTGTTACTATTTAGTTTGGGAAGAATCATACCTGCCTCCGAAGCCGACCTGTCGATTCCTTCCAACTTCCCGGTTTGCTTGTTCTGCTCCCACGCTCAGAGGTTTGCGACATTTCAGCAGGGAGAGCATGGGGGCTGGCCCCATACAAGTCTATTGGGGAAGTTTTTTGATGCTGTTTTCAGTAACTTTAAGCACTATTAGAGGGAAATGAAAGACACTGCTCAACTTACAGGGGTCCTATAAGTTGAGTGGTGGCTTTCATTTCCCTCTAATATTGCTTAAAGTTACAAAAAATGCATAACAAACTGCCCCCATAGACTTGTATGGGACACCCCCTCGCTACTGAAATGTCATAAAACCTCTTAGCACAGGGCGGAGCAGGCAAACCAGGAAGTTGGAAGGGATCAGCTGGCCGTGGCTTCAGAGGCAGGTACGATCCCTTCCCAAGCTAAATAGTCACAGTTAAAAATGTTACTTTTATCTGCAATCAGCTAATGCTGTCATAAGGTATTGGGCTATGAAGCCCAGTACCTTAAACAGGAAAATTCATTTGAAGACAATCTTATTAATTTATCCATAATCTTCAAATCGAGTACTTTCAGATTTCCACAATCTGTACTTTATAGATATATTTTCACAGTATTTGTCAGAATAAAATTTGATCCTACCAGATATAAGGAGGAGAATTTTTCGTCCTGCCTTGTCCATAATGAGTGCCGCCCCTGCAGTGAAAACCACCTGAATGGCACCTACAATAACGGGGGGCCACAATGCTGTTCTAAACAGAACAGAACAGAACAAGTACATGTGTCATTATATACTATACAGTCCAGTGTCAAGTCTATTTTTTATACAACTGCAGAATGCAACATAATACAGGTAGTGCAAAGAATAGAAATGCTACCTTGAAAGTCTATAAAAATATGATACAACTTGAAAATAAATAAGTGAGGCGCTCACAGGACAAAGGGTGTGGGAGGCCCCAACCCCCAAGATGAAAACAGACCCTTTTCTTGCCACTCTCCACTACATTTGTACAGGATGACCAATATTTTTTTGGGGGGGTGGCACTACGAGAACACCCCCCATGCATCTATGGTGTAGCATAGCACTGGCACTATGGAAGGACAAACCTAATTCACAAAAAATGTTTTTCCTCCTTCACCCATCCTCCAGTCCAACACTCGAGGCGGCCATGGCTACCCCATTCCTCTGGCCACAGAGGGGTCTCCATAATGCTACTAGTGGTAGTGGAGAGAGTGAAACTTGATAGCCAAGCACCTTGCCTCCGCAATGTGCCCAACCTCCAGCTAGCTGCAGCACTGGATTCCAGGAACTGCACATGGATCACAGTCTCCCAAGCACCCACATAACATGCTGACACTGTGCTACCTGGCCAGACCATAGTAAAGATCTTGAACAGACATTCCATTACCACTGCAATGCAATTATCTGAGGGTGCTGGTCTGGAAGATGTAAGTGATTAAAAAGAAAGACACAATTTTGAACATTTCTTACACCAACCAAAATCAGCTCAAGGATATCAATATAGTTAGAGAATGTTAGTTGATCCTGTAGCTTATTCTGTAATGACATAGATGAAACAGCCTAGCTTTCTGAAAATTGCAGTAGCGATTGACAAATCAATAAAGTGAGGTTACTACAGCTCTTGTGCCATCACACTGAATAAAGAACTACTGTATGTTATGCAGAGTTTTAAATCAGGGGGATTCTCAATTAATATCAGACTATCAGCCTACACCAATAATTGCCTACATTATTTAGGATAACGGAACATATAGTTCATACACATTTAATAGCCCCGTATTTCAAGATGTAACATTTTAACTACTGTAAACACCAATCTGGCAGCAGGCAGTCACTTAAGTTAACTTACAACAAAACTACTGCCCTTGATAAGGGCGATGTTGCAGGTGCCATATTTAAATGGGCACTGAGTTGCAAATGCCTTTCTATGTTTAAACACTATTTTTTCATCTTAACAATGAGTCTGTCTCTGGATGGAATAGCCTGAACTTTGGCATGCACATTCTAGGGCACAGGATCTCTGGATCCTGAAAATTTGGTAATGACTCGATTCAGTGGTGTAAAAGTTCCCAGTCTGACCCAAGTAAGAGCCCATGAGCCGAATGAAAAAATGACTCACCTTAGTAATGTTGTTTCTTCTAATGGAGTCTTGCTATATTCTGACATATGCAGTGATGTCCAACCTTTGAACTGCCCCAGAGAGGAAAGGGTTAACTTTCCATGCCAGGCATGGAACACTGAGCTCAAGCTCAGTTGAAACTCTGTCTGTTGTTCTTCAAACTCAAACCATCAGATCTTTACGAGCTAAACTCACTGAGGTCATGTGTAGAAGCTGTAAATCTACACTAGCCAACTGGCTACTAAACATAAGAACACATTTTTTGGTCCCAAAACAAAAAGTCAAGTCAGGAGACCCAAAAAATGAAAAACACCAAATCACCCCAAGAAAGGAGGGGTGAAAAACAGCAAGATGGGCACCTACTAAGTGCCAACACTGCACTGCCCACCCACATCCCAAAAACAGAGGTTCTGAGAGGGGCAGGTGGGGGGGGAGGTCAGAATATAGCAAGACTCCATTAGAAGAAACAACATTACTAAGGTGAGTAATTTTTTCTTCAAACAACATGAAGTCTTGCTATATTCTGACATATGCAAACTACAAAGCAGTACTTCCATGGAGGAGGAACAGAACCTACTTAGGAAATAGGCTCTGAAGCACAGCTGTGCCAAACTGAGCATCACTCCTAGCCTGGATGTCCAGGGAGTAATGCTTGGGTAAAAGCGTGAACTGTTTTCCAGGTAGCTGCTTGACATATCTCTAGAATAGGATGTCCCTGGGCAGCCAGGGAAGTAGCTTACCTCTGGTAGAGTGAGCCCTCAGGCCTGAGGGGGAACCTTACCCAGTTTTTCATAACAAAATTGGATACAAGAGACAATCCACCTGGCAATGGATCTTTTAGTGGCAGGTTTCCCCTTTACCAACCTCACCATAAGTGAGGAATAGTTGGAGGGAGTCAAACCTGTGACCCTTGGTACGCTCTATGTAGTAACTAAGGGCTCTCTTCACATCTAAGCTGTGCAGCCTCCTCTCGCCAGAGGAGGAATGGTCAGTGAAGTAAACTGGAAGAGATATAGATTGATTAAGGTGGAAATCTGAAACCACCTTAGGCAAGAACTTCCTGTTAGTCCTGAGGACCCCCTTATCTCTATGAAAGGAGATAAAATCAGGCTCCACTGACAAAGCTTGTAATTCACTTATGCATCTGGCAGAAGTGATGGCTATCAGAAACACAGTCTTCCAAGTCAAGCTGAAGACAAGGGCTCAAAGGGGGGTTGCATAAGCTGAGCAATGCAAACATTAAGATTCCAGGTGGGGGCAGGGTCCTTGAATGGAGGGGTTGGTGTGAAGCAATCCCTTGAAAATCTTGGAGAATACAGGGTGAGCTGAAAGAGAGGAGGGCTTACATGCTGAAATAAAAGCAGACACAGCTTGCAGATGCACTTTTAGAGTAGCTGGCCTCAGCTCCAAGGTATTTAAGTGGACCATATAATCCAGGACTGTGGGTAAATCAGCAGATTCTGGGGAAATATGCTTGCCAGAGCACCACATGGAAAACCTTTTCCATTTGGAATAATAGGTAGCCCTGGTGGAAGGTTTTCTAGAAGCCTTCAGGATATCCATTATGCCTTGGGAGAGGTGTAAGTTAGCAAATTCTAACTCTTCAAGAGCCAGGCCTTGAGATTGAGAGATTTGAGATTCGGGTACCAAACCATCCCCTGAGCACAGGTTAACAGGTTGTAATTCCTGGGGATACACAGGGGAAGATGGACTGCTAAGGACAGTAGGAGTGGATACCAGGGTTGTCTGGCCCAATCTGGAGCAATCAGGATCATCTTGCAGGGTTGAGATCTGATTTTGACTAGCACTTTGAACAGGAGAGGAAAGGGGGGAAAAGCATAGAGAAACTTCCCTTCCCAATTGAGAACTAAGGCATCAAGGGGGATTGAGCCCAATACTGGGGGCCTGCAGCAAAAAATGGGAAGTTGGTGATTGTCTGGGGCTGCAAAAAGATCTTTCTGCGGGGTGAGCCATCTGGAGAATACTACTTCCAATACCAGGGGGTCCAGTGACCACTCATGATGGCCCTGGGAAATCCTGCTGAGAGCATCTTCCAGGACATTGTCCTTGCCTGGGAGGTGAACTGCCATCAGGGAGGTGTTCAGAGGGTAAGCCAGAGACCACAACTCCATTGCTTCAGTGCACAAGGCCATAGACCGAGTGCCCCCTTGCTTGTTGATGTACCACATTGTGGTGGTGTTGTCTGTCCTGACCTGTACACTTTTGTTCTGAACAGATTTGGAAAAAGCTTAAAGTGCTAGAAAAACTGTTCTGAGTTCCAACAGGTTGATGTGGAGCAGATATTCCTGAGGGGACCACAACCCCTGGGTGGTGAGGTCGCCCATGTGAGCTCCACACCCCAAGAGGGATGCATCTGTAGTAAGGATTAGGGAGTGAGACTGAGTGACAAAAGGAACTCCTTGTCTCAGATTGCTCTGATCCTGCCACCACTGTAGGGCCTGGATCAGGGTTCGAGTAACTGGGATCAATTTGGTTAGAGGGTCTTTCCTTTGAGACCAAAGGCTCTCAAATGGAACTGAATGTCCCTCATCTGAAACCTTGCTCCCTGCACTACTGCTGTAGAAGCAGCCATGTGCCCCAGGGCTGTAGAAAATGCCTTGCTGGCGAGACACCTGCAGGGTGAATGAGGAAGCCAGAGAGACCAGGGTCCTTGCCCTGTCCAAAGGAAGGAAGGCTCTAGCTTTTTCTGTGTTCAGTTCTGCGCCTATGAAGGTGAGGAGCTGGACAGGCTCTAGAACTGACTTTGAAAGATTCAGAAGGAAACCTAGAGAGGTGAGCAGTTACTGGGTTTTCTGTAGGTGTAACTTGACTTGGTCTGGGGACTGGCCTACTATGAGCCAGTCATCCAGGTAAGGGAAAATGGCATTTTTCTGCCTTCTTAGAGAAGCAACTACTACTGCCAGGCATTTTGTGAATACCCTTGGAGCAGAGGTGAGGCCAAAGGGCATTGCTCTGAACTGGTAATGGCCTGAGGGCAGCTTGAACCTGAGGTACTTTCGATGGGAGCCTCTGATGAGAATATGGAAGTAGGCATCTTTGAGGTCCAGGGACACTAGCCAGTCCCCTGGCCTTACAGAGGGTAGAATAATTCCAAGTCACCATTTTGAATTTTGGTTTTAAAAGGTGCTTGTTTAAGTATCTGAGATCCAAGATGGGCCGCCATTCTCCTGTCTTTTGGGGTAAGGAAGTACCTGGAGTACAATCCTTTGCCCTGGTGTAGGGGTGGAACCCTTTCCACAGCTCTGAGAGCTAGGAGGGAAGAGACCTCTGCCTCTAGGGCAAGTGCCTCTGAGGGATTTGCAGGTGGAAAGGATCTGATTCTCAGCTTTGGAAATTTTTTGAAGCTGAGAACCAGTCCCTGGCTTACTACTTCCAGGACCCACCTGTCTGATGTTAGAGACTCCCAGTCCTGGACAAAGTAAGCCAGCCTGCCCCCTACAGGTAGTTGAGAATCAGCCCTGGCAATCCCATCAGGGTGCCTGCTTGGCAGGGGTTTTGGGCTGAGGGGTGGAAGCAGGCCTGCTTGCACCCCGTCTGCCTCTCCCTCTAAAGAACCCCCTCTGGGCAAAAGCAGAAGAGGAAGCCTGGGCTTGGTAAAAAGTCCTATGAAAAGGCCTGCCCCTGCCCCTGGGAAGCTGCCTTTGAGGAGTGGCCTGCCGTTCCTTGGCCTGTGCACTCCTATAGGTGGTCCTATACTCATCCATTTTCTTCATGTAATTCTCTGTCTGCTCCCCAAACAGGGAATTACCCACAACAGGAAAATCCATGGCCTTAGTCTGGGTATCCTGTGACAGGCTATTACATCTGAGCCAAGCCATTCTGCGAAGTGCCACAGATGTAGCCATGACTCTTGATGACACATCATTTGAGTCCACTGCAGCATGGAATTGCACCTTGGATGCCTCAATACCATCAGCAGCCACCTGCTCCAGCTCCTTGGCAAGCTGGCCAGGGACCTGTTTTGCTAGAGCCATAAAAGTGTCACATCTAGATTTCTGATATCTTGCAACATAAGCCATATAATTTGTCTATCTGAGTCCCAAGGATGCTGCCATGTACTGTTTCTTTGCCATGGCATCAATCCTCCAGGAGTCCTTGTCCGGGGGGGGGTGAAGCCAAGGGAATATTTGCCTTGTCACAGGCTGCAGTCTGCACTACCCCAACATGGCTGCATTGTTGTGTAAGGAACTCCATTTCAGACAATGTGTACCTCTTGTCCATTCTCTTATCCACAGGAGGTATAGTGTGAGGAGTTTTTAGAATTTTAAATGTCTGTTTCCCAAAAGATTTATGCAGGGAAATAGACAGTCTCCTGGACTCTGGGATATCCATCATTTCCATATAGTCAGGCTCCTCTTGATCATCCACAGCTTCCTCCATAGGGAGCTGGAGGGTTTCAGCCACTTTTTTATAGAACATAAAATGAGAAGGGGACTCAGAAAGCCTAAGAGGAGACACTCCTGAAGGTATGTCTGTGGAGATGTCCGGGTCAATGGGCACATCCAGACTTTCAAATCCACACTCACTCTCCTCATACTCCTCTTCCCCCTCCTCCAGTTCATAATATTCCTCCAAATCATACTCCTGAACCAGTGGAACCAGCCGAACCGGGCACTTACCTGATGGTGCCGGTTTGGTCGGAACCGGGGAAAGCGACTGGACAATTTTAATCGCTTTGGCTATTTCTTCAGTGGTTGGAGAGGAAAGTTTTGGCTCCACACCAGCTGATTTCCTAGTCCTTTTTACTGGAACCAACCCCTCAGAGTCGGATCTCCTTTTGCCCGAGGAAGTCTCGTCCTGGTCAGAGGGCACTCCCTCTGGTTCGGTTGGAACCGAATCGGGCTGGCCATCCAGTTCAGTGGACTTTTTGGCCTCTCTTTCCCTGAGCCTACCGACTCTCTTTTCCTGGGTAGCTGCAGGAAAATTTTTACAGATCTGGCAGTCTGAATCAAGGTGGTCAAACCCCAGACAATAAACACAAGTGGTGTGGGGATCAGCCTTGGCAAAGGCTTCCCCACACACACTGCAGTGTTGAAACCCGGTGGGCCCGGTTTTTCTTTGGGGTTTCTCTGACATAGTGCCAGTCCTATCCAAACTTACCCATTTATGGCAATCCGCCAGGCAAGACCCTCTTATCGGTTCCCAACCGTGTCACGGGTCGTGGAAAAAAACGTAATAAAATCCTGTTTTTTTAGAACCGATAAGAACCGGTAACCACACTCTAAATCACAGATTAAGATATTTTTAAATAACCTGATCGGTTCAAACTGAACCGATAAGCCGTTTACAAGTTCCACACAGAAGAAATAATGTAAAACCTATCTAGTACTCACAATACCACAGACAGAGCTTGAACCGACAGGTTGCAGTTTAAATTTGGTCGAAAACCGAGAAAAACAACACTTTAACCGACAAAATGAACCGAGCAGAAGGAGAAATCTCCGGAGCGACTGTTCAGTGAGGCGGAGTAAAGAATCTGATGGTTTGAGTTTGAAGAACAACAGACAGAGTTTCAACCGAGCTCGAGCTCAGCGTTCCATGCCTGCCATGGAAAGTTAACTCTTTCCTCTCCGGGGCAGTTCAAAGGTTGGACATCACTGCATATGTCAGAATGTAGCAAGTTTCATGTTGTTTGAACTGCTGTTTTGGCTCATGAAAACTAGATTATGACACTCTTCAGACACACAGTATGCTAAGTATTTAATGCACCATATGAAAAGCAACTGTTTCTGCATTTAAAATGTGGCACTTAATGTTTTGTATATTAAGCTTATGCGATTAATTAATAAAAATGTCATGATTAAAAAAAAAAGTGTATGGCCACTGGGGTGCCTGAGCCCTTAAAATTACCACTCCCCCCTTTGTCTGACTAGCTGGGTGCCCATGCTGAGTGGACAATACTGATAACACCAATACCTCTCCTCTTTGTTTCTCTATTTGGCCATGGGGTGCCCAAGCCCAGCGGCCAATACTAACAGTAACAGCCTACTTTGTTCTTTATTTGGCCACTGGTGTGCCAGATCCTGGTGGCAGTCACTACAGTTTATTTTTCCACAAGGTTGCCCAAAGGTTGGTCACCAACCCTAGTGATAAGGTGACCACCGGGGTGCCCAAGCTATGGCCAACATCGCAGATGCTATGAGGAACGACTGGTAACCCTGAACATATGTACTCACTGGAGGCCAGACAAGACAGGGGCAATATGATAAACACATATAAGTTTCTGTGGGGTATAAACAGGGTGAAAAGTGAAGACCTGTATGTTAGAAGTAGGGACACAATCACAAGAGAGAATGACTGGAGGTTAGTCAGTAAATGCAAGAGAAATTGGAGGATGTTTTACTTCTGAGAGGGTGTTGGTGCCATAGAACTGAGAAAACTTCATGTGTGATTTGAAAAATGACACCTGTAATGTTCACTAGGTGGTTTGAAAAAAAAAAAAAAAAAAAAGCCCACGTTGAAACACTTGGGTCAAAATCTAAAAACACGAAGTTAGGGCTCAGATTCCTTTTATGCATGGCCCAAGTTAAGACTTAACTTGCGATTTGTGCAGGACATGAAGGACCATGTGAAAAGCAAGTTGGGACTTAACTCCTCTTTTGTTAATCTGTACCAAGTTGCCCTGCAAAGGGCACAGAGGGTTCAACACAATGAATCCACCAAGGTGCTATGGCTATCTAATGGAAAGTCATGGCAAAAAAAAAATTTAATGGACTAGTTAAGAGTTTCTCAAACATGAAAAGTAAGGAAATACAATGTTAAAGATATTTGGAACCATAACTCCCCCATCTCTGTGAACTCTAACAAGCCGAATGCCAAAGCACAATCCAGATCGGTATCCCGAAGGGTTCTGAGCTATGCAAGTTAAGACTTGGGAAGAGGGACCAGCATGAAAGCAAGTATGGACTTGGCACCTGCTGTTTTGTGTAAAAGGGCCTTGCGTAATGCAAGTTACAACTCTAATTTTTTTAAATCTAAGGATATTAACTTGGTTCATGAAGGGCATTTCAGGATTAGAACCTAGATTGTGCTTTGGCATTCATTCAGTTCTGTGGAGTTCATAGGGTGGTGCATGGGAGTCGGTCCCTAACATCCATTTTCCTTATTTTTGATGTTTCAAAAAACCCTACCTGATGCATTAATGTACTTTGTCATAAATATAATATACAGAATATGATTTGGTGCATTATTAGCCTGCCCACTATGTGGACCTTCAAAAAGAACCTAAAGAACCATTTAATGCAGGAATCTCAACGTGTCTGTCATCGCTAGCACCTAGCAAAAGGGTATCTCCTACCATCTGCCCTTTGCCAAACAGATTTCTGTGTGTGTGTGTCTGTGTGTCTGTGTCTCTCTCTCTCGGACACCCTGCACTTGGGGCTCAACCCCTCTCCCCGTCTCTCCAGCACTTCTATGCACTAATCCCCTCATGTTGCTGACAACTAACAGGCTCCCCGTTGGGCACAGTTATTTAGTCTTTTCCTGTATGTATCTGACCATGTTTACTTATTCCAGTTTTAGCTTTCACTGTATATTTTGCATTCCTTTGTTTAAAGACCAATTGTACCTGAATGTTCTCATTCTAATTCTATTGCTTTGTTTGTCTCAATCCTCTGTATAATCACCTACTTGTTCTAAATGTACTAACGTGGAACCTATATAAAGAGCTCTGAGCTCAAATGGTTAATCCGAGATCAGAAATAGATAAATAAAAAATGATTTGAGATTTTATATATATATATATATATATATATAAAATATACATACACACGGTACCCCTATAGTTAGGGTTGAGTACAGTGCTCAATGTTTTCTTATTTTCATTTTTTTCAATTTATTTTTCCTCCAGCCACTGCTCGTCAGGACTCGCTCAGGCATCCTGGCTTGTTCCTACCTGCCTGAGACCTCCCCCAGCCTGAGTCTCCCCTGCGGTGCTCCAACCCTTGCACCTCCCTTGCAGCTGGAAACTCTTGGCTTGTACCCACTTGGTGCTCCTTTGAAGTCTAGATTCTGCTGCAGGCAATGCCTGGGAGGAGGAGGGAATCTAGGAGACCAGGTGGGTGGGATCCCGCAGTGGGCATGGAGGCCAGATGCTGTCACCTACCCAATGGTGCAGGGATTTTCCTTGTTTGTGCTCATTGCCCCCAGAGGTGCAGACATACAATGACATCCAGAGCAGGCATGCCCGCTCCTGCACCCGCTTGCAGGATGTCTGCCGACACCTTGCCCCAACTTGTAAGTGGTCCCAGGCTGCAGTACACCCAGCCTCTGCCTGATGTCACTTGCACCAGGAAGACACTCCCCACCCTCCCCCCAGGAGAGGAGAGCTGTTGATGGACACTCAATCCTCTCCTCCCCTGCCAAACCCCAGTGATCCAAGCTCGCTTCTGAACCCGGGTCACCAGCGTGGTGCGAGATGTGGTGTCCAGCGCCTCAACCCTCTGCACCACTGGGCTGGCTAGTGCTCAATGCTATACCCCTAAAACTGCACCTTAATAACTTTAGTGACATTCAAACAGAATAGCCAAAAAATATGTAAGCAATTTCACACAGGAATAGTCTCAAGACATGAAAAGTTTCATGACGGCACCTTATGCAGTTTCTGAGATCTGGATTCTCCCTCCTCACTTTTGTTTTGTAAAAGGATCACTTTTTTCTCCCCTATACTCAACATGTTTTTTTTGGAGGGCGGGGTTGCTCTTATGTACGGCCTAGACCAGGGTGGCCAACCTGTAGCTCGCGAGCCACACATTTCTCACAAAGCAGTTTGCTGTGGCTCATGAGTGGTTTGTCAATTATGTGTCAAGTACATGTTACAGTTTTTTAAATTTAAGAAAAGTCAAAGTGCAGGAGCTGAAAAGTTCCCAGATTGCTCAACAAGCTACTTTGAATAAGACTGCAGGCATATCTAAAGTGCCAGAGCGGCTTTGAATAATTACTTTAAAATTATAACCATTTCTTAAAAATACCGTAACTTAATAAAATATGATTATTGGCTATTGACTAGGACTATTATTAGAACTCTTAAATATGGGTTAACATGGGTATCGTAAGGGCCGCATGTTGGGTATGGTGTGACTGCATGTTGTTGTGGTACACATCTTACTCAGAAATTTAAATGCGTCTCATAACTCCGAAAAGGTTGGAGACCCATGGCCTAAGCGGCACTGAGTGTCTCAACGAAGCTTTCAGGGTAGAAGTTGCCTGTGCTGAGGTAGTGCTTTTTGAAGGTTACATTAAAAAAAATTAAATAATTCCAGAGTTATAAGGACTTAAAGTTTGGTTTTGGATAGCCGTTTGGGGCGAACCAGAAACTTTTTGGTTCGCGAAGTCAAGAACTGAAAATGCTCCTCATGAACCAGAATGGATTTTTTTCTGTTCATGATGGCTACCATCTAATTTCTTCATTTCAGTTACCACAAAAATATGAAAAACACATAGAAATAGACACTTTGTGAAAAACAAAAGTATGAATCTTGTTAAATGGGACCGCCTACGGAAGATTCTGATGTTTCTTTCAAAACATGCCAGAAATAGTATTTCTGGACTTTAGGACTGTCTTCATCCAGTTTTCGGTTTGTTAAACCTTTTTTGGTTCGAATTTAAATATTTTTGATTTGCAAACTAAAAATTTCAGTTTGCAAACCAAAAACTTCAGCTCATGGGGTCTGCACCAAAATTTTCAGTTTGTGAGCTGACATTTTCAGTTTGCATAAAAAATGTTTGGTTTGCGAACCGAAAATTTCAGTTCAAACTGAAAATTAGGGTTCACAGATCAAAATGTTTCAGTTCCAATCAAAAGTAGTCCTCAGTGAGTGCAGTTACTGCTGGCAGGCAAAATGTCCTCTTATCCCCCCAACAGAAGTCCCCTTTGTTCAGTAACTCCCATTTCGAATCTCAGTCTTCATGTACACATTCCAAGCAACCATACAGTGAAGATAAGTCTTCTGTTCTGCATAGGGTCCTGCACCTCTGTACCCACAGCTGTATGGAAGCATAGGGCCTAGAAGGCCCTAAGCATCCATAGCCATAATGAGTTTTGGCCATGCACTTCTGCGTCTGTAGTTACACAGAAACACAGGGGCCAGAAGGCACTGTGGTTCCACAGCCTCTCAGACAACCCCACAAATTCTTTGCATTCATAGCTGGCAGGCAGATGGACACTTCAGCCTGCATACAGACTCTTTCCTTGGTGCAGGGCAAACAGGGCACTGTGTATCTGCTTCTGTTAATGAAGGGACTTGTGTGAATGAGGATACAATTCCATTATCTCAAAAAGAAAGGAAATCCATTGCAAAAAAACTGTACTGATGCACCAGCTAGGTTTCAACTTAACGCAACAAAAGTAGGGAAATACGGAGTTAGGGTCCCCCCCCCCAGCAGTAAAAGGACAAGACCACACAAGCAACTACAGAAACCCATCATCAGGTAAGACAAACATACCCTGTTTCTGGATGACACAAATGGAATAGCACTGGTGTGATGCCCTGTGAGCCCATGTGAAGAAAGTGTCTGATGTTATTTGCTTATGGAATGGGGTGGGCATTAGGGTTGACAACCCCAAGGAAGAGCCCACCACTGATTTACCGAGACTCCAGAAAACCTAATATTTTTTCCAAATGCTGCTTTTGGGGTGGGGGGGGTTGGAAACCCCGACATCATATTTCCCTACTTCTTTGGTGTTAAGGTGATCCCTAACTGGTGCATTAACATCGTTTTTTTTCAGTGAATATGTATCTATATCTACATTTTCATATAAAATACAAGGATGGATCCTGTGTCCCATTAAAAAGCCCATCAACTACTGCTCATATATCACAGACAGATTCAGGTACGCACCGGACCTCCGAAACTCGTGGTTTTGAATGCCACTGTTTTGACTGGATGCTCAGTGGAGGAACCAGGCACTGACTGGCAGCTGTACTCCTTGGCTGATTTTCCAGTGCCTGGTGCTTCCTGGTCTCAGGGAAATCTCTTTCTGTGCTTTGTTCTGGACTTTTTTCACCCCCCTCACAATATTAAATAGACCCTTACTCCACCCCTTCCTCAGCCTAGCAGCAGATTGGTTACTCCACTGCTGCACATTTTCATGCTATTGGCCTCCCTGTCTTCAATACCTGACTTAACCACTTTCTCACCGCCCCTTTTTAAAGCAGTCCCACCCACAGGATCACACATTTCCTCTCAACCTTTTCTCCAGCCACTCCATCTAACTCCTCTCAATTACTGCTCTACCTGCCCTATTGTTAGGGACCTCACCCTAATTCGACTATATACCCTTTCAACTATAAACCAGCTAGCAGTTAAGCAGGCCAGCAACACCAAACAAACTACCTTGGGGTGCAACCACCTACTACTACTCGTCACTACCTCTTTTGGCATTGCTGGTACCATACACGTCCTTTTGTTCTGCAAATTTTGGACTCCCCGCTGTTCTGTCTAACCCTTTATGTGAATCCACTTTATTAACCCTCACTCTCCTTCTCTCCTCAGCTGAGGAACTGTCGCCCAAGCTCCCAGCTCCTAAGCCGCGGGATTCACGGCTGCCAGGTGGTCGGCACCCCTCTAGCCGACGCTTGAGACTGCAGACACGGACCCAAGGCCCTACAAGGTACGGCAACTGCCACAACTTTTTTGACCGCCCCCCCCACCTCCGCTGATTATTAAATACAGTAGCTCCTGCCAAAATATTAGTCCACGTCCCCTGGCGCAGTGCCCCACCAATAGAGACTTAGCTCGTGATCCCCCTCTTCTCTATCCAGCCTACGGGATCCAACTCTCAGGGCCTCGCCTTACTAAAACGCATAGGCTCTCCTTGGCTGTGCCTTCACCACTAAATATTTTTAATGCTATCAAATTTGGGTCGACCTGGATCGGAAAGCTACTGATAAGCTGCATTAATCCAGCAACCCCACTGGCCCCTGGGCTAATTGAGTGGCTCCTTTTTTGAGGTACCATCATGTCGGGCCCTATATGGCTAATTATACTGCCCCTTCTTCTGCTGATACCAGCTTCCCAGCATTGGACACCTGAACTACCATCATGTTTGGTCTACAGCGGCACCTTGTGCTGTATACCACATGGTAACTTATCCTTTAATTGCCTCTGTGATTCCAAGTACCAATACCTCGAACCCTGCTCTTGGACCACACATACCAGTAGTACTTATAACACTCCCCCACCACAAAGCTCACCTCCCACCATGCAGACTTCTATCTCCTCCCTGCCTATTGTGGTAGGGGTACTAGATCAGCTCTTCTATGGTGGCTACTTTCCAGTCCCTAAAAACATCAGATCTACTAGACGGGAGAAAGGCAGGAATTACAAGCTTATAATTAGCGCTCTTAGAAAAATCCTACTTATCTTCCTGTTATGTTCAGGCAACGTAGAACTCAACCCTGGCTCCCCAGAAGCTATTGCTTTGCCAGAAGAAATAGCAAATTTAAAAGGAATAAGCTTCTTGCATATAAACGTATGTAGCCTCCTTAAAAAGATAACCTTAATACAAACCTGGATAAATCCTACCTCTCCTGACATACTTGTGATTTCCAAAACTTGGCTTAGACCCAGCACCACTGATAGAGAAGTAAACATACCCAACTATGCCTTGTTCAGAGCTGACAGGCATGCCAGAGGAGGAGGGGTAGCTATCTACATTAAAGACAAATTTTCTGCCTCCTGCTTATCCTCGGCATCTGTCGCCAGTGAATTTGAATGCCTAATTCTCAAAGTGGAAATTACACAGACTACTGCACTCTGCGTAATAGGATGCTACAGACCACCGTCTGCTGGCCTACAGCTTGTATCATATCTAAGTGACAAGTTGGGACAGGGGCTGCCAGAAACTATTATTTTAGGAGACCTCAACCTTGACTGGCTCTCTAACACAGTTGCCCCCCCTTGCATCCTTCTGTGATGAACATGGGCTGACGCAACTTATTACTGAACCAACACGCCCAAACGTGAAGAACCCCAGTAGAAGTACACTTTTGGATGTGCTAATGGTGAGCAAGCCTCATCTCTTCTCCCACGCTGATGTCTTCTTCTCAGATGTCAGCGACCATTGTTTTATTGCGGGAGTAAGATCCACCAACAACCCAGCACCCATCAGCAAGTTCTCTATGAAGAGATCCAGGCACAACTTCAATGAACATGCCTACCTAAACGAGCTTAAGTACTCCCCTGATGGCAAGATTTCTACCTGGCCCAAAGCGTTACGTCAGCTTACAATATCTTCCACAACATTCTATCAAGGGCCCTTAATAAGTATGCTCCCCTGATTAAAGTTCGAACTAGGACCAAAACCTGTAAATGGTTCACCTCTCAGATCAAGTCCTTGCTTCTAGAAAGAGATAAGCTCTGGAAAAAAGCATGCAGACTGAACACTGCAGAGGACTGGAACCAGTTCAGGAGACTACGAAATTTATGTACCAAAACAATCAGAGAATCGAAGGTCACCTTCTTCAAATCCGAACTCGACTCTGCCACAAACAGCCCAATCAAGCTCTGGAACACAATCAATGATCTGCTAGGCCACTCCCCAGGAAATTCACTCCCGACCAAGATTACCTCTGGCAACTTGACTATAACCGAAAAGATGGATATACTTGATGCATTCAATAACCACTTTGCTACTGCAGACATGGCATTCGATAACTCCCCTGCAAACATACTTCGCTCCCAGACTGCCAGCCAACTGCCTGAAACTCTGATAGCTTCACCGCCTTTCTTGCTTCAACCTGCCACACTGAAAGAGGTAGAGGACCTCTTGCTTCAGTTGGATACTAGAAAAAGTGCTGGGGCTGACACCCTTGACCCTTACTTCCTAAAAATTGCCTACCATGTACTAGCAATACCCATCACCCACCTTTTTAACTTATCCCTGTCTCAGGGCACCTTACCACCTATATGGAAGACCGCACATGTCATACCACTGTTCAAATCAGGTGACCCTGGCGATCTCAATAACTACAGGTCAATTTCCCTCCTTCTGGTCCTTTCCAAGCTCCTAGAGAAAATTGTAAATGCACAACTGAGGACTCACCTTGAGTCTAGGGAACTGCTAAATCCTATGCAGTCTGGATTGAGCCCTCGCCAAAGTTACTAACAACTGGCAGCGTAATCTTGAGAGCAAAAACTTTATTTGTGCTGTTTTCCTTGATCTAAGCAAGGCTTTTGACACCGTCAACCATAGTCTGCTCCTCTCCTCCCTTCAAACCATAGGTGACACAAGGATCACAGTGCCTGTGAAATCACCCTTTGGGCCCAAATAACGCCATGACAGTGACATCATTCATGACAAGGGGTCCCAAAAACCCCATGTTGAAAATCTGGTGCAAAAATTTCAAAAAATGACTGAGATATGCAATAAAATTGAAACCCCTATGTATTCCATTATACAGCTTACTGGCATTTCCTCAGTTCACGGTCGGCTTTGAAGAGTGCAGACGTGTTTCCAGTCCACGAAGACCGTCGGCGCGGAGTCAAGAGGTAAGTATGGGGTGTGGGGGTGTAGGAGAGCTGGATCGCAGTGGAGTGAGTGTGAGGTTGTGGGAGGGGTTGGGAGATGCGCCAAGGACCGTTTTGTTTCAGGAAAAAAAGATGACATGGGACGTTTGCCACACTGGGGTGGGCTCCCAGCATGGCAGAAGATGTGGGAGGGGCCAAGGAGTCGACGTGGGGATTGGGCAATTCCCCGCCGCAAACTACGCTGGGGCCGAGGAGCGATGGGGATTGGGCACCCCATCAGCAAAAACAAACGAACGGTTTTCCACGCTGGGGTGGGCTCCCAGCATGGCAGCAGGATGGCTTGGGGGAGGCCGTGGAGCCGACGGTGGATTGGACACCCCCGTCGGCAAAACAAACAATGTTTGCCATGTTGGGGTGGGCTCCCAGCATGGCAGAAAAGCTTTGTGGGGGCAGCGTGATGCACGCAGGGGGAGCGCATGATGGAGGGGATGGCAGCGGTGCTCAGTATGGCAGCGGTGTTTTCCTTTGAAGCAGAGGAACACCGCTGTCTTACTGAGCTCCTGCACCCATTGGTGCAGGACCACCATGCCTGCTCAAGGGAGCAGTGCATTGGATGGGAGAGGCACACCTCCAAGTGTGCTACTCTCCCAAAACGTTCCTTTCGCATGCGCACAAGCGAACGAAAAAAAAAACAAAAAAAAAACTCTTTCCGTTACATTTTAACCCAAGCCCAAAATGAGCATTCAAAAAAACTCCCCAGACAGTTTCTTATTCTAATATCCAGCGGCTCTTGCAATTACTGCAAACATTCATGCTTTCCAGCTGGTTCCAGACACTGACCGGCACATACTACAGTCCAAAACCAGAGTGGCACACGCATGACCTCCTTGCCTCTCTGCACTTTCCCACACACTCAGGCCCTCCACTGTCTGTCACAGAACCTCAGCACAAGGCCACAACCTAACTAATGATGCATGATGCAGTGTGATGTGCACTGGGCATCACAAGCTCAATCGCTGTCATCCTGAAACAAAAGAAAAGGGCACTACATAAATGGAATATGCCATGGTCCCACCAAAAATGTCAATGCTACATTTCCCTCGAACACTCCGACCTTTGACATTACTCGTGGCTTCGCCACTCATGTCATTAGGTCAAACTGCACTCGGGGGGGGGGAGAGAAATAAAGCTGAAATTTCTAGAGGGGCCATGGCATATCCCTTAAATAATTTTAGATATAAGGGATATGACATGGCCTGACTCGAGACATCATATTTATCCTCATGAGAGGGCAATGATATCATGATATCGAAGCCACTTGTGATATATCTTAAGGTCACTGGCCTCAAATGAAGATAAATAGGATATCTTCAATTGAGCCATGTCATATTCGGTTTATACAGACATTTGTCTTTGGCCAGATGACAGTACCTGTGAACTGCTATGCCACTCAAAGAGGTCCTGCAGTATGACAGATCAATAGGATTTATTTTTCTATCTTCCTCCCTAGATGTTAAAACTGGCTCTGTTCTGAGCTGTGAATGGGGATTTCATTTAAAAACGTGAACCCTCTTGCTCCTCTGTTTCACTCAGGATAGGAGAGGACAGAGCAGAAAATAATGGCTGCATTTCTCTTATTTCCCCCACTACATGCTGCACTGCTAGTGATAGTTTGCTCCCTTCTGTGCATGGAGTGGTGCCTCATTTACATAACTGCCCAATTCCACCAATGATTTCCCATTGGTGTACTGTTTAACTGAAGACACACCAGGGAACGGCCACCACGAATCACATGCTAGAGTGATCAGCAGTGCACTACCATCTGCAGCAGCGTGGCTCATAAATGTGCTGCCGTGTGCATTGGAAACTGGCCAGCTGTGGAAGTAGAGCATTGTGTGTGGGACTTTATCTGCATGTCAGAGGGGGAAGGAGAGTGGGATGTACATCAAACCTAAAAGTAAACTGAAACTACATTTTATGTTGAAAAATGAAGGCGGCACTCAGAGCAATAGGCTGGTCACAGTTCTGATAGCTGCGCAGGTTAGTCTAAAAAACACCTTGTCCTTCTTCAAAGAATGTGCACAGGGAATGTGGTACCAAACCAGTAAAAATCAGTACACTTATCACACACAACCCAAATCCATAAGGACTACCAGAGCTCAAGTAGTTATAGTAAAGTACTTATTTATTCATTATGACAGCAAACTTAATCACACCAGGCATAGCCTGACGCATTCCCAGATGTTAATCCTTTAATCAAAATACCTTCACTTTTTAATTCTCTTAGTCATTCTTGTATCTATGACACAAAGGAACAGTCAAAGATACAAGAACAATGTATAGAAACAAATAATGATATCTTTCACAGTAGCCAAAATATTACTTTTTAGCTTGGCATATATCCAAAGACATATGTTGTATAAATACTTAATATAAGGATGCAGTGCAGCCCCAGTAGTTAGGACTGAGTGTGGTGCTCAATGTTAAACCCATAATATCTATTGTTTGTATTTTTGCTCCTCTTCCCCTTC
Source organism: Neoceratodus forsteri (assembly GCA_016271365.2). Lineage (NCBI taxonomy): Eukaryota > Metazoa > Chordata > Ceratodontiformes > Ceratodontidae > Neoceratodus > Neoceratodus forsteri. The sequence goes on from CM028133.1 coordinate 376,706,421, forward strand.
CCCGGGATGCATCTGGAATCGAGTGGTACCTCCACTCAGTATGCCTTCCTGGTAAAACTTTTAAATAAATAAATAAATAAACATACTTGCACCTTAATAACTTTGGCAATGTTCCATGGAATACCACAAACATTTCAATGCAAGGTCACACTGCCATAGTCAAGACGTGGAAAGTTTCATGATGGCACTTTGTGCCGTTTCTGAGATCTGGATAACCCTTATTTTGTAAAAAGGTCACTTTTTTCCTACACTTAAACATGTTTTTTGGGGGGAGGGTTTGCTCTCCTGTACAGCCTAGATGGCATCAAATTCCTCCATGAAACTTTAGCTGCCTCTGCTGAGTTAGTGCCTTATGAAAGTTTTGTGAAAAAATATTAAACAGCTCCAGAGTTATAAGGATTTAAAATGTTGTTTTGGATGGCTATCTGGTGCAAAGCAAGAAACTTTCTGTTTGTGACAGTGTTTCTGGTTTGCATCACTTAGGTGTCACAAACCGAAAACACTCCTCATGAACCAATTTTTTGCTTAGTTTATCACGGTAGCCAGCTTCTTCCTGTAGCTAAAGAAAAAAAAAACACAAGAAATGATGTACTGTATGTAGTTTTATGGATTTTAATATTTGATTGTATGTTTTTAAATTGTTATTGTGTTTGGTTTATGTACAGTGCCTTGGTTTTAGAAAGGCACTTTATAAAAGAAAAAATTTCATTAATTCCTTTAAAAAAACAAACACCCAACCTAGCTGTTAAACAGGACCTGTTTAGCCACATTTTGGTTTTTTTTCAAAATAATGCCAGAAATACCGTTCCTGGGCACCCCAACGTCCAGGGTGCCCAGCTAAGCGAGAGGAGTCATTCTCCCATGTTCTCCTTATGAGAACAGTGGGACTTTCCTGAATGATGAAGCCACAGCTGAGGTCATGCTGCCAGTTTTCATGGAAGCAGTGAGCCGTGACCCCCTGTTCTCTCTATCTGCCTCTGTCTTTCTCTCTCCATCTGTCTATCTTTGTATGTTACATTATTCTTAAGCATATCGGGGTGCCCACCACCGGTACCACTTCTTTCCCCCCCTTCCTTCAGGTTTTCCACTCTCACTTCCAAATGTTTACATACATATTATATAAGCAGATTGGGGTGCCCAACCCCAGTATCACTTCTCTTAACCCCCTAACCTCCATGTTGCCCCCCCATTCTAAACTATGTACATGGCAGCACCAGGGTGCTTGCCCCGGTGCCAAACAGCAGGCCGACACTGGGGTGCACAATCCCCAGTGTCAGAATATCCCCTGCAATAAAGAAAAGGGTCCCTCAATTCTTTTTTTTACCCTGTAAAAAAAGAAACTGAACCCTCGTCAATCTGACCCCCCCACACCCTATCCACCCACCCCGACCTCCCCCTCTACACTGACCACCCCACACTCCCTCACATACCTGAAAATGTCCCATGGCATAGATCCACTCTCCAGTCGAGAACACATCTTGCTGCTGGAACCGGCGATTGCGACATGAGAAAAATCAGGTAAGTGTGGTTTAATGTATTTCAATAGAGTTTGAACTTTGATTTATAAGTTGTTATTTTTTTTTGTTTAAATATTTATTTATTTAGCTTTTGGTTACCAGGTAAGTACACTAGACAAGTAATATGCCTATTTTCAGGAACAACCCGGGAGAGTACAACATGGTGAATACAGTGTAGTACAGGGTAATACAGGAAACATCATTGCAGAGCGACAACTAGAATAGAACAGTTAGGAAGATGACAGTCACAAGGTTTTGACAGTGACAGAGCAATTAATTACATCCAGTTTCAAGCAGTGGTGAGGTATCACAGATATATACTATATGGTTATAGTACAAAATAGTCAAATTAGAACCAAGTCAAGTGCCAGGTGTGGACAAATAATATCTCAGTCAAGTGCCAAGAGAGGATTGATTCATTAGGGGTGGGCTATGTGCCTGTGGTGAAGCACAAAGGCCATGTTGAGAAAGGACATTTCTCTATGGGGGTTTGGGACAGGCACACGCAGAGGCCAGCTTCAGGAAACCCCACAGGTGTCTACGGAAACTATGGTAGGAGGAGGCCGACCAAGCCTGTTCTGGAAAGGAATTCCAGAACCTGGGCACAGTAGCAGCAAAGTCCTTGTCCCCCATGAGGGTTCGAGTGGGGGGGGACTCTGAGCAACCCGGGGACCTGTGATCTGAGTGAGGAGGAGGAGAAGTCCGAAGGCAGTAGTAACTGTGCTAGCCCCGATGGGGTGCTAGTTCTAACCATTTTGCCCACGAGACATCCGAGCCCAGAGTCCAGGTAGTTTGATGGAGAGAGCCAGCGGAGATTATCATAGAGCATACAATGGTGGGTAAGCCGGGGGGGGGCAGCCAGGGCAAAACGGCAGATGTCGTGAACCACCGGGTAAGGTGGGATTTGACAGAACAAGCGAACAGGTGCAGGCCATAGGAAAGGGAGGGGAGCAGAATACCTCTCGCGAGAGCTAGATGAGCCGCAGGTGTGAGGTTGTGTTTAGCTCTATAGGCCAGACCTAGTTTGCAGTTCACCGCTCTACAGACATTTTGTATGTGACTCCCCATGTCAAGTTGGGGGTCGAGCGTTACCCCAAGGTATCTGATGGAATTCACAGTTGGGAGGAGGGTACTGTCCTGGCACGTGATGCCCAATGGAGCTGGCATGGCTTTGATTTTGGGTGCTGAACCAAATAGCATAGCCTGTGTTTTTTTCAGGTTGAGAACCAATTTATTTTTGGTTACCCAAGCCCGGATATTGTTGAAGTCCTCAGATAGATGGTGATTTAGAGTCACGATGTCCCGTGAGTGGGCCAGGATGACCAGGTCATCTGCATAGAGAGTGGCACTGCAGTTGGTAACCACTGCTGCTAAGTGGTTGACAAAGAGGGAGAAAAGGACAGGCCCCAAGACTGATCCCTAGGGGATGCCTGGTGTCACCAGTAGGGGATCAGAGAGGACTTTATTGAATCTGGTCCTCTGCATTCTACCATGTAGATAGTCAGTGAACCAGTTCGTAGCAGAGGGGGACAGACCCAGGGACCAGAGCTGGGTGCAGAGTAGCTCATGGTCAACAAGGTCGAAGGCTTTGGACAAGTCGATAAATATGGCTCTAGAGAGTTTTCCCTGGTCCATGGCTCCTCTGATACTGGAAGAGACTGAGACCAGGGCTGTGGTTGTACTATGCCCCTTCCGAAAGCCATGCTGGGCCGGGGATAGCAGTTCTTGAGCCGTTATGTGATCAGTGAGTTGCTCAGCCACAACTTTTCCAGTAGCTTACTGAGGGAAGATAGTATGGCGAACAGGCGATAATTGTCCAGGACCTTGGGATTGCCCTGTTTCAGTACAGGTACTATTCTGGCCACCTTCCAAATATCTGGAATAACCCCCATTGCAAGAGATAGGTTAAAGATGTGGGCTACAGGGGAGGCAATGTGGTGGGTGCCTAGCCTTAGGAGCTTGGGCTCCAGATTGTCAGGCCCAGGGCTAGAGTACTGGGATAGGCCAGAGAGAAGGTTAAGCATGTCTGTGACTGAAACAGCCCCTAAGATAGAAAAGTACGTACTGTGACCCCAAATTCTCAACATTACTTTTTTTGGGGACCCCACCTCAAGACCAATGGTGGTGGAATTATGCAACTCTGGCCCAAAATAAAAAATTACTCACCTTAGTAATGTTGTTTCTTCTAATGGAGTCTTGCTATATTATGACAATTGCAGTTTGTCCCACCATTAGAACTGCTCCGGAGGTAAAAGAGTTAACTACCATTCTAAGAATGGAGTTTAGAGCGCGAGCTCGGTTAGAGAAGCTCTGTCTGGATAATTTCAAACTGAAACTGTCAGATTTTTACGAGCAAAAACTCACTAAGGTTCTGTGTGGAAGCTGTAACCTACACTAGCCAACTGGCTACCTAAATATTAACACATATTCCTGGTTCCAACACAAAGACTCAAGTCAGGGAACCAGAAAATAATAAAATAAAGTAGAATAAAACACCACACCCCAAAACCCCCAAAAGGGGTGAAAAACATATAATGGGCATAACCGGTGCCCACTGGGCTGCCCACCCCATACCCAAGTAGAAGTTCTGAGAGGGCAGGCTGGGGAGGTCATAATAGCAAGACTCCATTAGAAGAAACAACATTACTAAGGTAATTTTTCTTCCAACAACATAAGTCTTGCTATATTATGACAATTACGCAGTACCTCCATGGAGGAGGGACAGAACCTACTTAGGGAATAGGCTCTGAAGCACGGCTGTGCCAAATCTAGCATCCCTCCTGGCCTGGATATCCAAGGAGTAATGCTTGGTGAAAGTGTGTACAGTTTTCCAGGTAGCTGCTTGACATATCTCTAAAACAGGGATGTCTCTGGCAGCAGCTATAGATGCAGCTGTACCTCTGGTAGAGTGAGCCCTCAGGCCTGAAGGAGGAACCTTTCCCAGTTTTTGATAACAAAATTGGATACAAGAGACAATCCACCTGGCAATGGATCTCTTAGTGGCAGGTTTACCTTTTCCAACCTCACCAAAAGTGGAGAAAAAGTTGGAGGGATTCGAACCTATGACCCTTGGTACGCTCTATATAGTAACTAAGGGCCCCCTTAACATCTAAACTGTGCAGCCTCCTCTCAGCAGAGAAGGAATGGTCAGTGAAGAACACTGGAAAGGAGACAGATTGGTTAAGATGGAAATCTGAAACCACCTTAGGCAAAAACTTCCTGTTAGTCCTAAGGACTACTTTATCCCTGTGAAAGGAAATAAAGTCAGTCTCCACTGACAACGCTTGTAACTCACTTATGCGCCTGGCAGAAGTGATGGCTACTAGAAAAACAGTTTTCCAAGTCAAATACTTGAGCTCTGCAGAAGACAGAGGTTCAAAGGGGGGTTGCATCAACTGAGCAATGCAAACATTAAGATCCCAGGCAGGGCGGGTCCCTGAAAGGTGGATTAGTATGAAGTAATCCTTGAAAACTTGAAAAAACAGGGTGAGTGGAAAGAGAAGAGGGTTTTCCTGCTGAAATAAAAGCAAAGACAGCTGCCAAATGAACTTTCAGGGTAGCTGGTCTCAGGCCCAGAGAATTAAGATGGACCATATAGTCCAAAACAATGGGCAAATCAGCAGATTCCGGGGAAATATGCTTCCCCGAGCACCAGATGGAAAACCTTTTCCATTTAGAATTGTAAGTGGCCCTAGTGGAAGGTTTCCTAGAAGCCTTCAGGATGTCGAGAACACCGTGAGAAAGGTGTAGGTCAGCAAACTCTAACTCCTCAAGAGCCAGGCCTTGAGGTTGAGGGATTGAGATTCGGATACCAAACCCTCCCTGGGCACAAGATACAGATTGTGCCTCCTGGGAGCACAGGGTAGATGGACTGCTAAGGACAGAAGGAGGGGTACCAGGGCTGCCTGGCTCCAATCTGGAGCAATCAGAATCATCCTGCAAGGCTGGGATCTGATTTTGACTAGCACCTTAAATAGGAGAGGGAAGGAGGAAAAGCATAGAAACTTCCTTCCCAATCTAGGAGAAAGGCATCCAGAGGGACTGAGCCATCACTGGGGCCTGCAACAAAACAGTGGAAGTTGGTGATTGTCTGGGGCTGCGAAAAGGTCTATCTGAGGGGTGCCCCATCTGGCAAAAACTATCCCCAGTACTTGGGGATCCAGTGACCATTCGTGATGGCCCTGGGAAATCCTGCTGAGAGCATCTGCCAGGACATTGTCCTTTCCTGGGAGGTGAACTGCTATGAGGGAAGTGTTTAGGGAATAAGCCAGAGACCACAACTTCATTGCTTCGGTGCACAAGGCCGAAGACCGAGTGCCCCCTTGTTTGTTGATGTACCACATTGTGGTGGTGTCTGTTCTGACTTGTACTGCTTTGTTCTGAACAGATGCAGAAAACACTTGAAGTGCTAGAAAGACAGCTCTGAGTTCCAGCAAATTGATGTGGAGCGGAGATTCCTGAGGGACCACACTCCTGGGTGGAGAGGTCGCCATGTGGCTCCCATCCCAGAAGGGATGCATCCGTAGTGAGGTCAAGGAATGAGATAGAGGGATGAAGGGGACCCCAGTCTTAAATTGCTCTGATCCTGCCACCACTGAAGGGCCTGGATCAGGTTCGAGTCACTGGGATCAACTTGGAAAGGGGATCTTTTCTCTGAGACCAAAAGGCTCTCAAGTGAAACTGAATGTCCCTCATCTGAAATCTTGCTCCTTGCACTACAGCTGTGGAAGCAGCCATGTGTCCTAGGAGTTGTAAGAAGTGCCTTGCTGGTCGAGAGACCTGCAGAGTGAAGGAGGAGGCCAGGGCCACCAGGTTCTTTACCCTCCCTAAGGGTAGGAAGGCTCTGGCCTGCTTTGTGTCCAATTATGCACCTATGAAGGTGAGTACCTGAACAGGTTCCAGAACTGACTTTGAAAGATTGAGCAAGAAGCCCAGAGAGGTGAGCAGCTGCTGGGTAACTTGCAGGTGTGATTTGACCTGTTCTCGAGACTGGCCTACAATAAGCCAGTCGTCTAGATAGGGAAAGACAGCAATCCTTTGCCTTCTTAAATGAGCAACTGCTACTGCCAGACATTTTGTGAATACCCTTGGGGCAGAGGTGAAGCCGAAGGGCATTGCTCTGAACTGGTAATGACCTGAGGGCAGTTCGAATCTGAGGTACTTTCGGTGGGAACTTCTGATTAGAACATGGAAATAGGCATCCTTGAGGTCCAGGGAAGCTAGCCAATCCCCTGGCCTTAGAGAAGGTAAAATCATTGCCAGAGTCACCATTTTGAACTTTGGTTTCAAAAGGTGCTTGTTCAGATATCTTAGGTCTAAAATAGGCCGCCATTCTCCTGTCTTTTTTGGGGTAAGGAAGTACCTGGAGTACAGACCCTTGCCCTGGTGTAGGGGGGAACCCTTTCTACAGCTCTGAAAGCTAGGAGGGTTGAGACTTCTGTTTCTAAGGTAAAGGTCTCTAGAGGGTTTGCAGGTGGAAAAAATCTGGCTCTCATCTTTGGAAATGTTTTGAAACTGAGAACCACACCCTGGCTTACTACTTCCAGGATCCATTTGTCTGATGTTAGAGACTCCTAGTCCTGGATGAAGTAAGCCAGCCTGCTGCCTACAAGTAGTTGGGAACCGGCCCTGGGCACCCCATCAGGGTGCCTGTTTGGCAGGGGCTTTAGGCTGAGGGGTGGGAGCAGACCTACTTGCACCCCGTCTGCCTCTGCCTCTGAAGAATCCCCTCTGAGCATAAGCAGAAGAAGCCTGGGTTTGGTAAAAAGGCCTGTGAAAGGGCCTACCTCTACCCCTGGGGGTCTGCTTCTGAGGAGTGGCTTGCCGCTCCTTGGCTTGTGCACTCCTATAAGTTGTTCTGTATTCATCCATTTTCTTCATGTAATTCTCTGTCTGCTCCCCAAACAGAGAATTCCCCACCACAGGAAAATCCATAGCCTTAGTCTGGGGAACCTGTGACAAATTAGTACACCTGAGCCAAGCTAACCTACGAAAGGCCACAGATGTAGCCATGACTCTAGAGGATACATCATTAGAATCCACAGCAGCATGGAATTGCACCTTGGAAGCCTCAATACCATCAGTAGTCACCTGCTCCAGCTCCTTGGCAAGCTGGCCAGGGGCCTCCTTGGCCAAAGCCATGACAGTGTCCCATCTAGATTTTTGGTATCTTGCCACATAAGCCATGTAATTTGCTTGTCTGAGTCCCAAGGATGCTGCCATGTATTGTTTTTTAGCCATGGCATCAATCTTCCTGGAGTCCTTGTCAGGAGGATGTGAAGCCAGGGGAATGTTAGCTTTATCACAGGCTGCAGCCTGAACTACCCCAACATGACTGCATTGCTGTGAAAGAAAGTCTGTATCAGGACCTGACAAAGTGCATCTCCTGTCCATCTTTTTGTCAACTGGAGGCACAGAATTAGGGGCTTTTAGAATTTTTATTGTTTGCTTCCTAAAAGACTTATGTAAGGGAATAGATAATCTCCTAGACTCTGGGATATCCATCATTTCCACAAAATCAGGTTCCTCTTGCTCATCCACAGCTTCCTCTAATGGGAGCTGGAGGGTTTCAGCAACCTTTTATAAAACAGAAAATGAGAAGGGACTCAGAAAGCATAGGGGAGATTCTGAAGGTCTGTCTGGGAGATGTCCGGTTCAATGGGCACATCCAGACTCTCAAAGTCACATTCACACTGTTCATAATCCTCCTCCCCCTCCTCTGGTTCATAAAAATCTCTAATATCATATTCTTGAACCGGTGGAACTGGCCGAACCGACCTTTTACCAGACAGTGGCGGTTCGGATGGAACCGGAGAAAGTGACTGCACAATTTGTATAGCTTTTGCTATTTCTGCAGCAGTTGGAGAAGGAATTTTGGACTCCATACCTGCTGATTTTTTAGTTTTCTTTGCTGGAACTGGCTCCTCAGAGCCAGCTTTACGTTTGCCCAAGGAAGTCTCGCCCTGGTCAGAGGGCACTCCCTCCGGTTCGGTTGGCACCGAACCGGGCTGGCCATCCGGGTCAGCGGACTTTTTGGCCTCTCGTTCCCTGAGCCTGCCCACTCTCTTATCCAGGGTGGCTGCAGGGAAATTTTTACAAATCTGGTAATCTGAATTGAGGTGGTCAAACCCCAGACAATAAACACATGTAGTGTGTGGGTCAGCCTTGGCAAAGGATTCCCCACAGACACTACAGTGTTGAAACCCAGTGGGCCCGGTTTTTCTTTTGGGTTTCTCAGACATGATGCCAGCCTAACCAAGAAACTTGCCCTTTTAACGGCAGTGCCAGGCAAGACACCCTTATTGGTTCCCAACCGTGTCACGGGTCGTGGAAAAAACGTAATGAAATCTGTTTTTTAGAACCGATAAGAACCGGGAACCGCACTCTAAAAGCTTTAAAATGCTTATACTTTAAAGTTTTAACCAACCTGATCGGTTCGAACTGAACCGATAAACATTTACAAGTTCCACACAGAAATAAAAACCTGTCTATTACTTACAATACCACAGACAGAGCTTGAACCGATCAGTTTGCGGTTAAAATAATAATACTCGCGGTTGAATTTAACCGAGAAAATACTGTTTAAACCGAGAAATGAACCGAGCAGTAGGAGAAATCTCCGGAGTGACTGTTCAATGAGGCGGAGTAAAGAATCTGACAGTTTCAGTTTGAAATTATCCAGACAGAGCTTCTCTGACCGAGCTCGCACTCTAAACTCCATTCTTAGAATGGTAGTTAACTCTTTCACCTCCGGAGCAGTTCTAATGGTGGGACAAACTGCAATTGTCATAATATAGCAAGACTTCATGTTGTTGGAAAGGCAATTTCGTGGTCACTTTGCAAAATTACCCTTCAGGTAGGATTTGAAAATGTTCACCATCCTTGCTCATGAGGCAAGGTCATAAGAAGGCTATGCTGAAAATCTGGGGTCAAAATACATAACGACAACGTTATGAGCCTATATTGAAATTTGTCTATGTTCGCTCATAACTCCACTAATTTTAATTCTCTGAACCCCAGATTTTCAGCATAGCCATTTTTTCACACCATCTCATGACCATGACATCGGTCATTTTTCAACTCTTGGCCAAAATGTGTTTTCGTACTCTGGCACGGAATTACATTTTGGCAAGGATCTGAAAATTTTCACCTACCAGGTTCATGAAGAGGAGTAATATGAAGGCCATGCTGAAAATCTGGTGTACAAATATGGTAAAATTATCAAGTTATGACTGGATAGTGCAATAGTTCAATGTTCACTCATAACTTCACTAATTTTCAGTATTTTGACTCCAAACTTTCAATGTACCCATTTTTTCACACCACCTCATAAACGAGACAGGTGTTACTTTAAATCCTGAATGAGATGTGTTTTCATACTGTTACAGTATGTACTGTTACAGTACCCCTTGTTACCCGGGGTTTCTAGAATCCCAGTCAGACCTAGTGGTAGGCAGGGAAGGCAGCTTGTGAAACTCCAGTTAAATGGGTTTCACACTGTCTCACTCTGTTCTCAGTCTCAGCTGAGACTGAGGGGATGACATCACCAATAGAACTATCGCAGCTGCTTGAGCCACATTGGAATCTGTAGCAAAGAGAGTTGGTTAGAACGTTGGGAGGTTTGAAGTCAGTCTTCATTGAGTGTGTGTGAAGTTGGGAGCTTGCTGAGAAAGCAGCTCAGTAAAGGCTCTAGGAGCCTCAGCCCTGACAGAGGGCTACTTTTAAGTAAATAGGGAGTGTGTCTCCACCTTAAAGAGAGACACAGAAGATTACTGAAGTGGTGGAGACTGCTGTTTTCGGGTCTCAGTGCCTCCTCCCTCCAGGGGGTGCAGGAAAGGGTTCCCTGCAGATTCCTGGGACAACCCCCTAGTTCTACTTGTGAAGGAGAAGCTGCCTGTGTGTTCCAGAGTTTATTTGGGAGAACAAGAAGATCTGTGAGTCGCCTGTGGGGCACCTGCAACTTAAGGGAGAGTGTCTGCTCTTGCTAAAAGGGCCTATGTTTTTCACCCTGGGACTTGTGTGACAATGTGGGGATTGAACTACTAAATATTGGGAAGCCTAGAGTAATGGGCTAAGCAAAGTAAAAGTAGGATCAAGTCCAGAGTTTGTTGGGATGCAAATAATATGTAGAGGAGATGTGACAGACGTCTACCCAGAATCTACATTTGAAAGTTCAGTAAAGGAATTATTCAGTTTCCAGAGAAATGGCCGGGTATGGGCTGTGGGAGCTGGAGGTGGGTGGCCCCCCATCTTTAGTGACTAGGTCCACCTCTACGGATTTCTTCTGTGGATTTCTACTTTGCCTCAGGCACTTGGCCAGTGATGAGGGAAGTACCCAGATGTGGGATTGTAAGGAAAATTCACTCTAGGAGTCGAAGACTCTAGTGTGGTTTGGGGGCCGTGGATCAAGTGGCCGGTGGGGGAGCCGGGCCAGTGGGGAAAACCCAAGTAGTGTACAAGTCAGGCTGTGTACCCAAAGCTGCGTGCAAGTCCGGGCTGTGTGCCTGGTGGGTTTAGAGCCTGAGGGCTGGAAAAGGTGATAAAGTGTTCTGTAGTCTCTAATCTGCATTACCAGGAATGTAGCCTCATGGGGGTCTGTCTATGCTTTGTTTGTTCAGCTTGGATATGAATAAAAGCCACACTGAAGAATCCCATTCCTGGTTCTGGACATTACAGTTATTGCTTCCTGTGTTCGGATTTACTTGGGTGCCCCTGTGCAGAGTAGCCAAACCTAGGTCTTCCTGTGCCGAGTAACCTCATCCTCCCTGAACCCAGTCCCCACCAGGTACTGCTGTCAGCTTCAACAGCATGTCACCTGTCATTTTGGCAAAAAGGCAGGTGTGAGGGGGTTACAATACTTCTGGTGCAAAATGACTTTTTGGCCAATATACCATAAATGCCACATATCGTGTTAGAAGGGGGGAGTCGTACAGCAATTATCTGAAAATTTGAAGTCAAAATAAAAAAAATATACAATTAAGAATCTTTGTGTGTAGTGCCAGTCTTCACCCCAGCGAGTATGCTTTGGTATCCCATCCCGGTGACACAGACAATCAAAGGGCCTCTCAGTGGCTAGGTATGGGGGGGGTCAATTTACTGGACTTACAGTAGTTACTGCTGTAAAGCAGTCTCATCTTCCCTGCTGTCAAAAATACAGCAAAGTCACTTGTCCCGTTTTGTCACAGGTAACCTGACCTCAATCACTGAACACTGGAATAAGCAACAATCAGTTCAAGCATGTTTTACTTAAAACAGTTTAACCTTTCGTGTTCCTTTGCTCACTTTAATCAAGCTCAGTTGTTTGAAAATATATACCAAACCATCATGTGAGCCACATCGGGGGTTGTGAGGGCACTTGCCTCGTGAATCCCACCACCAACCCCAGCAATCACCGTGTGAGACCAGCAGTGACCTCTACTAGCCCTCCAGAGATTTGCATGATGCCAAGCCTACCTGCAAACTCTGCCCAGTCACTGACATCTGCCGGAGTGGACAGGGCTGAAAATGGCCCTGCAGAATTCAAAATGTACTAGCGGCTTTCCTCCTCCACTCCATAGATGCCAACCATCATGGAAGCCACAATGGAGGTTGTGAGGGCACTTGCCTCATAAATCCTGCCCACTCCCACCAATGATCAGCATGGGAGATCAGCCCTGACCTCCACTAGCCCTTTGGAGAGCTGCATGAATCCCAGCTGCCAGCAAATTCTGCCCAATCAGACATCGACATCTGCAGCAGCAGGCAGAGCTGAAATTTGCCTGTGGAAATTCAAGATGTATAAGCAGCTTTCCTCCTCCACTTCACAGCCACCAACTGTTGGGGGAGCCACACTGGTGGTCGCGAGGGCACTTGCCTCAAGAATCCTGCCCACTCCCCACCAGCGATCATCAAGAGAGACCAGCCCTGACCTCTACTAGCCTTCTCGAGACCTACAAAAGCCATGCCTACCTGCCTGCCTGCAAACTCTGCCCTATCAGCCACCAACATTTTCCTATTGTTAAGCTGCTGCCCACTAGTGGTCCTTCTGTGCCAAGAGCCGTAGTGCAAAGGATGTCAAAGGAGTGTGCCTATGAGTGGTTCCATTTCATGATATAGACAACAACATTGTCGACATCCCTGACAGCAACGGGAACAATGCCAACATCAGGACAAAGTGTTTTTCTGCGGGGGGGGGCTGTGCCCCCCATCTCTAAATAATCAACTCCGAGTTGGTTCAGGGTGCAGGCAAAATGCCAGGAGTCATGGTGCCAGTGTACAACAGACCAACACAGCAACATTCGTTGTGCTGACAGTACACCCCCAGGAGTCAGCTCTGGAGGCGGCCAGCAGACAGAAACTGTCCAAAGCTATTGGTACAACAACTGCACCCCTGGTTGCTTAACTGTTAACTTTTATGTTGTAGCCAGTGTTAAATGCAATCTGCCTTCTACTGCACACTGAATCTGGCATCCATTTATTTTTACACATGGGAGGGCTGCGATGCTACTTTTTATTGTTATATTTATTACTGTTTGGCCTTACGCAGTCGCAGCCAGTAGGTGACCATTGTTTGCTTTGGACATTTTAATGAGGGTCATCAATTTTGGCCATGTTATATGTTAACAAATCTGCTGGCAGTGATGGCCTACCTCCAAAAATTTCTTAAGCTGATTGCACCCACATCATCAAAATCCTCAACCTTTCCTTCATTACACAAATGGTCCCAGAAGTTTGGAAATTATCTATAGTCGTGCCACTGTTTTAAAAAAGATAAAAGTACTGCTCTGGACAACTACAGGCCTATATTCATACTTTCAATCCTTGCAAAAGTACAGGAAAGAATCATACACAATCAACTAACTGCATATCTTAACCAAGGCAAGCTTCTCTGTGAGAAGCAGCATGGCTTTCAGAAGGGCCATGGTACCTGTACTGCCCTGGTCAGTTTCACAAACTCTCTATATCAAGCTATGGACAGAGGCTGCGTGATCGGAGCAGTTTTTTGTGGATCTAACCAAAGCATTCCACCTGGTAGACCACAGTCTACTTCTTGAAAGAAAAGTATCTTATGTCTGGGTAATGGGGCTACTCAGTGGTTTGCAAGCTACCTCCAGAATAGATCCTAATCTGTTAAGTTTGGTAAAATTATTTCCAGTGCAAAACAACATCACACATGGAGTGCCACAAGAATCTATTCATGGACCCCTTCTGTTCTCAATTTTTATAAATGACCTCCCCTCATCCTGCACATCTGCTAAATCCCTGCTTCACACAAATGATGCAGCTATGTCCATGGGAGAGACATAACTGACATCAACAATGCCCTCGTATGTACCTTTCACTATCTGCAATGATCAGTTTCTGCTTGAGAAACTGGGCATAAATGTGTCCAAGATGAAAGCCAAGCCCCTTGGGCAAAGAATATACATACATGCTCCCTACTTCAAGTCATAATCTTCTGTTGTGCCATCACAATCTGTTGCCATGGGACTAACTGTGAGGTCACATGCAGTGTTCTATGGCTACAGGCAGGGAGAAAGCAGCAGGAATAGACAAACTCTTCAGGACCAAAGAACTTGTTTTCATGCAAATAACCTAAGTAATAAATACTTTTTTTTATTTATTTACATGATCGGATTTACAACCTTTGAGCCAGAGGCTTGTTTTACAAAGGTACCTCATCACAGAGAGGACATACAGTGTACCATATTTACAGAATACAAAATAAAAGAGTGACATAGAATTACACAGTTGTTTTCATACAATGGGCATTTTGAGACATTCCAAGGTGACAACATTTGGCACATGTAGGTACCAACAGCGGGGTGGGAGGCTGGGAGGGAGTGAGGTTGTAGGTTCAGCCCAGCGGGCATTGTCAGGTGCAAAGTGACAGCGAAGCATCAGTTAGAGACAGGTGCAACTGCGGGTGTTAAACAGTTGGTTCCGATGGGGGGGAGGAAGAATACAGAACTACTGAGAAATACAAGCTGGACTGTGTTTAAATACTATGTTTTGTTAAAGTTCTCCTGAATGTGTCACCAGCTCTTTAAAATCTGGAAAATAAAACTGGTAATGTATTAATAGAGCAACATAACCAAGTAAGCAGTTGCTCTGCATGCAATCCCATCATGACCCCACCAGGTCTGCCTCTGTCCTCAAGTCCACCTGCTCAATTAGATTTGACCATTCCACTAAGCAGGTCTACCCCTCACTGGACCTGCCACCTCAGGCTCACCCATTGCCAGGTCTGGCTCTGCCTGCCCTGTTGTCAGGACCGGCCTTGGCTGGCCCACAGCATTTACCTGCTCCACCAAGCCTGGCTATGCCACTGAACTTTTATGCCCCATGGTGGGGACTGCCTGTCCCATCATTGACTCTCCCTGCTCCACTGCGTAGACTACTTTCTCCACAGACTCTACCTGCCCCATTACCCCTAATAATTGAAGAAATGGACCCAGAGCTCGAAGGCATGCTGACCAGATGGATTACTGCAAACGTTCCACACAGCAGACACTAAAATATAGTCAAGCCGGTAATACTTGGGCATCAGCTTGTTATTTTCTAATCAATAATTAGTAAAAGATTGCAGTGTATTTGATCCAGTATTGATTGATTAACATTTATGATCTGTTATTTACTATAAGTTTTCAGTGTGTATTGATTCTGTATTAATCAATTAGAAATTTATAATCTGGTAGCTTATTCCTGCAAGTTTAAAATTGATGTATTTACTTTTTGTTTTTCTCTCAGGCTTGCTGTGTCCTCATGAGCACTGAGTGTGACTTTCTCAACTTCTGACACCTGTCTGGTACTTTCCACTGGTAACCACAGGCAGTATATTTTTACCTGCTCAGCCTAGCCACAAGAGGTTAGCGAGTGATCAACCCTGTCCTACTGGATGAATACCTGGCCGCATGAACAATCACGACCAGTCAACCCAGTCCAATTATTTTATTTTTATTTTAAATTTGGGTGACCAGGAAAAGCACACTGAGCAGAGGCTTGTTTCCAGGTGCAACCCGGGTACAGAGTGTACAGAGACTAACATCTAGATAAAATACAACAGTATGTACAGACATTTTACAATATGCAAGCACTATATACAGACATATTACAAAAAAGAGAATAGGACTACAATTGTATAGTATAATAGAGCAACATAACCTAAGCAAGCCGTTGCTCTGCATTAGGTGAATAATTGACCACATGAGCAGTCAACCTTGTCCTGCCAAGTAAACAACTAACCACAATGGGTTGCCAGCTGTTCACACCTCTGTCTAAGGCGTGATCTTTCTCACAAGTTTTGTTTTTAACCTCTGGGAAAGTTCCCTGGCCATCTCTGACAGCTCTCAGCATCTGATCATCAATTAGTGGCCACCTGGCTTGTAAAAACTGCTGGGATCTAAAACTATCAAAGTATCTGGCCCTCCTATTTTCTGTCTTGGCAAGACTATTTAAGTCCTCACCAGCCCCAGCCAAGGTAAGGAGTCTCAGAGGGAGAACCAAGAGTCACCTCAGCTCTCAGAATCTTGCAAGGACATCAGCTGGTACTGGTTGGTGAGTCTGTTACCTCTATCTCAGGCATAGGACCCGTGACTGACATATGCTTGCATTTATTTTTATTTCTTTTATTGCAACGACTTTTTGACTTGTGACGAAGAAATTTTTTTCCGCTTTGCACTGCTGTTCAGATAAAACTGTAGTTGCATTTTAAATTGTAACTGTCTGTTCATATTAATGCTAAAACTATTTTGTAAACCTTGAACATTAATATCAAAAGTAAAAGCATTTTTAACTATGAATCCTGACTTCACTTGTGCTTCTCAATTTAATATTATGAAACTAAAGGCTCTTGACTTAGAAAATAGTAAACTACAAAATAGTAAACTAAAAAATAAGTCAGAATTAGACTTCTGCTTTATTGGCCTTGTTGGTACCCTTAAGATAACTGTTCCAGGTTATATTCACATGCTTAATTGTACAGATTTTCTATGCCCAGAATTACTACATAAATATTTAGGTTGGTGCATCATTGATTCTGATAGAAGACATTGGTGTAAGATATACGACTGTCCCAGGCACAGACACAGAGATGGTTTTAAAATAAATAAGAATATTTGAAGAACTAGGAAGGACTCATTGTCCGATGACAAATATTCATACCCACAAGGGAACTTTAGACTTTAATGAACACAGCACCTTCCTGGACGGAGATCATATAGTCTTGGTCAGTCAGGTGTCATAAGATAATTATGGCAGGTGGTCTAGAGCATAATACAGGTGTCACTCTTCCAACCCTCTGTATTGCCATTCCAAATAAAACTTTATCCTGGCCTAGCCCAATTAGTGGACAATTTGGAAAGACTGCTAGTCTCCGAAGGTCTTGGTGAAAGTCATGTACATAAGACTGAGCAAGGAAGTTATATCGGAGAGCCGGAAGGCACTCCATATAACTCATTGTACAATGTTATCCAAGTTTTAGAGTCTGTTCAGAGTTTAAATAAATAATAAAATACAATAACATTTTTGTGACATGACATAAAACATTACCTTAAAATTAGCATCTTCAAAGATAGTCTCTGCATAAAACATAATGGCATTAATCCCAGAGAGTTACTGGAAAAGCATTAGTAATATACCAATGAGAAATGGCTTGTAAATAGCAGGATTCTTGAACTCGACACATGCCAACTTACATTCCTGGAAACAAAGGAAATAAAGGTAATGTTGGATATGGTGGGAGGATGAAGTAAAACAGTGAGGTTAGGAATCTGAACAGGTATTGGTAGCATGTTACTTCTAGATATGACTCTAATGAAGTGCAAGGCATTAAGCCCACATCACATTACAAGGTATGTGGCTTTAAAAAGAACTAAGGGTAGAACTAGTGACACCACTGACTACCCTCTTTAACAAATCATGGGAGGATGGGGTGGTACCCGAGGACTGGAGGAGGGCAGATGTGATTCCCCTTCACAAAAGTGGGAGCAAGGCAGAAGCAGGAAACTACAGACCTGTTAGTTTAACCTCAGTGGTAGGGAAAATGATGGAATCACTTCTGAAGGAAAGAATTGTTGAGTATCTAGAGGCCAGAGGGGCACAGTACCCAAGGCAGCATGGATTCACAGCGGGAAGGTCATGCCAGATGAATCTGATAGATTTCTTTGACTGGGTAACCAAAGTAATAGATCAGGGAGAGGCTGTGGACATGGCCTACCTAGACTTTAGCAAGGCATTTGACACAGTCCCACACAAAAGATTAATATACAAGTTAGCCAGCCTGGGAGTGGGTCCCAAGATGACAGCCTGGGTAAAGAATTGGCTGGAGAATAGGACACAGAGTAATAGTAAATGGAGTCCACTCTGAAGAAAGGGGTTACTAGTGGGGTGCCATGAGGTTCAGTATAGGACTGGTCCTCTTCAATGTCTTTATAAGCGACATTGCAGAAGGACTGGAAGGAAAATATGTCTCTTTGCAGATGACACAAAGATCTGCACAGAGTTGATGCACAAGGTGGGGTGGAAAGGATGAGAAGGGACTTGGCAAGGTTAGAGGAATGGTCAAATGTATGGCAGCTTAGATTCAGTGCTAAGAAGTGCAAGGAATGCACCTGGGAAGCAAAACCCAGGGATGAGTACACAATGGGGGTGAGATACTAACAACAACAAATGGAAAGCAACCTGGGGTAGTCATATCAGATGACCTAAAGGTGGGCAAGCAATGTGAGAGGGCAGCAAGGAGGGGTGGGAGGATACTGGGACGCACAGGGAGAGGTATCACCAGTAGAAAACAGGAAGTTATTATCCCTTTGTACAGACAGCTGGTGAGACCCCATCTGGAGTACTGCATGCAGTTCTGGAGACCCAATCTCTGCAAAGACACAGACAGAATGGCAGCTGTCCAGAGGAGGGCAATTTAAATGGTGCAGGGTCTGCACTGGAAGACATATGAAGAGAGACTTAAGGAGCTTAATATGTATAGCCTCGAGGAAAGGAGGGAGAGGGGGGACATGATAGAAACTTTCAAGCACCTCAAGGGAATCAACAAAGTCCAAGAAGGTAGCATCTTTCAAAAAAAGAGGTGTGCAAGAACAAGGGGGCACAATTTGAAGATGTCGGGGCGGCTCAGAGGTAATTTAAGGAAGTATTTTTTCACAGAGGGTTGTGGGTGCATGGAACGGCCTTCTGGAGGAGGTTGTGGGGTCAAAAACAGTGGTGGAATTCAAGCATGCATGGGACAGTCATAAGGCAATTCTAGGGGGTTGGGGTAGGAAGAAGTAGGCTGCTGGTTAACTAGGATCTGCAGCTTATCCATTAGGTAGGGAAATGGGCAGACTGGGTGGGCCAAGTGGTCCTTATCTGCCGTCAAATTCTATGTTTCTATGTTAACGCTCCCATGCATTCTATTTAGATTTTCATGACAGATTTGTTAATAGCACAATCCTAGTACAGCAAAGTAAGCACAATCCATGCAGACAGGCTTATAACAACAGGCAGGGCCCAGAAGGGAGCATGTTGAGAACACAACATTAACCATGGGGCTTCTGAAGAACAGCTGTACCATAGGTTTCCCTACATACTGTATGAATTGGAGTGAGGGAGGGAGGAACACAAGGACAACGAATAAAGGTAACTCATACATTTTTCTGTTTCAGATATTTAGCCAGGAGAAAATGTATGTCTTTGAAGATTCCCACCTGTTCATTGAAATTGGCTTGTATCTGCCTGCATTCCCACTCATGATCCACATGTGGACCTCTGAGAAACTGTAATTCTGTAATTGCTTCTGATCGCTTGTTCCGAGTGAGTAGGAACCAAGGTGTCTCTGGCATAAAGCACATGAGAACCACCATGAGTGAGGGTGGTAAGCAACCTAACACAGCCAGCCAGTGCCAGTCAAGGCCCAACCCTGAAAGTAAAAAAAAAAAAAAAGAATGTAAGCGTGCAAAGCCAGTACTGAGAAGCTTCTGTATAAAATTATACTTGTTTTGCCTCGTATCCAAATTATTCTTTTATCAAGTTAAAGTGCTACATTCGCAAGAGATAGTCACAGTCCGAAACACAAAAGCTGAAGGAGCTCACTCTGCTGTACTGTCACTGCTTATGGGTCACATATTTTGGATTCAAAAATGTAGGCACTATCAGTGCCAATGCTGGAATAAAGGGGTAACAGGGTTTGCCCCCATTCTGAAGTCGTTCCAGAAGTGCATTTACCACAGTGATTTACTTGTGAGAAGGGACACATTTTAAAGACACACCCCATCGTTCATTTAGCTCAAACAATGCAATTCTGTTAAGCATACCACTTCAGAAACTCTTATTTTAGCAGAACAGAGTTTTATTATGTGATAAAATATATACATTGTGCCATTTCATTACAGCACACAGCAGCCCCTGTCCCAAAGTCTTAATTTTGACTGTCTCCACAGCAAACACAGGAACTCTACATACAGTTGCCAGGGACTGTACTGTGACAAGGGTTGGAGAGTGGTGTAGAGGGTCCACCTAGAAAGTTGAAACTGGCCTAGTTCTAGCACATGTGCATTTGAGTTTGGTAATTAGAAATGTATTACTTCTGTATTAACATTTAGGTGACCAGAAAAGTAGAATTTAATTTGAAAATAGACACTGTATGAAAAACAAAGGTCCAGTGTTTTTAAGATGGGGCCCATTTTCAGAAGCCCACTTGGAAATATCCAGGCATCCAGATTGGTCACTGTCACACTGAATGCCACTGGGTATTTAAAAGGTTAGCAATGCAGATCCAAATTTGTAATTAAAGCATGATGTGACATCAGCAATTTATAGCCATACATGTATATAACCATATATGGTACATAAAATAAAAACCATCCAGCACCCCTAGTTTAACAAAAACACATGCATGTCCTCATAAGAACTGAACTGTGGCATGAAAGCACACCTGGTAATAAATAGCTCTGCGCTGGGGTTTTCCTTGCTAACTATTGTACCATGAGCTCCTGTGTCTAGGGGTACTTTATGATTCTGTTTCTGTTCTGCTTTCTTTTTATTTGCTTCACAGGCACCACCAATAATACAATCTTGTTATGCTAGCAAGAAATCACCAGCCCACCATTTAGTGACTGCACTTGGGAAGTCAGAGACCCGAAATGGTCACGTTTCAGGAAGAAGGGGGCTGCTGCGGATTTTATGTTGGAAAGATAGACTGAAATGTTCTGTTAAGAGAAAAAGTTCAAGTTTCTTTCATCAGGAAAGCTCCATTGAGCAAGCTCATTTACAAGGAGGTCCTGCAACAAAACCTGGCATTTTATTTAGTTTGACTGAAGAATGTTTATACTGCATCTTTTATCATATCTTAAGGCGACAGTGTTCAAAGAAAGACTTAATTTTAAACCTTGAAAAGGGTCCTCAATTGAATGTTCCCAGAACTGCTTATATCAGCCAGGGACCCTATCACACATAATTACAAAACATTAATAGTGTATAACTGGCCCTTGTTCTGCATGGATTTCTATCTCTGACAAAATGTTGTTCCATAGTTCCAAGGTCATGGAATGTCATACCATTCTGTGGTACAACAACATTCCAGCTGATCAGAAATCCTCATGGTACCTGGGGCCTGATATTCAAAAGTTTGCACAGACGCTGATGGGTCTTTGCCTGTGCAAACCAGGGTTTGTGCTGGATCCTTATTCAAAAGGAGCTGTTGGGTGGGCAAAGAGGGTTAATACCCGCGCAAAACATAATGTATGCATGTGGGCGAGGAGAAGGGCATGGTCATGAATATGCATGCTACCCCATATTCATTGGCTTTGCACTGCGCAAAAGGGTTTTGCGTGGTCCTTTTGCGCAGAGCAAATACTGCCGAACAAAACCTTTACTTAATTCCAGGCAACCCTTGAAGCTGCCAGAGGTACTGCGGCCGCTGAGCCAGTTGGCTGCTGGGGGAACACAACTGCCTCCTGTGATTCCTGGCACCTCCCCCACCGACGATCGCTAGATGATTCTGCAGAAAATAAGGTCCCTGGTGGAAGTGGTGTCCCTTCCACCCCCCCAATTGCCAGCCCCCCCACACATTTACTTATTTATTTAGCTTTTGTTTACCGGGTAAATACACTAGACAAGTATTATGCCTATTTTCAGGAATGACCTGGGAGGGCAACATGAGGAACAACATGAGGAACAACAGTCAAGGAGACATGGCAAAGTACAGTTTTTTGTCACAGTAAACAAATGTGGGAAATACATCATTTGACACTAGGGGAAACATACAGTAGTAAGCACATTTCAGATTAGACACTCTAGACTAGCTAGTTCAACTGACAGATATATACAGGTCATCATACATAGGAGTGGAGCATGGCTCAAGGGCTGGAACTGGTCATAATATAACTTATAACATTGTCATATACACCCCCTAGGCTAGTTGGATTGCAGACAGGTATATACAGCTCATCACATTTTTCTAAATATGCATATGTTAGACAGAAACAGAAACACTTGGTAGTACAAGTTTCTACCAAGTGACCAATGTGCAATATGTCATGGTTAGCCTATGACCATGGAGCAATAATGGGTGTAAAAATGCCCAAGGCTTTTTAGGCAGGAGTAGTCAGAAGTCATTGATACATTGGGAAAATATCTCCAGGAATTCAATGGAGACACCCTGGGAGGTTCAGACAAAACAATTTGACACTTTACTCTAGGGAGGTTTGGGGCAGTCACACTCTGATGCTAGTTTTAGGAAACCTCACAGCGGAATTTTGAAAACTCAGATAGGAGGGGCAACTCGGATATCCACAGGCAGTAAATTCCAGAGTCTGGGCACACTTATGGCAAAGTACTGATCCCCCCATGAGGGTCCGGGTAGGAGGGACTTTGAACATCTCTGATGTGAGAGACCTAAGTTGGCAGGGGGTGGGATTCAGTTTAGGCAGAAGCCGGGCCAGCCCCTTGGAGGTGCCAGTTCTGATCACTTTCCCAGAGAGGCATCCCAAACCAAAATCAAGGTATCTAGCTGGTGAGAGCCAGCAGAGTTTCTCACATAGCTCACAACAGTGGGTGGTCACCCCCCCCGATCGCTACACTCTGTCATACAAAGATGTTATCCCCGGTGGTACTGGTGCCACCCCCATAGCCAGTCTGGCAGTGCAAAAATAAAAATAAAAATCTCCCTGGCATCCAGTGGTCCCCCCTGGGCACCAGGCAAACCCCCCTTCCACACACTCACTGTAGCATTATTCATGGTGCCGCAAGAGCATACGGCGACCAGCACAGCCCTCCTCACACCTCCTCGGCTGGCTGCCATATGTACTGGCAGAGTGCGCGCCTCTTATAGGACAGGGTGACATGCCTGGTCCTATAAATAAGAAGCATGCTCCTGCCTGTACATATGGCAGCCAGCCTAGAAGGTGTGAGGAAGGTGTGCCGGTCACAGAGTGCTCCCATGCTACGGTGAGTGTGATGGTGGTGGGGAGTTTTTTCCTATACTGCTGGGCTGGCAATCAGGGGGGGGGAGAACACCGCTACCACCAGGGGTACATCTATGTATGGCAGGGTTAGTGATCGCGGGGGGGGGGAGAGACACCACTAGCACCAGGGACACATACAAGTCTGGGACTGGGCAACTGGGGGGGTGCCACGCTAACCTGCCTCACTACCCAAGCAAATGAGCTTGTAATGGGCATGCAAATGGGCCCTTAGTGCCTTGCATGCCCAATGGGCTCATTTGCATGGGTCCCATTTATTATTGCAAATAGTGCTTCAGTGCTATCCATTCTGGTGGCGTACTTCAGGAGCCCTGTCAGTGCTAAGTGGCATACTGCTGGGCTGCCATTGCCCTATATTCAGTTGAACAGTGCCGGTGTACTATTCGAATGAATATAGCATCTTTGGGCACTCGGGCAAATGCAAGGTGCAGTGCAAATTTTTGCACTTCACTTTGCGTGTATCTGAATATAGGGTCCCTGGTGCTTTGCCGAGTTCTGAACTAAAACTGCTGGTGCAGAGTGCTACAAGTCTCCTTTGGGGTAAAAAAAAGAAAAAAAATGGAAGAGTCAAATTTAACTACACACTATAAAATACTGGATGGGCAACCTTATGCCCAATTGGTCTGTGCAGCGACCATGGGGTTCTGATTATATCAGACATCTCAAGCTGTGCTCTCAAGGTCTAATGTAATCAGAACCCCTCTGCAGCAGCACAGCCTGCACATCCAGCATTCTCTATATTGTTGTAACATGAGTTAAGGGGAAAAAAAAAGACATGCAATTGGTGAAACACCATCAGGTGACCATGGATTAAATGCATGTATATGCACAGTTGCTGTGATCCTTCCTGAATCAATATCCCAGGGCAGTGTGGCATTCGTTATGTACTGGGCAAATCAGAACTGAATGGCAGTCATTTAAAACCATAATGAAGCAACAGAGTGCTCCACTACGGTCATCAGGGATACTGGGGAGTTGTAAGCAACTTTTGGCATGTAATCCACAGTTACCTGATGATGTTTCACCAATGGCATTTATTTTTTTTCCTAACCCATGTTATTGCAGGGCACTGAGTAACTGTATATCCCACATGAGATCTAAAAGTGAGCAGAGGCATGCAACTAGACACAGTAACAGCAACGGTGCGACACAGGGACATGTAAATCAGGAGTTCTGCGGTGTCCACTCGCTGTGTGTATGTCTGAGTCACTGTCATCATCGTGCCTTAGCGTCCCCCCTTGCACTTTGCACCCATACATCATCCTCGCCTGCAGTCACAGTGACAGACAAACCAAGACATTTAAGGCAGTCCTAGCACTTGAGACAATAGGAGCCCAGCAGAGTGTTTGGGGGTTATATCGGCCACCTGCCCAGCACTGTTCACCACCCACACCTGGACTGAGAATGAAGGGCAGCAGAGGGTTTCGAGGTCAGTCTGCTGGAGCAGACACAGACAGCAAAAGTGGGCAGTGATTCAGCAGCACAGTGCTGCAGGGAGTGGTGTGACAGACAACGACAGGCAATAGCCCACCACAATTCCCCATCCTCCCACCCCCCCTTGACTAGCTAAGTAACTCCCCATATGGTTGATAAAGTAAGCAGCATCATACTGTTGGGGGGTGTGAGACAAGGAGGCTGGAGAGAGACAGACACATGGGACTGATGGTCTCCTTTCAGGCAGTAGAACTGCAGCAAAGAAAGAAATGTAAGTAAATGCACCTACTTTCTCCATAAAAGCACAGAGAAAAACAACCTGTTTCACTGATACTAAAGCATTTCTCCTATGACTGTCTATAACATCTGTCCCCCAGCTTGCAGCAGTACAAGGGGGGGGGAGCAAGAACAGAGCTTCAAACTAAGTCATGCATACCTTATTTACTGTATGAACATAGAACTGTATGAAAATCATTTCAGGACTGTATTTGTCATTTTAGTGTGCATACAATAAACAACATATGCAAGAGTTCTCAGGACTACTTTTCAACTCAGCGGGATACAGTACAATTGTCCCTAGTCAAATGGGGGGAAAAAAAAAGCTTTCTGTTTTTTCTGTAATTGTTAAACATAACCCATATCATAAGCACAATAACTGACTCCAGGGTATGGACTTATAGGCATTTAATCCACGACACTTGGCCTGCAGCCTCATGCCTCACAATGCACCAGAGGCGTGGATTAAATGCCTATAATCTCATACCCTGTCATGGGCTACTGCTAATTTATACAAACTACTTAACCAGACCAACCCATTGGATATATATGCTCTTATTTCTTATGGGGTCCTGTATCTACCCATTTCTACAGCTGGCTTGACTGCAGCACTGAGGGGTTATGTGACTTGCACAAGGACACACATTGACTATTTCACACTGCTAAGGTTTAAACCTGTGATCCCCCAGTTCTCAAGCCGGTGCTATAACAACTAGATCACCCCACTTCACGCTGCACTAAACAATGCCTGCACAGTACATTATGCAAAACTGTATCATTGCAAACAAGCACGTCAAACAGCAACGGCACAAAAATGATTTTGCATAGTACTAGCAATCAGACATTTTGCAAACTTCACAGGCACAAGGAGGTTCACTAAATGGGGATCTTTAAAACATTATGCAAAGCAATCAGTCCATAATTGTTTTGGTACCTGGTGGCACTGGCACTATAAAACATTTTCAGAATAGTGCAAAATGTATTTGCCTGAAACAGCGCTTTAGAAATCTGCAAGTCTGCAGAATAACTGGCAATACCCCAAAAGCAGAGTCGGCTATTCTGGAGAAGGACAGGGTACAGGGAACCAGTATGCACTCTCTAAAGAGATATTTGGTGAAAAAAAGGGGAGGAGATTCACCCCCCTTTTTTTTTTTTTTTCAAAATAGATGGATAACAGCAGGAGGGCAACCCCAAGTTCGCACCCCGAAGGGGTGAAGATATGTAGAAGAGAAGGAGAGGCACTTAAACTGTACCCCTTAGGGGGACTGTGCCCCCCTGTGCGTCCCTACTAATCTCACTCAAGCAAGGGTGCCGAAAGATGGCAAAGTTGAGGGACTAGGAATGAGAAGACACTTCCCACATGTTCCACTAAACCAGTGGAGGGGAACTGCCCTTGTTTGCCCCAGAGGACTCGGCACCTAACAGAGAAGAGAGGGAAGGCACAGAGGGAGGAGGATCCAGAGACTGGAACCCCAAGGGGGATGGAGGGAAGGATTGTGATGAATGGTGAAGATACACAGAAAGATCATAATTACAGTAAGTACGTAATTTTCATATTTATCTGTGTCAATCTTCACCATTCATCACAGGTGGGTGAGTACCAAGCCCCCCGAAGGGGGTTGACTGATTGCACCCTAAGGGACAGCGTCCCTTAGCCCTCAGTGGGTGACACACTAAGGGGGGGAACCTTCTGGGTCTGAGGAGGCTCGAAAGTGGGAAGAGCGAGATGGGGTTCCCCCGGAAGGGGAAGGAATTTGCCCCGACAAATGCCATCTCGCTCTATGGGAAAAGAGATAGGTTCCCTGGTGAGCGGAGCAAATCACCCTACGCCAGGCCAAGGGTGACAACCGGGAGAGGTGAAGCCATGCCGATCTTCTGGTGCAGATCGCTGTCCCTACGACCCTGGTAGCTACCTCATTGGTGTCTTTAGATGCCCTTGCTTGGTGCCTTGCTAGCTCCAGCCCACGTGCAGAGAGAGCAATGGCTTGCCTGGTTTGCTCTGAGTCAGGCAGAGCGGCTAGGACCTGACCTAGCGCTGACCACAAGTACCTGTTATAGGCAGCGTAGTGGGCCTGATGTGCAGAAATGGAGAGAAGGAGCCGTGCCAAGTAGAAAGTCCTCCTCCCCCAGAAATCAAAATCCGAGGAGTCTTGATCCGGAGGCCGGTCACGGTGGAGGGCACGAAGCCCATCAAGAGTGTCCAGGTGCGTCAATCCGGACTGCGGATGAGGCAAGGAACCTGGAGAATCCGGGGAGCACAATACCTCTGGCAAAGGTCCCTAGGGGCAGGAACTCCGGAGAAGGGCCTCTGCCAGAAACGCAAGGACGCCTCCCGAAAGGGAGCAGGCCAAGGCGGCACCACAAGGGTGGCTGACCCAAAATCACCTAGAAAGGCGTGCGCTGCATGCTCTGGATTGCTTATAGAAGAGGGAGAAAGGTGAAGGTCCTCCATCATCCTCCTGAGGAAACACTGATACTCAGAGAGATCAGCAGCAGGAGAGATGTGGACAGAAGGTTCCTCTCCCCCCAGAAGAGGGGGATGAGAAGCTGGAGGTCACCATAAGCTCAGAGGGTGGCTGCTCGGGGGGAGGTTGAAAAACCTGACTGTCCAAAGCCCTAACGTAAGCAGGGAAACGAGCAGCCACTGCTCTGAACTGTTCCCAGGTGAGGGGTCCAGTAGGACCAAGGATACCTGGGAACGCAGGAGAAGGTGGCAGAGGGGAGTGGACAGAGCTGAGAGAAGAAGTCAGCTGACCTCTGCCAGGGCTAAGGAGCAGACCACGGACTCCCACGGGGGGAGTCCTGGAAGACTCCGCAGTCGACAGTTGCACAACCGCTTCGGTACTGCCTAGACTGCACCCAAAAGAATCCCCCAAGTGAGGCGACCGGGGCCATAAAGGTCCAAAAGGATGGTCCACTGCCTCGAAAGAATGGGACCCTCTCAAGGAACCTGAAGGGGAATGGCGGAAGTCCGCACTCCGGCCCCGTCCGGGGCCCGGGTGGGTCCCAGAGAAGAGCCGGTGCGCCGAACCCATACCCCTTGACCCTTCGGAATCCGAAAGGGTCCTGGTCCTTGAAGTGGCCAGCCTAGGCAGCTCAGTAGCCAGGGTCACCCCGAGGGAGCAATCCTGGAAAGAGCACCCTCCCCTCTCGTGGCACTCTTGATAGGCCCCGGAGTTGGGTGACCGAGAGATGTCCCAGTAGGGGCAGTAGGGGGTACCACTGCCGAGGGGTCAAGGAACCCTCCAAGGCCAGGCTGCAAGGCAACAGTGGCACGCACTACAGCCCGCTGGTCAGCACCACTGATCCTAGCCTTAAAGGGAACCCAACTCACCTCGGAGGGGGGCTGGTCGAGATCCGACGAGGAAACCGCCAGCTCATCCTCCCTTGCAGACAACCCCGAAGGGTGTGACTGCCCATCCAACTCCGAGCTGGACTCTGACTCCGAAGAGGAAGAGTCAGAGGCCCTAAGCCAAACGGTAGGGGGTCAAGTAAGGGATACCTTTCCGAGAGGCCCAGAAGTCAAAGCAACCCCCGCCCGCTCCACAGCACCACGAGTGGTGCCAGCGGAAGGTGGCAAGGCAGCTTGGGCCAGCAGTCCTTGGCCAGGGCCAGCCGCGGCACCATCAGGTCCACCGGTGCCTGGGAAGGCACCCGGGATGGAGGCGGCACCTACAGAAACCCTAGCCTCGGAGCCGACCACACCACCAGGCCACTCGACGCCGCGAGCAGCACCGAGGGCCAAGGTGGCGCCGACGACCCCGAAGGACTCGGCTCCGACGACGGCGCAGAGAGACCGCTCGGCACCGAAAGCGGCACCGAGAGTCCCAATGGTGCCGACATCAGCGGCGACAGATGACACCGAAGGCCTCATGGCGCCGTGCTCAACCTCGGCGCCAAAGATGGCGCCGAGGCAAGACTGGCGAAGGACGATGACGAAGGTGGTTCCACAGCACCGAGAGAAGCGTCGGCACCACAAACAGTGCCGACAAGCCCCACAGTGCTGACAATTGGGTCAGCGCTGACGTCGGCGCCGACAGGACCCACAGCACGCGAATGGCACCAAGGGCTAGCGCGCCCGAGCAGACGGCGTCGAGGGCCGCCCGGCCTAACGGACCGGGAGAGACACCGGGGAGCCTTCACCCTGAAGGGGTGATTGCCAGGGCAGTGCCTCCCGCCCGCTCCTGGGGGGAAGTGGGATGGGCCTCCTGCGCCGCGGGAGGAGCCTCGGCCACAGCTAGGCTAAAAGAAGCCGAGACTCCCTCCTCCGCGGTATGTATAGAACTGGGAGGGGACCCGGAGGAAGGGCCGAGAGAATGCGGCTTGGCCCGACGAGTGCGCGGCCTACCTCCAAAAGTCGGCGGAGCTCGCCCGGCCTTAAACGCGCGCTGTTCCAAAACACGGCGGTCCATCGAGAAGCAGGCATCGCACAAGTCCATGTCATGTAACGGGCCAAGGCACGAAAGGCATCGGTCATGTTGGTCGGTGATGGAATACTTGCGGCCGCACGGCACCGGACAGATAGGGGCCGCCTGCCTTTCGCGATTTCTGCCTCCCGACCGCGACATGACCTACGGAAAAAACACCAAAAACAGACTTGACGTTGCTGAAACAGAAAAAACAAGGAAAGATCTTACCGGTGACGTCGAGTGGAGCAGACAGAGAACTAGTAGAGCTAAACACGCAAGCTTGAAGGCCCAAAATTTTAATTCTCGCTTCTAGGCTTCCCACGAGGCGACCTCGACCGCGGGAGACAAAGAACTGGTAGGCAGGCGGAGTCGATGCAGCCTAACGGCTAATCCTCGAGTGCCACGTAGTACGTCGGCCCCGAGGACAGGGCCGACGCTGCGTCGGCTCCGCCTATCCTTTTAAAAAAAAAAAAAAAAGGCTCCCGCGGGGTCCTGATCTCTGGCCAGTACCCACCTGTGATGGATGGTGAAGATTGACACAGATAAGATCCTAGAATTCTCCACCTTGGAGCATCTGTTCTTGCCCACCCCATCTTGCATTTATAATCAGTCTTTTCACCTATGGAGTGGCTCCCAACAAGTAGAACAAGCATTTGTCAATTCCAAATGTTTGCTTGCTGGTATTAGCATTGGAAGTGCAGGAGTTAGACAGATGTAGAACAGGAATGGCAGTGAAGTATTGAACTTCACACCAACCCCATCTCCACCCTATAGAGATGGACAGTCATTGGGGTATGCCTTTGGGTCGTCGCCCATAATGCTCATGCCATTTCACCTCACCCTACCCTGCGGACACCGACAAGTGTGGAGGTGTGCCTTGGGGGTTCGACTTTACAGTCACCCCATTCCATAAGGGCATAGGCTGAAATGGGTGCAGTATAGGAGAATGGGGTGAACTCTGAGGCCAAGGAGTCCAAGACACACCTCAATGACTGTCATTGGCTGCAGGGTGGGGGGTGGAATGGCATGAGCATTTTATAGCCAGCAGTCCAAAGGCACAGCCCTGATGCCTATCAGGTTGTACAGGGTGGGATGTTATGGTTAGAAACCCCTAATGCCCCTGGTGTTTGTTGGCATTTGCACTACACATTTTCAACATGGTCTTTTTGTGACCCCCACCTGACGAAAGCATTTTGGACCTCTGCTCATGAACAGTGACACTGATTTTGTTAATCTGTCCCGGACATTGATTGCCCACAGCGACCGCGCCATTCTCCGCCAGATGTGTGAAACCACAGTTCAGGCAGGATGTGAAAAATGACAGCTGTACCACTTGTAAAGAGGTGTGAAGATATGGCAATGTTGGAGATCTGGAGTGAAAATATTAAAAATTGTTAAAGTTACGAGCGTGCATGAAAACTGCTCATAACAGTCATTTTTTGAATTCTTTCACCAAATTTTCAACATAGGCATGTTGGGACCTCTGCTCATGAATAGTGTCACTATGATTTTCTTAATCTGTCACGAACATTGATTTCCCACAGTGACTGCGCCACTGTGCACCAGATGTGCAAAAACACATTTTGGGCAGGATGTGAACAATGACAGCTGTACTGTTCAGAAGGAGGTATGTAAAAATGGCAATGTTGAAAATCTGGAGTGAAAATATAAAAAATTCTCGAAGTGACGAGCTAGTGTGGAAACTGCGCAAGGCACACTTGTAACAGTAATTTGTTTAAATTTTTTCACCAAATTTGCAACATATGCTTTCTGGGAGCCCACCTCATGAACAGTGACACTGTTTCGTTCATCAGTCCCGAAGGATGATTCCATGCAGTGACCACGAAATCACCTTTCGGGACCGAATAATGCCATGACAGTGAGTGAATTCATGAGGAGGGGTTCCAAGAACCCCATGTTGAAAATCTGGTGCCAAAAGTTGAAAAAATGGACGAGATTGCCACACAAGTTGGGAAAAAAAAAAACATGTATGCCACTGTACAGCTTACAGGTATTTCTTCAGTTCGTGGTCGGCTTTGAAGAGTGCAGACGTGTTCGCGGTCCACCAAACATCATTGCACCCGGCTCCGGAGGCACGTATGGGGTGAGGGGAGGGTGTGGGGAGGTGAGGTTCACAGAGGGTGGTTGCAGGTTGGGAGAAGGGATCCGACAGTGAGGGACTGTTTTCTTTGTTTCAGGGGAAGAAAAAAAAAAGACATAGCAGAAAGGTTTTTTTTGCAGGTTTGCTTTGAACACACTGGGGTGAGCTCTCAGTGTACCACCTGCGTTTTTTGGGGAGGGGGACTTAAGCTGATGGAGATTAGACCCCCTGTCAGCACAGAAATAGAGGTTACTCACCTGTAACAGGAGTTCTAGGAATGGTATATGTTGTTCATCCACACGACCCACCCTACCTCTCCGACTTCGATGCACAATGCCCGCCAACCTATAGCAGAGATCTATGCAGGAGGTGACCCACCTACCTATCGTCTGCTTGGCTGCAGGTCTGCCAGGTGTGGCTTCAGTGTAGGTGACAAACAGCGGTTGAACCTCTCCCCGAACTTCAGCTGTCCGCTCCTTATAATAAGCGAGCGCTCTTCTAGGGTCCAAAGTATGGAGCCTATATTCGACCTCCGAGGTGTGATTGGGTAAGAACACCGGCAGAGTCAACACCTGGTTAAGGTAAAACTCTGACACCACCTTCTGAAGGAATTTCTGGTGCGGACGCAGGACAACCTTGTCCCTGTGGAAGACCAGATAAGGAGACTCTATGGAAAGCGCCTGGAGCTCTCCCATCCTTCTGGCTGACATGATAGCCACCAAGAAGGTGGTCTTCCATGACAGGTGAGAGATGTCACACCTGTGCATCAGTTCGAATGAAACACCCATGAGCTTAGCCAATGCCAGCAGTAGATCCCATGGAGTGGAGGTTCTCACGACCGAGGAGATATGTGATCAAGCCTTGAAAAATGAAAGACTTCTCCTGCACCACTGACTGCTTCCTGGCCCGTGCCTGAAAGCAATATGGCGCCAGGTGCACCTTAAGAGTCGTCGACCAAAGCCCTAGCTGAGAAAGGGACCACAGGTAGTCCAGAATGCTTGTCAAGGAACAGGAGGAAGGGTCCAAGACCTTGCCCTGACACCAAACAGAGAATCGCTTCTATTTGAAGGCATAGCATTTTCTGGTAGACTCCTTACGGGACGCCTCAATGACATTGAGGACCTCATCGGAAAGACCCAAAGGCCTGGAACTGTAGCCACTCAGGAACCAGGCCATCAGGTGCAGAGATTGAAGGTTCAGATGGAATACCTTCCTCTGATTGACTGAGATCAGGTCTGGGAGGGCTGGAAGCCACCTCAGGAGCCTGGAGCCGAGACTGAGGAGATCTGGATACCAGAACTGGCGGGGCCATTCTGGGGCTACCAGAATCACCTGCGCCTTGTCCCTTCTCACCTTGAGAAGCACCTTGTGGATCAAGGGAAATGGGGGAAAGGTGTAGAAGAGGCCCAGGGTCCACGGCCTCGAGAAGGCATCCCTCTGAAGTGAGCCCTGCTGAGGGGGGTGGGCATGAAACAGTCTCAGCTTTGCATTCTCCCTGGAGGCAAACAGGTCCACCTGAGGTGTGCCCCAGTGGGAGAAGACATCTTGTACTACCTCTGGCAGGAGAAATCACTCATGAGACGCAGCCCCTATCTGGCTTAGGGCAACGGCCAGGGTGTTGGAGGCTCCTGTCACATGAATGGCGAAGAGATCCACCTCCAGGCTGCGCATGAGTGACCAAATGTGGAAAGCTTCCCTGCACTGGGACATGGAGCGTGTCCCACCCTGGCAGTTTAGGTAGTACATGATTGTGGTATTGTCCGATTAGACCTGAACCACTTGACCTCGTAGAAATGGAGCAAAGGCGGTGAGGGCTAGACGGACTGCTCAAAGCTCCAGCAGGTTGATATGGCATCGGGACTCCCGAGGGGACCAGAGACCATGCGCTCTGTACTCCCCCAGATGGGCAACCCAACCCATCAGAGAGGCATCGATCGATAGCGAAACCGTCGGCTCGGGGCCGACAAACAGGATGCCCTCCTGCAGATGTGCTGGAACGGTCACCAATGGAGAGCGTTCCACATCCCCTGGGTCAGTGTCACTAGCTGATCCAGCGGATTGAAGTGCTGTGACCATTGGCTGGCCAGTCCCCATTGAAGGGGACGCATGTACCAGTGGGCCCAATGGACCATGCTGGTACAGACCACTATAAGGCCCAGGAGGTGCAGGAAGTCCCGGGCAGGGCGCGATTGCCAACCTGAAATGATTGGGCAAAGGAGGAAAGAACCTCGGCCCTGTCCACTGGGAGCCATGCATGAATTGTATCACCTGCTTTGGCACGAATTCCAACTTGGCCTCGTTGATGAGGAGGCCAACCTGAGAGCAAACCAGATCTCTGGACTGCTCCACTTCCGTTCTGGAGGAGGCTGCAATCAGCCAGTCATCCACGTAGGGGTACATCCGGACCCTTCTTTGCCGCAGAAATGCTGTCACCACTGCCATGCATTTGGTGAAGACCCTAGGAGATAGGGAAAGGCCGAAGGGCATGGCCTGGAACTCATAAAGGGATCCCTCTGCTCTGAAGTGTAGGAATCTGTGGTGGGACGGACAGATCGAGACATGAAAGAATGCATCCTGAAGGTCCAGGGAACAGAACCACATGCCTCATTCCAAGAATGGGATTATCTGAGCCAGAGTGACCATTCTGAAGGTCCGAGACCTTAGGAACCTGTTCAGGTCGAGAATGGGGTGCCAGCCCCCCATCCGTTTTGGGACCAGGAAGTACCTGGACACAAACCTCGGGTCTGGAGGAGGATCTGCCACCTTTCTGATTACCTCTTTTTCAAGGAGAAGGGCAATATCGGCTTGACGGGCTGACAGAGAGGCTGCGGATCCCGTGGCCCCCCGAGGGGTGACGGCTCAGAAGAGTGGGGCCTGCTCGAACTCCAGAGGCAGGCCCTTTCCTACCACCTCCAACACCCAGTGGTCTGGGGTGATAGCGGACAAGGCGGAAAGGAAGTGGTGGAGCCATCCCCCTACGGGGGGAGCCCAGGGTGTAGTGATGAGGCTGGGGATGACACCCCTCAACCCATCACTGGGCAGGCTTAGAGGAGGGACCGGCCGAGGGATCTCCTGGGCCTTTACCTCCCTGCTTCCTATTGGAGGAAGCCACGGGCTTGGGTTTGGGATGCCAAGCGTGAGCCTGCTGGCCCTGGTGCTGTTGGGCCAGATGTGCCCCAGGCATAGAAGGGTGAAAGGACTTGTGCTGCTGTCGGCGGCCTTTGTCCTTCTGGGCAGAGGTGACAGAGTCCAGAGTGGCATTGACTTTTCAATCCACTGGAGGTGACCTTCCACTCCAGCGCCAAAGAGGTCGGTCCCCAGGAAGGGGACATCCGCCAATTTGTATTGGGTATCCGCCGTGAAGGTGTATATACTCAGCCATGCTCTGCGGCACATGGCCACCACGGCCGCAACTGATCTGGCACAGGAGTCTCCTATGTCCAGAGCCATTTGGAGCTGCTGCTTAGCCAGTGCCCTACCCTGGTCCTGCACCTGCCAGACCGTGGTCTGCAGGTTGGCTGGGAGATGAGGGATCACCTCGTCCAGGGAGCCCATGAGGGCATGGGAGAAGTGTGCCATCAGCATGGCTGAGCTGGCCTGGCAGAGGCCAAGGGAAGATGCAGTGTACACCCTGTGCCCAGCGTAGTCCAGCTTTTTGGAATCCTTGTCAGGGGGCTTATCCACATCCCTAGCATTCCCAGCACACCAGAAAATGTTGTCGGTGACAAACCCCTCAGCAGAGGGGTGTTCCAAAAACCCAGGCAAAAAGCCAGTAGGGACTGCATACTTTCTGACCATCCTGGCTGAAGGTGCAGGGCAGGAAGCAGGCTGCTGCCAAAGCTCCAAGGCTGGGCCAGCATGACTTCAGCCACCGGAAAGGCCTCCGTGGGGAATCCCCCTCAGTCCAGTATCTCCATCAGGGGATACTTGGCCCCTTTGGATACAGACTCTAGCTGCATCCCAGTGGACTTCGAGATGAGCTGAAGCAAACCCATGAAGGACAATGGGCTTTCATCCAATGACTGGCCCCCGGAGAACTCCAGGTCAACAGGCCTGGAGAACAGGGAGGAGCTGCCTGGGGCCTGAGCCACCCTCCACTTGCTGAGGATGGTTGGGAGTGAGGGTGACTGACAACCTGTGGGGCAGGCCTTGACCCGACCGAGAGTCCTTGTTCCTTACCCCTGATTTCAGTTGTGGAGGCGGAGGTTCCACCACAATCGGTGGGGCAGCTGGTTTTGACTGAACAACTGGCACAGGCTTGGGCATGTCGACTACAGCGAGGGGTTGTTTCAGCCGCTTGGGTGACAGCCACTTGATGGTCGGGGAGGGCGATGGTGTCAACCTGTTCCCGGACAGAAGTAACTGCTGCCACATCAGTTTCTAGCAGCATCGACGCAATTTGCGCCGAAGCCTCTCCTCTTACGAGGAGGAAGATGAGGATGAGCGGCGGCGCTGCTTACCTCAGTGCAGAGACAGAGTTCACCGATGTCAGTGGGATCAGCTGGACTGAGACGATGTCCGAGACAGAGACCGAGATCCTTGGTGTTTCCGAGGACGGGTCGGGTCTGGGAAGGAGCGGGGGACACCCACTCTTCCCTCAGCTTGGAAGCCTTAAATCGGGGACTGCTGCACTGGGGGCTCAGGCAGATCCTCAGTCTCCTCCGGGGGAACCGGTGAAGAAGGGTTGTCTGCCTCACCAGTCGACAGCCCGTCCGAAGGGTCAAGAAAAATCTCAACCGCATCGATGGGTGTCTCAGCCGGCTGGCCTGACGGGGACGCCGTGAAGCCAGCGGCCTTAGCCGCAACCTCAACCAAAGTCGAAGAGTCAGCTGTCCAGGGAAGGAGACCTCTCCCGCTCCCATGAATGCCGACGATGGGACTTACCCTTAGAGTCCTTCTTTTTGGACCGAGAGGCATGTCCCAATGACCCCTCTCCCTTCGTGGAAAAGGATTGGCATAGCTCCTTGAATAAAGCTGAATATGAGGTACCCAGAGAGAGCGGGATAAATGCCATGACCGAGGAAGAGGATGATGTGGCCTGGGCTGCCTTCTCCTCAAGGGCGATCATCTGTTAGAGTTGCTCAGCCGAGCCAGCCGCTGTGGTAACCGCCCAATGGGCCTCCTTCAACTTAACCGGCGGGTAGCACTTCTCAGGGCACCCAAGCTGTAACTGGGCAGTGCAGTCCTCCAGGATGTTGGCTGAAAAATGAACGGCATGACTCGCAGGCCTGCAGGTCGTGTTCTAGGCCAAGGCAGTAGATACACGTGGAGTGCGGGTCCATCCTGGACATTTTCTGTCCACAAGGGCACCGCCAAAATTCGGGAGTTGATTTGTCCATCACAGCCACGAGGGAGAAAGATGACTAAAGTCTTGAAAATTTTAAAATGAGTTTCGGGCGAACCGAAGAATTAGGATCCAGTGTATCATGCAGAGCGTTAAGGAGGGAACCTGAGCTTCCAAGCAGTAAGGAAGATCTGGCATCATGGGGTGGAGCTGAGAGTTTTACCACCCGGGGTGGGTGGGAGGAGCCAGCTTGAAGACCTTCTGGCAAGATTTAAAGTGGCAAGGAACCTGCCAGACAGTGTGGATGAACAACATATCCATGTCCCTAGAAATAAACTTTCCAACTCTGCCAACATGGTTTCCGTAAAGACCACAGTACTTCCACCACCCTGCTTCAGCCAATTAATGACATAAAACTGTTATGGAGAGTCGTCCCAGTGGTGCAGAGGTTCTGGATGCCACACCTCGTGCCACGCCGGTGATCCATGAATGGATTCAGGCTGCTCTGGGGTTGGCCAGGGTGAGGAAGGATTAAGCACCTGTACACAGCTCTCCTTCCTCATGGGGGGGAAACTAGTGCTGTGCGCTGTAGACTGACACCCAGTGGTGGCTGGTTTCCAGCACAGGCACACAGCCACACACAGGAAGAGCCAATGTCCAGGGTGCTAGGCTGCCTCCACGAAAGTGGGAACAGTCATTTCAACCACTGCACATATCTGGGCTTGGGGCAAGAAACTGGAGGAAAATGGCCAGGAGCCGACAGGACCCATGATAGCCCAGAGTGTTCCTCCATGATGCCCCCCCTCCCCACTTCTGGATGTGTGCTCCAGGGAGGGGGAGTAAGCCAGCACTCCTCACCCTGGCCCTGCTGCGGGGGGGGGGCAATCTGCGGAGGAATCGTGGGAAGTGGCAAAGTGAAGGACAAGTGGAGTCTGAGGAAGGAGCCCTCCAAGGGAGAGCTGGAGCCACCTGTCAGCTCCGTGGAGGAGTTGTAAATTGTAAATAAAAAAATAAATAAATAAATAAAATAAAAAACTGATGGAGAAAAGCTCTCACTGGTACCATATTCATAGACATGTGCAAGGTCTTTAACCTTTTTGACCATGCCCTACTCTGTTCCAAATCATCTAAAATGAATCTCTTATGACACTGTCTAGTTCACCAACTATCTGATCGGCAACAATTTGTTAAATTTGGTGATGCTACATCCATTTTGACCTCTATCAATTGTGGAGTCTCCCCTGGGCTCAATTCTTGGACCACCTCTCTCTTCCACCTTCTACCCTCCATCTCTTCGTCCTGCTCCACTAACTTGTTTACCAACAGTACAGCCCTACACAGTATAGCTCCCCCCTTGACAGTACTCTAAACTCACATCTCACCCTCAACTTCTCCCCGATTCAGAGCTGGCTCACTGATAATAATATAGTCCTCAATTACTCTAAAACCCAAGCCATGCACTTTGGGTCCAAGGCTAGATTCACTAAGATTCAGGTAAGGAGCAGAAGGCCTCAGCCCATAGAAACTCCTATCGTTCAACCATAGTAAGATAAACTCTTGTCTTCTACTCTGAAGTTATCAAGCCTATTTTTAAAAGATGTTTTTGTCTCACTGATTACTACATCTAAAGTCAAAGAGTTCCATGAGTTGATGACCCTCTGTGAGAGATGTTGCCTGCTCAAATCCACTGCCATCCAATTCTCCGATGTTCTCCCATCTCTCCACTGTGGAGGACTTCAAATATCTAGGAATTATTTTGGACTTGGCTCTGGACTTCATAAGCACATCTCCACCATCAGCAAAGCAAAAACTCCTGACTTGGTCTTGACTACCACATTCACACCACTTTCACTCCCAAGACAAGAATGGTCATAGCTCAAGGAGTCCTGCCCCAGATTACAATATTGCTTGCCAACTCACTACCATGTCTCTAAATCTGCACTCACAAATGGGTTAAAATATCTGCTGTTTCTCTGATCTCGTCTCGTCTCACTCGCCATTTGCATGTTAATTCTTCATACGTTATGTTATAGCTATAGCCCCATACATGTAATCTTGGTACATTTAGGCAGCCCCCATTTCAATTACTACCTCCATACAGTGCCTGCAGCGCCATTCCCTACTTCATGTCATGTTTATGCTATTTTTAGGGGTGGGGCTGCAGTGCTCGGCAGCTGCTCAGTTTGTATCAAGAAGTTACGAGCCGGGCTTTACGAGTAAAATTACTTTTTAACCCCAAGAAAAAGAAAATAGATTTAAGGCTGAAAAAGCTCCTGGGGCAGGCAACTACAGTACATGGTGTGTTGCCTGCCTAAAGCACAAAAACATGTCAACTGTTCTTTAATTGTCTAGTGTACTTACCTGGTTAACAAAAAAAAACACAAATATATATTGCTGGATAGTTTGCAGCCCATCTTTCTAAATATATATTACATATCTTTTCAGAGGTATAAGCCCCAGAAATAACACTGTTTCAACTAAAAGCAAGCATGAGTTTATGAAATTGTTCTATTTACCCAGTTCTATTTTAACTAGTCAGTAAACCCACTCATGATGGGGCAATACTGAACCTAGTACTCACCAACATGGACGTTGTTGGAGACGTCAAGGTGGGAGGCCACCTAGGGACCAGTGATCACTGTACAGTGTGGTTCAATATAAGGACAGCTGCAGATTCGAACCACACAAGGGTGAGGGTCCTGGACTTCAAGAGGGAAGATTGTATAAAGGTGGGTGAATGCTCAGGGATCACCTGGGTGAGGTGGAGGAACAGTGAACAAAGTTAAAAAGGGAGCACAGTGAAACAACAAATCTCTGCACCATGCAAGTGAGTGAAAGTATGAGGAAAAGAAAAAAAAAGATCTCTATGGTTCTTGAAAAAATGTGGCTGAACAGGTAAAGGCTAAAAGGGTAGCATTCAGAAAATATAAGGAGGTGCAGGAGGAGGAGGAGGACAGGGAGGTGAATCAGGAGAAATAAAGAGAAGCAGGGAAGCAATGAGGAGTGCAAGGCACTAACTGAAAGAACAGCCTCAGCAATAACAAGAGGGAACAGGATATTTTTTTAGGTATGTAAGTGAAAAGAGGAAGACCAGGGGAGGGGTTGTAAGATTAAAAAGGGAGAGGGGAGAATGTGCAGAGGGGGATCAGAAAAAGGCAGCTATCCTGAACAAATAATTTTGTTCAGTGTTCACAGTGGAAGGAGAAGGGGAGTGGCCACAAAAAAGTAACAGGAGCTCTACACTAGCCCATTTTCGTAGAAGAGAGTCCTGACATGACTTGCTAATCTGAAAGTGGACAAAATAATTGGACCACACAGGGTACATCCTAGGGTACTGAGGAGTTCAGGGAGGTACTAGCTGCACCTCTGAAAGTCTTGTTTAATAGCTTAGTGGAAACAGTAATGGTTCTCAGGACTAGAGGATGGCAAATGTGCCCACTTCACAAAAGTAGTAGCAAGGAGGAGGCTGGCAATTATATGCCATACAGTCTGACATCAGTGAT
Organism: Neoceratodus forsteri; assembly: GCA_016271365.2. Classification (NCBI taxonomy): domain Eukaryota; kingdom Metazoa; phylum Chordata; order Ceratodontiformes; family Ceratodontidae; genus Neoceratodus; species Neoceratodus forsteri. The sequence goes on from CM028133.1 coordinate 376,746,394, forward strand.
GGGAACGTTAACAGAATCACTAGTGAAGGAGAGGACAGCAGAATATCTTGAATCCAGTGGGTTACAAAACCCAAGGCAGCATGGATTCATGGGGAGGAGGTTATGTCAAATTAATCTGATAGACTTCTTTGGTTGGGTGACCAAGAAATTTGATCAGGGAGGAGAGGTTGATGCGTTCTACCTAGATTTCAGCAAGGCTTTCAACACCATTCAACAAAAGAGACTATTAAGCAAGCTGGGTAGCTTAGGAGTGGGTCCAAATGTCAAACTGGGTGAGAAATTGGTTAGGGGATAGACAACAGAAGGCGTTGGCAAACAGAGTTAACTCCACAGAGGGAAAGGTGGCCAGTGTGGTGCCCCAAGAATCAGTGCTAGGACCAGTCCTCTAATGTTTTTATAAGTGGCATTGCAGAGGAGCTGAATGGGAAGGTGGTGGAAAAGATAAGCAGAGACCTGAGAAAACCTGAGGAGTGGCCAAGGGTATAGCAGCTGGATTTCAATGCAAGAAAAGTGCATGCCACTTGTGTCACAGAAACCCAGGGTCAGAGTATAAAATGGAGGATACATTACTGACAACCACCAAGCAGGACAGATACCTAGGCATAAGCATTTCTCATGACCTGAAGGTGGGCCAGGCAGTGCGACAAGGCAGTGGGAAGGGCTAGCGGGTTGCTGGGGTGCATAGGGAGAGGTATCACCAGCAAAAGGAGGGAGGTGGTGATAACTCTGTATAGATCACTGGTAAGACCTCACTTAAAATAATTAGTATATGTAGATGACATTGTTTTGCTAGATGACATTGTTTTGCTATCCTTAAATGCTTTATGGACTTATTTTGCAAATGAAAATAAAAACTTTAAATGGAAGACTACTGACCAGAAGATTGAAGCAGCTGATAATTAACATTATTTAGGGTTGGTCTTTGATACAAAAGTAAACTAAATTGGTCTTCCCTGATTAAAATTTTGAAAAGAAAATGAAACGTCATAGAAAATACAAGGGTAACTGTGGAAGGCGCTCTGAAAGTAGTACAAACCAGACTTACAGCACAAGTATCATAAGCAATAGAAGCTTGGCGTTGAGTTCCTGTTCAGGAGCAGAAGTCTCTGTTTCAAAATTGTACACATCAGTTGAGTCCTTGCTCTCCCACAAGTGATTCCAGTGACAGTGGCTGAAGCAGAATTAGTCTGTGTAGATTTAGTATTAATAACTGCATTAGAAATGGTACTGAATGTGGGTAGCACATTTCCCAGTTAAGAGACTAATGTAAAAGGCTTTAAAAAAATATGCATTAACACATGGCTTTAATGATGCTTCTGTAAATAAAATTATAACATTTCTAAAAGAAAATTAGATGACCATTCTTGGCTTCTCCTAACAAGGAAATTTGAGTCCCAATAATAAAAGCTTTTGGTGAAAAAAGGAGGGAGGATACATAAAAAAGAACAGTTAGATAATATTACAAAATTAAAATTCCCCCTTGGTACAGTTTGTTTAAACTTGGCCAAAAAGTAGAACCTTGTCTCTTAAACCCAGAAAGGCAAAAAGCATTCACATCAGCTCACAACACCCCCCCCCAAAAGAACTGGTGACAAGGTATGGAGGATTTCAAAAAGCAACAGTTTTTCTCCATGCAATTGCTCTCACGTAGAAGATATATTTCATGCAGTCATGAGTGGTCTATGATAGGAGGAACTAAAGGAAAGACGTTTAGTTCCTTATCTCAAAAATATCTTTCTCCCAAACAAGCAACTTGTGATTCTTGTTTTTTCTAACAAACTTGGCTAACTTTCTGGTGGGCGCAATGAAAATGAGAAATCTATTAGGGAAGGATACACTCAGAGGATGGCCTGCAATTAAACTTGATGTTTTAACTTGTGTTGTATCAGGTTATTTAAATATTCTGTGTACTGGAAAATATTTTATGGATTTGTAATGGCAATTTGCAGAACAATAAAGCTTGGTCTTACTACTAAATATACAGAATGAGCTAATCAATCAGGTACAACTCAAGTCACAGGTACAACTTAAATGCACTGTCAAGCAAACAAGTAACAGTAAATAGCAGTTACATAAGAACTTACCGCAACAGTAGATCTTCAAGAGAGGTTCCTGCAGTAGGTCTTCACATATAGGACTGCACCCCCTGGCATCAGGTTCCAGTGGCAAACTTGTAGCTAGCAATCATCAGCAGGGACTGCCCCCCGGCGTCAGATGACACGACGTCAGCCTGACCATAAAGGGGTGGTCCCGTGCCCACCCTACAGTTCTTTTCCACTGGAGACCTAGAGAGAGGATAGTAGAAAGAAAGAAGTAACAGCTCTTGAGACCCTGTGCCCTGGTAGAACCAGAGGGTTAGGTATAATAAAAAGCATATTTCCAGGAGCTGGGGAAGGTGGGTGGAAACAAGACCTACTGCAGGAACCTCTCTGAAGATCTACTGTTACAGTAAGTTCATACGTAACTGCTATATCTTACTTCGAGAGGTTCCTGCAGTAGATCTTCACATATAGGACTGAATTCCAAGCAGTCCAAGAAAGGAGAAGGAATCAGAGACAACGTTCGGGTGGAGGAAAATGTCTGCCAACTAAGGTCTGCCTAAGACAGAAGACCTTGCAAGACTGCAAGGCCAAAACCAGCTCTACGCCTAGAGGCAATATCCAGACTAATGCTTAGTGAAGGTGTGGATGGAAGACCAAGTGGCCACTGAGCAGATCTCTGCAGTGGACACATTCCTGAAAAAAGCAGTAGAGGTGGCCACGCTTCTAGTGGAGTGGCCTTTAACCACCGGAAGGGTTTTCCCGTACTGCTGGTAAGTGTAGTGAATACAGTTAGCCAGCCACCTAGAAACTGTCTGTTTAGAGATGGCCTTGCCCTGGTACTGGGAGGTGAAGGCCACAAAGAGTTGGTTCGACTTTCGAACCTCCTTAGTCTGGGAGGTATAGTACCTCAAAATCCGATGCACATCCAAGGTGTGCAAAAGAAATTCCCCCCACTGGAATGTTGAGGATAACAGACCGGCAGTTCAACGCTCTGGTTAAGAGTCATCTCCAAAACCACTTTCGGAAGGAAGGATGGATTAGTCCTTAGGACCACCTGGTCCTTATTTGATTTTCTATAAGACTCTCTGCAAACAAGGACCTGAAGCTCAAACTCTTCGAGCTGAAGTAACTGCAACCAAAAACAGAGTCTTCATGACAGGAAGAGCATATCATTACTTGCTGCCAGTTCAAAGGGGCAAAGTAAGTTTCTCAACATAAAATTAAGATCCCAGGAGGGCATCGGTTCCAGACTGGGTTTGATGTGAAGGATACACTTCAAGAAAGTTCTAGAAACCTCTAGCTGTGCTATAGTTTTGCCCTCCACCGGAAAGTGGTAGGCTGACACCACAGAAAGATGGACCTTAATGGAAGAATAATTAAGACCCAGCTCAGAAAGATGTGTGAGGTACTCCCAACACCTGGGCAGCCGATCAAGAAAAAGGGTCCAAGCATTTGGCTGTGGCCCAAATAGAAAATCTTTTCCACTTCATGGCACAGGTGGATCTGGTGGATGGTTTTCTGGCTTCCACCAGCACCTTAGCGACCTGATAGATCCATAGTGAGTCACTGCTATGTCTACAGGTGCCTCACATGAAGATGGAGAGACTGAAGGCTCAGATGTACCAGGGTGCCCTACTCCCGAGAACACAAGGTCATGAGATAGTGGCAGAAGGACCGGCAGTTCCAGTGCTAGTTGTTGCAACAGTGGGAACCAAATCTGCTGGGGCCATAGAGGAGCAATCAGAATCAAGTGGGCACCCTCTACCTGGAGTTTCAACAGAACTTTCTGTATGAAAGGAAAGGGAGGAAATGCGTATCGAAACCTCCGTGTCCAAGAGAGAGACAATGCATCTTGCCAAAAAGCACCATGCCCGGGAACGAGCAAACAAAAGTTGGGTAGTTTTGCATTGAATGAGGAGGCAAACAGATCTAGATCTGGCCGACCCCATTGAAGAAACATGTCTTGGACTACCTCTTGCTTGATTTCCCACTTGTGAGCCCTGGCTACTGATCGGCTGAGACTGTCCACCAGGGGTTGTGTACACCTGGGACGTGGACGGCTGTCAGAAACATGCCATGCTGAAGAGCCCAATACCATACTCTCATTGTTTCCCTGCAAAGAGGGTATGATTGGGTACCCCCCCCTGTTTGTTGAAGTACCAGACAGTCGCCATGTTGTCTGTCTGGACCAAGAGTGTTCCTGGGAGTAGTAATGACTGGAAGGCCTGGAGAGCATAGGAGGACTGCTCTGGTCTCCAGGATGTTGATGCAAAGGTGCTGCTCCTCAGGAGACCACGAACCTTGAGTTCTGTGGTCCCCTAGATGGGCTCCCCAACCCATATCAGAGGCATATAATGTAAGGGTCTGGGAGGGAGCCCCAGTGTGGAAGGGAGCTCCCACCAACAAGTTGATGAGGTCCTGCCACCAGAGGAGGTCTTTTTGAAGGCTGGTGGATACCATGACCAGTTGGTTCATGTTGTTAACTGGTTGATCCCATTGGATCCGAAGAGACCACTGGGTAACACTCATGTGTAGCCTGGCCAGGGGGATGGTAGGAATGGCCTCTGCCATAAGACCCAAAAAAGACAGAGCACTGAGTGCGCTGGGGTCCATCGAGCTTTGGCCACCAAAGTGGCCTGAGAAGCCAAGGTCTCAGCTCGATCCAGCAGCAAGAAAGCCTTGCTCTGGACTGTAGCCAGCAATGCTCCAATGAATTGGAGGTGCTGAGAGGGTACTAGCTGGGACTTGGGGAGATTGACGAGATGACCAGCTGGGCAAACATATTCAGAGTGAAGGCGAGAGCCTCCTTCAAGCTGGCCGGAGATGGGGCTGAAAAGAGACAGTTGTCCAGGTTAGGGAACATATAGGTGCCCCTGCGATGAAGAAAATCCACTACCACCGCGAGGTACTTGGTGAAGACCCAGGGCGCTGAGGACAGGCCAAAGGGAAGTGCCTTGAATTGAAAATGGTTCTCCCAGAAGGAGAATCTGAGGAAGCGGTGGTGGGCGGAAGGATGGGGATATGAAGATAAGCATCTTACATATCCAGGTTGCACAGCCATGTGTTTGACTGGAGCAGGGGGAAAAGTCCCTGAAGAGTCAGCATGCAGAATTGCTTGTACTCCAGAGGTTGAGCGTGCCAAGATCCAGGATAGGTCGCAGATCCCCTACCATCTTTTTTGGAACTAGGAAGAAATGGGAGTAAAATCCCCTTCCTAGCTGATTTTGAGGGACTATGGCCACTTTTCGAAGCAGGGCCTGAATCTCCTGGTGGCTGATGGGGATCTGATCCAGATGGGTAAAAGACCTTCCAGGAGAGTTTGGAGGTGGATCTCCAGGAACTCTATGGAGTGACCTCCTTGTATGAGTTGAAGCACCCATACATCTGTGGTGACTGCCTTCCACCCCTCAGGTGGAGCCGAACCTCCCTCCTCACGTTCCTCCATGGGAAGCGGAGGAGCGGAGCAAGTCAGGATGCAGAGGGGAGCAGAGCCTTAGATCCTGAGGCTGCTTTGTGAATTTAGCCTGAGGGCTTGGGCTCCAGAACCAGTGGCGGTCTCTTGCCTTGATGCTTGTTCTGGTTCTTGTTCCAACTTCTCTGGCGACAAAGGGCATTTATTTTGACCGTCAGGTACATAAAGCGTCGTCTGAGGGATCGGCCACTCTCCTGCAGCCCTATAATGATGTCTTTGATGTTGCCCAAAGGATGGAACCCCTGAAGGTGCGTTCAAGAGGATGATTTCCTGTGCCACGCCTGTGAGGCACAGCCATGCTAGGCACCTTAGGCAGACTTTCGAGGATGCAGCCCAGGCCACGGAGTCCACAGAAATGTAAGTGGCCAAGAGAGAGTGATGGTAGGAAGATTTGTTCATGTGAACCTTTTCAAGCAGTTTCACGCTGAGGTTCTTATCAGGGATATCCTGAAGGTCCCTCTCCAGTTGCGAAAGAGAGGACTTCTGAAAAGCCACCATATGGTATACGTAATTCAATGACCGGATGGCACAAGAGGTAGATGAATAGCTCTCCCTACCGAATTGGTCAAGCTGCCTTGAGTCCTTATCTGGTGGGGAGGAACTCGGGTGCTTGGGCTGAGCTGAGCAGTCATGCATGGCCATGATGACCACAGAGTCAGCTTTAGGATGGTTAGTGAGGTGAGAGATCCCTTCCAGGGGGAAGTAGGTTCTGTAAGCCTTCCTGGAAACAGCCAGCATGGATGAGGGCTGATGCCAGATTGTCGTGACAAGATCCTCGAGTGGACCCATCCAAGAGGGGATGGGTAGAGGGTCCATGGTGGACAAATCCAAATGTTCTGCCAGCCTTTTGCACGGAGGATCAATTTCCTTGGATGGCCAGCCCCTGCTGTTTGAATGGTTCTCAATAGGTCTCCAAAAGAAGGATCCTCCGGTGGAGATTTTGGGGATTCTTTAGGATGGATTTTGACCGGTGAATGGGGTTCAAAGTGGTTGATATTAGAGTCCGAATCCGAATCTGAGGGCTCCGAGCCACTGGGAATGGAAGGGTCCAAACCGGTGTCGCCCACTGGCAGAGAACCCGCAGCACCTCCCACAGGAACTGGAGGGGGAGGTGGTGCTCTGGGTAGAGGAATTCCTCCAATGGCCTGGGAATGTGAGTTTGGTTAGGAGTTGAGTGCTAGTGGGGTTGGGGGGAGGGAGGAGGAAGGATGAGGCTAGTACCGGGATACTCAGTCAAGGGCTGGTAAGAAGGATGGTGCCAAAAAGAGTATTGGTATCCTGGTAAGCCCAGGGGACATCCAGGCATCAGATATCCAGGTGTCTGATAAGAAGGGTCTGGTGGAGGGCCGCCTGGCAGCAGAACATGGGGGTCAGACCCTGGAAAGCCGCCAGAGGGTCCCACAGGAGGAGCAGAAGGCCCTGCCGGGGAGGTGCCAAAGGACCGCTGGGCAGCAGCAAGGGATCAGGCGTCATCCCTGAGGGTTCCAAGGGAGGGGGCTCCATGCCTAAAGATCCTGGTCTGGTGATGGATCCCTGGGGGTGGGAATCCATAGGGAAGAAAAGACCCAGGCGAAGGGGGAGCTCAGGAAGAGACCCCAACGACAGGTCGTAGCATCCCGACATGAAGGAAAGGTCGTGAACGGGTGGTCGAATCCTGGGAGATAGATATTGGCTGGGATGAAGTGTCCCCATGAGCACACTCGTCCCAGGGTCGGGGTCCTCAAGGGAGCATGACAGGAGAACAGATGCGTGGCTTATCAGACACGACCAGGCTGGTTGTGGAAGGATCATGGTCAGGCTCATCAGTCTGGGCCGGGTGACTTATCGGCAGTGCTACAAGTGGGAGAACTGATAGAAACCTGAGAGGCAACCCCATCTGCCCGCACACCTCGGCAGGAGGGAGAAAGCATCCGCCCGCAGAAGCAGACGGAGTGCTAGATACACAGTTTTGAAAAGGAAGGCCTCCCATGGCGGTGGCTTCTCTCCGGTGCTTCTCCTTGTCCTTTTTCTTTCTTTTTTTCTGGGCCGGAGATGATGACTACTCCCTAAGCTCCTGGAGCTCTATTTCCATAGAAGTTGGCCTTTTGGGTGAGAAGGTGGGCCTCGAGGGTCCGCGTGGCCTGGTTGAACCCCTGCAAATGGCACACTCAGCTGAGTTGTGCTTAGGCCCCAGGCAGAGGAGGCAGCGGGACTTGTCGTCCCCATGCGGGATTTAGGCTCCGCACTTAGTGCACTTCTTTCTGAGATGAGAAGACATACATTCAATCGAAAAATTGCTGAAAATTTAGAGGAATATGATGAAAAATGTCGAATACTAAGAGGGTGACCAATCGCAGTTCTACCACGTCTGTCAAACGAACTGAGCGACGGCAGGAAAGAACTGGTGGCGGCGAGGCCCGCCTTTTATGGTCAGGCTGACGCCACACCCGCACACGGGGCAGTCCCGCTGACGATTGCTAGCTGCAAGTTTGCCATTGGAACCGGACACCAGGGGCACAGTCCTGTATGTGAAAACCTACAGCAGGAACCCTCTCAAAGTAAGATCAGTGGTTTAACCCTGTAAAGAAATTATACTCTCCTTCACAGGGACCTTTAAATCATAATGCATTAATGGAGTTATCAAAATGGTGTACAGAGAGCAGCTACAATATGCTTGCTCTCAACTATGAAACTGAGTTTGCAGCATTATCCAAACAGCCAGGAATAGGAAGACGTTTCATCTGTCAGATGTCTTATGAATTACACACAATAGATAAAAAATGTTCGCATTCTTCCGGGATGATATGAATGACTTGGCTCCTATGCTTACTACCCCTTCCTGCAAAGTGCCATGTATCACTCAGAAAATCTGTTTTATGACCCTGATCAACTATGGGATTGTATAACTCTTAAAAAGCTGCACCAGACAGAAAAGAAGGAAATAAAAGAGGTGGGATGAATGATCTTCCCAGCTTAAGACTCTTAGGAAACAAACACAAACATTTTATTTTTCTTGCTTATATTTTGACTTTCTATGATGAAACTTGTGACATAATGAAGAAATGAAGGAATACATGAGAAAAAAGTGCATGAAAAACTTTATTAATGCTTCAATATCACTTTTATTGTCATATACACTATGTAAAGTCCAATTACAACCTCCTCCCTCGGTTGTCTACTAACATCAGCCTCCTTGGTTGGGCCATGATGTTTTTGCTGTTTTTGGTTCAAATTTTTTTTTCCCCAGAAATCATAGATTACCTTCTTAATTTTAACTACTAATGGAGCAAAGACAAGAGAGGCTGTAGCACTCTTCATATATAGATCTCTACATATATAATATTATAGCTGCACAGTTGTGCCACTACAGTTAGGGTTTATGGGTACTTTAATGTTAATTGTGATTTTCAGTGCTTATATCTTGACCATTCCTTGATGGATTTTTCACAAAAACTTTGAAAGTGCAGGATCTCACAACGTAGCAAGTTTGGTGAAATTTGGTTCACTGCTTTTTTGAGCACAACATGTTAAATTTTTTTTATTTATTGTCTCGGATTATAACAACCTTTGAGCTAGTAGCTCATTTACAAAGGTTCCACAGCACAAACAATGAGATATACAAAGGTATTTAAATTATGCACAATCAGTTCTAGACTTACAAAATGCAAGGAACAGTACAATGTAGGCCAATGCAAAATCAATACAAGTGGCAACCTGGTTGGCTCTATCAGTTGGAAGGGGAGGAAATGGCGGCTAAATATAGACTTGTCAAGTGGGGAAGAGCAGGGTGATAGGACATAGGGACAAAACCGGCCTTACCAGTTAGGTTTGGTCCGGTGCACCAAGCATAGCTAGGAAAAGAGGGAATACTGGGGGAGGGGCAAGAATGAGTAAAGAGTATAGATATTATGGGGCAGAGGAGGACACACAGGAGTGGGCTTTGTTATAGGCAGAGGTAAAACAGGCTAATTGGTGCACTCACGTTTACCCATCAGAATCAGATGCAAACGGAGCTCCCTTTTGAACTGCCCAATGTTCTGGACAGCTGTGAGAGTAGTAGGGAGTCAACCGAGCCACAGAGGGGCCCTGTAGGTGAAGGAGCGATGGGCTAATGAGGCATTTCTGAAAGGCACCTAGAGGGCATTTCTGGTGATGCTCCTAATGAGTTGCAGGCAGTGTGAATGCTGGAGGAGCTTTTGTATATCAGGGGTAAAGTCCTAGGCATGATTTTTTTCACCAAAGAGGCATACTTGATACATGATCCTCCCCTGGAGTGTGAGTCAGTTGGATCTGGCATAAAGGTCGCTGGTGGGTGTTAGTTTCCCAGCACCCAGAACCAGTCTGCATGCTTTATTTAGTGCCACCTTAACTCTTTTTAAGTGTCAGTGGCTCAGCAGGTAGCACACTTGCCTCTGAGGCTGGGAGATCAGAAGGCTGTGGGTTCTATCCCCACACCAGGCACTTGGGTTAAATCCCAATACTGACACTGTAGTGCAGCATGAGGAGGTGTTCCACTCCTGTGGTGCCATCTTTTGGATGAGATGTTAAACCGAGGTCCCATCTGCCTGTTCTGGTGGTAGTTCGGGTGGATGTTAAAGATACCATATCACTTCTCGAAAAGAGTAGGGGAAATTTTTATTAAGAGACAAAACACATACTGGTAAGTACAAAAAACAACAACATATAAAAACATGACTCATAAGCAAGTATAACAACTCTGATAACTTTTTGTACAATGCAACTCAAATCTCATCTCCAAATCAACAAAACATTAACATATAGCTTGTTATTATATAAGCATAACAATCCCCAACAATATCGTTCAGCCTCCCTTTCCAACCCACAGTTTAGAGATACCCACTTTCTCAATTCTGCTTATTACCTGTCTGATATTAACAAAATACCCCCTCACTCCACCCAGCCCAGCCCTTTCCATAAAGCTTGACATTTTCATCCCTAATGTAGATTTCTCATAATTATAAATTTTATCCAATTCTATCTGGACTTTAAACAGTATATCCTGTATATCTGCAGTCTTGTGCTGCAAGACTAGACACCTAGCATGCCAAATAGACCATTTAAGACAGGCAAACATTACCCAGATGGTGCTTCTGTGCCATTTCTCCCATTCCTTTGTCAACTGTCCAAACATCAAAATCTCATAACTCATCTGTGTAGAGCTGCTCCCCCAAACTCCTGCTAGGGATTACCAAAATCCTTGTATACATGTACAGTCAAAGTACAGATCTTGTATGGTTTCTATTTCCCCCATACAAGTCCCTTCCATACACATTCTTTCTTCCCCAATTTTATGTTTCTGATTGCCTTTAACATTTAATTTCTGATGACCACACAACCATATGATATTCTACATTTTTAACAGAATTCTCGGCTCAATAATTCTCTCCAACAATAACACACTATCTATATGAAAGTCTATAGAAAATGAGGGTTCTTCAATATAGCAATTTGCAACTATTGTTTTATAAAATCCTTTTCTGTCAGCACTGACGAACCAATACAACGCAATCTGCCATAGCCTGATATACTTCAGAGCAGTCTGTATATAAGTAAGAGTTCATCTGACACATGCCACTTCCCTCTCCCTCATGCTGCCAAGAATTGTGCTTCCCATCTTTTCATACTTCCTCTCCCCAATCCCTTTTTTCCCCTCCCACCAGTGGTTTTATATTACTATAAAAAAAAATTCCCAAATAAATACACCAACATCTGTATCATATCTAGACCACCTTCTTTCCACGCTCGATATGTATGTGCCCGTTTTACCGGATTCAACCGACTACTCCACAAAAACAAAAAATAATCCCATTATCTTAACATGCATACTAAACTGCAAAGGATATACTGTATACGAGAAACATACAACAAAGTCGGTAAGCTGTAAGTTTTTAGTAAATACACCCTTTTCTTTCTAGTCATCTTCCATGATTTCCATGATAGTACTTTCATGTGCTTCTTCATACACTTTGTCCCAGACCATCTGTTCCACCTGTTTGGTACCAAAGTAAAGTCCTAGAATTTTGACATTGTCTTTTCCACTGGAATAAGAAAGTGCTCCTATACTGGTGCTTGCCCAGAACAAATCATTTACTCTTTCAATTATTATCCCGTACTACCTTTTAAGTTCTCTCAGTTGAGTCCTTGCTCTCCACAAGTGATTCCAGTGACAGTGGCTGAAGCAGAATTAGTCTGTGTAGATTTAGTATTAATAACTGCATTAGAAATGGTACTGAATGTGGGTAGCACATTTCCCAGTTAAGAGACTAATGTAAAAGGCTTTAAAAAAACATATGCATTAACACATGGCTTTAATGATGCTTCTGTAAATAAAATAACATTTCTAAAAAGAAAATTAGATGACCATTCGTGGCTTCTCCCTAACAAGGAAATTTGAGTCCCAATAATAAAAGCTTTTTGGTGAAAAAAGGAGGGAGGATACATAAAAAAGAACAGTTAGATAATATAACTAAATTAAAATTCCCCCTTGGTACAGTTTGTTTAAAGTTGGCCAAAAAGTAGAACTTTGTCTCTTAAACCCAGAAAGGCAAAAAGCATTCACATCAGCTCACAACCCCCCCCCCCCCAAAAAAAAAGAACTGGTGACAAGGTATGAAGGATTTCAAAAAGCAACACAGTTTTTCTCCATGCAATTGCTCTCACATAGAAGATATATTTCATGCAGTCATGAGTGGTCTATGATAGGAGGAACTAAAGGAAAGACTTTTAGTTCCTTATCTCAAAAATATCTTTCTCCCAAACAAGCAACTTGTGATTGTTTTTTCTAACAAACTTGGCTAGCTTTCTGGTGGGAGCAATGTAAATGAGAAGTCTATTAGGGAAGGATACACTCAGAGGATGGCCTGCGATTGAAATTGGTGTTTTAACTTGTGTTGTATCAGGTTATTTAAATATTCTGTGTACTGGAAAATATTTTATGGATTTGTAATGGCAATTTGCAGAACAATAAAGCTTGGTCTTACTACTAAATATACAGAATGAGCTAATCAATCAGGTACAACTCAAGTCACAGGTACAACTTAAATGCACTGTCAAGCAAACAAGTAACAGTAAATAGCAGTTACATAAGAACTTACCGCAACAGTAGATCTTCAAGAGAGGTTCCTGCAGAGGTCTTCACATAGGACAGCACCCCTGGCTCAGGTTCCAATGGCAAACTGTAGCTAGCAATCATCAGGGACTGCTCCCCGCGTCAGGTGATCACGACGTCAGCCTGACCATAAAGGGGTGGTCCCGTGCCCACCCTACAGTTCTTTTCCACTGGAGACCTAGAGAGAGGATAGTAGAAAGAAAGGAGTAACAACTCTTGAGACCCTGTGCCCTGGTAGAACCAGAGGGTTAGGTATAATAAAAAAAGCATATTTCCAGGAGCTGGGGGAAGGTGGGTGGGAAACAAGACCTACTGCAGGAACCTCTCTCGAAGATCTACTGTTACAGTAAGTTCATACGTAACTGCTATATCTTACTTCGAGAGGGTTCCTGCAGTAGATCTTCACATATAGGACTGAATTCCAAGCAGTCCAAGAAAGGAGAAGGAATCAGAGACAACGTTCCGGGTGGAGGAAAAATGTCTGCCAACTAAGGGTCTGCCCTAAGACAGAAGACCTTGCAAGACTGCAAGGCCAAAACCAGCTCTACGCCTAGAGGCAATATCCAGACTAATGCTTAGTGAAGGTGTGGACGGAAGACCAAGTGGCCACTGAGCAGATCTCTGCAGTGAACACATTCCTGAAAAAAAACAGTAGAGGTGGCCACGCTTCTAGTGGAGTGGCCTTTAACCACCCCGAAGGGTTTTTCCGTACTTCTGGTAAGTGTAGTGAATACAGTTAGCCAGCCACCTAGAAACGGTCTGTTTAGAGATGGCCTTGCCCTGGCACTGGGAGGTGAAGGCCACAAAGAGTTGGTTCGACTTTCGAACCTCCTTAGTCTGGGAGGTATAGTACCTCAAAATCCGATGCACATCCAAGGTGTGCAAAAGAAATTCCCCCCTGCTGGAATGTTGAGGATAACAGACCGGCAGTTCAACACTCTGGTTAAGAGTCATCTCCAAAACCACTTTCAGAAGGAAGGACGGATTAGTCCTTAGGACCACCTGGTCCTTATTTGATTTTCCATAAGACTCTCTGCAAACAAGGACCTGAAGCTCAAACTCTTCAAGCTGAAGTAACTGCAACCAAAAACAGAGTCTTCATGACAGGAAGAGCATATCATAACTTGCTGCCAGTTCAAAAGGGGGCAAAGTAAGTTTCTCCAACATAAAATTAAGATCCCAGGGAGGGCATCGGTTCCAGACTGAGGTTTGATGTGAAGGATACCCTTCAAGAAAGTTCTAGAACCCTCTAGCTGTGCTATAGTTTTGCCCTCCACCGGAAAGTGGTAGGCTGACACCACAGAAAGATGGACCTTAATGGAAGAATAACTAAGACCCAGCTCAGAAAGATGTACGAGGTACTCCCAACACCTGGGCAGCCGATCAAGAAAAAGGGTCCAAGCGTTTGGCTGTGGCCCAAATAGAAAATCTTTTCCACTTCATGGCACAGATGGATCTGGTGGATGGTTTTCTGGCTTCTACCAGCACCTTAGTGACCTGATAGACTCCATAGTGAGTCACTGCTATGTCTACAGGTGCCTCGCATGAAGATGGAGAGACTGAAGGCTCAGATGTACCAGGGTGCCCTACTCCCGAGAACACAAGGTCATGAGATAGTGGCAGAAGGATCGGCAGTTCCAGTGCTAGTTGTTGCAACAGTGGGAACCAAATCTGCTGGCGCCATAGAGGAGGAATCAGAATCAAGTGGGCACCCTCTACCTGGAGTTTCAACAGAACCTTCTGTATGAAAGGAAAGGGAGGAAATGCGATCGAAACCTCCGTGTCCAAGAGAGAGACATGCATCTTGCCAAAAGCACCATGCCCGGGAACGAGCAAACAAAAGTTGGGTAGTTTTGCATTGAATGAGGAGGCAAACAGATCTAGATCTGGCCGACCCCACTGAAGAAACATGTCTTGGACTACCTCTTGCTTGATTTCCCACTTGTGAGCCCTGGCTACTGATCAGCTGAGACTGTCCACCAGGGTGTTGTGTACGCCTGGAACGTGGATGGTTGTCAGAAACAGGCCATGCTGAAGAGCCGAATACTATACTCTCATTGTTTCCCTGCAAAGAGGGTATGATTGGGTACCCCCCCCTGTTTGTTGAAGTACCAGACAGTCGCCATGTTGTCTGTCTGGACCAAGAGTGTTCCTGGGAGTAGTAATGACTGGAAGGCCTGGAGAGCATAGGAGGACTGCTCTGGTCTCCAGGATGTTGATGCAAAGGTGCTGCTCCTCAGGAGACCACGAACCTTGAGTTCTGTGGTCCCCTAGATGGGTTCCCCAACCCATATCGGAGGCATATAATGTAAGGGTCTGGGAGGGAGCCCCAGTGTGGAAGGGAGCTCCCACCAACAAGTTGATGAGGTCCTGCCACCAGAGGAGGTCTTTTTGAAGGCTGGTGGATACCATGACCAGTTGGTTCATGTTGTTAACTGGTTGATCCCATTGGATCCGAAGAGACCACTGGGTAACACTCATGTGTAGCCTGGCCAGGGGATGGTAGGAATGGCCTCTGCCATAAGACCCAAAAAAGACAGAGCACTGAGTGCGCTGGGGTCCATCGAGCTTTGGCCACCAAAGTGGCCTGAGAAGCCAAGGTCTCAGCTCGATCCAGCAGCAAGAAAGCTTTGCTCTGGACTGTAGCCAGCAATGCTGCAATGAATTGGAGGTGCTGAGAGGGTACTAGCTGGGACTTGGGGAGATTGACTGATATGACCAGCTGGGCAAACATATTCAGAGTGAAGGCGAGAGCCTCCTTCAAGCTGGCCAGAGATGGGGCTGAAAAGAGACAGTTGTCCAGGTTAGGGAACATATGGGTGCCGCTTCGATGAAGAAAATCCACTACCACCGGAGGTACTTGGTGAAGACCCAGGCACTGAGGACAGGCCAAAGGGAAGTGCTTTGAATTGAAAATGGTTCTCCCAGAAGGAGAATCTGAGGAAGCAGTGGTGGGTCGGAAGGATGGGGATATGAAGATAAGCATCTTACATATCCAGGTTGCACAGCCATGTGTTTGACTGGAGCAGGGGGAAAAGTCCCTGAAGAGTCAGCATGCAGAATTGCTTGTACTCCAGAGGTTGAGCGTGCCAAGATCCAGGATAGGTCGCAGATCCCCTACCATCTTTTTTGGAACTAGGAAGAAATGGGAGTAAAATCCCCTTCCTAGCTGATTTTGAGGGACTATGGCCACTTTCCGAAGCAGGGCCTGAATCTCCTGGTGGCTGATGGGGATCTGATCCAATGGGTAAAAAGACCTTCCTAGAGAGTTTGGAGGTGGAATCTCCAGGAACTCTATGGAGTGACCTCCTTGTATGAGTTGAAGCACCCATACATCTGTGGTGACTGCCTTCCACCCCTCCAGGTGGAGGCCGAACCTCCCTCCTACCGGTTCCTCCATGGGAAGCGGAGGGAGCGGGAGCGAGTCAGGATGCAGAGGGGAGCAGAGCCTTAGATCCTGAGGCTGCTTTGGTGAATTTAGCCTGAGGGGCTTGGGCTCCAGAACCAGTGGCGCGTCTCTTGCCTTGATGCTTGTTCTGGTTCTTGTTCCAACTTCTCTGGTGACAAAAGGGCATTTATTTTGACCCGTCGAGTACATAAAGCGTACGTCTGAGGGATCGGCCACTCTCCTGCAGCCCTATAATGATGTCTTTGATGTTGCTGCCAAAAAGGATGGAACCCCTGAAAGGTGCGTTAAAAGAGGGATGATTTCCTGTGCCACGCCTGTGAGGCACAGCCAATCTAGGCACCTTAGGCAGACTTTCGAGAACGCAGCCCAGGCCACGGAGTCCACAGAAATGTAAGTGGCCAAGAGAGAGTGATGGTAGGAAGATTTGTTCATGTGAACCTTGTCAAGCAGTTTCACGCTGAGGTTCTCATCAGGGATGTCCTGAAGGTCCCTCTCCAGTTGCGAAAGAGAGGACTTCTGAAAAGCCACCATATGGGATATGTAATTCAATGACCGGATGGCACAAGAGGTAGATGAATAGATCTTCCTACTGAATTGGTCAAGCTGCCTTGAGTCCTTGTCTGGTGGGGAGAAACTCGGTGCTTGGGCTGAGCTGAGCAGTCATGCATGGCTGTGATGACCATAGAGTCAGCTTTAGGATGGTTGTGAGGTGAGAGATCCTTCCAGGGGAAGTAGGTTCTGTAAGCCTTCCTGGAAACAGCCAGCATGGATGAGGGCTGATGCCAGATTGTCGGACAAGATCTCATGTGGACCCATCCAAGAGGGATGGGTAGAGGGTCCATGGTGGACAAATCCAAATGTTCTGCCAGCCTTTTGCACGGAGGATCAATTTCTTGGATGGCCAGCCCTGCTGTTTGAATGGTTCTCAATAGGTCCCCAAAAGAAGGATCCTCCGGTGGAGATTTTGGGGATTCTTTAGGATGGATTTTGACCGGTGAATGGGGTTCAAAGTGGTCGATATTAGAGTCCGAATCCGAATCTGAGGGCTCCGAGCCACTGGGAATGGAAGGGTCCAAACCGGTGTCGCCCACTGGCAGAGAACCCGCAGCACCTCCCACAGGAACTGGAGGGGGAGGTGGTGCTCTGGGTAAAGGAATTCCTCCAATGGGCTGGGACTGTGAGTTTAGTTAGGAGTTGAGTGCTAGTGGGGTTGGGGAGGGAGGAAGGATGAGGCTAGTACCCGGGATACTCAGTCAAGGGCTGGTAAGAAGGATGGTGCCAAAAAGAGTATTGGTATCCTGGTAAGCCCAGGGGACATCCAGGCATCAGATATCCAGGTGTCTGATAAGAAGGGTCTGGTGGAGGGCCGCCTGGCAGCAGAACATGGGGGTCAGACCCTGGAAAGCCGCCAGAGGGTCCCACAGGAGGAGCAGAAGGCCCTGCCGGGGAGGTGCCAAAGGACCGCTGGGCAGCAGCAAGGGATCAGGCGTCATCCCTGAGGGTTCCAAGGGAGGGGGCTCCATGCCTAAAAGATCCTGGTGTGGTGATGGATCCCTAGGAGGGTGGGAATCCATAGGAAGAAAAGACCCAGGCGAAGGGGGGGAGCTCAGGAAGAGACCCCAACGACAGGTCCGGTAAACGATCCCAATGGAAGGGAAAGGTCGTGAACGGGTGGCGAATCCCTGGGAATAGATATTGGCTGGGATGAAGTGTCCCCCATGAGCACACTCGTCCCAGGGTCGGGGTCCTCAAGGGAGCATGACAGGAGAGCAGATGCGTGGCTTATCAGACACGACCGGGCTGGTTGTGGAAGGATCACGGTCAGGCTTATCAGTCTGGGCCGAGTGACTTATCAGCGGTGCTACAAGTGGGAGAACTGATAGAAACCTTGAGAGAGGCAACCCCCATCTGCCCGCACACCTTGGCAGGAGAGGGAGAAAGCATCCGGCCTGCAGAAGCAGACGGAGTGCTAGTATACACGGTTTTTGAAAAGGAAGGCCTCCCTTGCGGCGATGGGCTTCTCTCCCGTTGCTTCTCCTTGTCCTTTTTCTTTCTTTTTTTCTGGGCCGGAGATGATGACTACTCCCTAAGCTCCTGGAGCTCTATTTCCATAGAAGTTGGCCTTTTGGGTGAGAAGGTGGGCCTCGAGGGTCCATGCTGGCCTGGTTGAACCCCTGCAAATGGCACACTCAGCTGAGTTGTGCTTAGGCCCCAGGCAGAGGAGGCAGTGGGAGTGGTCGTCCCCATGCGGGATTTGGGCTCCGCACTTAGTGCACTTCTTTCTGAGATGAGAAGACATACATTCAATCGAAAAATTGCTGAAAATTTAGAGGAATATGATGAAAAATGTAGAATACTAAGAGGGTGACCAATCGCAGTTCTACCACGTCTGTCAAACGAACTGAGCGACGGCAGGAAAGAACTGGTGGGCGGGCGCAGGCCCGCCCTTTTATGGTCAGGCTGACGTCACGTCACCCGACACGGGCAGTCCCCGCTGACGATTGCTAGCTGCAAGTTTGCCATTGGAACCGGACACCAGGGGCACAGTCCTGTATGTGAAAACCTACAACAGGAACCCTCTCAAAGTAAGATCAGTGGTTTAACCCTGTAAAAGAAAGTATACTCTCCTTCACAGGGACCTTTAAATCATAATGCATTAATGGAGTTATCCAAAATGGTGTACAGAGAGCAGCTACAATATGCTTGCTCTCAACTATGAAACTGAGTTTGCAGCATTATCCAAACAGCCAGGAATAGGAAGAGTTTCATCTCTCAGATGTCTTATGAATTACACATAATAGATAAAAAATGTTCGCATTCTTCTGGGATGATATGAATGACTTGGCTCCTATGCTTACTACCCCCTTCCCTGCAAAGTGCCATGTATCACTCAGAAAATCTGTTTTAGGACCCTGCTCAACTATGGGATTGTATAACTCTTAAAAAGCTGCACCAGACAGAAAAGAAGGAAATAAAAGAGGTGGGATGAATGATCTTCCCAGCTTAAGACTCTTAGGAAACAAACACAAACATTTTATTTTTCTTGCTTATATTTTGACTTTCTATGATGAAACTTGTGACATAATGAAGAAATGAAGGAATGCATGAGAAAAAAGTGCATGAAAAACTTTATTAATGCTTCAATATCACTTTTATTGTCATATACACTATGTAAAGTCCAATTACAACCTCCTCCCTCGGTTGTCTACTAACATCAGCCTCCTTGGTTGGGCCATGATGTTTTTGCTGTTTTTGGTTCAAATGTTTTTTTTCCCCAGAAATCATAGATTACCTTCTTAATTTTAACTACTAATGGAGCAAAGACAAGAGAGGCTTGTAGCACTCTTCATATATAGATCTCTATAATATTATAGCTGCACAGTTGTGCCACTACAGTTAGGGTTTATGGGTACTTTAATGTTAATTGTGATTTTCAGTCGCTTATATCTTGACCATTCCTTGATGGATTTTTCACAAAAAACTTTGAAAGTGCAGGATCTCACAACGTGGCAAGTTTGGTGAAATTTGGTTCACTGCTTTTTTTGAGCACAACATGTTAAAATTTGTTTTCATTTATTGTCTCGGATTATAACAACCTTTGAGCTAGTAGCTCATTTACAAAGGTTCCACAGCACAAACAATGAGATATACAAAGGTATTTAAATTATGCACAATCAGTTCTAGACTTACAAAATGCAAGGAACAGTACAATGTAGGCCAATGCAAAATCAATACAAGTGGCAACCTGGTTGGCTCTATCAGTTGGAAGGGGAGGAAATGGCAGCTAAATATAGCTTTGTCAAGTGGGAAGAGCAGGGTGATAGGACATAGGGACAAAACCGGCCTTACCAGTTAGGTTTGGTCCCGGTGCACCGAGCATAGTTAGGAAAAGAGGGAATACTGGGGGAGTGGGGGCAAGAATGAGTAAAGGGTATAGATATTATGGGGCAGAGGAGGACACACAGGAGTGGGCTTTGTTCTAGGCAGAGGTAAAGCAGGCTAATGGTGCACTCACGCTTACCCATCAGAATCAGATGCAAACGGAGCTCCTTTGAACTGCCCAATGTTCTGGACAGCTGTGAGAGTAGTGGGAGTCAACGAGCCACAGAGGGCCCTGTGGGTGAAGGGCGATGGGCTAATGAGGTATTTCTGAAAGGCACCTAGAGGGCATTTCTGGCGATGCTCCTAATGAGTTGCAGGCAGTGTGAATGCTGGAGGAGCTTTTGTATATCAGGGGTAAAGTCCTAGGCATGATTTTTTTCACCAAAGAGGCATACTTGATACATGATCCTCCCCTGGAGTGTGAGTCAGTTGGATCTGGCATAAAGGTCGCTGGTGGGTGTTAGTTTCCCAGCACCCAGGCACCCAGAACCAGTCTGTATGCTTTATTTAGTGCCACCTTAACTCTTTTTAAGTGTCAGTGGCTCAGCAGGTAGCACACTTGCCTCTGAGGCTGGGAGATCAGAAGGATGTGGGTTCTATCCCCACACCAGGCACTTGGGTTAAATCCCAATACTGACACTGTAGTGCAGCATGAGGAGGTGTTCCACTCCTGTGGTGCCATCTTTTGGATGAGATGTTAAACCGAGGTCCCATCTGCCTGTTCTGGTGGTAGTTCGGGTGGATGTTAAAGATACCATATCACTTCTCGAAAAGAGTAGGGGGAATTTTTATTAAGAGACAAAACTCATACTGGTAAGTACAAACAATAACTTAACATATAAAAACATGACTCATAAGCAAGTATAACAACTCTGATAACTTTTTGAACAATGCAACTCAAACCTCATCTCCAAATCAACAAAACATTAACATATAGCTTGTTATTATATAAGCATAACAATCCCCAACAATATCGTTCAGCGCCACCCCTTTCCAACCCACAGTTTAAGAAACCCACTTTCTCAATTCTGCTTATTACCTGTCTGATATTAACAAAATACTCCCCTCACTCCACCCAGCCCAGCCCTTTCCATAAAGCTTGACATTTTTCATCCCCTAATGTAGATTTCTCATAATTATAAATTTTATCCAATTCTATCTGGACTTTAAACAGTATATCCTGTATATCTGCAGTCTTGTGCTGCAAGACTAGACACCTAGCATGCCAAATAGACCATTTAAGACAGGCAAACATTACCCAGATGGTGCTTCAGTGCCATTTCTCCCATTCCTTCATCAACTGTCCAAACATCAAAATCTTATAACTCATCTGTGTAGAGCTGCTTCCCCAAACTCCTGATAGGGATTACCAAAATCCTTGTATACATGTACAGTCAAGTACAGATCTTGTATGGTTTCTATTTCCATACAAGTCCCTTCCATACACATTCTTTCTTCCCTAATTTTATGTTTCTGATTGCCTTTAACATTTAATTTCTGATGACCACACAACCATATGATATTCTGCATTTTTAACAGAATTCTCGGCTCAATAATTCTCTCCAACAATAACAAACTATCTATATGAAAGGCTATAGAAAACGAGGGTTCTTCAATATAGCAATTTGCAACTATTGTTTTATAAAATCTTTTTCTGTCAGCACTGACGAACCAATACAACGCAATCTGCCATAGCCCGATATACTTCAGAGCAGTTTGTATATAAGTAAGAGTTCATTTGACACATGCCACTTCCCTCTCTCCCATGCTGCCAAGAATCATGCTTCCCATCTTTTCATACTTCCTATCCCTAATCCCTTTTTCCTCTCCCACCAGTGGTTTTACATTACTATAAAAAATAATCCCAAATAAATACACCAACATCTGTATCATATCTAGACCACCTTCTTTCCACGCTCGATATGTATGTGCCCTTTTTACCAGATTCAACCGACTACCTCACAAAAACAAAAAATAATCCCATTATTTTAACATGCATACTAAACTGCAAAGGATATACTGTATATGAGAAACATACAACAAAGTCGGTAAGATGCAAGTTTTTAGTAAATACACCTTTTCCTTTCTAGTCATCTTCCATGATTTCCATGATAGTACTTTCCTATGTGCTTCTTCATACACTTTGTCCCAGACCATCTGTTCCACCTGTTTGGTACCAAAGTAAAGTCCTAGAATTTTGACATTGTCTTTTTCCACTGGAATAAGAAAGTGCTCCTATACTGGTGTCTTGCCCAGAACAAATCATTTACTCTTTCAATTATTATCCCCGTACTACCTTTTAAGTTCTCCAGTATCCCCAGGACACCCCTTCCAGAATCCAAATCCTGTATCGTAACCGTGCAATCATCTGCATATGCTGACACCTTCTGAAATACCTGTCCATCCTCATTACACACTGGTTTTATAGTCCCAGCATTCTCAATAACATGTAAAATTGGATCTATTGCAAAAACATATAGTAATGGGCTTATAGGACAGCCCTGTCTTGCCCCATTGCACAGGTGAACTGGGACACCCAAGTGTCCATTCACCAATGGGACCACCATGGCATTCTCATACAAATTTCTAATTATCTTAATATACTGTGTTGGAATCCCATAATAAAACAATCTTTCCCCAAAGATAGTCATGCTTCACCACATCAAAAGCAGTCTCTTGATCCAAGGACATGAGGTAGCCATCCAACTTCATGTCTAGCCCTTGTTCCACAATCTCCTAATAAATATCAAATTCTGCTGACTGTTCCTGTCAGGGACCCTACATGACTGGTGTGGCAAAATTACTCTGCTTGCCACTCACGCCAACCTAGCTGTCAGTATTTTAGTAAAGATTTTATAATCTGTGGTGAGTAAACTCAACGGCCTCCAATTTTTAATATCCTGCAGACTCCTTTTATATATAAACCATCATCACCCCCTGCTGCATACTAGGGACTAATGTACCTCCATCCATCAGTTTCCAATAAACTTCCTGCAACCACGGTACCAGTTCATCACTAAACTCTTCATAAAAATTATTGGATATGCCATCCAACCCTGGCATAGTGTTGACCGACAACTTTGTAATAGCAAGCTGGACCTCTTCCCTAGCAATAGGTGCAATTAATGCCTGCTTCTCCTGTTCTGGTATTTCTGGCACTAAAATGTCATTCACAAATCCTGCCCTCTATAAACCCACATCCTTCTGAAATGTATTACAAACATAAGCAGTAATAATGTTTTGTATACCCTGCTGAGTGTCATACACCACACCATCCTGCCCTATCAGGGAAGTAAATATTGTTCTTAACCCCTTGTTGTTCCACCTCATAAGGATTCACCATCTCTTTCCTACCCTTTGTTTCAAACATTTGCAATTTTGCCATTTCCCCCTCCCTTAATTTATGATACTCATACATCTTTCTTTTATTCCTGTAGCTGGGCCCTGTCTCCCCCAAGGTCCATGGCTGCGTTAATGACTTTAAATATTGTGCCCTTAATCTAAGAGGATTCATTTATGTGCTGCTAGCAGTAGTTTTGACAATTGTTTCAACAAATCCCTAACATCCCTTTTCGTATCCTCCCACCATTCACCAGGTGTGTCAAACAAAACTAACATCCCTACACACTACCAACAAATCCCTAATTCCTTGCCGTGACTTTCTCATTCTGCAACATAGAAGCATTCAATTTCTAGTAACTTCTTCCAAATGTAATTTTATGGTTAGTTACAATTTGGGCCTGTACCGTCATATGATCTGATGTTTCCATAGGTACAGCTTGTATAAAAAAGCCTTCCACTCTATCGGACACAAACCAAAAATCTATCCGTGTCGATAGTTTCCCTTTATAAAAGGTATGCTCAGGAGGGCTGTTTACTATATCATAAAAATCCTTGAATAAACTAGTTTTCAAAATATCTGCCAACATGTGTGTGTCACTGTAAATTTTGCCAGTTTTTCTACCCTTGTCTTTAGGTGTCGAGCCACAGTTAAAATCCCCCTTCCCCCACAATATTAACTTAGAGGTATTCAGGAAAGGTTTTACAGTTTGAAACAAAGACCTATCTGCCTTTTTCTGGGGTGAATATACGTTAATAAGCTTGTATGCTACCCCATACAAAACTGCATTTACCAACAAAAGTCTTCCCAGACACAGATCCAAAACTTTTAATATTTTTACATGCATGTTGTTAGTAAAACATAATCCACACCCCCGAACAGGATTCCTCCGTCATTGATCATAAAGAGGGTCCCCAATGCCAGTCCCTTTTAGCCTGTTCAATTTAAATAATCGTATGTAATCTAGTATCCTGCACATAGATTGACTGACCTCCCCCATTAAACAAACTAGAAAAAGTAACCAGACTTCTTTCTGCATTTTTAATGCTATTGACATTGATTGTCGTAATGTTAAGAGCATAATGCATGGGGAATAAAAATAAATCAAAACACCATTCAGTCCAGTCTCATTTCCTTTTCTTCCGCTTTTTCGGTTTGGTTTTTCACTTTTACCAGACACAGGGTTACCCTCCATTTGTGTAGATGCCACTGATGACCCATCAGATTCCCCACCCCACCCCATCCTCATCCTTTACTTCCATCAGGACCTCATAAGAATTATGCACTGGGGTATCAGTCAAGTCAGGAGTACTCCTATGCACATTTTTCGATCTTGTGACTCTGAAAGGAAAGCTCTGCCACTAAACCTAGGAGTGGCATAACATCCTCCATGTTTTTTTCTGTGGCTGAATTCACCAGCCCAGAGCTCACCTAATCCAGAGGTACCGCTCCCTGGGTTTCTTCCACCAGTCCCTGTACCATGTCCTGATCCTGTATTATTTCATTTAAAACCAGAGTGTCCTGCTGTGAGGTCATGGGGGAAGTTGAACTGTGCTCCAACTGTACCATCACCTTCTCAGAACCTTGCACCAGTGGTCTTAGGTTAAGGTCCCCCGCGGGTCCGTATCTATAACATTCAGCTGGGCCTTCAGTTCATGTGCATGCATCTTTTCTTTTTGTGCCGGGGCCACAAACCCATCATGTTCGATCCCTTACTGAGCGATCAACACTATTAGGAGATGCCCAAGAGCAATTTTGAAATGTGACCTTGTTCTCATGCAAGTTACACTTCTGAGGCTGCTTGCATTGTGCACCAAAATGGCCAAGTTCTCCACAAAGGCCACATTTCTGCTTTTCACAAATATTGCTAAGGTGCCCTGAATTCCCCACATTTGTAGCATGCCCAGGGTAAAATATCACCCCTCTGTTCCTGCCCCCCAAAAAAAACAATTTGGGAGATTCTGGATCAAACCATTCAACTGTTTGAGTGCAATTTTGTACTTCCACCCCCCTGTCCATGTATGTTCTTCATCTAATATTGGCTCAGGGAACCCACTTACACTGCAATGCTGTTTTAACCAATAAGAAATGTTTGCCATGTTAACTCCTTCGTTGCGAAAGAGAACCGTTACAGTTTTATACATAGGCTTACTCAATGGAATGGCCAGAAAAGATCTCCATACTGGGCCATTTTTTAGCAACTGGTACCGTTTCCAGAAACTATCTAAACCAGCTGGATGTTTAAAGCCAACATCATAGATAGTATTCCCCAGGCATATGAATTAACACATAAATCTCATATGCATAGAACTTCATACTGTTTTTCAGCAAGGCATGCCCCACAAAGAGTCTATCAGGTATATTCACAGAATCCCCTCTGAATTTTAGCCAGACTGCATTTTGCCTCATAGCAGGCTCCAAGCCATGTCTTGTAGCAATGGGGAATAGCCTTCCTTCAACTTTATCATTCCATACATTTCTATTTGTACCTGGAACCCCCTTTTCCCTTTCCCCAGGAACATGTCCACTAGGATTGGTGGACCAAACACCTAGCTCTATTTCATCAGACAGACTTGTTGGAATGGGAGTGGGGGGGGGTTCATTTATCTCTTTTTGTGACAGCTCATCATCTTCCAGTTCTCTAATGACAGATATTATTGTACCCGATTCAGGACTAATATCTGATCCTGTGCCCATTGGCACTTGCGCAGGTGGTATCTGCAAGTCTGGAGAAACCATGTCTTGGCCAGAACACTCCAGCTGGTACCCAGGACTCACTGTATGTGGTAACAAATTCGGGACGTCTGCTTCCCAGCCAGTACCATCTGCATTCTTTTTCCACCCTGCTGCTTCTAATGATTTAGTAACCCAGTCTACGGGTGCCACAGGAGACCCTGACAGCCTTGCAGCTATTGTAGTGCATATTGTAGGCAGAGATACCTGAGCAGAACCCCCTGGCCCTTTATATACTTTTCCTTTGTGCTGCTGCTCCTTAATATGTGATCTTTTCACGGACCCACCCATGGATACTCCATTTGAGAAATGAACCTTTGTAGCCTCAATCTCAATGGCTACATTTCCATTCTCACTAGATTCATTACCCTTTTGCTGTTTCTGACCCTCAGTAGCTTTCTGAGGAGAATTACTTTGCAACCCAACCTTCTCATGACAATTATTCTGAACCCTGCTCCCATCTGGATTCGGTTTCTCTCCCAGTAACCTTGTTACCTCTAGAATTGGAGAGCCATCCAGCGGTTTCTCTCTCTTGTCCACCATCATCGCTCCGGCATCTGAGCCTCGCTCAGTCACCTGATTCACAATGAGCGACTCCAAATCCTCTCCTTGGGCTGTACAGCCAGTATCTCCATGCATTCCCTACTCCTGCAGCTGTTTTTCATGTTCTGCCTTTTTTCTGCAGAATCGCTGCGCAGCAATTTGCTCATGTAATTTGTCCTCAGTTGCACTCGCTGCTGCCAAATCCTGCATCATATCTTCATCTGTCAGGTGAGTAACTTCTTCTTGTGACAAGATAAAATCCTCCTCAATTACCTCACATCGTACTACAACCGGGAGGGAGGGAGGCCTTCTCCCCGCCCCAGACACATCCCTCCTCCTCGAGTCTCCAAGCAGACTGGCCATCACCGCACCAGTCACAGTGCCCCCTACGAAAGAGTAGGGGAATTTCCCCAGTGTCCTGGACAAATTTTCCCCATTCACTAATAATACCATCAACAGCTTAATCTGGTTCAAGGTCAGTTGACATTCATCTGTATCCTCCCCCGGTCGTGCCTGAAAATAGGCAGAATCTGTCCAGTGCACTTACCCTGTCAACAAAAACTAAAACAAATTTTTTAAAGCTGTTTCAGAGGCTATGCTGTATACTGTTAGTCCATAATCTATAATGGACAGTACTGAACTGTTAACAGTGAGTCTTATGGCCCTTTGTGTAAGATAACTTCAATGCTTGTAAACAGTGTCTAGTCTGGCATTTATTGTTTTAAACGCTTGGTCAATGTGTGGGGTGAAGGAAAGGGAGTTATCTAGTGCGACTCCAAGGTATTTGAAGGTGCACACTTGGTCAAGCGGTTCACCAGTCTGTTCAAAATAACCATTTGGCTCACTTTGCCGTTATTCTGGGGGTAGGAGAATACCATGATCTTTGTGTTTTTGTAGTTTAGCAGTAGTTTATTCTTCATAAACCACTCTTCCAGTTGTTGGGAGCTATGTTGGAGCTCATGATTCAGTGAGCTTATCAGAGGGCTACGAGTGAAGATGGTGGCATCATCTGCAAAGAGTAGAACATTAGATAGGCATGCATCTGGGAGGGTGTTTACAAAAAGGCTGAAGAGCAATGGTCCAAGTATGGGCCCTTGAGGGACACAGAGTGTGACCTGTTTGCTATCAGATAGTACACCATTTATCTATACTTACTGGGTTCTCTGGGTAAGGTAGCTTCTGAACCAGCTCACTGCCTCAGAGGATAGCCCTAATGCATAAAGTTTTGTGATCAATAATTGGTGGTTTACTGTATCAAATGCTTTTGTTAGGTCTATGTAGATATACCAGATGAGTTGGCCATTGTCCAATGTGTCATGAATGTAGTTCATGTACTCTACCAATGCAGCAGCAGTACTGTGGGCTTTTCTAAATCCATGCTGTTGGAGGCACTGGATATCGTACTTGTTAAGATGGTCCACAAGCTGATCCAATACGATTCGTTTGAGGGCCTTCAATGGGGGGGTGGGGGCGCAGGAAGGAGATTGTTCTGTAGTTAAAAAAAAAAAAAAAAGGGTAAGTTCCCTTCCTTTCTGCTGTTGTAGAGCATCTGCCCACTGCCAGAGATACACTATTAAAGTGGCTGGTGTTAAAGTCCATCTGCGACAACAGGGTTTTGCTGTCGCTTCACATGTAATAGGAGTTTTGAAGTTAGCAATGATAAGCTAGTTTGTGAATAATGATACTTGTGTGGCCATGGATATCTGTGATAACAAGATTGTTGAAATTTAGAAGAAAAAAGGTTGTAAAATAAACAAGTTAGGATTAAAAACAGATTTATGTGGTTGTCGATGTGGAGATCACATATGTGCATAATGAACATTTTCACAGATGGACTTATTTTTCATTTTTTTTTTTTTTTTTTTTAAGTATGTACATGGAGTGACCCCATAACTGGGGTGAGGGATAGGGGCAATTCCCAGGAATAAATGATAAAAAAAAAAGAATTACACAAATACAATTTTGGTGTACGTCTTACTGAAACTCCAGCACAAAAATATATGTCACCTGTTATGACCAAATGCCCAAATGGGGATGTCAACAATGTGGCCACTGGCCTGTTTTTTCCAGTTTGTCTTCCCTAGCCCCTCCCACCTCCAGCGATCATAACAATCCCTCCTTCCCACTCCACCCCCCAAGAATCAACCCACGTGCAAGGTTAACGACCAAAGAATGTGGTCACCCAGGCTGTAGTGCTTACTGCTAGGTGCAGTAGGTATTACAGCAGCAGGAAGTTTCCAATCTTCCCCATGGAGCTGTGGTCCCTTTATAGCCCCCACCCCAGCAAGGAGTCAGGATTACAACATGAACCTGGGTCTTGCCCATAATGACACTGGTTACCATAGGTGCCACAGGGCCAAACATTCTATAGTTTTAAAACTTTATAAAACTAGTTTTATGCCATGATTAACCTTTTATATTAAAAGCTCTTTTTTCTTTATGATCTGTCCCCATGAAAGTACAATAAACACCATAGTGTTGCTTTAAATAATCTAAGAACGTAGACAAAATTATTTATTTATTTATTAAATTTCATATCAGCAGAAATGTGGCTTAACAGCTGGGGTTACCTAAAAGAAGTCAGGCTTTTTAAAGTACTAACAAAAACTATGTTAAGTACCTGCCACATATGCTCCCATAATACCTATGACCACCATCAACTGAACACAGGATCCAAATGTCCCTCTAACTCCTGGATGGGCAGTTTCAGAAATGTATACCTAAAAGATAAAAGCAAGTAATGTATTAGTTCAGTGTGAACTCAAGTTGATACGAAGAGTCTCACTGAATACAGGAGGTATGCCAGTCCCAACTCCCTTCATCTTATTCAGGCATTTCTTTTCAAAATGGTTGTAGAACAGCTATGCAGCAAACACAAAAACTATAAAGCTGGAAAGATTGTGTTTTTTTCTCCCCAAGTACGAAAAGCATTTTTTTCTATATACATTTAATGCCCCGGTCACCCTTGGCATGCCCCCTTCCATCCAGTCCCCTCAGCCCCATCACTCAACTTCTACAGGACTTGCCTTCCCACTGACGTCCGGCTTCTGTACTGTAGCAAGGTACCCAGTCACCGGTGCAGGGCCTGTGATGGACCGGACTTCATCCTGCGGCCAAGGTTTCCCCTCATCTTTGGTTTGTAGGGTCCCCCTAAGGCTTGGGCTGTGCAGTGCATGAGTGGGTGAGCTACGCCTCCATGGAGACATCCTAAAATGTCTAGCCGTTGCTTTATGACCTGATGCACCCAGACCTGTACTGCTGCCGGACATCTTCAGGGGGCAGTTTAACAGTGGGTTACAGCAACCCCCTCCCCGAGGGAGAAGCACTGTCTCTGGGACCCTCAATCCTTCTTACTCCCTGCCAACCCCCCAAACAACCCATGTTCACTCCCGAACCCAGGTCGCCGGCATGGCAGGAGGTAAGACGCTGGCACCTCAGCCCTCCACGCAATTAGGCAGACTTGTACGAAAAGCATTTAAAAAAAAAAAAGACACAAACCTCAGGGTAATGTGGCCAAAAAGATTTACAAAAAAAGGATGTAGGAAGTAAAACCACATGCTAAAGAAGCACCAAATTACACATATACTTCCTAATACAATGTGCCATGGGCAATATATCATAATTGGAATACACTGTTTTATGCAACACTCCCCCCCCCCACTGTCCCATGTTGTTTTACTCATTTTCTCCTCACAAGGTTAAGTTAATTTACTTCCTGCTGGCCCGGTGGCGGCGCTAGACACCACACCTCGCACCACGCCGGTGACCCAAGTTCAGGAACAAACTTGGGTTGCTCAGGGGTAGGAGGGGCAAGGAAGGATTTAGCACCTGTAGACAGCTCTCCTTCCTTGGGGGTGGGGGGACTCATGCGGCACACTGCAGACCAACACCCAGTGGTGGCTGGGTGTCAGCACAGGCGCACTGCCAAGAACTGGGAGGGCCCACGTCTAGGGTGTTAGGCTGCCTCCACGGAGGCAGAGCCAGTTGCTCTGCCCACAGCACGTCCGTGGGCCCAGGGGCAAAACAGAAAAAAAAAATCGGGACCCAACAGGGTCTATGATGACCCGACTATCGGGTCAGAGGACGAGACCCTCAGAGGGAGGGACCGACGCTCCTGTCGGCATCCCACTAAAAAAAAAAGTAAGTTAATTTACTTCCCTCCCAGATTATTTATTTATTTATTTATTTATTTCAGGCCTCCCAAAATTATTTAATTCTGATCTACCACATTTGGTACATCACTCACGTACTCAGCCTTGCTCCTTGGAGTGAGCCTGCCCCCATATGTACACTGTACGTGCTGTGCGTTAGTTTCTTACATTTCCACTATACTGCTCTATCACATTTTCTCTCCCCTTCCAGTTTTCCCCTCACCTCCCTCTCCCCTTTCATCTTTCCTACCCTCCCCGTTCTCTACCTGCCTCTCCCACCCTTCCATCCTCTTGTCCCCCTGCATTACCTTATTCTTCCTGACATCAGGGTTGCAGTTTCCCGTCATCCTCTTGGCTTCCACCTCAAAACTCTCAAGTCCTTCCTTCCCTCCCGCTTACCTCGCTAACTTTTATTCTTCTACTGTTCCCCTCCTTTCTCTTCCCCAAGTGTTTCACAGGTTCTCTTAAGCTCATTGTCTCCTTGCTGCTTTTAGTTGAAAGAGATAATGAGCTCAGCCCTGGCCCTTCTCCATCTACTCCTCTCTTCAAAGGTCAGAGGGCTCACATAAACATCCACAGCCTTCTCCACAAGACTGACCTGTTGCAACCACTTATGGTTAACCTTAAAAAGGACACTGTCAGCTTTGTTTGCAATTTTTTGGTAATTCTGTGTGCTGGTTTCTTTTGCTTCCGGTCTTCCCATTGATTGCCCTACAGAAATAAAATATGGACTATTGATGTTTTTTTTTGTTCAACAGTGTATTTTACTCGTCCTGCATAAAATTCACTGTTGCTTGCTGATCCCACTCATCCACCTGTGCATAGGGTGCCAGAGCAACAGTAAGCTTGCTCAAGAGTGAGCTCAGTGTATCCAAAGTCATGGTAGTTTAATGGCAGATGCAATTCTATAGCATTCACTGAGCTTGCCACTACGGGTTTCATCTGGATACAAGTGGTTTATGTAACAGAAACTGTTCTTTGACAAGGCAAGCTTCGACTCCGGGCATGCGCATCAGCATCGATTCTTTGGGATATGAATATGCATACGTGTATGCCCAGTATCATGGCCCCACTTTCCAAGTGATTTTAAAGCATTTTTTAACCCCCTTTCTAAAAACTGCCTACTTGTCAGAGTTCAGCTTTCTTTCTAGTATCAGAAAATTTATGTAGCTGAACTCAGGAACAATATCTGAAAGGGCGGTGGAGCCATGGAATGCACTGTCCAGGGAGCTGGTGGAGATGGAGACTGTGGACAGGTTTAAGAGGGGATGGGACAGGTGTAGGAGGAGGGTAAATCTGACCATGCTCAATACAGGTGGAACATCTGGGACTGGGGACAGTGTAACTCAAGGGGGGGACATCAAAATTGGCCCTCAGTGCGGGTGCTGAAAATCAAACAGACTCAAGAGACCATTAGGCCTATTCTGCTGGCATTTTAGTATGTTAGTATATTGCTCACATGAGCCTTGGGACCCACCATAGGGAAGTGTAGCATTGGCAAGCAAGAGGGATACCGGAGGGTCATGCATGACTCTCTCCGGGATCGATTTCAACTCCGGTGTGTAAAAGCACATTCTGCAGGACTAACGCAGAGAGAGAATGAGTACAACAAAACCACTGTGGTGCAATAGGGTGCAGTGTAAAAGTGCCTAAAGATACCTTGACTGATCTCCAAGCTGGGTGGTGGCAACATATCAAGGTGACCGTACATATATCTGAAGGGTTGTGAGAACTGGTAGCAGTACAGACTGAGTTCTGGGAAAGAACATGTCTGAGGCAAACTGGAAGCAGCGCCAGTCTTAAACAGATTATCAATCAAAATACTATCTGTCCAGTCACACAACAGAATATACAAAGGGGATACTGTATACACAACCATTTTTAATTTTGTTGCAGGTAAGAGTAGACAGTATGTCTGGGACACGAAAGATATACAGTGGCACACCTTCAGTAGCTATGCATGTATTTGAGGAAGGCCACTCACAGGACAGCTTCACAGACCTACTTGAATAAAGTAACTCGAGAGATAGTGCAAAAGTGGTCACTGCTGGTCAAAGATGGGAGACTGAGGCCAGTGAGAAGGCCAGTGAGCTAAAGCCTATAACTGGGGGCAGCCATGCAAACAGTCCAGATGGAAATGATGTGGCTGGAGCTCACCCTGGTTAAGGCAAAGGCAGATTCTAAGTGGCAGAAGGCAGAGGGTGAAAGTGGAGGAAGAGCTGCAAAAATTTAGGCTACAGGCAGAGGAGCGAGGGCAGCAGTGCCAACATGAGATCAAGATGAGAAAGGATCAAGAAAGTCAATCCCAGCATGAGAACTAGTTGAGAGGAGTGCCAACAGAAGGGAGACAGAGATTCTGTGCCAGTAAGCATTGTCGCAAACCACGAGTACTGGCCTCAGGAGGTTAATCCAAGAAGCCAAAATTAATTCCAAAATGTTTCCAAAGTATCAGGAGGGGGATAATCTTGATTTGTTTTTAAAATCCCTTGAAAGAATTGGTGGGTAATTTGAATTGGAGAGGGCTTCTATGGCAATTCAGTTTTTACCACTCCTTATATTGAGTGTGTCACTACACATAGTAAAGCTACGAAACCAGCTCCTCAACAGCAGGGGAAGTTGTGGCTGAAGAATGAGCTGGAAGCAGCAGTTCTGACCCATAGCTATTTACTATGGACAGCCCAGCTGTGGGCTGCTTTCCTACAGGAGTGTATGTTTTAGAGGAGGTAAGGCATGCAGAGCAAGGAGAGCTTAAGAAACTGAACCATCCCTACAGAAATTAAGAGCCGGCCACCAGGGTGGAAGGTGACTCTCAGGGTTCAGAGGAAAGGGTGGCATACTAGGAGAATGGGCTCCTATATAAAAAGAGTAGGTTCCAAAGAAAGGACCGGAGGAATGGGTAACTCTGGCAGATAGTAGTTCCCAAGGAGTACAGGAACCAGATTCTGGCCTTAGCCCACAATATACACTTTTCTGGACATTTAGGAGGAGTCAGCAGTACAAAAGGGCAGCTGACTAAATATGTACAGGCCCAGTATTTTCAAGGACATGGCAAACTACTGCAGGACTTGTTTGCAGTGCCAGAGCGTGGAAAAGGATGGGGACAAGGCTAAGGTGGCTTTAATTCCCCTGCCTATAATTGAAGAGTCATTTCAGCGAGATGCTATGGACACTGTGGGGCCACTCAGCACCACAAGTCACACAGGCCAAAGGTACATGTTGGTGGTCGTGGACTATTCTACAAGGCACCTGGAGGCTATGCCTTTGTCCCCTATAGATGCACAAAAAAGTGGTCGACTAATTGCTGGGAATACTTAGTTGGGTGGGATTTCCCCAGGACATTCTTTCAGATCAGGGCACCAATTTTATGTCTGCCCTAAAGACTAGTCTGTAGGAAAAGTGTGCAGTGCGGCAGCTCAGGGCCTCCCTATACCACCCCCAGACTAATGATCTAGTTGAGGGTTTTAATGCGTTGCTTAAATCTACATTAAGGGCATTCACCAGCCACCATGCAAAAGAGTGGAAC
Source organism: Neoceratodus forsteri (assembly GCA_016271365.2). Taxonomy (NCBI): domain Eukaryota; kingdom Metazoa; phylum Chordata; order Ceratodontiformes; family Ceratodontidae; genus Neoceratodus; species Neoceratodus forsteri. The sequence continues at coordinate 376,780,597 of CM028133.1, forward strand.
AAGTACTTATCCTATCTCTTATTCCCCTATAGAGAAGTTCCCCAGGAGTCTACAGGGTTCTCTCCCTTCTAGCTCTTGTTTGGCCATAGGGTTAGGGGGTCCCTAGATTTTGTAAGAGATGAATGGGAAGGGGGAACTTTCTTTCCAAATGGAGTCTGTTACTGAGTACATCCTGAATTTCGGGTCACGGCTCAATAAGCCAATGGGGTTCACCCAGGAGCACCAAGCCACTGCACAGAGAGAAGATATGATACAACCGTGGGGCTAGAGCCAGAGAGTACGTAGTCAGGCAGCAGGTTATGGTACTCATCCTTGTCAGACAGAATAAACTGCAGGTGGCTTGGGAAGGTCTCTATTTAGTGGTCAAAAGAGGAAATGATGTTAATGACATTGTGAAGCCACCCGACAGAAGGCACATGCAGTGAGTCTATCACAGAAACATAATAAAGCCCTACCATGACCAAGAATACATGGTTCCAGCTGTGTGCAGCTATCTGAAGGAGGCAGAAGCAGACCAGCTGGTGGTTCTCCTTGGAGAGATAAAAGGAAGAATCCTCAGTGGATGCTATCACCCTCCCCGAGTGGCTGAAACCGTCCAAAGCTGCCAAAATGCATGGGGTGCTGCAGACATTTGAGGAAAAGTTCACGTGAAAACTAGGATATACCAAGCTTGCAATCCACCATGTGGATACAAGGTCCTAGGCCAAGCTGAGGCAACCAGCCTACAGAGTCCCCAAGGGGAGTGAATCATGCCACTGATAGGGAGATCAAGGAAATGCTGGGTCTTGGGGTAATCCAGCAGTTAAGTAGTCCCTGGGCCTCCCAGGTGGTACTGATACCATAAAAAGGATGTTACAACAAGGTTCTGCATCAACTACTGTAGACTCAGACTCAACAGCTATACAGAGTTGGAAGCATAGCCCATGCCCTGGACAGATAAGGTCCTATGGAAGTCCAAATCCAAAACTCACCCCCCACCCAAAACAGCATCTCCTCTGATGGCCAAGCCCTTGAAGTTGTTAGTACTTTCAGATACCTAGGTAATCTACTCGACCCATCCTTCTCTTTCTCTGAGCACATCAACTCATTAGTTCAAAGGTTTCACCAACAATTAGGTGCTGCCTACAGATGCCGACAATACTGGACCTCTGAAGCCGACTTGCCATCGTCCAGGGGAATCTATTCCCAGTCTTGGACTACTGCTCCCCCATCTATGCTAGGACATCCTCAACCCTTATGGCCAAGCTCTCTTCTCCCTACAACAGTGCCTGTAATTTCACCTTGCTGGCCCCTTTCACTACACACCACTGTGTTCTTCACAATTCGCTAAGATGGCTTCCACTGCAAGACTGTTTTGACCTTGCCCTTTGCTGCATGGTGGATTTCACCATCCGTACTGGCCAGGAATTTCCCCTTGCAGCCCTCCTCAAGGTCCTAACTTTACACCACAGTCTCCGCTCAAACAGCATTCCTCCTCTGAATGTTCCCAGAATATCCACCAATATGGGTGGTAGAGCCTTGTCAGAGGCAGCCCCTATGCTGTGGAATAAACTTCCTGCTGAGCTCCGCTCCATTCACACCCACTGCCAGTTCAAATCTTGCTTCAAAGATTGGCTCCTGGAGACTTCATGTTGCCACTGCTTTCCTGAGTAGTTCTTCATTTCCCCCTGCACTTATCACAAGAGTTTCTTACCTATGCAACTCGCTTTGTAAATCCTCCAATTCCCCTTCCTCTCACAGTCCTTCCCCCTCCTTCCCTCTACTAGCCCCACTTTATCCTTTTCATGCTGCTTCTGATGAACGTCGATCATCTTCTATGCAACTTGCTGTATATCAATTTCAGATATATTTCTCTTTATGTATGTGAACATCAGATTTATGTACTATATCACCTCATATCATGTGGATTTATGTATTTTGCTACCTTGTATCTTGTGTACTATTGTAACCTTTTATTATTTGTCAGACTGTCTACTGTTCTATGCATTGTAGTTTGTGTTTTACTCTGTGCCACTGTAGTGGCCTGGGTCAGGCCTGAAAACGGTCCCTGGGATCACTGCACCTACCCGGTTACCAAAGCCATAAATAAGTTAATGGGAGCCATGTACCAGACTACCACAGGCATGATGAAGTGCTACTGGTAGTAGTGAGTAGTAAAAAGTTGTATTCATATGATCATATGAACTAGGATACACTCAATTGATTGGTACCTGTGACCCACAGAGAGAGAGAGAGAGAGATAGAAACAGAGGAGTGCTACTGGTAGGTACCTCTGGTGGGGGGGGAGAAAGAAAAAGAAAGAGAGTCAGCCTTTGTCAGTCCATTTGGCCAATTCAGGTTTCAAATAATGCTATTTAAGATGAAGAATCTAACAGTCACCTTTCAATGGCTCATGGATCGCATTTCATCTGAGACAGGAGACTTTGTCCTAGTGTACATGGACAACATTTCCACCTACAGCCAGACATGGGAGGATCAAGTCAGGGATGTGACAGAGCTACTCTGTCAACTGAAAGCTGCAGGGCTGGCAGTTCAAGGTGAAGACGTGCTGAATAGGGATGGCAGAGGTCATATCTTGGGCACAGAGCAAGGAGTGGACACATCTGGCCTGAGCCTGTAAAAACTGAGACTATACAGGGATGGGTCACAGCCACCACAAGTGAGTAAGTGAGAGGAAGGGGAATTGGAGAATTTACAAAGTAAGTTGCATAGGTAAGAAAGTCTTGTGGTCAGTTGCATGGCCAAAGCACCGTCCAATCTCCCTATAAAGAAAATGCAGAAAAAGTTCACTGGATGGATCACTATGAGACAGCATTCTGCCAACTGAAGGAGGCACTGTGTCAAGCACCTGTGTTGACCAGCCTGGACTAGTCTCTAAACTCCATTGTGCACATGGATGTATCTGGTCACACACAAAGGGGATTCTGAGTCAGGTCACATATATGGGAGGAACACCCAGTGATGTACCAGAGCAGGAAGCTCTTGCCCAGAAAAGATGCCTATGCCACAATTAAGAAGGGGGTGTCTAGGTACAGTCTGGGTCTGAAGATACTGAAGCCATATTTGTGTAGGAGGACGTTCACACTGGCCACCACCAACAACCACCTTAACATGGTTCCATAGGACCCATGGGCAAAATCCTCAACTGTTAAGATGGAGCCTGGTGCTGCAGTCCTATAACATGGACATTAGGCACCACAGTGGGTGACAGCATGGCAGTGCAGATTGTTTTGTCTAGGCAGTAACCAGTGGATCTGTAAAGAAAGAGGTGGGGTGCCTTAAAACAGCATTACTAGTTAACAAAAATGTCAATAATTGAATTGGCAGTTAGGACAACCAAAACATCAATATGGCCAACTTCTCTTTTGCTTTTTTTCATTCCTGAGGCAAGATAGAGGATTCTGTTTTTAAAAGTTCTTGCTCCTTTTCCAGGTTTACCATTATGGATGTAAGCAGATCAGGGTGATGCTGTGCTCTTTGTTATCAGAAACATATGCTAGCAACAACCAGACATATGTGCATTATTAATAAAGGGGGAGCAGTTAAAAATGTGACCTCCAGGGATGAGATTTTTAAATGATGCTGGGTGCTGCCATCTTTATTGCAGATCCACATAAATTCCAAATTTTGTAATTAAACACGGTCTTAAAAAACAGCTGAATGAATTTAAAATACCCCAACAAAGAATTTAAGATTATCAGGAATACATTACAGCTAAAAAAAAAAAAGAAAAAAGGTAGGATGACATTATTGCCAACTAATTAGTAATGCTGATTAAATAACTAATAAACTGCTAAAAAGAATAGCCGGCCCGGTGGCGCTGAGGGTTGAGGTGCTGGATGCCACATCTTGTGCCATGCTGGCGACCTGAGTTTGGGAATGATCCTGGGCTGCTGGGGGTCAGCTGGGGGGGGAGAGACAGAGAGAGAGGGTTGAGTGTCCAGAGAACTGCTCTCCTCTCTCGGGAGAGGGGACCCAGGCTTCTGCCCGGCACCGCAGCAGCCCCCAGTGGCAACCCGAGGTACTGCAATGCACAGGGCTTGCTAGAGGGGATGCAGAGCTGTGGCAGGCATGCCTGGCACCATTGCACATCCGAGCTCTGCCGGGGGGATGGAGGGGAAGGGATGTACAGCCAAGAAAATCCCCACTCCCGGGGACAGGCAATGGCACCGCCCCTCGACCACATTCCACTGGCCAGACTCCTCCAGTTCCTGGGCAGAGCCCAGCCTCACCTGAACTACAGATAGAGCACCCTGGGTGGATAGGGTGGCCCCATCTTGGGGATGGCTGAGCTGGTGCCAGAAAGCTGGAGAGTTTCAGGCCTGGAGGTACAGACGAGGATGGTGGGTGCACGAGAGAGTTCCCCGGGGCCCAGCAGAGCAAGAAAGAATTCTGAAAAAAAGAAAAATCTGCTGCAGAGAAGAGAGAACTGGGCCATAGCAGGTAGAGCAAACCTAACATGAAAAACATCTTTTAGGGTTACTTAAAGATACCCTTTCATTTCTCTGAGAGATGGAGATGCAACACCCAGAAAATAATTATTATTATTATTATCATCTAGTTTCTCTAGAAAATATTTTAGTGGATGTGGGAGGAAGGTGGGGACTGCAATTACATTTTATTTCAAATTTACTGTACCAGGCTGGAGTGCAAGTTGTGTATGGACAGCAGAGTTCCACTCACCTAAAAAGGTAACAACAAAACAGCAGAGTCCTTTCATCTAAAACACTCATGTTTTGGGTGTAAACAGTGGCCAAGCCAAAGTTAGATGGTTCCTGCCAAGCAGACAGCCATGATAACAATGCAAGTAAGGGTGAACACACATTAGTAGCTCGGACTAGTTTTCTCTGGAGGTTGGCTCTTCTATCAGGAGAGTGTCTGGGGGTGTGATGTCAGAGAGACAGTGCTGATGGGTCAGTCAGTGTTGGAACACTGAACTTAAACATCAAGTACTGTATTCAAGTCTGCCATAACTGACAAGGTCCCAGTTGGGAGTAAGCTAAAACTGTCTACTTCTTAGAATTTGATCAGAACTTAGGTTATTCTGTGTGAATTCTACCTTTTTAAATTTTTCCCCTTTTTTACCCCCGACCTGGGACCCCAGCAGATATGCACCTGCATGTAGGCACTCACTGGGCACCGACTCTGTCCCTTGCACCCCACCTCTAGCATTATTGTAACCACTTCCGACTGGACCTCCACCTGGTGGGAGTGGAACTATAGGAGGAGCAGACAACCATCCCCGGGAGGGAAGAGCTACCTACTGCAGCTCAATCCCGCTCCGACCCTCCACCCCATGTAGGCTCCCCAAGGTCATTCCTGAACCCAGGTCATAGGCATAGCATGAGGTAAGGAGTCCAGGGTCTCAGCGCCACTGGGACAGCCATTTTTCCATTTCTGTAGTGTACTGTATTTCCCATAATCTTTAGTGGGTATATATGGGATATGACATGGGTGAGAGTGAGATAGCAGAAATATCTCCCCGAGCTACCATTGAACTCTTTGAGATCCCTCCATTCCCCCTAGGATTTTGAAAATGTTAGCCACTGTGGCTAAATTGTCCTGAGACTGTTCAGTCACCATGTGAAATCATGATATACACTGCAAAATTAGTTATTTTAAACCATGTACTATGCTATTGCTAAAAACAGCATGAACAGAAGATTTTAGACTCCGTGACTCTGGTAACTTTTAAAAATAGTCAGAAATTTTAGCCACACAGTAAAAACATTCACTGGTGGTGATGTGGTGCATGGCTAGCGGGAACATAGTATTCCACGAGTGGGATATCTAGAGCTCAATGACAGCAAGTGGAGATATTTCTGCTATCTCACTACCACCCATGTCATATTAGAGTTATACAATTGTGTCTTTTTCAGTTTTAAAAGTTATTTGCATTTGTTTGTTGCAAAAAGTGGAAAAAAAAATTTGGATTTAGTGCTGTTTTTTGCCGATTATAAAAAAAAAATAAAAGGTATCTGTAAATGAAATACCATTCATTTTGTAGATAATTTTGTGCTAAACAAATGTGCTCACAGTATCATGCTATCATTTTTTGTTTTAAAGTCATTCACATGATTATCGAAAAAGTGAAGTGAAAAAATACATTTTCTGCTATTTTTTTAATTATAAAAAAAATAAAAGGTAGCTATTAATGAAACACCACTCATTTTGTAGATCTTTTTGTGCTGAACAACTTTTGTGATCACAGTACCAAGTCATCATTTTTCATTTTAAAAGTTGTTTACATTTGACTACAGTTAAGTACTGCTACTGAGGCTGAACATTCTTTCTGAACCTTTTGTGACATACACAACTGGCCAAGATATCCAATGTGACAAAACCAACTGTGTAAAAAGTGATATATCAAGTGTGGTCAGTGAGATATCTCTTTTACCTTCCTGAAAAGGGAGAGAGACACACACACACACACACACACACACAACACATATTGTATAAAATCCTATAGCATATGTAAATACAGTAAAGTGTGTATGTTATTTTTATATACTCTGTGCTTTCTATGATTGGATTTTATAAATTACGTGGAGCAAGTGGCAGGTCTGTGAGCCATCTAAACCAGTGTTCTCAACTGTGACTAAAGGGTTAGGTCATTTGCCCTCTGGGAAAGTTTACTGTAGTGGATGAGCAGTTGCTGTGGTAGGATTCTGACCTAAGAAATATCCTGAGTGAGAATCAAGCTGGCTGGTGGCAGCACATTGAAGTGACCATTCAGGCATCTGAAGGGTTCTGAGAACTGTCTGAAGTGGGGACTGAATTCTGGTTAAAAACCAGTCTGTGACAGCGCCCAAAATATTTTCCTTAAAACTAGGAAAGGAAATAGTTCAAGAATTACACTAGTTGGGCTAGTGAAAAATTGGTGGGGCCATTGGATTTTCAAATGTTGACAGTATTCTAAATTATAAAACTGGGAGGAAGAATCCTGCTTCCTGACTTGCAGAGAAAGTCCCAAAGCAGTGTGGATTAGGAATAGTAACTGCACTGCTAAACTTATTTTTATAGTAGATCCATTTTACAGTCCTGCTGGCTAGTGACTGCAAAACCTAATTTGTACTCATATACTAGGCCTTATAAACAATTCAAAAAGGCTAAAAATGAAAACCTACAGATGTAAGACTTGAGTTATTGCTATGTGATAAAGCTACAGACTCATCTTATTACAGGAGACCAGTCAATATAGGTTTTGGGGTCATGGTGCACCAAATGCAGTTAGCATTTTAAAAGAACCAGAAATTTCCACACTATGTTAAAAATACCTGCACTGGTAGGCAAACTCACAAAACCAGGGGTCATCCTGCATCATAACAGAGTGAGTTACAATGCTCCACAGGCGGGTTACATAGCCTGATCTGCACTGGTGCAACTGACCTGCACCACTCGCAATGACGCAGATCAGGTAGTGTAAACATGCCTGAAGAGAACAACAAAACTTCAAATTAAAAGGACTACATCACCATCATCAACAAAGTACCAACACAGCAGGGAACAGACATCATGGAAAGTACAGTTACGCAAGAACTTACTGTAACAGTAGATCTTCAAGAGAAGTTCTTGTAAAAGGTAACACATATATAGGACTGACGCCACCTGGCAGCAGATCCCGGCATTTCTTTTTCTCTAGCAGTACCGACGTGGGACCGCCTATCCAGCGTCAGCCCCGCCCCCGACGTCACATAATATAAAGGGCATAGGAGGTCCCCACATGCTCCAATTCTTGCACGGCAAAGACAGACCAAATAACACTGTGGGAGAAGAAAAATCCCACAGAAAACTATAAAAACTGCAAGGCCTGCAAAGTTAGCTGAACTAGCCCAGAGCAGAAAGACCCACTTCCGGGGGAAGGAGGAGGGAAATCATATCTGCTCCAAGAGCTTCTCTCGAAGATCTACTGTCACGGTAAGTTCTTACATAACTGTACTATCTTAATTCGACAGGAAGCTCTTGCAGCAGGTAACACATATATAGGATTAATTCCCAAGCAGTATAACTAAAGACAACTGCTGGGAAAGGGTGGGGGAAACAACAATAGACAACTCCCAGAGGTATAAACTTAAGACAACCCCGGGAAGGGGAGGCAAATACACAGAACACATTCAAGGTCTAAACTTAAGACAACCATGAGTGGGAAGGAAAGGAGAGGCAGAAACCATTCGGGAGACAAGACCTCTCAGGAGATAAGGCCCTGGAGTACCGCCAGGCCAAAACCTGCGTGACGTCTGGAAACAATGTCCAGACTGTAGTGCCTGATGAAAGTATGAACAGAGTGCCAGGTGGCGGCAACACAAATGTCAGCCGCCGACACCTTCTTGAAGAGCTGCAAAGGAGGTAGCCACCATTCTGGTGGAAGGAGCCCTAACAGAGCCCAGAAGGGTCATGTTAGTCTGCTGATAACAGAAGGATATACAGTTTACCAGCCAACGTGAGAGCATTTGTTTTGTAACCAGGTGCCTCAAGGACCTATCTGCAAAGGATACAAACAGCTGGTCCAATTTCCTGGTTCCCTTTGTTCTGGGCAAGAAACAAACATTGCAGGGTGTGGTGCACATCAAGGGTGATCAAGAGCGCTTCTCCCCAATTGGAATGCTCCGGATAACATACCGGGAGCTGAACCGATTGGTTAAGAGTGAGCTCCGACACTACCTTGGAAACAAATTTCAGATTAGTGCAGAGGACTACCCTATACTTATGGAAAATAAGATAGGGCTCCCGACACATTAGGGCATGAAGCTCTGAAATGTGTCGAGCCGAGATGACCGCCACCAAAAGTAAAGTCTTCAAAGAGAGATAGCGGAGCTCACAAGTCATGGCTGGTTTAAAGGGAGGAAGCATAAGCCTCTCCTGAACAAACAATAAGTCCCAAGGGGGGAACAGGGTCTCGGACCAGAGGACAGAGATGCAAGATTCCCTTCAGAAAGGTTTTAACCACCTCCAATTGAGCCACTGTCCTGTCCTGAATACAGCGATGATGGGCAGAAACAGCGGTCAGGTGTACTTTAATGGAAGAGTAGCCGAGACCTGACTCCGACATGGATAGCAGGTATTGTAAAACCGAATTAACCGGACAGATGAGAGGGTCAAGTCCCCTGGTTGCGGCCCAAAGGCAAAAGCATTTCCACTTAATGGCGTAAGTGGCCCTGGTAGTGGGCTTCCAAGCCTCCACCAAAATCCAGGCTATGTCATCAGAAAGTCCAAAGTAAAGTTTTGCTAGGTCCGCAGGAGCCAAGCATACAGATGAAGGGAGCACAGGTTGGGATGAACCAAGGTCCCCTGCTGCGGAGACAGTAATGGACCTGAAAGGGGAAGAGGCCACGGAGCTTGCACAGACGCCGGAGAAGCAGGAACCATATCTGTCTGGGCCATAGAGGGCTATCAGAATCATGGTGACCCTCTCCAGTTGGGCTTTGAGGAGGACCCACAGCAAGAGGGGAAAGGGAGGGAAGGCATAGAGAAACCTCCCGCTACAAGATGGGGACAATGCGTCTTGCCAGAAAGCTCCAGGCTCAGGATCGAGCAAGTAAAAATTGAGCAGTTTTGCATTTCAGTGAGATGCAAATGGATCTAAATTCGGCGTGCCCCATCTTGCAAAAAGCTTGTCTGCTACAGACTATAGCAGGGACCACTCGTGATAGAGCAGTTTTCCCCCAGCTCAGGGCATCCACGACTATGTTCATGGAGCCTGGAACGTGGACTGCTGAAAGATGGAGATGGTATTCTACCACCCAGTACCACACTCTCATGACTTCTCGACAAAGGGGGTAAGACTGTGTACCTCCCTGCTTGTTGATGTAAAACACCACCGAGGTGCTGTCCATCTGAATAAGGAGGTGTCCAGGCAATAGCAAAGGAGCTAGTGCTTGTAGGGAGTACAGGACCACTCCAAGCTTGAGCACGTTGATATGTAAATTCTCTTCTAATGGAGACCACAGCCCCTGTGTCCTATGGGTCCCCAGGAGAGCCCCCCCATCCTGTCCCAGACTCATCTGTAGTGAGTGTTTGGACAGGGCTTTCAATCTGGAAGGGGAGTCCTTGGCAGAGATGCTGGTGAGATGCGCACCCGCAGAGTTCGCAATGAATTGGCTCCGAAATCCTGACCGGCAAGTCCAAGTCATCCCTGGTTTGGTCCCATTGGACTCTGAGAGCCCTCTGAATGGTGTACATGTGCAGTCTGGCAAAGGAAACCGAGACTATGGCAGCCAACATGTGACCCAGAAGCCTGAAAATGGACCTGGTGGGAACCATCGAGGCTGAACAGCTTTGGGATGCCAGAGCCTGGACGCGCTCTGCCCTGTCTGAAGGAAGAAAAGCTTTCCCCAAGATGGTAACCAATAGAGCGCCTATAAATTGCAGACACTGACGGGGAAGAGCTGAGACTTTTCCGGGTTTACTGTGATCCCCTGATGCTGACAGAGGGAGAGTGTGTCCAGGATAGTCTCCCAAAGACGAGACCTGGACGGGGCCAAAAGGAGCCAATCGTCTAGATAAGGGAACACAAAGTGGCCGTCTTTGCGCAGGGCCACTGCAACAATAGCGAGGCACTTGGTGAAGACTCTGGGAGTGGAGGAAATGCCGAAGGGAAGGACCTTGAACTGAAAGGCTCGACCCTCGAACTTGAACCTCAGGAATCTCCGAAGTCTGTGACAAATAGGAATGTGAAGGCGAACATCCTGCATGTCCAGAGATGCCAGCCAATCCCTGACTGCAAGGAAGGGGAGGAGATTCGGAAGCGACACCATGCAGAATCTGCAGTAAGCGACCCGTTGGTCAGTATTCAAAATGGAAAAGCAGGGGGAGATGCCTAATCCAGTCAATAGAAGCACTCTGGATATGGGGGTTAATATTAGTCCTTTCACAGAAAAAAGGGTTCTGAAAGAACTCTTAAAACTGAAGGTGGATAAAGCAATGGGTCCTAATGGAATTCACCCCAGAATTCTAAATGAACTAAGGGAAGAACTAGCAACACCACTGACCACCCTTTTTAATAAATCATGGCAGGATGGTGTGGTACCTGAGGATTGGAGAAGGGCAGATATGATTCCCCTTCACAAAAGTGGGAGCAAGACAGAGGCAGGAAACTACAGACCTGTCAGTTTCACCTCAGTGGTAGGGAGAATGATGGAATCACTTCTGAAGGAAAGAATTGTTGAGTACCTAGAAGCCAGTGGGGCACAGGACACAAGGCTGCATGGATTAACAGTGGGAAGGTCATGTCAAACAAACCTAATTGATTTCTTTGACTGGGTGACCAAAGTAGTAGACCAGGGAGGGGCTGTGGACATGGCCTACCTAGGCTTTAGCAAGACATTTGACACAGTCCTGCACAAAAATGATTAATAAACATATTAGCCACCATTGAAGTGGGTCCCAGGGTGGCAGCCTGAGTAAAACACTGGCTGGACAACAAGACACAGCAGATAGTAGTAAATAGAGTCCACAGTGAAGAAAGGAGGGTTACTAGTGGGGTACCGCAGGGTTCAGTACTGAGGCCGGTCCTTTTTAATGTCTTTATTAGTAACATTGCAGAGGGACTGGAAGGGAAAGTATGTCTCTTTGCAGACGACACAAAGATCTGCAACAGAGTTGATATGCAAGGTGGGGTGAAAAGGATGAAAAGGGACTTGGCAAAGTTGGAGGAATGGCCAAATGTATGGCAGCTCAGGTTCAATGCAAAGAAGTGCAAAGTAATGCACCTGGGAAACAAAAACCCAGGGCAAGAGTACACTATGGGGGGTGCGATACTGACAACAACAAAAATGGAAAGGGACCTGGGGGTAGTCATATCAGATGACCTAAAGGTGGGCAAGGAATGTGAGAACGCAGTACGGAGGGCTGGGGGGGATACTGGGATGCATAGGGAGAGGCATCGCCAGCAGAAAACAAGAAGTTGTTGGCCCTTTGTACAGACAGTTGGTAAGACCACATCTGGAGTACTGTGTACAGTTCTGGAGACCCCATCTCCGCAAAGACAGACAGGGTGGAGGCTGTCCAGAGGAGGGCAACCAAAATGGTGCAGGGACTACACCAGAATACATAGGAAGAAAAACTAAAGGCGCTTAAGATGTATAGCATCAAGGAAAGGAGGAAGAGGGGGGACATGATAGAAACTTTCAAATACCTCAAGGGCATCAACAAAGTCCAAGAGGGCAGCATCCTTCAGAAAAAAGATATGCAAGAACAAGGGGGCACTATTTGAAGATAATGGGGGGATGGCTCAGAGGTAATGTGAGGAAGTATTTCTTCACAGAGAGGGTTGTAGATGCATGGAACAGCCTTCCTGAGGAGGTCATAGAGTCAAAAACAGTGGGGGAATTCATGAATGCATGAGACAGGCATAAGGCAATTCTAGTAGGGGGTAGAAGGAAGTAGGCTGTTGATTAACTAGGTTCTGCAGCTTATCCGTTAGATAGAGAAATGGGCAGACTAGATGGGCCAAGCGGTCCTTATCTGCCGTCAAATTCTAAGTTTCTGTTTCCAGGTCACTGAGATACAAGATTGGCTGAAGGTCCCCTGACTTCTTGGGAATCAGGAAGATGTGGGAGTAAAACCCAGAGTCCCCTTCTGCCTCCAGGGTGCATTCTATGGTGTCCTTGTTGAGAAGAGACTGGATCTCCCACCTGATGGGAGCTCTGTGGTCTCCCAGGTAATAGGAAGGGGGCAGAGGTCTGTCTGGGGGTAGAGACTCCAACTCAATGGAGTGCCCAAACTTCATGAGGTCAAGGACCCATCTGTCGGAGGTCACTTCTCTCCATGCTGGGTGGTAGTGAGAAAAACGACCTCCCACTCGCTCTCCCGATGACAGATCTGGGAGGGGAGGGTCGCCTTCATAGTTAGGTGGAAGGAGGGGGTGGTAGGGTGGCTGATGGAGGTCTAGCCAGTCTAGAGGGGGCAGAGGCAGCACCTCAGTGACCCTCTCCTCGACTAAAGCCACCCCGCTGTGCGTGAGGCTCATCATGGGTTTGCTGAGGCTGGTGTCTCAGTCTGCCATGAAAATGGGGCCGACAAAAACGCTCCCATTTTGGGCGGTACATAGACTGCACTGTACGGACTGCTTTGCCAGAGTCCTGCAGTCTAACTGTAACCTTCTCTGTGTCTTCACCAAAGAGCACAGAGCCCTTGAAAGGGGCATCCAGAAGTGTAGTCTGCAACTCTGGGTCGAATCCTGAGACCCGGAGCCCGGAGTGGTGCTGAAGGCAAATTCCAGTAGCGTTCACCCTAGCTGGAGTGTCCGCAGAGTCATATGCAACTCAAAGAATGTGGGTACGCACATCCGAGCCAGTCTGTAAGAGTTTATCAAGTTCTACCTTCTGGGGGCAGTTAGGCAGACCTTGCAGAATGTCCAATCCTTGGTCCCAATAGGCATTCTGGAATTGGACCATGAGAGTCAAAAAGTTTAGACTACGGATGCTGCATGTGACAGACAAGTACACCTTGTGACCCAATGATTCCAGCTGCTTAGACTCCCTGTCTGGTGGCTGGGTACTTAGGTGCTTCATAGAAACATAGAATTTGATGGCAGATAAGGACCGCTTGGCCCACCCAGTCTGCCCATTTCCCTACCTAATGGATAAGCTGCAGATCCTAGTTAAGCTGCAGCCTACTTCTTCCTACCCCCACCCCCTAGAATTGCCTTATGACTGTCCCATGCATGCTTGAATTCCACCACTGTTTTTGACTCCACAACCTCCTCCGGAAGGCCGTTCCATGCATCCACAACCCTCTCTGTGAAAAAATACTTCCTTAAATTACCTCTGAGCCACCCTCCCATCTTCAAATTGTGTCCTCTTGTTCTTGCATGCCTCTTTTTTTGAAAGATGCACCCTCTTGGACTTTGTTGATTCCCTTGAGGTACTTGAAAGTTTCTATCATGTCCCCCCTCTCCCTCCTTTCCTCGAGGCTATACATATTAAGCTCCTTAACTCTCTCTTCACATGTCTTCCGGTGCAGACCCTGCACCATTTTAGTTGCCCTCCTCTGGACAGTTTCCATCCTATCTATGTCTTTGCGGAGATTGGGTCTCCAAAACTGCACACAGTACTCCAGATGGGGTCTGACCAGCTGTCTGCACAGAGGTATAATAACTTCCTGTTTTCTACTGGTGATGCCTCTCCCTATGCATCCCAGTATCCCCCCAGTCCTCCTTGCTGCCCTCACACATTGCTTGCCCAACTTTAGGTCATCTGATATGACTACCCCCAGGTAGTTCCGTAGGCCCGTCAGCCTCTAGAATGATCATGTACGGCCAAAATTACCACAGAGTCTGCCATGGGGTGTCTAGCCAAGTAAGAATGGTCCTTGGGGGCCTGGTATAAGCGGCTGGCCTTCTTGGGCACCGCAGAGGCTGCATGTGGTTGCCTCCAGGTAGCCAGGGTAACGTCCTGAAAGGTGTCCACCAAGGGAGGGATGACCACTGGCTTGGGATCCTTCTGGTGCAGATATTTTGACAGGCACAAGCGTTCAGGGTCCAGGGCCTCCGTATCCCATCCAGTGTTCTCCTGAATGTGCAGCATGACCTCCAGGAAGCTGGGGTCATTGGGAGGAGATTTAGGCTCTTCCTCTGTATCACCAGGGAGGAGCCTGGGTCTGAATCAGGGAAGGAATCTGATTCACCGTAGGTGGAGGAAGAGAAGGAAGAAGGAGAAACCCCTCATCGTCTCCTCTTATGCCTGGCGGTCTAGGAGAAGAAGAGTGAGAGGAGGAAGCAGACCTAGTCCTCTTGCACTTCCTGGGGCTGGCTGAAGACTTATCCCCCTCAGTTCCAGCATAGCCTGCCCGTCAGGCTAAGGGACAAGAGGACCTTTTGGAGGAAGAACAGGAGGGGCTACTAAGTCCTGCTCGACTGTGTCCCACCAGTATGCAAAAAGTTCCTTTACTTGGGACATCCCTAACCTAGGAGAGCCCGTTCTGGTAGGTGACATTGGTCAGCCGGACAGGGCACCGGCGTCAGTGGGGTGGGTGATGCCATTGAAGACTCCTCGGCAGCGGTTGGGTCCGACGTCCAGTGGAACAGCCTCGTCCAGCACCGGTGGGAGAGCTGGAGGTGCGACCGGTGTCGGTGCTGCAGCCACGTCAGACAGACACCCCTTAGCCAGAGGAGGATAGGGGTGGTCTGAGGAAGAGAAGGCCTTAGAAGGCCTATCAGCCTTATGTTTGTCAGAGTGGCATCAGTCCGACTCAACGGATGGATGCCAGTCATGCCTATGTTTAGGCAGCAAAGAAGAGACCCGAGAAGCAGAATGCCCTGAAGACTGCTTGGCCTCCCGGGGGGTCGACCGAAGCAGAGTGGGAGGACTGCTTACTTGAGGCCGGCACGGGGCCAGTGTTGCAGTGCCTCTTGTGGCCAGTGTCGCCCGAGCTGGATGGTTTCTTGGATGATATGGAGTCAGAGGGCTTAGACGCCGCTGCAAAGCCGGTGTCAGAAGTCAGGATCCTAATGGGTTGCAAGGCGGGTACCTTGGGAAGCGAGGTGGGAGGCTTGAGTGAGGTAAGCCAGTCCTCATGTCTGGAGGAGCCAGAACAACCAGCGGAGTTGGAAGACCTGGGCCTAGAAGGCAAGCGGTCTCTGTCCCGGTGGCGGTGCTTCTCCTTCCCTTTCTTAGGACTAGGGGAGCGAGACTCCCCTCCCAGAGGACGTGTCCAGCTACATCTGAGCCAGTTGCTACTGCGCTAGATGGGCCTGGAGCGATTTTTGTCTTTGAATTCTGGTCCTACTATTGAAGGCCTGGCAGTGAGTACAGGCACCGGTGTCATGGTCTGGGCCCAGGCAAAAAAGGCAGGCTGAATGACCGTCCTTGGCAGGGATCTGCCGGCTGCAAGAGCACTTGTTACAGTGCCCGGTCGAAAAGGATGACATATGTTGTCAAAATATTCGAAGAAAAAATAATGAAGAGGAACTGTTCTACAGCTGAGGAACCTGTAGGCGAGCCAAGAGCCAACTAGTGAGTTGCTGCTGTGGGAAAGAACTGGAGCACAAGGGGACTGCCTATGCCCTTTATACTACATGACATCGGGGGCAGGACAGACGCCGGGTAGGCAGTCCCACGTCGGTATAGCTAGAGAACAAGAAGTGCAAAGATCTGCCACCAGGTAGCGTCAGTCCTATATATCTGTTACCTGCTGCAAGAGCTTCCTCTCGAGGTAAGATCTACAATTAAACAGATATAACACTGACATATGCGATTAAATAGTGCAATGAGAGTTTGCAGTCTGAACTTCAGATAGCAATAAAAATAAGATGTACAGTAGAAATGATAAAAACATAATACAACACCAGTACACAATTTGCTTAGAGATTTGCAGCAAAAAAGTTACTTACAGGGACAACTAGTGAAGTCACTCCACTGGCCAGACCAGTCAATATTCGCCCAACATACAGCATCCAGATATTCTGAGTCGAGATGACAGTAAACCCAAAGACAAAAGGAAGGGAGCATAGCATCAGGCTCAGTTCTCTTCCAATTTTATCCACAATCCATCCTCCAACTATTCCTCCAACAGCAGCTCCTAATGTCACTACAGACTAAAACAAATGCACATTTGTAGAATGAGAATCCCATGATGGCATGGTGTTTATTATATAGAGAATACTGGATGGGCAACTATGCACAACCAGTGTGTTCTGCCACAGAGGGGTTCAGATTACCTCTGACCTCGAGAGCGGAGCTCGAGAGGTCCATGGGAATCAGGACCCCAAGGTGGCAGAACACACTGGTTGTGCATACAGTTGCTTATCCTGTATTTTTTTATAATGTATAGTACTGTGTGAAATATGTGTGCTTGAGTTCTTTTGCTTTCAAAATGAAACTGACTCATGCAGTTTCTTGAGGTTCTAGAATCCTGTTCTACCACAATAGGGTAGAATCACATTCCATGACCTTTGGAACGGTGGTAGAACAGCATTTTGAAAGGGATGGAATTCTATACAGAACACTCTACTATAAAATATCATAAGTAAATAGTGTATTCTGTTGACTGGTAACAAATGAGTAGTTGATCAGCAAATGAAGAACTGTATTCAGTATACTATTCAGTTTTGTTAAAATGTGCTGTCTATCAGTAGAGTTGGGTGCATAATAAGAAAAATAAATTCTGGTCTTTTTCGAGTAATATTTTTTCACATCATTTATGATGAGCACAACAAAGTAACAGTCTTTAAAACGTTTTGGAACACATTAGTTTCGATATTTTTAATTCTTGGGTACCCTTATCCAGGAAAAAACATCTTACAAAACAACAACACACAGAGGAGATTAAGTAAGTGCTTTAAAACAGTGCCACTGTAAACAGTGCCACCACATAAACACTGATGTCCAAGCATCTTCAAAAATCCGAGATTAGTTCAGTAGTTAGACAGGCAGAGATGTTACTATTTCGAGAAGATCTAATGGTTTGGGAATAACATCAGTTTTGAAAAACAAAAAACTGGTTCATGTGTGTAAATTACAGTTGACTTCAATTTTTATGTTTGCTTGCACGCATGCGCAAGGAACGTTTTGGGAGAGTAGCACACTTTGAAGGTGTGCCTCTCCATTTCAATCCACTGCTCCATTGAGCAGGCGTGGCGGTCCTGCACCAATGGGTGCAGGAGCTGTGTATGACAGTGGTGGACTTCGCTTCAAAGAAAAACACCGCTGTCATACAGAGCACCTCGTCACGCCGCCCCCCGCGTCACGCCGCCCCTCCAGATATTTGGTGCCACGCTGGGAGCCCACCCCAGCATGGCACATGTCCCACGTTGTTTGCAGACGGGGGGTGCCCAATCCCCCATCGGCTCCATGGCCCCCCCCAAGCCATGCTCCTGCTACGCTGGGAGCCCACCCCAGCATGGCAAACATCCTGCTACAGCTTTGTCGACGGGGTGCCCAATTCCACATCAGCTCCAGGCCCCCAGCCATCCTTCTGCCACTCTGGGAGCCCATCCCAGCAGGTCAAACGTCCCACGAGTTTTTTTTGCACCTGTAAACCAAAAAGCGGTCCCACGGCGCCTTCTTCCAGTCCCTCCCACAACCCACACCCACCCACTGCGCACTCCAGCCTCCCCACACCCCCCTCACCCATACTTACCTCCGGAGCTCAACACAACGATCTTCGGTGGACCGGGAACATGTCTGCACTCTTCAAAGCCGACCGCGAACTGAGGAAATGCTGGTAAGCTGTATAATGGGCTAGATAGGGGCTTTTCAACTTTATTGCATATCTCAGGAATTTTTTTGAATTTTGGCACCAAATTTTCAACATGGGGTTTTTGGGAGCCCTTCTCATGAGTGATGTCACTGTCATGGCGTTATTTGGGCCCGAAGGGTGATTTCGCAGTCACTGCACAGTCACTGCGTGAAATCACCCTTTGGGCCTAAATAACACCATGACAGTGATATCATTCATGAGAAAGGGTCCCCAAAAACCCATGTTGAAAATTTGGTGCAAAAATTCCAAAAAGTGACTGTTTTACGAGCATGCGTTGCGCAGTTCCTACGCAGGCTCGTTAGTTCACGAATTTTCAATATTTTCACTCCAGATTTTCAACATTGCTATTTTACCATACCTCCTTATGAGCAGTACAGCTGTCATTTTTACATCCTGCCCAAAACATGTTTCCGCTCCATGTAGCTATTAATGGCGCAGTCGGTGTGCAAATCAATGTATGGGACACATTAAGAAAATCACAGTGACACTGTTCATTAGCAGAGGTTTTAAAATGGCTGTGTGAAAATTTGGTGAAAAAATTCTAAAATGACTGTTTTACAGCGCATTGCGCAGCGTTCCTACGCACGCTGTAGGTTTACAATTTTCAATATTTACTCCAGATTTTCAACATTGCCATTTTACCACACCTTCTTATGAGTAGTACAGCTGTCATTTTTCACATCCTCACCCAAAACATGTTTCCATTCCACGGAGCGCATTAAATGGCGCAGTCGGTGTATGAAATCAATGTATGGGACAAATTAAGAAAATCACAGTGACACTGTTCATGAGCAGAGGTCTTAAAATGACTATGTTGAAAATTTGGTGAAAATTCCTAAAATGACTGTTTTATTTAGCGCAGCATTAGCGTAGTTCCTACGCGACGTCAGACGCTTGCAAATTTTCAATATTTGCACTCCAGATTTTCAACATTGCCATTTTACCACACTTCCTTATGAGCAGTACAGCTGTCATTTTTCACATCCTGCCCAAAACATGTTTCAGCCCATGTAGCGCACAATGGCACAGTCGGTGTGCAAAATCAATGTATGGGACACATTAAGAAAATCACAGTGACACTGTTCATTAGCAGAGGTCTTAAAATGGCTATGTTGAAAATTTGGTGAAAAAATTCCTAAAAATGACTGTTTTACGAGCGTGCATTGCGCAGTTCCTACGCACGCTTGTAGGTTTGCGAATTTTCAATATTTCCACTCCAGATTTTCAACATTGCCATTTTACCACACCTCCTCATGAGCAGTACAGCTGTCATTTTTCACATCCTGCCCAAAACATGTTTCCATCCATGTAGCGCACAATGGCACAGTCGGTGTGCGAACTCAGTGTATGGGACACATTAAGAAAATCACAGTGTCACTGTTCATGAGCAGAGATCTTAAAATGGCTATGTTAAAAATCTAGTGAAAAAATTCCTAAAAATGACTGTTTTACGAGTGTGCGTTGCGCAGTTCCTACACACGCTCGTAAGTTTATGAATTTTCAATATTTCACTCCAGATTTTCAACATTGCCATTTTACCACACCTCCTCATGAGCAGTATAGCTGTCATTTTTCACAACCTGCCCAAAATGTGTTTCCGCCCATGTAGCGCACAACTGCACAGTTGCTGTGCGAACTCAGTGTATTGGACACATTAAGAAAATCACAGTGTCACTGTTCATGAGCAGAGATCTTAAAATGGCTATGTTGAAAATTTGGTGAACAAATTCCTAAAAATAACTGTTTTATGAACGTGCGTTGTGCAGTTCCTACGCACACTCGTAGGTTTGCGAATTTTCAATATTTTCACTCCAGATTTTCAACATTGTCATTTTTCCACACCTCCTTATGAGCAGTACAGCTGTCATTTTTCACATCCTGCCCAAAATGTGTTTTCGCCCAGGTAGTGCACAATGGAGCAGTCGGTGTGTGAAATCAATGTATGGGACACAGTAAGAAAATCAAAGTGACACTGTTCATTAGCAGAGGTTTTAAAATGCCAATGTTGAAAATTTGCTGAAAAAATTCCTAACAATGACTGTTTTACAAGCGTGAGTTGCACAGTTCCCACGCACGCTCGTAGGTTTGCAAATTTCCAATATTTCCACTCCAGATTTTCAACGTTGCCATTTTACCACACTTCCTTATGAGCAGTACAGCAGTCATTTTACACATCCTGCCCAAAACGTGTTTCCGTCCATGTAGCGCACAATGGCGCAGTCGGTGTGCGAAATCAATGTATGGCCCAATTAAGAAAATCACAGTGACACTGATCATGAGCAGAGGTCTTAAAATGGCTGTGTTGAAAATTTGTTGAAAAAATTCCTAACAATGACTGTTTTATGAGCGTGCGTTGCACAGTTCCCACGCACTCTCGTAGGTTTGCGAATTTTCAATATTTCTACTCCAGATTTTCAACATTGCCATTTTACCACACTTCCTTATGAGCAGTACAGCCGTCATTTTACACATCCTGCCCAAAACGTGTTTCCGCCTATGTAGCACACAATGGGGGTAACAAAAAGGTCATGCTGAAAATTTATTGTGCAAATACCAGCAATCGCACAGGGCATTAGGGTAAAGCACCATACGTGCCAAATGCCTCTGCAAATACCTGCAAGCAAACGTTCAGCATTGACAAATGCTTTTTTTTTCTTTTTCCATCTAAAATCAGTAGAGTCCCTGTCCGGAAGCCCCCCTTTTCCCTCAAATGAAGGCTGTATGCGATGATCAGAGACTGCTACAAACCATTACAAGTTGAGACTTTCTTTGAGGTTCATGATACTATGCTGTAGTAAGGGAGAACTGAACTACAGCATCTTACGTTGGATAAAGCAGAAAAGGTTCAACAAATCCACCACGAACTAGAGACCCACCGTCAAAATACACAAGCACACTTTTCACTAGAGGCCTTCCAGCCAGATAATAAAAGAAGTTAACACTAATAGACATGTCTCTGAGAATAAAAGACATTCTTGCTATGCCTCCTCACACTTCTGTCATTATCATTTCTGTTAAAGAGAACCCCTTTCTGGTGAAATTCAAAACCAGAAATTAAGCCCCCTTACCTTCATTGAAGTTCTTCTGTGACTATACTTTGCCACAAGGAAGGGATTATAATTTGCCCAAGGGGCTTGCTGCTCAGGCCCTTCCACTTCCCAGTTGTTGGCCATACCTCTGTGCTCAGACATTTTGTGACTTCTGAATAGGGAGAGCTCAGAGGTGAGATCCATACAAGTCTATGGACCAGCTTTTCAGATACATTTTGTATGTTCTTTAACCTGAGCGTTGAAGAAGTGAAAGCCAGCGCGCTTAGCAAACAAGACCCTTGACCCCTTCTCAGCTAAGTGTGGCTTTGATCTTTTCCAAAGCTCAAGTTAGAGAACATAAAAGTGCATCATAAAAGCCAGTCCATAAACTTGTATGGAGCGTGCCCCCAGCCCTCTCTACTCAGCTGTCACAAAACAGAGCGCAAGGACATGGCCAAACGGGAAGTGGATGGGATCCAGTAGCGAGCCCTCAGGGGAAAATTACGATCTCTTTCCTACCTTAGATAAAACTTTTAAAAAAGTGTATTTTAGTCACACAGAAGGATTATGAAGGTAAGGGGAGCTTCCTGTTTGTTTTAAGAAGTGTGAGGAATGGTTCTCTTTAAAAGAAAGTCTTTGTATTTCTGAGGCTCAATAAAGAAATGCAAGATGGTTTCTTACATAGGTACTAAGTGTGGGTAACGGACGAGGTTTTGTGAATGGAATGTATATATGTCTTACCCCAAACCAGGATACCTCATTGCTGTCTAATCTGAGATCAGGATTATTAATTCTCTTCAAATCTGGAATAGCAGGCGAACTATAACCTAACACATATCCAAAGCTGAGAGGACCCAAAACAGCAGCAAAGGTAGCCAGGTACAACTTCCCAGTCTGGAGTTTACTTAAAAAAAAAAAAAAAATACATAGAAATTTTAATATTTCCATTCAGGCACTGAATTATCTGATTTCAACATCTCAAAATATTGCTAAGTGCTCATGCACTCTTTAGTTCCGTGGTGTTCTTGGTGTAACAACTTCAAGGGCAAACCAGGGTTTTAAATAGCCGGTATTGCATCTCATTTTGCGATGTGAACCGGCTGATCATGCGATGCATTTTTACTTATGGATCGCAAAAAATGTGATCCAACTTATGTGAGCCCCCCATCATCTTCACCCTCCCACTCATGTCATTTTAAGGATTAGTCGCCTCTATGTGCTAACACCTTCATAGTGTCACAATGTCGACAATTTGCTCCCCAGTAATGCTTTGCAATATCGCGTATGGGAGTAATTGCCGGCATTCAGGCCCACAGCAGTGAAAGTATTCGTAAAATATTGGCAGCAACCTGCAGCGCTATCTCGTGCATGGGAGAGGTGGCGGAACTAAGTTCCTGAGCAGTTTAACTAGTGAGCCAGTGCAACTATTCAGACCTGCGGTGGTGAGTGTTCGCAGCGGCACCCTGCAGTGAGTTGGTGAGTCAAAGGGACAAGCGTGGGGGAGCAGGGGTAGCACCACCATCGCTCCATGTGGCCCTTGCAGTTTTGTGTTGGGCATTCCAGCTATCTCAGTCTCTCCCTCATGAAAAAGATACAGCCCACGCGTCCTGCAAATTCAAAATTTTAAGTGTAATATTCCAAGTAAGACGTGGATTCCATAGTATCTGCATGTTGGTGTGTCCCTGTCACTATCCCTCATTTTGAGTGTCCATGTCCCTTCTTTCAGTGCATAAAGACTGGTGGGAGGGTTGTGGTAAGTGATTCAGACCTTTTGTTTTGGGCAAAGGGGACATAGCTGTGGAGTCTGAGATGGTTGGTGGTTTTGGCAGGTCCCCCGTTATTCTGTCAAAGGGGACATGATTGTGAAGGCTGAGATGGGGGGATTGGCAGGTCTCTATTCTAGCAAATGGTACATGGCTGTGGAAGCTTAGATGGGTGGGAACTATGGCACATACCCATTTCTGGCAAAGGGGACATGGCTGGGGGGCTGAAATAGGTGGGGTTTTGGCGGGTCCCTTTTTATTCTGGCAAAAGAGGCATGGTTGGGGAGACTGAGATGGTGGGGGTTTTGGAAGATACCCTATTCTGGCAAAGGGGACAAGGGTGGTGTGTGTGTGTGGGGGGGGGTACCAAACCATGTGAAGCAAAGATAGAATTCATTTTAATTAGATTTTATTTTTTAACAAGAGATTTTATTTAGGTTACATACAATATTTAACATACATATACACGCATCTGCACATTTTTTATTCTGCTAATCAAATTGAGGCATGTGCTGTTCATTTTTGCAGTCGATTAGCACTTTCACATGCAAAACTGCTAATCAATTTTCCAAGCGTATTTAAAACCCTGCAAACCATTTCACTAATTAAGTTATTGTCTGAGGCACAGTCAGAATTACAAAATGTGCTCTACACCGTTTTTAGTGGGTATATCAATCTGCAGAGCCATGAAGCAAATCAGTTCAAGAAAGGATTTTATAGGCTGGCTCACTGGCACTGCAGTAGCAGTACCACATGTGATGCTGGCAACCCAGGTACAGGAATGAGCCTGGGTCAGAGGGCCATTCTGGCAGAGCAAGGTTCCTCTATGATGGCACCCTCAGTGGAGACCCAGAAGAATGCTGAGGACATCCACACGGGAGACCCACAAAAGTGTGGCAAGGGACACCACAGGGGAAGGAAACAGCTACTGATAGGGGACTCAATTGTTGGGGGTAGAACTGGGGAGGGAGAGAAGGAAGTAAGCTGCCTGCCTGGTGCCATGGCTTGGAGGGACAAGAAGCGAATCCTCACAATTGTAGAAGCAGCATCACAGGAGACAGAACTAGATATCATTGTCCACCTTGGGACAAATGACCTAGCTAAGCATGGGATCAGTGCAGTGCAGAATGAATTTGTGGAGTTGGAGAGGGGCCTCAGACGGGTAGCAAGCACAGTAACCTTCTCAGAGGTGCTACCAGTCCATGGCAGGAATGAGGTTAGAGTACTGCACACCTTGCAGTTTAATGAATGGCTGCAAAACTGGTGCAGAGCACAAGGCTTTGGCTTCATTGGGGACTGGGGGTCCACCTGGAGAGATAAAGGTCTATACTGGTATGATGGTCTGCATTTGTCCACAAAGGGGACCAAGCTCCTAGGTGACGGGTTTAAATGCTTCCTTGGCAAGCTTTTAAACTAGATAAGGGAGAGGTACTGATAAAAGGCAGGAAAAGTCAAGCCTCCCCTCACAAAACAGGGCAGGTAGTAGGGTAAACACTGTGGTACAGAGTTCAACACGGGGCAGGATGGGGTAAAATAGATAAGAGCAATAAGAGCAGGGATGGGGGAAAAAAGGATCAAGCCGACATTAAATGGAGGGCAATGACTACTAATGCCCATAGTCTGGGAAACAAGCTCTCTGAGCTAGTAGCTTTGATGGAAGATGAACATTGGATATTGTGAGTCACAGAAACATGGTACACTGGAGAACCATGAATGGGATGTCAACATACCAGGGTACACAATCTACAGAAGGGACAGGGAAGGCAAAGAGGAGGTGGAGTAGCTTCTATACATAAGGGAAGGGATCAAAGCTACAGAACTAAAAAGTAAAGGGAGAGGACAAGAGGCACTCTGGGTTACCTTGGAGATGGGGAATGGCATCACAATCCGCACAGGGGTTGTATACAGACCCCCATCTCAAGGGGAGGAAATGGACAAGAAAATGATAGAGGACATTCTCAAAATGGCTGAAAAAGAGGAGATACTGTGATGGGGGACCTGAATATGCCAGATGTTAACTGGAGGACATGTACTGCAGCCACATCCAAGAGCAGGGTCATTCTCAATGCCCTGCAGGAGGAAGACCTTAGACAGCTAGTGCTGGAACCCACTCAGGAGGGAACAATACTAGACCTGGTACTCTCAAATGGAGAGAGGATCACAAATTTAGAAACAAGCGACCACCGCACAGTGTGCTTCACAATGAGCACAACCATGGAGATAAGCCATACAAAAACAAGGATACTGGACTTTAGAAGGGCTGACTTTGGCAAAATGGGTGAACACCTGAAGAATGCACTAGCAAATGGCCAAATAGGAGGGGTGGAAGAACAATGGAGAAAAATCAAAACTGCCATCATAGAAGCAGCAAGTCTTTGTGTAAAACAAAGAAAAAAAAGTGGAGTAAAAAACCACTATGGTTCTCAAAAGAGGTGGCAGGGAAGGTTAAGGAGAAAAAGGCTGCATTCAAAAAGTATAAGGAATCACAGAGGGAGCATGACAGGGAACTGTATCAATTAAAGCAGAAAGAAGTAGGAAAAGCAGTCAGAATGGCAAAGGCACAAACTGAGGAAAAAATAGCCAACTTGGTCAAAAAGGGGGATAAAACCTTTTATAGGTGCATTAGGGAGCATAAAAAGGTTAAGGGAGGGATAGTGAAGATTAATAAAGGAGAGGGGAGGTGGGCAGAGGGAGACAGTGAAAAGGCAGAGATACTGAATGAATACTTTTGCTCAGTATTCACAAAAGAAGATGAGGAGCAGTTACCTAAACCAGACAATAGAAGCACTCTGGGTCGGGGGGTTGATACCAGTCCATTCACAGAAGAAAGAGTCCTGAAAGAACTCCTAAAACTCAAGGTGGACAAAGCAATGGGGCCTGACGGGATTCATCCCAGAATCCTAAAAGAACTAAGGGGGGACCTAGTGACACCACTGACCACACTTTTTAACAAATCATGGCAGGATGGGGTGGTACCTGAGGACTGGAGGAGAGCAGATGTGATTCCCCTTTACAAAAGTGGGAGCAAGGCAGAAGCAGAAAACTACAGATCTGTAAGTTTGACCTCAGTGGTAGGGAAAATGATGGAATCACTTCTGAAAGAAAGAATTGTTGAGCACCTAGAGGACAGCAGGGCACAGGACCCAAAGCAACATGGATTTACAGCAGGAAGGTCATGTCAGACTAATCTAATTGATTTCTTTGACTGGGTGACCAAAGTAATAGACCAGGAGGGCTGTGAATATGGCCTACCTAGACTTTAGCAAGGTATTTGACACAGTCCCGCACAAAGATTAATAATCAAGTTAGCCAGCCTGGAGTGGATCCCAGGGTGGCAGCCTGGGTAGCAACTGGCTGCACAACAGGACACAGAAGGTAATAGTGAATGGAACACATTCTGAAGAAAGGGTTACTAGTGGAGTAACTCAGGGCTCAGTACTGGGTCCAATCCTCTTTAACATCTTTATAAGTGACATTGCAGAGGGTCTGGAGGGAAAGGTATGCCTCTTTGCAGATGACACAAAGATCTGTAACAGAGTTGATACACAAGAGGACTAGAAAAGCTGAGAAGGGACTTGGCAAGATTGGAGGAATGGTCATACATATGGCAACTTAGATTCAATGCAAAGAAGTGCAAAGTAATGCACCTGGGAAACAAAAACCCAGGAGAAGAGTACACAATAGCAGGGGAGGTACTAACAACAACAAAAATGGAAAGGGACCTGGGAGTAGTCATATCAGATGACCTAAAGGTGGGTAAGCAATGTGAGAAGTCAGTAAGGAGAGCCAGGGGGATACTGGGATGCATAGGAAGGGCATCACAAGTAGAAAAAGGGAAGTGATTATCCCTCTATGCAGACAGTTGGTGAGACCCCATCTGAGGTACTGTGTGCAGTTTTGGAGACCTCATCTACACAAGAACATAGACAGGATGGAAGCAGTCCAGAGGAGGGCAACTAAAATGGTGCAGGGTCTACATCAGAAACCATATGAAGAGAGACTTAGAGAGCTTAATATGTATACCCTTGATGAAAGGAGGGACAGTGGGGACATGATAGAAACGTTCAAGTACCTCAAGGGAGTCAACAAAGTCCAGGAGGGTAGCATCTTTCAGAAAAAGAGATGTGTAAGAACAAGGGGGCACAGTTTAAAGATAGAGGGGGGACAGCTCAGGGGTAATGTGAGGAAATTCTTTTTCATGGAGAGAGTGGTGGATACATGGAACAGCCTTCCTGAGGAGGTCGTTGGGTCTAAAACAGTGGGAGAATTCAAACATGCTTGGGACAGACACAAAGCAATTATAGTGCGGGGTTGCAGGAAGCAGGCTGTTGGTTAGCTAGAGTCTGCAGCTTATCCAGTAGGTAGGGAAATGGGCAGACTGGGTGGGCCAAGTGGTCCTTTTCTGCCGTCAAAGTCTATGTTTCTATGTAACTGAGTGTCCACCTCAGTGGGGGGGAATGCCAGGAGCCCTTCTAGACATCCATTAAGGGGAAGAAAACCAAAAAAGGAGCACCAGCTGCAACAGGGCATCCACCCCTCGCCACAGGCCCCACACCATCTACTGTGGCACTCTCCCTCGAGCACCTACCCAGTCTTCATAAGAAGGTAGAGGGGCCCTCCAGATGACCCTGTTCCTGAAGGGTAAGCCAGGAATGTAAGAGCGAGAAGATAAGTCCCAGAAAAGGTGGAAGATTGGGCTAGACGAGCGTGGCAGGACCAATGGGGGCTGGCAAGGGGCAGAAAGCATATCAAATTTAAGGAAAAAAAACACGGAAAAGATCTTATCAAAATTAATAGAGCAATAACCCATGACAGGGCATGCATTCCTTGAGAATTAATGAATGCCCTGTGTATACTGTAAGGACAAGTGTCCTTCATCCTCCCAGAAAGTACATTAATTCTCAACAAAACATATGCTCTGTAGTGCTTTACTGTGCTTCTAAAATAGGCAAATGGCAATTTTAAAAACCATACAGAAATGGTCACATACCAGTAAAGAAAAACACACGCACCCACACACACCAAACCTCTTCTGTTTGGGAGCACCAATGCTCTGAAAGCAAACCCCTTGCTAAAATTCATCACCCCGAGACCCTATCTGGCAAGTCAAGGTCTTTAGGTACCTGGGTATGCACTTGGACAGTACTTTGTTCTTTTCTCCACAAGTAGACTCCTTAATCAAGAATATCTACCAGCAACTGGGACTCCTGTACAGCAACTGGTATAACTTTACTGTGGATAGACATATAGATATCTCTTTCTACACACACACACACACACATATACATATATATATATATATATACATACATACATATGCATACACATACATATACACACACACACACACACACACACAGGGTGAGTGGTAAATGAGTGCAATATAACAGCGTATCATCCACTGCAGTGAGATATTTTTACCCTCTGCTCTACTGTGATGATATCAGCCATTTACACACACAGGTCACAAAAGGTCACTGATATCACCCTAGGCAGCTTTCCCCTCAGCATACAAGAAACACCTGAGCTATTACCATAGACACAAATGAAGAACTACCTGAGAGGTCTCACTGCTTCCTACAGCCAACTCAGTGAGCATTACAAAAAACACACCTATCCCCCCTCCAACTTCCAGCTCATTACTGTGATGCTCTCAACTTGATGCAGCCAGAATTCCAAACAGCATAGCTTCACAGAACAGTCTAAACTACTGCCTGCAGCTAACTCAACTACCACTGAAACACACTCTCACTTGTTCCTCAAACTCTGATTATCACCCATTACAATTACTGTGGTAATCTCAACTTCACTACAGCCAGAATCCTAAACAGCACAATTTCACAGAACACTCTGCACTCTGCTTGCAGCTAACTTAATTACCACTGAAAACAGTATTAGCTGTTCTGACACTCTGCCTCTCAGCTCATTACAATTACAGTGATGCTCTTAGGCCCTGTCCACACTATGCCTCTGTAATGTTACAGAGGGCTCAAACTGTTACCGCAACGGTTTGCATTTACATCTGTAACGTTACAGAAGGTGTTTTCGTAACCATTGTTGAAACCACTTATGAGGTGGTTTGAACAACGGTTACAAAAACGGTTGTGCCCCTGTAACATTACCAGCCTTAGTGTGGACACGTGAGTGTGTAGCTCCAGTATTCCCCCAGTGCAGCACGAATTGCACTGTGGGATAGGGTACAGCTGTAACGTTACAGGGCACCCACAATGTGGACAGGCTGAAACGGTTCCAAACTGTTATCAAGACTGTTTGCCGGCAGTGTGGACACACTGTAATGGTTCCAGTCTGTAAAGGTTTGGAACCATTACAGACTGTAAGTGGTGTAGTGTGGACAGGGCCTTAGCTTCACTGCAGCCAGACTGCTAAACAATACAGCTTCACAAAAGTATGTTCCTCACTCCTACCTAAAACTAACTCATTTAGCATTGCAAAACACACATGTCTCTGAGTTTATAACACTGCCAGCCCATTCAGAAAAGCTCACACACAGAATGAGCAAACACATAAACAAGAACAGAACACAAGACAGCATAGCAAAACTTCTGAAACTCTTGGCCCTACTGTATATATCGAATACATGATGGGCAGATCGTGTGCTATGCCAAATATTGTCACTCCTGCATCACAAACTTGGATATCTCACTCTGCAGGAGTGACAATATTTATATATAGATATCTCTCTATCTCTCTTTATATACACACACACACACACACCTCTCTATATCCCTATCTCCATCTATCTTTATCCCTATCTCCATCTCTCTCTATCCCTATCTCTCTATCTCTATCCCTATCTCTCTCTATCTATCTCTATCCCTATATCTCTATATCTCTCTCTCTTTATAATATATATATTTTTTCTATCTCTCTATATATTTATCCACATCTCTCTCCCTCTACGTATCTCTCTCTCTCTCTATCTCTATATATATATATATATATATATATATATGTGTGTGTGTGTGTGTGTATATATATATATATATATACATATACATACACATATATATATATATATATATATATATATATATACACACACACACACACACACCCATATATACATACATATACACACATATATTTACTGTATATATCTATATACCTGTCTTCAACCTCTTTGTTCTTAATTATGGAATGGTAATCTATTCAGCCACCAACAGCTACATCCTTAAAAGAATCTGCATTTTTTTTCAATCATGCCTGCAGATGTGCTGTCAACCTAAAACCAGACACCCACCAGTGTGACCTCTGTATCTCAACCCACTGGGGCCCCTTCCACCTCCATTCAACCCTTAACCTAGCTGCTCTCTTGAGCAAAACAGCCCTGCTTGGCCAAATGCCCCCTAGTGTTAGCAGCTACCTCTCACAGATCAACTGCTATGGCATTCAGTCTCAAACTGCTCCTGTCCCTCAGGAAAATGGCAGTCAGCCAGCAGTCCTTTGTGTACAGAGCAGTCAGAGCCTTGAACTCGCTGCCCTCTACAGTGACTACCCCACCACTTTCTCAGACTTCAAGATCCGTGCCTATATCCACTTTCTGAAAAAACTCCACTATAGCTGTGCGTAGAATGTCTAGGTCACTGCTACAACCTTGAAATTACTCTACAACAGTAATCTTGCTGCTTCCTTTACCACTGTAACTCCCCAACTCATAAGATATTCCCTGCAGTTGTTGCTGTACTGTATCATGTTACTATTTCCCCTCACATCGGCTCTGCAACCTGTGAAAATTGTGATGCTTGTTGTAATCATCCTGTTCTCTTCTTTCTCCCATAACCTACTCGACTTGGGCACCTTTAAAATAAAGGCACTTGTGCTCAAAGGTCTTCCATACAAGTACATAAAATGAAGACTTCTTGTGATATGAGTAAACTATTACTAGGCAGAACACAATTTCTTTAGGTTACAGCTGTGCATTTCTTGGAAATTAATTTGCAGTCATGTGATGTGCTTTAACCAATAAAATCTCTAGGATTCCTAGGTCTTTTCAAACCAGTTTCATAAACCAGTATAACTGATGTGATCTTTTTTGATCCCCTGATCTAATCCATGAGGCCATGTGGGATATTCCCCAGGTTATAAAACTTCACTGTAAACTCTGTAAGCACCAGTTTTCTTTAGCAGTCCTTTAGAAAGAAGTTACAAGTAAACCAAATTGAGTCTACCTCTATTTCCACATGTGTTCACTATGCAGAAATAGTGACCACTCAGACTTGCATCTGAAATGTGCCTAAGAGAATAGTGTTCCCCAACATCCTTCCATTTCCCGGTCAATAATTACCTTTGTCCACCTCTTCTGGAAAGGAATGGGATCCACTATAGCAGGGCACAGCCCTGTACTGCAGGAGATCCAGATTCAAATCACACCACAGACTCTTGCTTACTGTGTGACCCTGAACGAGTCAGTTAATCTCCTAGTGCTTCAGTCTACCCAAATATAAAACTAAGTTCTCAAACAGAACCCTACTTAAAGTGAGATACTGAATCTTAGCTGGGCTACCAAGGTAAATAAATTGTAAATAACTTCCCCTTCCTCATAGTGATGCTCCTAGGACACTGCATATTCCTTCCTAGCCCAAGTGATTAACAAGGGTCTAATATATTGTACTAATTGTACATAGCAACATATTGTGTTGATTGGGGTTCATCCTGTCAACCACTAAACCACCAGAGATGCATCTGCTTCTGAAACGGGCAGTGGGACTGGGTGGGGGAGGGGGCAACTAGACTACCAGTGATACAGTCAGTTGCTTCAGAAGCAAGCTCTGGGATCGACGAGGATGGGGGTACCACTGGACAACAGGGAATGTTCTGTACATGCAAAACTGGCACAGGGAATCAGGCAAGGGTGGAGAGTACCACTGGACACCAGGGAATATTCTGTATATGCAAAAAGGGATTGAGTGTGGGAGAAGGAACTTTAAGACATGGCACCAGTGCTGCTGGGTGGGGAGAGAGAAAGAGGGTGCCCACTACTGTACATGTTGTTAAAAAGGGTTTTGCAAGCATTAAATAGCACTGCCAAAGCACCCTTTTAGCACTTCCAAAATCCCTTCAAAACACCACTGCTGTCTGTATGCAAGAGATGTTCTTTTGCATGGATGCAGTGGTGTGTTTAGTGTGACTGCACTGAACTCTTATCTGTCTCTTACTGTCACAGCAACAACACTATACCAACTTAGCGCAGGGTTAACCCAGTTACTGTTGCACTAAGCATTTGAAAATGGGGCCCTGTGTCACTTTAAAGAAAGAAGTGTGCCTTTATGGGATCAGTACTTGACACGGTCAACTCTTTTAGCATCGTATTATTTCTAGTTGAAAACTCATGTTTTGTGATCGATTACCTTCTCAAAAATTCATTGATCCTGACTTTTTTTTGTCAGTTTCTTTTTTAGTAGAACTGAAATGTATGCTAATAGTGTAATTATACCCAGCCTTGTTTTGTTTGATCTACTCTTATTGCATACTTCCTGAACATTAGGAACACTCCTAAGCAGTTCTGCCACACATGATGCAGTAGTCTAATCTCCTCCCAGTGCATCACGCATGGCTGAACTGTGTTGGTGGTGTTCCCAAGTCCAGCATACCTCTCAACTGTCCCTGATTTTCAGGGACGTCCCTGATTTTGCCTCAAAATTTTACTCTGTCCCCCTTAAAAATTGTGTTTCTGTGACCAAACAGTGGCAGTTGTAAGCACAAAATAATGTTAAAAATTAAAGTTACAGACTTGTTCTTACTTAGAAAATGCATGTTACACTAAGCTTCTTATTCTACTAGCTTCCTGAGCTGATATCTCCAATTTTGAAGATGTGTCCCTGATTTTGGTCTTTCGTCCCTGATTATTTTAAGCCTTGTCCCTGATTTATGAGGCAGGAGGTTGAGAGGTATGAAGTCCAGAAAAGATACAGTATGGTGGGCAGCCTGTTTTTCACTTTTTAAAAGAAAAGCAGAACCAAAAATCAAACAAACAGCTACATCAGCAATCTGTAAAAAAATGTAAGCAATCATACTATTTTTTTTTTAAACTAAAAACACTGAGGTCTAAGGGGTTGACAGTGTTACTTTAAGAGGTAAGGATGGAGGTGGATCCTTTAAAAAAGGGTTCTCTAGCAAAATCTATCAGGCACACCATTAAGAGTGTCACTGTATATCTACTGCACAATGCAGCATGCATTTTTCACAAACTATGCATTGATAAATTTGTTTAAAACACCTTACAGCTTCACTACTACCTGTTCCTATGAGGGGGATGAGTTTTCTGTTTTTCTTCTTTACTAATTTAAAAGTACTATATGTGGTTAACATCTGTCATGTATGGATTTCCATCCTAACTAAAAAGTTGTTGTACTACAGTTCAAAGGACATGGAATCCTGTTGCACCTTCATGTGGTACAACAGCTTTTTAATCAGACAGAGAATAACTAACCCCACTCGATGAACAGGCTGGTAGCTTCACACCAAGTGAATGTGGTGACACCATGGGCACAAGATCAAAGCTAGGATGTCCTTATGATGTCACCACACTCATGAGGTATGAAGTCAAGAGTTCTTCATGAAGTTTTTTTTTGTTTTTAATTATTTCATTATATATTATATTTGAGCAGAGTCCAGCACAGTGGCTCGGAGGACTAAAGCACTTGTGCATTACCTGCTGCCATACTGACAACCTGGATTCAGGAATGACTTCAGGTTGCTGGGGACTAGCTTGAGGGGGGGCACAGGATCGAGTGTCCAAGAGACAACTTCCCTCTCCCAGTGAGAGGTGGCCAAGCCATCTTAACCTTTGACTGCTACCAGATGGGGGCCCAGGGGTAGTGCAGGTTCTGAAAGGCTTCTAAGGGTGGGATCTGCAGTTCCACAGTTCATGCGTGCCTTCATGTACATGCACTTGTATGCTGTTGTAGCTGGGGGGGAGATGAGGAAACAATGGAAAATTGAGTCAGGTGGGCTTACTGAAGCCCCACCCACTCTTCCTTCACCCGCACCACCGTTCAGTCCTGAAAGTTCCACCTCCTCACAGGATCTGCTGCCCTAATCAGCTGACACTCCAAGTCATGTATCTGGATGGTTGGAGAGCGAGTCTGATTAGGGCAACTGTGTAGAGAAATTATTCACATTCTAAACTATGAATGCTTTCTCTGAATGTTGCAAGCAGTTGTTTGTTGATTTTTAAAAACGCATCTGAAATAGGCTGATCCTATATTATAATGTAAACCACTCGATGGAAACACAACCTTCTTGTGCATGGTTACTCATGCATTATTCCCTATGTGCGAATAAATTGTACTTGTACATAACAACATATCATGGTGATGAAAGGGATGTAGAGTCCATCTTGTCCACCCTTCCTGCTGCATGGCATATAAGCAATAACCAATGACAGGACATGCATTTCTTAGGTATTGACGAATGACCCAAGTGCACTGTAACACAAGAGGCTGAAGATCAAGTGTCCTTCAAACACCCGAGACGTGCATTAATTCTAACAAAACGCATGCCTTGTGGGTTATGGCACTTATAAAATGGGTACACAATGAGTGATGATTAAAAAAAAAAAAAACAGAAATATGCTGATATTTAGGTAAAATGAAGATGTCTTGTGATGCAAACAGAACTAGATAGATTCCTGTGGAAACTGAGGTTTACATAGCATGAGAAGGGGTAGCACTCTAGCTGATAAGCTTAAATGTGTCTCTTGGGCCTGAAAAGACCTAGGAATCCTACATACATCATTAGTTGGTTAATAAAGCACATCACATGACTAATGTATTAATTACTATGGACCTCACACACATACCTTGGGGCATTTGGTCATCCCAGCAGAACCACATATCAAAGCATGTGCTATTACTTACCACTAGATCCTGTCCACAGTTGCACTTAACTACATAGGGTGTAGGTATGACCAAGATTCCTTGCTCCTAAGATGTACTGCCTTACATTTCCTCATATTAATTCTAAGCCCCCCATTTCTTAGCTCACGCTCTTATTAATTTACTGGATTCTGTTATTCTGTTGAGCTCATCAAGACAAATGTTCCTTTATGAGCAAGTTCTAATTTTAAGTGATTGCAAGACAGATCATTCATTCCACTGACCCAGCCACTCTTACACATGGCACTGCCTAACTCACTACTTATACACCAATGACACCACCTAATTTTATTAAATCAGGATCCTGAGGGAATGGGATGAGACCATGGGCTGTGGACCCAATTTACTACACAAGCAAAACCCTTTCCTTGCCTAGGCTTCTTCATACAATTCATCCCCACTTGGTGGCATACTCCTCTCTTTTCCCCAATGTACATTATAGTACATGGTAGTACACAATAATATAATTTTTCATTACCATGTTTATTAATTTCATCCCTCTCGCCACCTACTTCAATACCATGACTGGAAAAAAAGTAAAAAAAAAAAGCTCATCTGGGGGCGCAATGGAATAATGGATAGCACTGTAATTCTTCTCCAAAATAAACTTTATTCATATTTCTTTAAGGCCCATTGCTCAACATTTCACCTACACCATGTAGGATTCATCAGGTGGTGCCTCCTAATATCGTTATCAATGGCTTGGCTTCCCTTTGTGCCATAAAAATTCCCTCTGAATGGGGATCGGTCAATCCTGGTTGTTATTTTGATAAAGACTTCCCCTTTATATTTGCTGTTTCATTTTCCTGTTTTAACCTTTTTATCCTTCAAGGGCTTCTTTCAAAACAAACCCATACTATTTGCTTCAGAATGCCACTCTAATTCTTTTACATGTTCTATTGTAGCTTCTCAGGACATA
Organism: Neoceratodus forsteri; assembly: GCA_016271365.2. Lineage (NCBI taxonomy): Eukaryota > Metazoa > Chordata > Ceratodontiformes > Ceratodontidae > Neoceratodus > Neoceratodus forsteri. Next base: position 376,816,403 of record CM028133.1, read on the forward strand.
CTATCCAATACTGTGACTGCCATGGCTCCACCCTTCCTGTGGCGAGGGGTTTGTGCGAGTTGCTGCCTTCACAGCCAAAAAAGTACAGTTACATAAGAACTTACCTTAAGAGCAGATCTTCGAGAGAGGCTCTTGCAGTAGGTAATCACCTTGAGGACTGCACCTACTGGCATCAGGACCACATGGAATCTTTAGCTAGCAGTGTGATGGGGGACTGCCCACCTGACTTCACGTGATGGACATCAGCATGACACTATATGGTGGGTAGTCCTCATGCCCGCCTTCCAGTTCTCCCCACCAGAGACATCCAAGGAGGTGCAACAGGAGAAAGAATAAAGGAAGCACCTGGAGCTTGAAACAGGCTGATGGACAAGGAGCAGTCAATAAACTCAGGGGAAAGAGGGAGGGGAAAAAGGTTACCTACTGCAAGAGTTTCTTTCAAAGATCTACTGTTACGGTAAGTTCTTATATAACAACTGTACTATCTTACTTTGAGAGGACTCTTGCAGTAGGTAATCAGTTGGTTGATAAGCAGAGTCCCAAGCAGTGTGAATCAGAAGAAACAAACATGGGAGGCAGGAAAGGCTGCAGAAAAGCAGGGAAGCTCAGGACAGAAACCCTGAAGCACAGATAGGCCAAAACCTGCCATTCACCCAGAAGCAATGTCCAGACTGTAATGTTTAGTGAAAGTGTGGACAGGTCAATTAGCAGCCACACAAATATCAGCGGCTGACACATTCTTGAACAAAGAGTAGAGGCATCCATGCTTCTAGTGGAATGCTACTTAACTTCCGGCGATAGACTGCCCATATTTCTGGTAACAGAAAACAATACAGTTTTCCAATCACTAAGACATTGCTTGGAAACTGCCGCGCCTTCTCTCTTTAGCATGAAAAACAGGACAAGCTGGTCCAACATTCTAACAGACTTGGCACTATTAGTGTAATAATATCAACTTCTGTGAACATCCAAGAAATGCAGAAGTGCCGCCCCTCCCCCCATTAGAATGATCAGGGCAATAAACTGGCAGTTGAATTTACTGGATTAACAAATTCAGACACCACCTTTGGTAGAAACTGAGGGTTTGTACGCAAAGCCACCCTATCCCTAAGAAAAATTAAATAAGGCTCCTTACACATCAGGGCCTGAAGCTCAGAAATCCTCCAAGTGGAAGTGACAGCAACCAAATACAGCACTGTCTAAGCCAGCGCATATCACAAGAACTGGCTAGTTCGAAGTGAGGTAGGGTCAGTGTCTCTAAAATAAAATTAAGATCCCATGGCGGCACGAGATTGCGCACTGGTGGTTTCAAGTGGAGGATCTCTTTTAGAAAGGTATTAGAAACCTTCAATTTGAGACACAGTTTTGTCTTCCACCAGGGTGTGGTAGAAACATAGAATTTGACTGCTGATAAGGACCGCTTGGCCCACCCAGTCTGCCCATTTCTCTACCTAATGGATAAGCTGCAGATCCTAGTTAACCAGCAGCCTACTTCTTTCTATCCCCACCCCCTAGAATTGCCTTATGAATGTCCCATGCTGCTTGAATTCAACCACTGTTTTTGACTCCACAACCTCCTCCGGAAGGCTGTTCTATGCATCCACAACCCTCTCTGAAAATAAAATACTTACTTCCATTACCTCTGAGCCACCCCCTCATCTTCAAATTGTGCCCTTGGTTTTGCACCTCTTTTTTGAAAGATGCTACCTCTTGGACTTTGTTGATTCCCTGAGGTACTTGGAAAGTTCATCATGTTCCTCTCCTCCTTTCCTCGAGGCTATGCATATATTAAGCTCCTTTAGTCTTTCTTCATGTCAGTCCGTGACTCCTGCACCATTTTAGTTGCCCCCATCTGGAGGGCTCATCTGTCTATGTCCTTGGGCGGAGATTGGGCTCCAGAACTACACACAGTACTTCAGATGGGGTCTCACCCAGCTGTCTGTACACAGGTATAATAACTTCCTGTTTTCACTGGTGATGCCTCCCTATGCATCCCAGTATCCCCCAGCCCTCCTTACTGCCTCTCTCATTGCTTGCCTACCATTTTAAGTCATAGATTGACTACCCCAGGTCGCTTTCCATTTTGCTGTTAGTAATCTCACCCTCCATTGTACTCTTCCCTGGTTTTTATTTCCCAGGTGCATTACCTGTACTTCTTAGCATTAAATCTAAGCTGCCATACATTTGACCATTCCTCTAACCTTGCCAAGTCCCTTATCCTTTCCATTCTACCTTGTGCATCAACTCTGTTGCAGATCTTTGTGTCATCTGCAAAGAGACATATTTCTTCTAGTCCTCTGCAATGTCACTTCCAAAGACATTGAGAGAGGACCGTCCCAATACTGAACTATGCGGCATCCCACTAGTAATCCTCTTTCTTCAGAGTGGATTCCATTTACATACCCTCTGTGTCCTATTCTCCAGTCAATTCTTTTACCTAAGCTATCATCTTGGGACCCACCCAGGCTGGCTAACTTGTATATTAATCTTTGTGTGGGACTGAGTCAAATGCCTTGCTAAAGTCTAGGTAGGCCATGTCCACAGCCCCTCTCTGATCTACTACTTTGGTCACCCAGTCAAACAAATCTATTAGATTCATCTGGCATGACCTTCCCGCTGTGAATCCATGCTGCCTTGGGTCCTGTGCCCTCTAGCCTCTAGGTACTCAACAATTCTTTCCTTCAGAAGTGATTCCATTATTTTCCCTATCACTGAGGTTAAACCAACAGGTCTATAGTTCTCACTTCTGCCCTGCTCCCACTTTGTGAAGGGAATTACATCTGCCCTCCTCTAGTCTCTCAGTGTACCACCCCATCCTACCATGATTTGTTAAAGAGGGTAGTCATGGTGTTCTTAGTTTTACCTTTGGTTCTTTTAGAATTCTGGGATGGAAACCCATCAGGCTCCCATTGCTTTGTCCACCTTTCAGTTTTAGAGAGTTCCTTTCAGAACCCTTTTCTTCTGTAAATGGGCTGGTATCAACTTCTGTATCCAGAGTGTTTCTATTGTTTGTTTTAGGTACCTCCCTTCTTTGTTTGTAAATACTGAGCAAAAATATTTTGTTTAGTATCTCTGCCTTTTCACAGTCACCCTCTGCCCACCCCTTCCCCTTTATTAAGCCTCACTATCACCCTTAGTCTACTCTTGTTCCTTGATGTACCTAAAAGGTTTTATCCCTTCTTAACTGAGTTATCTTATCTTTTTCCTCAGTTCAGGCCTTTGCTGTTCTGACTGCCTTCCCAGCTTCCTTTGCTTTAACTGATACAATTTCTCTGTCCTGCTCCTTCTGTGACCTTGTATTTCTGAATGCTTTCTTTTTCTCTTGAACCTTCACTGCCACCTCCTTTGAGAACCATAGTGGTTTCTTACATTGTTTTGTTTTGTTTAATTGCTTCACACAAAGGCTTGTTACCTCTGTGATGGCAGTTTTTATTATTCCCCATTGTTCTTCCACCCCTCCTTACTGCCAGGTGCTTCCATTTGCTAGTGCATTCCTTAGGCACTCATCCATTTTGGCAAAGTCAGCCCTCCTGAAGTCCAGTACTTTTATCTTTGTATGGCTTGACTCTATTGCTGTGTTTATTGTGAACCATACTGTTCGATGGTCGCTAGTTCCCAGATGGCTACCCACTTCTACATCTGTGATCCTCTCTCCATCTCCATTTGAGAGGACCAGGTTTAAGATTGTTCTCTCTCGAGTGGGTTCCAATACTAGTTGTCTAAGGCATGCCCCCCTGTAGGGCATCTAGAATAACCTACCTTAGAAATGGCTGCTGCAACTGCACTCCAGTTAACATCTGGCATTTTCAGATCACCCATCAACAATATCCCCCTTTATCTGCCATTCTAAGTATATTTATCATTTCCTTGTCCATTTCCTCCCTGAGAGGGGGGTCTGTATGACCCCTGTGCGGATTGTGGTGCCATTGCCTGCCTCCAAATTGACCCACAGTGCTTCTTCTCCTCCCTGTTTACCCTTTTGTTCTATTGCTTTGATTCCTTCTCTTATGTAGAGAGCTCCTCCACCTCCTCCTCCTCCTCTTTTACCCTCCCTGTTCCTCCTGTAGACAGTGTATCCTGGTATGTTTATGTCCTAGTTATGGTTCTGTGTGTACCATGTTTCTGTGACTGCCATGATATCCAGATGTTTCCTCCATCAAGGCCACCTAATTTCAGGAAGCTTGTTACCCAGACTACGGTCATTGGTACTCCTTGCTCCCAATTTTTGATGGCTTTACCTTCTGTAGCAGATTCCCCCACTGACCTTTCTACCTTGGTCTTTTTCTCATTTAGTACCCTGCTTTGTATGGGGATGCTGGGATTTCTTGCTGTGGTAAGCAGAAACATCAGACAGGTGGACCTTTAGAGAAGAGTAGCCCATGCTCAAGTCAGACAGGTGCAGGAGATACTCCAAAACTTGTAGTACCAGGCAAGAAAAAAGGGGATCCCAACACTTTGAGGTGGCCCATATGGAGACGTCCTTCTACTTCAAGGCATACGTAGTTCTCATAGACAGTCTTTTCTACTCTAGAACCTGCACCACTAAGGGAGGAAACTCTGAAGTGAGAAGAAGCTATGTCTCCTGAGGTGCTACATATGAAGGTGAAGGGACTTCAACCTGGGAAGGACCAGTGTGTCCCTCTCCTGAGTAAGAAGATCGTGACAGAGGAGCAGGGAAACCAGAGGTCCCACTGCCAACTGCTGAAGGAGGGGAAATCAAACTTGATGAGACAAAAATGGGGCTATCACAACCATGTGCGCCACTTCCACCTGAAGCTTGAGCAGTACAGTCTGCAGAACTGGAAAGGGAGGGAAGGCACACAAAAACCTCCCTGTGCAGCAGAGAAATAGTGCATCTTGCCAGAAAACACCAGGCCCGGGAGTGAGGAGCAAAACATGGAATGTTTTGTATTGAGGGAGGCTTAACAGATTAGGTCTGGACGATCCTATAGGTTGGAAATGTGTTTGACCACGTCCTGCTTGAGCTCCTACTTATGAGCTCTGACTCTGAAGCAGCTGAGACTGTCCACTAGGTCATTTTGCATGCCCAGAACATGAACTGCAGTGATGCGAATTCGATGCAGAACTGCCCAACTCTGCACACGCATCACCTCCCTGCAAAGGGGATATGAGCGAATACCTCCTTGCTTGCTGAGATACCACACAACACACATTATTGTCCCACTCGACTACTAGGATGTCTTGGCAAAGCAGGTGCTGAAAGGGTTGAGGTGCATACAGCACCACTCATCTCTAAAATGATGACATGCAGATGAGACTCTGATGGAAACCAGAGACTCTGCATCCTGTATCTTCCAAGATGACTGCCCCAACCTGTCACTGATGCATCTGTGGTCAAGGCATGAGAGAGTGGAGGGGACTGGAAAGCAAACCCTTTAATGAGGTTGGCAAAATCCTGCCACCATAGGAGATCCCGCTGCATCGAACTGGAAACCATGACCATATGGTCCAGGTCGTCCAGCCTCCGATCCCACTACGCCCTGAGCATCCACTGAGAGATACGCATGTGGAGCCAGGCTAGAGGAACCATGGGGATGGCCACTGCCATGAGGCAAAGAAATTGAAGGATCGACCTGGATGGAACCGGCCTGCTGGAGGCTACCATACAAATTTTTTCCTGCAATGTTTACACCCTGTCCAGAGGGAGGTAAGCCATACCCTGGGCCATATCAACACCATCAATAAACTAAAGACATTGGAGGGAACAAGTAGGGACTCTCAGAGATTTACAATCTCCACTTGTGCAAAGAGGTCCAGGGTAGTGGAGAGGGAGAGATCCGGCTGTTTCTTCGATGAGGCTGACAATAGCTAGTTCACGAGGTAGGGGTACACGCAGTGGCCCTGATGTCTCAGAGCTGCCACCACTACCACCAGTCACTTTGTAAATACCAGAGGTGCAGAGGACAGGCCAAATGGAAGGGCCCTGAACTGGTAATGCTCCCCCTGAAAGGCGAACCGGAGGTAGTGGTGATGGGCTCGGTGGGGGGGAAGAGAATATTAGATATAGATACACACACACACACACACACACACACACAAATTGGGATATGCAAGTAAGCATCCTGCATATCCAGAGTGCAGAGCCACTGTCCTCTGCACAGGAGGGGCAGCAGGCCTGGGAGAGTCAGCATCCGGAAATGCTTGTACTCTATGTACAGGTTCAGGGCACCGAGGTCCAAAATGAGGTGCAGGTCTTCTGTTTTCTAGGGGACCAGGAAGAAGTGGGAGTAATACCCTGTCCCTACCTGGTCATGACTGAACAGACTATTGCCCTCTTCTGCAAGACAGCCTAGATCTCCTCTTTTAAGAGAGTAACACGCGCCTTTGGATAGTGGGACACTAGTGGGGGCCTGTTTGGAGTTTTTTCTCGAAATTCCAGAGTGTGGCCCTGTCTGACTAACTGAAGGACCCACAAGTTGGTAGTTATTGCCCACCACCATGACAGATGACTAGCGAACTTTCCACCCACTAGCTCCTTCGAAAGTCTGGAAAGAGGGAGGGTGGACTGAGATTCAAGCGAGGACTTGGGGGGGGGGTTGGGGAGAGTCACTCCTGAAGCTCTCTGGGCATTTGTGGAGGGGCAGTTGAATCTGACTGGGCCCGATGTTTAGGCCAATGCCTGAACATCTGCTGCTGCTTCAGCTGCTGCTTTGTTTGGCATCAAAAGGGCTTTCTGGCCTGAAACTTAGGACAGTACATAGTCTGCAGTGATCTAAGGGCCCTGCCCTTATCTTATAAGCTAATGATGTCTTGAACTTCACCGCCAAAGAGGACTGAACCCCTAAAGGGAGCATCCCGGATAGCCACCTGGACGTCTTGAGCCAGGCTGCAGACCCTAAGCCAGGAAAAATCTAAGGCTGACTGCTGCGGCAACTCCTCCCTGAGGAGTCCACGGCATCATAGGGTGGCCCATAAGGAATGCCTATAATTAACCTTTGGCAGACTGGATAGAGTCCCCAGACAGACTGTCTGAAGTGCTTCAATTGCCGGCACCAGCTGGCTAAACAGAGATTTCTGTAGACCAGCATGTGGGCTACGTAATCAAAGTGTGAATGGCCAGTGTGGAGGAGGAGAAACTTCCCACCGAACTTGATGAGTTGCCTTGACTCCTTGTCAGGAGGGGTGGTGCTCATATGCTTCAGTTTGGATGACCTGTCATTGGCCACAATGATTACTGAGTCCGCCTTGGGGTGGACACTCAGATGGTCTTTCTCTGTCAGGCATCAGATATGTGCGGTTGACCTGCTTGGCTACCGCTGGTATTGAGGATGGCATCCTCCAAATAGTGGATGCGAGATCCTCGTGTGGCTTGAGCCAGGGAGGTACGAGGACAGGAGCCGCTTTCTGGATGTCCAGATGCTCAGCCAGCCTATGGCATTAGAGATCTTGAGCATCTGACTTCCAGTCATAGACCGCCGCAATCTTCTTAAGGAGGTCTGTGAAAGAGAGATCCTCAGGTGGAGATTCCGGAGACTCCTTAGGCCGTTGTTCTTCCAGGAAAGGCATCTCGAACCCCGCAACGCAAAAAGAGCCACTTGACTCAGAGCTGGATCTGAATCAGAGGAACGGACATCAGGTAGGGAGGGCTCTATGATGTCGAGGGGGGTCTCCACCTTGCATCCACCCTGATGAAGGTACCTTCTCTGAGGTCCAACCCACAAGTGGCGTGTAGGCCAGTGTAGGAGAAGGCCCGTAGGCAGATCTGCAGAGCCTCAGGCATCTTCCTGAGGGGATGGTGGCTATTTGATTATAGTTATTGCTAATTTGATATTTAGTGTATTGTTTATGTGTAACGATTGTATGAAGTGTTATTTTATGTTCTTAATTATTTTTGTGTATATTGATTTATTTCTGAAGATGTGTCGATTTATCTGTTCGGCATCCAGAGCCTACGGGATTGGGCGTCTTTAAATAAATTCTGCCTTGCCTATTCAACTCAGAATAGAGCTGGGCCTTAGTCTCGAACCACCAAGACTGCAGAGATGGCTCAGAAGTCTGCCTGAGGCTGAGGAGGCAGAGGATAAGCTGGTGGTACCCCTACAGAGAACCCAGGCATCGTGTAACCCGGTTATGGATAAGGTGGTGTTGGGTATCCCAGAGGAGAATAAGGGGCTCCATAACCCGGCATATGGAAGCCTGATGGCATGTAACGTGGGTAAGTTGGGGGAGTAGGCATCTGGTACCCTGACAGAGGCCCGGATGGCAGAACCAGAAGGCCTGAAGGAGGACCGTGAGGGACTCTTGCACCCAACCTTGAGTGACCTGGATGAACCGGGTTGAACGTCTGCTCTGAGGGCGGCAAACATGGAGATAGAGTTGGGGCAACCCACCAGGAGACCCGATGGAGGAGGACCCAGAGGTCCAAAAGGAACTCCTGATGTAAGATTCGGAGAAGATGCAGGCGAAAGGCCACCTAACAGATGAGCCCCAATGCTGATTGTTCCCTTGTATGGGGAAGGTGGCAGAAACTCCCCCTCAGGGGAACTGCGTTTGAACCAGTGGGAAGGCCCAACTGGAGAGAGCTGTGGCAGGTATGGCTCAAAGGAGGTGTCTGGGCTCTCACTGGCCACCGACACGAGATCGGTTGAATAGATGTTGGGCAGATTGACACCATTTATCAACTGGACTAGTCTGGTAGATGTATGTATGAGCCGATGCCCGACTTATCGACTAAAGCCGGGCAGGCTCAGGAGTCCCCGGAGCCCGATAACGCAGCTTGGGCGGGGCACTCATCGGCGAGCCCAATGAGCAGCTTATCAGTCCCGCTAGGCAGCTTAGACCCACTGGTGGAAAGGGGCCTAAGATCAGTGGAGGCCTCAGACAATACAGAGGTGCCCACAGTCACTGTGACCAGTGGTGGCGGGAGGTCAGAGGACTGTCCCTGTTGTGGGACAGGCTTGACTGCAACGGTAGACTTCCCTGAGGAAGACAGCTGCAGTTCATCATGGGGCCTGAAGGTGTCTGCGGGTGGGAAGGAGACCTATCCTGGTCCCAATGTCTCTCTTTCTCCTTCTTGTGCCTGGATGACTCGGTTGGGGAGGAGGAAGTGCTGCAGAATTTTTGGAGCTCCTTTACCACCATGGCCATCTTTTTCTTAAATAAATGGGCCTCGAGGGTCTGCTGATGATGCTTTCATGTGACCTGGCTGAAGCTTGAACAGGCCTCACAATCCTCAACCTTGTGGTCCAGGCCTAGACAGAAGTGGCAGAGAGTATGAGTCTTTGTGCGGGAAGCGCACTTATTTTTATGCGAGTTGACAGAAGATGGCAAAGACATGTACAAAAACTGAGAAAACATTTTGAAAAAAGAAAGAAAAAAAAAACTCATCCGTGAAATCTGTCGAACTGCAATGTGTGATCTCAGGAGAGGTACTACGTGATCAGGTAGACAGCAGGAAAGAACTGGAAGGCAGGTGTGGGGACCACCCACTATATAAAGTCACACTGACATCAGTCATGTGATGTTGGGTGGACGTTCCCCCATCAGACACTGCTAGCTAAAGTTTCCGTGTGGTCCTGACACCAGGGGGCACAATCCTTAAGGTGATTACCTACTGCAAGAGCCCTCTTCAAGTAAGATCAATGGTGATTTGAGGTCATCCAGCAGAGTGCATGTGAATGCTTAGGTGGTACCCTCCCATCCTCCCAGGAACCGAATGCTTCACCATGAAGAGGCACGTAACTCACAGCCACAGCTCTAGTGTGAGATTCTGGAGCTCCCACACAAATGCCAGTCTGAGGTGGCAGTGCATCCCCACTGGGCCAGCTGAAACATCCCCCTTTATAACTGCCAGTTAGACACATGGTAGTGTTGGGGGGAGGTTCCAGGGTCGACTGAGAAGTCATCTGGAGGAAATGATGCCTGCAGCTGTAAATTACTAATCCCATGTGTTATGACCTACTGTAAGAGACCACCTCAAAAGAAAATCCTGGGTTGTCAGCGTGCAGAGTGAATGACCATCACTCGGCACCACAGATCCGACCCAAATAAAATACTGTTGTTAATATTTCAAGTCTGTCATTTTAAAGTTTACTTTTTATACCAATTTATATTGCAAATAAAAAAGTAGTGTTTATAAACTGTAAGCCTTTTGAGCTTTTGGAAGTTACATTCAAAGGGGCCGTAATTAGTTTTTCAGCCATTAGTCAGCAGTACCATTGACTGCAAAATCCACTGGATTCACAAACATTTTTGTAATCCAACACAAGTCTAAAACATGTAGTTTTGGTAAACAGTGAAGTTTTATTGCTTACTTACCCCCCATCACAACAAAACACTTACAATTCAGATATGAATAAGAAATCACAATATTCTCATCACCATAGTACATCGTCCTAGTGAACAAAACAGTCTTGCAGCAAGAGCATTACCACCTTTCCCCTGGCACTATAAAACTGGCCCTCTACAGCAACAAGTCACCACCACCAAACCACCTGCCTGTGTCACATGCCTCTTCTTAACCCCACTTAAAAACACACACACACACTACTAACTGAGCTCCATATGACACCAGCAACAGCCCCTAACCTCAAGATGACTTTTCTTTGTGCAGTCAGTTCCCACTCCCCTCCCCAGCACAATTAGCTGTCCCCATTTATGTGCAGTATAAAATATTTATTACTGATCCAGCGATAGTAATCTGTGAAAACACACTTAAGACTTTCAGACTCCTCACACTAAGTTGTTGTTGTCTTCAGAATGTGTACCTGTGTCTATTGAGCATAAAACTGTAAAAAAGTGAACCAAAACAGGGACACAAATCTGTCTGGGCACGGAGCAAGTGGGAAAAAAAAAAAAAAGAGTTCAACATTTTCTGAGGTCCATTAGCTGTGCGGTGCTTAGAGTGTCACTGGAGCACAGGAGGAGGGGGCAGAGATCACCAGTCTGCTTTGTAGGCAGCACTGTTTAATGAAGACTCTGTCTGGGAAAATAATTCTCCACTCAGTGTCCAGTGGGATCCAATACACTGGATGTCAGTGTGAGCAAGTGGGGAGGTGAATGCACCAGCCAATCTGCATAATTCAAGATTTTATATTTCTAATTTAGAATCCACACCCATTTTGTGTGTGGGTGCTAATTTTGATCTTTGAATTTGATCGGCATTTAATGGCTAACCAATGCAGACTTTTTAGATCTGGGGTAATATGAGCTGACAAAGTGGAAACTACCTTTCATTTGGGAACGCTTCTTCCTTCCCCACCCAAAAAGCCTTATAAGGATGCACTTCAGCACTCACAAACTACTCCATAAAATAGATTGAGTTAGGCTCTGACACTTCAAGTCAAACCTGATGTCCACAAACTCTTGAACTGGAATAACAGCACTCTCTCCACCATGTTATGCTATTCACACAAAACACAGTAAGAGGATGAAGTGGCAGTCTATGCCGTTGCAGTTTCAGCTGTGGGGTTTTACTCAGTGCTGCCTTCCTCAAATCCCATGATGTCATTATCCTTTCCATGTTCCTATGTGGTATCTACTGCTGTCATGGTATCATAAATGATGCTAGAGATTCTCTGAAGTATCCTTACTTCTTCTGGTGAGCTTCTCCTCTTCGGGGGCTGGACTACAAACTGGGTTGAACCCAGCTACAAAGTTTGTACAAAACACCTAGGCTCTTCACCTCACCTAGCACACCACAGAGCCTACTCACATTAATGTTAAGACCTCAAACAACACCTTCATCGACTGGATCTCCTCTTACACCAAGTGCATTGCTGATGCGGGTCTACTTCAGGTTATTTTCAGTGACTACTGAATAATCTATAATGTGCACACACAACCCTCAGACTCAAGGCACCCCAAAGTCATCTTTACAAATTCTCTTTGCCACAAAAATCACACCACTTTACTATTGGACCTTCACAACATGGTCTAGTTTCCAACTAAATGGTGCAAACTGTGAAATAATGTTGACAAGGCCTAACTTTTTTTTTTTATGATAAATTCATCAATACCTGAAACAGACAAGATGGGCTTCATAAATCCTTCCTATGTCAAGGATCCTCATCTCCTGTGAGTATTGGCCCAGTTTAGAGTTTGTTTCAAAATCTGTGACCCTGTCTGGTACTTGTACAAAGCATCTTGCAGTCAGGCAAACCTAATCTTATATAAGCAGCTAAATAATGTCAGTACTAGGTCAACATGATGGCCAAGGCCAACTACGCTGCTGCAAATTTTCAAAAGTATTTGAACAAATTCGGAAGGGTTTTTCATTATTTTTTTGACTTGTTTTATACCAGAAAAGCTGCAGCTCCTCTATACCATAACCAGACCATTTTCCTGGTCTTCTACCCTCCCACATGGACACACAGGTGGGGCCCCTGAACACTCACCTGCAATATCGCTTTGGGGGGAGCCAACTGTTTGCCCATGAAGCCATATTTCAGGTAGGTGTTTATGGGACCCACTAACTGTACGTGTCCATGAAGGGGAGAGGCGGTGGTATCCAAGATACCTCCCAAGTTTGATGCCATTCTGCAGGACAGTGCAAAAACTATGGCTAGTAATCTGGTATAAGGAAATAATTTCTAAATCCACACACATGCACCGTATGTCCATATCTCAACTTACTTACTATCACAAAGGCTTTATGCACAGTCAGTAGAGGTGGTGAGTGTTGGGTGTCAGGCGCCATCTCTGTGCCATGCTGAAGGAGAGGTTGGAACACTTATGTGGGGATTGGTGATCCACCAGAATACCACATTTCAGGAGACAGTTACAGTCATGACACAAGGATGGCACAGGGGCACCAGATTATCAGGGCTTATTATGGTGCTGCCCAGTGCTGGGATCTGGCTGGGGGGGGCACTAGACTACCAGGACTTATGGTGATCATTTAATGGCACTAGGATTCAGGCGGGGGGAGGCACCATGATGTAAGTGACTGACAATAGGATTGTGGAGGAGTTAACTAGCATGACATTAACATTTAGCTAACGCCTCCACAAACCTTAAAATATGCCAGACCGCCTGTATGCAAGGTGCATTCAGGTAAGCTACACAGATACATGTTATGCTTTGAGATGACACTTTATGGGTTACTGACTATACTTGAACTATGGGACCTTTAGTGAGCCCCCAGCTTCCCAGGCACAAGCCAAGGTTAGCGAGGCAATAACCCCCATTAGCTCAGTGCTCATTTTCTTTTTTTGCCATTCACTTTTTATTCAGTTTAACAAAACTTCAGTACAGAGACTTATGGAACAAAGTACAATACAAACAGGACCAGACATTGGTACTTAATAATCATGTAAAATAAACATAGCCATGAAGTAAGTCCCTGTACCCTCCTCCCACCCACCCATTAACCCATCCCCAATCAGACCCCCCCCACACACAAGGCGCTGTACTGTGAACCTTCTGACATGGGATCTATCTCTTATTTAATTATGAATAAGCAATAACTAGTGGGGACCAGATTCTTTCAAAAAGAGGCAATTGATTATGGAGAATCGCTATCATTCTCTCTGTTCTGAGGCTTGCAAGCAACTCTGCCAACCATTCTGAATAGGATATTATAATGGAGTCTTTCCAGTGCTTAAGAACTAATCTTTTCACAGCAATGGAAATTAAGGTCATATGGTATTTCCTCAATTTGACCGGGAAGTCCGACAATACTCCTAATAAACAAACCTCAAGTGTGAACATCTCACCTATTCCTAACAATGGACTAACTTTATCCCTTATTTCTGTCCACAACGGGGCAACTCTTGGACAATGCCAGAAGACATGGAGCATGTCTCCCTCCCCTAAGCCACATCTATAACACTTGGGTTCCTGTAAAACCTTTAACTCAGCTAATTTTTGAGGAGAGTAGTAAATGTTATGTAGAATTTTGAATTGGGTTAGTCTAAGACAGTCTTGTCTCATGAACTTGTGACAGTTCCTCCATATATGCGTCCAGTCCAAGTTAACATTAGGGAAAGCCCTAGCCCAGTATGATGAAGGAGCCAGGTTTTCAGTAAATGCCCAATGAAACAGGACTTGGTAAATTCTCGAAACAGCATGAGGGGATCCTATCAAGGGTCGTATATCAGTCCAAAAGGCCATACAAGGTGCAGTAACCTTATTCAGCCCAAGTTTCTGGACTAGAAGGTGTCGTAATTGATAGACCTTAAATACATTCTTCGCAGGTAAATTAAATTTATGGAGTATTTGAACTGTAGAGCTAGGATCTCCCTCCTCATTGAGAAGATCCCTTAGCCTACAATCCCCCAACTTAGGTAACCACCTATGAGTGATAGTCTTATTTCCAATCCGCCGCTGAGGATTGCCCACAATTGGTTGGGAACTGTCCATAACATAATTATATTTCAGAAAGTTACAGACTTGACTATGAACCCTTAAGGAAACCCCAATAGGTGAATTTTTTAGAGAGGGAAGCATTTTGGGGGTAATATAAAATAAAGCTCCGGGATTAAGGCCCAAGCTCTTAATAAGACTGACCTCCAAATTTACCCACAGTGGAACGTAATCCATATTGGAGGAGGAAGTGGGTGAGAACGCCCATCTGCCATATTTATTCATATGCGCCTCCCAAAAATAAAGGGCAAAGTGGGGTAATTTCAAACCTCCCTGCAGCTTGGACGCCGCCAACTTAACATATGCCATCCTGGCTTTCTTGTAATTCCAGATGAAATCCGCTATCATCTTATGGAGTTTTTTAAACCAAGTCAGGGGGAGCCAGACATTGAGCATACATAAAGGATAAAAAAGTCTGGGGAATTTATTCATTTTTACAATATTTATTCTACCCCACAATGAGAGAGGGAGCTGCGCCCATCTTTTCATGTCTAACTCTATATTATGGACTAAGTTATCTAAATTTAGATAACGGAGCCTATCTGAATTAGTTGACAAAGTAAGGCCCAAATATTTAAGGGATTTAGGACTCCAACCCAATCCTAGGTTTACAATGTCCCTTTTAAATACCCTATTGTTCAGGGGGTATACAACTGTTTTCTCCTGATTCAATTTGTAGTTGGCTAACGTGCTAAATTCTGTTATAACTTCAAGCAAAGCAGGGATTGAGGAAGCCGGATTTGTGACGTAAATTAGTAGGTCATCCGCAAATGCTGTGACCTTAATAACCCGGTCTCTAATTTTGATCCCTCTAATCCTATTGTATGAAACTATGTGCCTAATCAAGGGTTCCAGATAGAGGTTGAACAAGAGAGGAGATAAAGGACAGCCCTGCCTCGTCCCTACCTGTAGTCGAAAAGATGAGGATATAACCCCATTACACACAATTCTGGCTGATGGGTTCAGATACAGGGCCCTGATCCAACCAATAAATTTGTCCGGAAAACCAAATTTGTCCATCACCTGGAATAAGAAAGCCCAGTGGACCCTGTCGAATGCCTTCTCGGCGTCCAAAGACGCCAACGCCAAAGGGAGAATGGCCTCTTCAGAAGCCGAGAAGAGATGAGACAGTGTTCTAAAATGGTCCGCCGAAGATCTACCCTTCATAAAACCCACTTGCTCAGCACCAATTAATTTCGGCAACAATTTACTGATTCTGTCAGCCAGTATTTTGGATAGAATCTTTATATCGTAATTTAACAAGGAAATAGGCTGATAACTGTCAGGCTTTTCAGGGGGTCTATTTGGTTTAGGTATCAATACAATAAGTGCTTCAGACAAGTACTTGTCTGTATCAGCTCCGGAGAGAATATGCTGGAATAATTTAGATAATAAGGGGACCAAAATGGAGGAAAAGGTTTTATAAAAATTAGGCGAGAACCCATCTGGGCCGGGCGTTTTGTCAACTGGTAAACTTTTAATTGCAAATTCTATTTCACCATGTGTGATGTCAGCATAAAGAAAACTATGGTCCACCTCTTCCAATTTTGGGAGAGGTATCCGATCCAGATAGGACAGGATCATAGACTGGCTTGACGGAGATTGCATG
Source organism: Neoceratodus forsteri (assembly GCA_016271365.2). NCBI lineage: Eukaryota > Metazoa > Chordata > Ceratodontiformes > Ceratodontidae > Neoceratodus > Neoceratodus forsteri. The sequence goes on from CM028133.1 coordinate 376,832,337, forward strand.
GCCCCATATAATGCTTCATAGTAATTCCTAAAAATTAGGATTATGTCCTCCGGATCCGTCTTAATGCACCTATCTTGTTCTGACCAGATTCCCTCAATTAAACTAGATGCTTCTAGCTGCGCAATCCGCCTGGCCAAGGGCCTGCCTGGTTTTTCTCCTTGGTCTACATAGTTGGCTTTTGTTTTGATAATGGCCAGCTCTCCCTGATCTCCCAATAACTTAAGATAAGCATTTTTAGTTTTGATTAACCTTAACTCAATCTCCTCCTGTGGGTTAGAAATCATAGTATTCTGCAAGGACTTAATTTGATTTAACAAGTCTAACATGGTGGCATTTCTTTCTTTTTTCCTTCTAGTAGCCTGACTAATCAATAGCCCTCTCACATACACTTTAAACGTGGACCAAAGAATATCGGGTCTTACATTCTCCCTCGCATTGATCTCAATAAATTCCTCCATTTGAGTAATCAGAGTCTGAACTACCTTGGGAACCCTCAATAGTTGGTTATTCACTTTCCATCTATTACCTTTGCGTATAAAGGAAGGGAAAGAGATTGTGATCTCCACTGCAGAATGATCTGATAGTGGGGCTGCCGTGATCATAGAACCAATAACACCCTTGAGCATGGCATGGGAAAGGAATATGTAATCGATCCGAGAACCCGATCTATGGACCGGGGACAGGAAGGTAAATTCCCTTGTTTGTGGATGAAGCACTCTCCAGACATCTGCCAGACCCAAACGAACCAGCAAGTCATTGAATGCGAGGGTCAGTGCTCATTTTCTTGATTATCCTGGGTTTAGTATGTGCATGGTGTTAGCCTTTTGCAATAAAACTGCACTTCTGCACCAATGGTACATCTCTCCATTTGTGCACCAACACCTAGCACCCACTGTTACACTGCAGAACCAGTTTTAATGAACTGAATTAAATAAAACACTAAAGACTCATTTGGACTTGGTTCGTATGGTTTGAAAGAACCCCCCTTTTGAAATCTCCCCTTTTTTTCCATTATTTGTAAAAATGTTTTCAATAATTCTGTTTATTTTGTGACTGCCACAGAGTGCTTATGCACACATGATGAACCCCAGCACTTTTTCTCTGCATGTGTCCCCCCTCATCATCTGCTGTTAATCAGTTTCCTCAGTGCCAGTAGATGACTGGAGCTGCTTTTTGAGTCTTTTTCATCCCTGTCCCCCTATGGCTGGCTGGCCAATTGCAGCTCATGACAGCATCATGAGTGTAACTAGAATACAGCATGGCTGCTGCCCACAATTCACATTGTCAGCTGGCACTCAGGGAAGATGGAGCATGGCAGCAGGCTCAGAGACGACATCTCCAGGAGTGCCAAAAAAAAGTAGAGGACCTAGACTTACAATTTTACCAGCCACCGGCAGATATATTTTGTTGGCCATAATTGCCAAAAATGTGTCCCTTATTAACTGTATATCAAGGGATAGGCTGTACAGAACTAGGCAAAGGAGCTTTCCAAGTGGGTGGGCTGAAGATTCAGAAATAAATCCTCCTCTATACAAAATTCAAAGTTGTCGTGTTTCATATGCCTCTTTTAACTTTTCATAAATGAAGCAAAAGAGGTACACAGTGGAAAGACAAAGCAAGTGTTTGAAAGGGTCTGGCTGGGATCTACACTGCCACCTCACTAATTGTGCTGTTCAGAGAGGTCTTCGCTGTGGTCCCATTTTTATTGACATTCAGTTCCACTTTTGTCTGTGCTGTCTGTGCCAGACACAGTTAAAACAAATATGTTGTGATAAGCATTTTCTCCAGATGATCTCATGTGTCAATAGAATGGCATTTGTTGCTACAGTTCAGTGCTACGATCATACCCACTATACTTTTGGAAGTATGGTAGGGGTGGGCATTTAGGAGATGGTAACTTAGCACAGGGAATCCCCACAACTGTCAAATTACCTTTCCCCTAACTCCCATTGTCATGCCTACCATACTGGAGAATGAAGTGGGGACAACAAGTGTAGTACCCAATACTGAACTAAGAATTATGTTACAGATTTTTTTCCAAGCAGGGTGCTTGGTATAGAAACAGACAGTGATGGCAGAAAAAGACAGAGTTCCATCCAGTCTGCCCAACTTCCCTATAATCCCTGGAACCTACCATTTTTCCAGGGTATTAACCCTCCCCATCCTCTCTCTATTCTCCTCCTTTTTACGTTCGCTTGCGTGCATACGCAAGGAATGTCTTGGGAGAATGGGACACTTTAGAGGTGTGCCTGTCCTGTGCAATCCCCTGCTCCGTTGAGCAGGCGTGGTGGTCCTGCACCAATCAATGCGGTGCTGTGTATTACAGCTGTGGTCCTCTCTTCAAAGAAAACCACCGCTGTGTGCTGGCAGTGCATCACGCCCCCCCAAATCTTTCGTGCCACGCTGGGAGCTCACCCCAGCATGGCAAACATCCTGCGTCATCTGCCAACGGGGGAGCCCAATCCCCCATCAGCTCCACCTCCCCCCAAACAGCTTTCCCTGCTGCCACACTGGGAGCCCACCCAGCATGGCAAACATCCAGCGTCGTCTGCCCGGCGGGGTGCCCAACCTCTGTTGGCTCCTCCGGCCCCCCTAGTCTCCTTCTGCCACACTGGGCCCATCCCAGCGTGGCAAAGCGTCCCGTTGTCAATTTAGAATAAAAAACCTGTAAATTAAAACGGTCCCACGCAGTCTCCCCGCCTCCCCCACAATCCACACCCACCCACTGCGCATCCTGCCTCCCCACACCTCCCCTCACCCCATACTTACCTCTGGAGCTCAGTGCAACGATCATCGCTGGACTGGGAACACGTCTACACTCTTCAAAGCCGACTGCAAACTGAGGAAATGCCGGTAAGCTGTATAATGGACTAGATTTTTTTTTTCAACTTTGTTGCATATCTCAGACATTTTTTGGAATTTTTGCATCAAATTTTCAACATGGGGATTTTGGGACCCCTTCTCATGAATTCTGTCACTGTCATGGCATTATTCGGGCCCAAAGGGTGATTTCGCAGTCACTGCGTGAAATCACCTTTGGGCCTGATTAATGAAATGACAGTGCCAGCATTCATAAGGTAGGCTCTCAAAAAGCCTATTTTGAAAATTTGGTGGAAAAATTCCTAAAACTCATAGTTTTACAAGCGTGCGGTGTGCAGTTCCTACGCAGGCTTGTAAGTTCATGAATTTTCAATATTTTCACTCCAGATTTTCAACATTGCCATTTTACCACACCTTCTTATGAGTAGTACAGCTGTCATTTTTCACATCTCACCCAAAACGTGTTTCCTCCCATGTAGCGCACAGTAGCACAGTCGGTGTGCAAAATCAATGTATGGGACACATTAAGAAAATCACAGTGACACTGCTCATGAGCAGAGGTCTTAAAATGGCTATGTTGAAAATTTGGTGAAAAAATTCCTAAAAATGACTGTTTTACGAGTGTGCATTGCGCAGTTCCTACGCATCGCGTAAGTTTATGAATTTTCAATATTTTCACTCCAGATTTTCAACATTGCTATTTTACACACTGCCTCATGAGCAGTGCAGCTGTCATTTTTCACATCTTGCCCAAAACGTGCTTCCACCCATGTAGTGCACAATGGCACAGTCGGTGTGCGAACTCAGTGTATGGGACACATTAAGAAAATCACAGTGTCACTGTTCATGAGCAGAGATCTTAAAATGGCTATGTTGAAAATTTGGTGAAAAAATTCCTAAAAATGACTTTTACGAGCATGCATTGCGCAGTTCCTACGCATGCTCGTAAGTTCAAGAATTTTCAATATTTTCACTCCAGATTTTCAACATTGCCATTTTACCACACCTCCTTATGAGCAGTACAGCTGTCATTTTTCACATCCTGCCCAAAATGTGTTTCCGCCCATGTAGCGCATAAATGGCGAAGTCGGTGTGCTGGCACTCAATGTAGTGGGACATATTAAGAAAATCACAGTGACACTGTTCATGAGCAGAGGTCTTAAAATGGCTATGTTGAAAATTTGGTGAAAAAATTCTAAAATGACTGTTTCGATGACGCGTTGCTCAGTTCTTACTGACGCCGAAGTTTCTGAATTTTCAATATTTGCACTCCAATGACTTCCAGATACCTAAACAGCACATAGAAGCAAGCAACATTCGGCATTGACAAATGCTTGTACTTCTTTGTCACTGATTTTTTTTAAGCCATGTCCAAGTGCCAAATACCACTGCAAATACCTGCAAGCGAATGTTCGGCATTGACAATTGCTTGTTTCTGTTGCCTCTGGTAACCATTATTCGCTTCATTATGGTTCCAGCCCTGCTTGAATCCTCTGATTGTTTTTGCATCCACCAATTCAGCTGACACTTTTCCAAAGTTCCACCACCATTTCCATTAGCAGTACTTCCTCACATCTCTCCAGAACCTACCTTCTGTTAATTTCCATTTGTGTCCATGTGACCATGAATTGGTACTCAGGCTAAATAATACCCCGCAGTTCACTCTGTTAATTCCTTTAAGGAACTTGAAGGTCCCTATCACATCTCCCCTCTCCCGTCTTGTCTCCAATGAGTACATAGTTAGTGCCTTGAGGCGCGCCTCATAGGATCTGCCCTGCTATCCCTGAATCATGTTAGTTACTCTGTGCTGCACTGTCTCCAATTTATCCTTATTCTTTCTGAGATGAGGACTCCAGAACTGGGCACAGTACTCTAGGTGAGACCACACCAGAGATCTGCAGAGGGGAAGTATTATCTCCTTTCTTGTGCTATAAATACAACTACTGATACATCCCAGCATCCTGCTAGCCTTGCTATAGGCCATGTTGCACTGACTACTGCTTAAATGGTATATTGAGTTGGGGAGGGTGGGGGTTACAGCAAGGAGTAGAGCATTAGTTCTCACACTTTGTGATAGTGAGCCTCTCCAAGCCATGAAAAAGAGTTTGAGCCTCCCTCAAATTTGGAAAAAAATCTTGGACCTCCCAATAGGAAAAAAAAAAATCTACTTTGCACAGTACACCAGGAATAAAATGAAACTAGTGAAGTTGACTGAGTATATTCTCTTTTTATTCAACTTATCGCTCTCCACCCCTAACCCAGCACCCCAGGTTATACTTGTCACTCCTTTTTTCTGACTCTTGGGTACATGTTACTCTGTCTGGAACAACCAAGCTAGCCAATTCATATCTCCCTCTCTTACCCCGTTGTTAAGCAGCTTCTTGTACCCTTACCTCAGGTGACACCTGAAAAAATGCATCAGATCTCTGTACCTTTCCCAGTCACTAATTTACATTCAAATACCTACTATAGAAATGAGCCTTGACTCAGTGTGCCTTTCCAATGCACTAATTTGCAAATAAATACCTATTGTAGAAACAAGCCTTGACTCAGCAAGCCTTCCCCAGACATTAATTTACATGTAAATATACACCTACAAACAAGCTTTGGCTCAATGGGGGTTTCCTGTTCAAATATTTGTGCATAAGTAAAGAACTTCACCTGCAATTATCCCAATTTAATTTGTTTTATTCTTTCACACAAAACAGCCAAAACTTAAAATTTAAATACTGTTCATTCTCAGACTTGACCGGGCCTCCCTTGGAACAATTTGGGGCCTCCCTTGGGAGGCTGGCCTCACCAGTTGAGAACCACTGGAGTAGAAGGAGCTCAGATATGAGTTATATAGGCTTAAAATAAGCCATGAAAGTACACCACAGAGCATACCATAGCCCATAGTTTCTGAGGGACATACTATGTCTAAGACAATGCCTTAGGTATATTACAGTAGCAGCATCTTGCTGCCCTCTGGTACTGAACACATATATGTATTCACTCTGTAGCCAGCCAGATAATAATTTTGCTTAGAGCAAGGGGCATAGAAGGTCTCAGATATGACTTCTTTAGCTTCAAAATAAGCCCTAAATTCACCACATGACTTCTGGGGTCCTAGCTGCCCTAAGACCCACAGCTTTTTTTAAAGGTTGCAGACTGCATAAAAAGAACCACCCTTGTGAAAATCCTGGCAATGGCCCTGCGACATCTCCTGCTGTCCACTGTAGCTCCCATTAAAGGGAGTCAGACAGATGCCGGATCTGATTGTGGTAACCTTATCTGCAAAGAACCAAGCAAACTCATCACACCACTCTTGTGAAAAGGCTCCCTGAGGCTGGAGACAGATTGGATTGCACAACCTGTCCAAAGTCCAGAAGAACTGGTCGGTTCCGTGCAGCAGCAATCTCCCTGGACAGGAATTCTGCCTTCTTACAGTGATTGCTGATTGATAGACCACATAATGGTCCATCAATCTAAGTCTGTCACACTCCAGGCCCAATTTCCACCAGCTCCTTTCTAGCCTACATCCCACTCTCCTCAACTCCTTCAAGGTCTCATCAAACCATGGAGACCTAGAATGAAGAGTGAGTAGACGAAAACGAACAGGAGCTTTGGAATCCAGGGCTGCCACCACTGCCTTATTACAGGCAAGTACTAGATCCCCTGGATCAATGCATTCACTTGGTATACCTGATAGGTCCAGGACCATCATTAGGCCATCTGGGGTAACACCTCTCAAAGGGCGGTACCAGACCATCTCCATAGGGGCAGGCCTACTAGGGAGAGCCACAAAACTGAACCCAATGGTGTGATAGTCAGACCACCCGACTGGCTCCACCACCAAATCAGATATTTCTATCCCCAGGAGGAACATCGAGTCCAAGAAATGACCACCAATATGGGTCAAGGAGGCAACAACCTATGTAAGGCCCTACAAACTCATTAGCTGGTGGAAGTTTTGGCCAAACTGTGAGAGTTCATCATCGACCCAGGCATTGAAATCCCCCAGGATCAGCCATCTGGGGATTCCCAATGCCAGGTTGACAATGAAGTCTGTGACTTCCTGCAGGAAAACTTTCCCATCTCCTGGTGGATGGTAGATGAGAAGAATCCTGCATCCTATACCCTTGCCCATGATACATTCAAAGGAGTTGGTGCTCCCCACTGGAACCTCCACAAGGTTCAGTTCTGATCTAAAACAGATGGCTACACCCCCGGCCATACGGTCCATCCTTGGGCAGTGTATCACCAAGAACCCAGCTGGAATTGCTGAAGCCAACACTGGACCAGCATTTTCATCCAGCCAAGTCTTGGTGATGCAAGCCAGGTCCGATGACCCAACAAGATCCACTATTAAAGCAGTCTTGTTCTTAATGAACCTGGCATTGCATAACACCGCCTGAGTAGGATGAGTAACCAAAGAAGACCATGTTTCTTGTCTGCCAAAGGCAGAGCCCTTGGGTATGGGGACCAGGCAGGGAGGACCCCTTTCCTGGACCCATTTTGCCCCAGGGCGTCTCCTTGTTCCCACTATCCCAATCCGCCCACTTTTTTCCATTCTCCCACCAGACCCGGACTCTGTCCTCCTCCTCCTAATTATCCCCAGAGCCTGACACTACCTATATACTTCTGAGGACAGTGGAGGACAATTAAAAGGACAGAGATCTCTGAGCCTGGAGGGGGAATAATGCTTGACCATCACTGCACCTTCTAACACATCTTCACAGCAAACAGCAAGCAACACAATATTCAAAAACCTCCCAAATACACATGCTCTGCTCACTCGCAATTTCCACCTAACCCACACAACACCCACGCACCCCAAACTACTCAACTAACCTATGTTTACCCCATCAAACTTTTTCACACCACACATGCAACTTTCACAAAATACTATAAACTCAATCAAGCACACATACACTTCACACAATAAACAATCAAATAAACACTAATCACAATATTGTAAATTGAATGTAACACAATATGAACCAAAATATATAAATTAAAATGAATTTTAAATAGAAAGTCCAGTCCAAAATGTTCATATAAGATTAGTCCATAGAGTTCCCATTATCTTGGACCAGAAATGAACCCTTTCCAAGCCTTCGAAACTCCCATCTCCAAGGTTGAGAGGTTTAAAATTGAAATGAAATTAAACAAATGCACCCAGGAGCTCACACACCTCCTCCTAGGCACCACAGTGTTACTGTTGTGAGGTGCTGACATGTCTCCTGTGGTCCAAGGTGCACACTGCCAGCTGGGTCACCTCCTCAGATATGCATCCGTGGAGGCAGCCCTTTGGTCTGGGGTCTCCTTCTTGTCCACCTCTACTTGTCTGTGCCTGTCACAATGGCTGGGGGTGTACATGGACAATCTGGTTTCGGTCTGTCGAGGGCTGTGGAATGGCAGGCATTGATGGGCCTGTCAGAGCAATAGGCTAGAATATCAATTACTTATTACGGGCACTGAGCTAAGCATTCAGCCCTGTGTCATAAAATATGTATAAAACCATATAAAGCAATGTAAGACTGGCTCAGATCCTTACTTTACAGTCCACTGTATAAAATGTTCTAGATAATTATAAATAATGTTTCTGTCACATCCTTATAGTATATAAAAATAGATTTTATTTTTCCCTGTACAATATTACTATTCACTAAGAACTGCTGTATAGATAATAAAGCATTGTAAACACTGTGAAAAGCAGCATAAACATAAACAACAAAGGTTTCAGAAAATAAATAAGAATAACAGAAGAATACAACTTACAATTTTGGTAACTTTTGTAACAGTAAAATTGTGCTGGTATAAACTTCATAAGCTTTGTGAAGTCACTTGTAAGTAATTCAAAAGAATCTGGTTCAGTAAACAATCTAAGCTGTGTTTCATTGCAAAAGATGTAAAATAGTTTTGTCTTATTAGTATTTCAAAATTTCTCTTTGCAACATATTTAAATACTTTTCTTAGGCAAAATGTTTATATACCTTTATATAGATTTGAGCTTTTTCTTTATACCCAACATTCCAGTAGTTAAGAAATTATTTTTCCCATGCAACCTCCAGATAAATCCAATTAGAATATTGTAAACATTATTTAAAGTAATACTCAAAACATCTGGATAGCTGTAGACTATTTTCTCCTTAATTTCAGAATGTTGGTGAGAACTCCTTCCTTTGATGGCAAAAGTCTGATAGCTCTTACACAGTCTTTGGTCTGGCCACATTGTTATTGGAAATCCTTCCTGACATCATCTGCATAAGGATCGATAGTCTGTTTTTGTTGTGCACAGACAGAAACACATAACTGCTCTTAGCAAACTCTGAAAATCAGTCCAAGGTTTTGAGGGAACAATGCTTTCCATAATAAGACACAGACTTTATGATAGATCTTCTTGGCATCTTCGCTATAGGAGAATTTGAGGCATTTCTTCATGAACTGGCTTTAAGTCCACCTCATTATGATGCATATGTGCAAGATCTGTCAACACTTATTGGATCATGCAAATGATGAAATGAGTGGCTAGTCACTCTCTCTTAGGACAGCCCCTTTTTGCAAAGTCTTTGAGTTTGAACATTTTTCTGTTTAAAATATTTTTTTCTTATAACTTTTGAATGCAACAAGATGCAGTCTTCAAACAAACATTTCCAAGCTCAGGTCATTAAAGGCAGTCTTTCAAACTGTATCTCATGTCTGTGAGACAAATTATTTCTGAGTAATCTCTAATGATTATAACATCAGTTCTCAGCAGAATTAAAAAAGGAATAATCATTTCACTTTCCATATCTCAAGATTTCAAATGAAGTATTTTGTTTTCAAATTTCTGTTAGGAACATTTTTAAAGCATTGATTACATTGCAGATGGTTTTGCTTTGTTCTCCGTGAAAGCACATCCATCAAAGCAGTCAGAGTTGTTTACTCCAAACTATTTAAGACAGTTTATTTCAGTCCTGTATCAACTTACAAATATAAAAATGATATCTTTGAATTGCTTATGAGCTGATCTCTGAGATATTAAGCAAAATATGCTACTTAAGACTTTGACGAGAACACTTTTGCAAATAATTAGCATTCTGCAGCAGTTGCAGGTATCAAACTTGGCCATTTGATAGGTTGATATATTCCTTATCAATTGATATAATTTCATAGTGGCAGTATCAAAGATAGCTTGCAACAAATATAAGTTTTCCAATAAAAAAAACACATTGGTTATAAATGTCTCTATTTTTTCTTTGATTCATTACTGAACAGGGTTGAGAGTAGGAGCACAGGGGAGGGGGAGGAACTAATCAGGTGGGTAGGAAAAGGAGACAGGCAAATGGAGGAGGATGGGAGAGAAGAAAGGAAGAGGGAGGAAACTGAATGCAGATACAGATAGTCAGAAGGGGAAGGGCAGTTTGGGAGATGGAAAACAGTTATGGGATAAACTATGAATGTGGGAGATAAGTTCACCAGGGTGCAAAGGGAGCAGTGGGAAGCAGCTAGTACCAAAGGTTAGAAAGGAAGGATGGGGAGCAAGGATGTAGGAGATGGAAGGTTGGCAATCATAGGAGACTCCACAATTAGGGGTAGTCACTGTGGAAGGAAAGGGGACCCAAATGCAAGCAGGAGGATGGTTTGTATGCCAGGGATGACAGTGGGGAAGGTGGGCCCAAGAATGAGGGAAATAGAGGAGGCTGGAGGAGAACTTAATTTAGTTATACATTTGGGAACCAATGACCTTGTTGGGAGAGGAGGTTGAGGTAGTAAGTAGGTTTCTGAGAGTTAGGGAAGATCTGCAGGAAGGAAGAAAGTTTGGCTGCTTTCTCAGAGGTAATACCAGTACTACAGGCTAGCACAGCCAGGAAAAGAAGAATAGAGGATTTTTAATGACTGGCATGAGGAAATGGTGCAGGGAGGAGATGTTCATCTGTATAGGGACTGGGAGGAAACCTGGTCAAACAAACATTTCACCTACAGGCTTTCCCTTCAATAGAGAGGGTTTGAGGGTACTGGGACAAACTGGAGGAATACATAACCATTTACACTTAATTTAAACTACTGGGGGCAGTAGGCATGCAGGCTCACAGACCTGGAGAGGAGGAGAAGATCAATGAACCTTCCCCACAGTGATGGAAGAGGTCTGAGGAGGAGGTGAAGGGCAAGATCACATTAAATGGTGGAGGTGGTGAGGAACTCATAACAAGGGTACGTGAAGGGGGTGCACACAGAGGGGATAAATGTGAATAGAATGATAGAGGGAGGAGAAGGTTGGTCAGATTCTAGGTGGAGGGTGGTGTCTCTGAATGTGTGGAGTCTTGGAAACAAGATAGTCAACCTGTAGGAACTATTAGCAGACAAGAAGGTGGACATAGCTGCAGTAATCAAGACCTGGGCAACATCACACCATGACTGGTACCTTGCGATCCCTGGATATAAACTATACAGGAGGGACAGGGTAGTCGGGAAGGGGGGAGGGGTGGCAGTTTATATCAGGGACAGAATAACTTGCACAAAGGAGGAGTTGGAGGAAGGGGAGGTGGAGGCATTATGGGTTCAGTTAAGGTCCAACACAGGGAGAAAGGTGAGGTTGGGGGTGATTTACAGACCACCCAGTCAGAATGAGGAAAAGGACAGGGAACTGAGCTCACAAACATTGGAAGCTGTGGGGAAAGGAGAGGTGGTAATCATGGGGGACTTCAACCTGCCCAAAGTGGACTGTAGCATACCATCCACAACATGTGCTAGGAGTCAGGTGATCCTGAAAAGACTGCAGAGTGGGTTCCTGATTCAGGGTGTCACTGAACCAACAAAAGCTGAGGCAATTCTTGATCTGGTACTCACAAATGAAGAGCATGTACAGGAAATAATGATCAGGGAGCCACTGGGTGGAAGTGACCACTGCATAGTATGGTTCTAGTTGGATATGGGTAGGGAAAGCATTCCGACTAAGACCAAAATCTTGGATTTCAGGAGGGCGGACTTCAGGAAAATGAGTGAAGTACTAAGGAGCCATCTGGTAGGCATCAGAGCAGATATGAGGGTGGACCATCATTAAGGAAGGAATACTTTTGCCACAGATGAGTGCGTAGGCTCTGGGGAAGAAACATAGGTCCAAAGTGCCCAGCTGGTTCAGTTCTGGGCTGCCCAGGCAGGCGGAAGAGGTTGACCTACAGAAAATTCAGGAAGACCAAGAGAGAGGTGGATAGGAAATTACCTAAGGTTGGCTAGTGAGGCAAGTAAGGAAGTCCAGCGAGCAAAGGCACTGAAGGAGCTGCAGATAACTGAAAGAATTAAGAAGGGGGAGAAGGCTTTCTTTCACTATATAAGTGAGTAAAGGGACACGAAGGAAGGTATTGGTAGGCTTAAGAAAGGGGGGAGTGGGTGGAGTATAATGAGGAAAAACAGAGATACTAAGTGAGTATTTCTGTTCCATTTTCACTAGAGAGAAGGATGGACCAGCACCTTCAGGAGGGAAAAGAGGAGCGGAGGAGGACACACATGTAGTGATAGAGGAGGCTACAGTGGGAGAGGGAGGGACTGCTGGCATTGAAGGTGGATAAGTTACCAGGCCCGGACAGAGTACATCCAAGGGTACTAAAGGGACTGGCTGAGGAGCTGGCAGGGCCACTGGCAGTCCTATTTAATAGTTCACTAGAGTCAGGTAAGGCACCACAGACTGGAGAACAGCACTAGTGCCCTCCTCAAAAGTGGTCCTAAGGATGACCTAGGAATTACAGACCAGTCAGCCTGATCTTCCATTGTGGGCAAGCTCATGGAGACCATACTAAAGGAAAGGTTGGTGGTATATCAAGAGGAACATGGTCTTTGAGATGCGAGGCAGCATGGGTTTATGGAGAGATCAGCAACAAATCTGATTGACTTCTTGATTGTGTCACTAAGACTGTAGACAGGGCCAAGCAGTAGACATCCTCTATCTTGATTTCAGTAAGGCCTTTGACTCTGTGCCCTACAAAAGGTTGATCAGGAAATTGGTGGATCTCAAGAAAGATGGCCAGATGGGAGGAAACTGTTGAAGGACAGAACTAGAGGGTGGTTGTTGAGGGAGAGTTATCTAGCACCAGAGGTAACTAGTGGGTCCCATAGGGTTCAGTGTTGGGGTCGGTGTTGCTTATCGTCTTCATCAATGACATTGAAGATGGCATTATGGGCACACATGCCTATTCATGGATGACTACCAAGCCTGCGGAGAGGGACACAGCTAAAGGGATAACAGGACCTACAGGAAGATTTGGAAAGCTAAGGAGGTGGTCCAGGATCTGGCAGTTGGCTTCAATGCCAAAAATAAAAGTTATATATTGGAGCCAGAAACCCTAGGGACAGAGTATTACTGGGTGGAGTCTGAGATCTGCATCAGAGGAGGAAGGGCCTGGGATGATGATCATTAGTGACCTGAAGCACCCACACAGAGCAAGAAAGCAGCAGCAAAGGCAAACAAGATGCTGGGATGCATATCTGAGGGGCTCAGTAGGAGTGAGGAGTGTTATACTGCCTATACAGGTCACTGGTAAGGTCACATCTAGAGTATGGAGTTCAGTACCGGTGCCCACACCTCAAAAAGGGCATTAACCTGCTGGAGAAGGTCCAGAGGAGGGCTTCAAAGATGATAACCATTCATCAGAGTAAGACATATGAGGAAAGGTTTAGGGCACTGAACATGTACTCCCTGAAAGACAGAAAAGAGAGAGAGAGAACATGATGGGGACATTCAAGTACTTGAAAGGGATAAATAAGGTTGATAAGGAGAGTCTCTTTAAGCTGAGTGGCAACCATAACATGAGGGGGCACAGTCTTAAGCTGGAGGTGTGAGGTTTAGAGGGAGATCAGGAAACACTCTTCACAGAGAGGATGATCTCTCTTGTTGCAGGATCTCACAGCAGTGGGGACATATTAAATTGCATGACAAAGTGAAGAAATGTACCTACTGTTGATGCTGGATGTGTTTCTTTTTATACATCACGAATCTGAAATTTCTAATATAGCTATTGCATTACCATCACAAATGGGTCAGACTCTGGATGCCTTCTGCAAGAACTGCAACTTTTTGTATCAGTCTAAGTGATTCTATAGAAAGAATGTGACAAAATCAATAAATAAATTTTTGCATGGTATCACACAATGTCTAATATGCAGTGTGTGTCACTGTGTGTTTTGGGGGATCACAGAGTGAGACATTGTGTTTCTAATGGTCAATATTGCAGTCCCTGAATAATTAGCCATTGGAATATCTGATATGGTATATTTTCTACCCCAAAACACCAGCCCATGTGCATTATTTACTTTGTCATGCAAGTATTGAATATGCTCCCGCGCTATGACATCATGCAAGGGAGAGCGTGGAGGCATATTCTCATTGAAGTGAATGTAGCTTGCTCAATGTTCCATGGAACAACATGTAATGGATAGTCTGAAACGGAGATTCATGAAAGGCACCGCTTGACTGTTTAGGCCCTTATTATTCGAGCAATCCCCTTCATTAATTTTAGGCTGACCATTTTATGTACATAGCATAGCACGCAAAATCTAGCCACATTCACTTCAATTGGAATAGCCCCCACGCTCTCCCTTGCAGGATGTCATAGCGTGGGGGATTAATCATGCATGATGAGTAATTTAAAGAATGTGCACAGCTGCACGCACTGCTGGCTGATGTTCTTAGGGAATTTAATGGTGTTTTTTGTATAGAGAAAAAGGAAAATAGGACATATGGCATGATGACACATCGCACACTAGAGGTTGACTGTGGAGGTCACGATGGAGGGAATGGTTATGCAGTAAGCCAGATGATGCCCATCCTCATATGACTTTACAGGTTCAGCAGCAGCTGTAGTAGCGGTGGACGGGTGGCACCCAAGTCCACACAAGACTTGGCACCACCACCAGTGCATACATATTTTCAGTCTAGTTTGCATCTCTTTCAGGAAGTTCTTCTGTGTAATTGGGTAGCCTGCCTCAGCCTGCCTCTCCCCCATGGTCCAGTTTCACTGTGTACTTTTTGGGACCTTTTTTTGGTGTATGTTCTGTTCACTACTTAGTGGTAAACAATTTACAAATATACTCCCTCAAACATACAGTCAACAATTCTGTTGTAGCAGTAAACCACCATGTTAGCAGCATTAACTGAAAAACTATTATATCAGTGAAGAAAGTAAATAGTATAATGTCAGTCAAACAAACAGAAACCTCTCATTAGGCTCAGTCAACATTCCCCGGACCAGGCATAATGTGAATAAGCTGAGCATTGGCACACAACGCCTCAGCTTAAAATGTCCAAACACATGAATAGAGTGGCAGTTCTTCAGTAAGAAGTGTGGAGTTTTCAGAAGGTAAGTGATTTTTTCCAGTAACTGTTTGTTAGAATTCTGGAATCTGCATAGCACTGTAATGGATGTGCATTCAGACCAACACAGATCCATAGTTCAAGGCTTCCAATAGCTTGTTATGACTGTTACCTACCAAAGGCACTGCCAGCAGCATTTGTGTGTTTAGTACAGGTTACCAGGAGGATGCTGCACTAACCTTGTACGAGTGGCAGATGTTGCTGGTGCCAGAAATGGTCATACCTGAGTTGTTGGAAGCCTCTGTGGATCTGTGTTAGTTAATGTCATATCCATTTGGTGCTGCTAGCTATTTCCAGAATTATACAAACCGTTACTGGAAAATCCTTTCACCTTCTGTGCTCCACACTTGGACTGCAGTTTACTCTCCTGTTCAGGTGTTACTTCAATTGGATGGATGCTATGAGTCAGGCCATGGCTGGCCTTATCCAAATTGATGTTTTGTCTCCCAATGGCACTGTGGCTGTCCTATGTGCCCACCATGACACCTTCTATATGTCATGGTTCTACATGGACTATGGTGCACCCAGTCTAATTTGGCATGGAATTTCATGATGACTACTGACCAGTGGCCATAGCCACCTGTCTTCAGTTTATGGCTGGCCTTCATCCAATATTGTGTTTCAGCTCCAGTCCCAACATGGTCTCTGGCTCTCTGCCTGACCCGCCCATCCAGACCCACACCCACATACCTCCACACCATCCTCAACTTGTACTGATTCTCCACGGACTACGGTTCAGTCTCCCAGGCTAATCTGGCATTTCATGATGGCCACCTGTCTTAAATTTATGGCTGGCCTTCATACAGTACTGTGCTTCAGCTCCAGTCCCCCCAAGTCCCAACATGGTCTCTGCCTGACCTGCCAACCCGCCTACACCCACACACCAGCCTCAACTTTGTAGTCGTTCTCACGGACTATGGTTCATTCCGGGCCAGGCTAATCTGCCATTTCATGATGGCCACCTGCCTTAAGTTTATGGCTGGCCTTCACCCACTACTGCATTTATCTTTCAGCTCCTAACAGCATTCTTGCTGCATGGCAGGCCTATCATTTCCATGCCACTGTGTCATATTTCATAGTGCGTGAGTCCACAAAATGGCAGCCTTTGGGTGCTACCTCCTGGCCTGGATACATGTAAAATGACTGGGTAAGCAAAGTACTTGGTTTGCATTTGCTCAGACCTCCCAAGAAGAGGTTTAGTTTTCCTCAGCACAGGTTGATAATCTCTCGGTTGATGGTTCTTCAGGTTATTATTTACATCGTAAACCTTCCTCGAACGCTAAAACTAGCCGGACCCGACCAACGTGATAGCTTTGTTGAGGCATACCTGACGCTGCATCGTTATGATGTCAGTCCCAACAGTGCGGGTGGTCATATTCAATGGGCCGCATTTATATTTTTAGTGACTTTTAATGTTGTTTGAGAAGAAGGTTACCGCTAACTAAGAAGGAGCTTTAGCGAGCGGTGGCCTTCTTTTCAAACCCGCATTTGAAAAGTAGTTAAAAAACAACATGTAAATATTGGCCCCATTAGAGCCTATGGGAACACCACTTCAAGCCTTATTCTGGGACTGACATCATAAAACGTGCCAGCATGGGGGCGTGCCTCCAACTTAGGAAGTATCAGCATTTTGGCTGCAGGTTCAGATTTTGGATTTTACAAGCACTTTGTTGGAAAATTTACTGATGTAAAAATCATGGCTCCCTGAAGGACCTTTAAATCGAGGGGGGTAAGCTATCCAGCCTGTTAACAGGGAGAGAGATTAAATAACTAAACACCTGCTCTTTCAGTCAAACAGTACAAGTGTGTGGTGTGGTGTACTATCTGACTCAACATAACATAAGTCACTCACTCACCACGTAAGGAGTGGGGCACAAAAAAGCACATAATGAAACATGAAAGTATACAAGAATGATCCCTTAATTAAAAAGAAAAAAGTATGAAGAATAAAATGGACGTCTGTTCATTTTTTGCAATGTGGGTATTGTAATTTATAGATTCATGTTGTTATAGGCAAATGTGAAATTTAAGTGTAATTACTTAATTTCAGAGTCAGTGTCAGAAAGGCAGTAAAGGAAAGGCATCATCCTTATTGCTACTGAGCTCATCAGATCAAGAAAGAAAAAAAAAATATAGTGTGCAGCCTTCAATTTTGATCTCATTAGAAAGCGGAAGGAAATTTGAACCAGCTTCACAGCAGGCACAGGACTTAAACTCAGCTGTAGCATCTTTTATTGTGAAGGACATGCAACCATTCCAAATAGTACATAGGCCTGGCTTCCGTAATCTAGTAGAGAAACTAAATCCCAGATATTGAATGCCTGGTAGGTCATATTTCTCCGCTGAAGAAATCCCCAGAATGTACAATCTGGTGAGAAAACAGGTGGAGGCTTCAGTGACAGGGGCACGGTGGTTTGCTGCTACAACTGATTAGTGGACAAGCAGTAGAGGAAGTGGTGAGCCTTACATGAGTCTAACAGTACATTATGTAACAGACGAATGGGAGCTAAAGACAAACTGCCTAGAGACTGTATTTCTTCCAGATGACCATACAGCAGAGAATATTGTGGAATTCTTTCTGGAGCTTCTTGAGGAATGGGCACTAAAACTTGGAAATATGTCTGTTATTACTACAGACAATGGAAGCAATGTTAAAAAGGCATTCAGAGATATGATGAAAGTCAGCTGGTTGCATTGCTTTGGCCACAATCTCAATTTGGCAATTGGAAAAGCATTAAAGATCAATAAAGTTGAGTGCACTTCGAGCATGTCGGCATCTGGTGCAAGGGTTCACTCACAGCTGGAAGAAAAAGAGAGAGTTAAAGAAAAAACAAGCAGAACTATATGTGCCACAGCATTTTCTTGTTCATGTTGTAGTTACAAGATGGGGGTTTCACATATGCCATGGTGGCCAGGTTTATAGAGCAGCAGCAGGTTGTGTGTGCAGTGTTGGTTTCAGACTGAAATACATGGCATTTGATGCCAAAGGACTCAGATGTAGGTGTGCTTGAGGACATCAATCAAATATTTGGCCCTTTGAATACGTTCACTGACCCTTTAGCAGCAGAGCAATCATGGGTGTAGCCAGGCATTTCAGATTTGTACACCAACCTGCCACACTGCTACCCCCCAACTGTTGCTCATGCCTGCCCCCCTCCCCCACACACAACTCAAGTCCAAGGTTGCTGGCTGCAGTCAGATGATTCCCACACTAGACCCACTGTCTGTCTGCGCTACTAGTATGGTACTCGTTGCCTACTGGTAAATGCCACTGACTGCATCACGAGTACAAGACCATGGCAGAAATTTCTTCTCTCTCCCCCGCAAGAAGGCAGATTTGCTCCACACTACTCGAGAAGGATTTAGCAAGGGCACTGCTTAGCTGGGGTGCAGCACTCTTAATCTTTCAGGGAGGCTCTGTTTACCGGATACTGGCTGGTAGCGAGTAAAGGTAGCTTTTATGTCTTCTCCTCCGGTCGAACGATTTCATCCTTTCACATTTTAATTCTCACTCTTAACACGAGCTGGGGCATTTCTACCTCCAGGTGTTGCTGATCTGGTCCCGGTTTCTGGCGGTTCACCCAGCACCCCTGATTTTAATCTGGGTTACCACGAATGAGTGGGTGATGAGATGGCCTTATCATAGCCCCCTATGTTAATTTTTCTCATATCCATGCTCTGGCTGGACTGAGGTGAAGGCCCAGGACCATTCTCCTTTATTGGGGGTATAACTGACAGGGCTTGATCTCTGAAGGCTGTGATTTGTTTGCAACAGCGCTAAATATCAAGGTTCATTATCGGGGGAGGGAGTGGAGGGATTAGAACCAGTACTGTACTGAATGTTGCTTGTGACAGTTTGGGGGAAGTGTGGGGGCTGTGGCATGGTTGGAGGTGGGGGTTAGAGGGGATGGGCAGTATCTACTTCTGGGTGGGCTAGGGAAGAGGGTGGGTTTTACTGCAGTAACCCTGGGGATATATGTAAAGGGGATTTGCATCTCGTGTGCAGAGCATAATTATTTTAGCTTGATATTTCTTCTGGATGGTGAATGAGTTAACATTTGTGTCTTGGAATGTTAAGGGGATCAGAAAGCAACATAAGCAATTTCAGGTTCTCAAACATTTAAGTCTGTTCAGTTCACAGATAACTTTTTTGCAAGAAATCCATTTATTAGAAGGGGAAGCTTTGCAATTAAGGAAGCAACAAGTGGGATCGATTTACAGTGCCCAGGGCACCGCAAATAGTTGTGGGGTCATGCTCATGATTAACAGGAACATCCCTTTCTCTCCCACACAAGTGATCAAAGATACCAAGGGTAGGTTTATTCTGGTCAGAGGTACCCTCTGGTCTGTCCCAATACTATTGGGCTGTGTTTATGGCCCTAATCTGGATGGAAAAAAAAAATTTATATAAGATCCTGTACCTACGCAACTGTGTATAAATGCTTCATCCATTGCTTGTCCTAATCACTGTATTTATGTTTTTTTCCCCGCTGTATTTACTGTACTGTTGTAACTCCCTCCCCCCAGGACGCATCTGGAATCGAGTGGTACTCCGCTCAGCATGCCTTCCTGGTAAATCTCTTAAATAAATAAATAAAATTAAAATTATTTTAGGGGGAGATTTCAATCAAGTACTTGATTCTCATTTAGACAGACTGGGCAGTGGCCTAGGTGGGGTTACCCCTGGGCAGAAGGCATTCAGGGATTTATTAGATCAATGTGGGCTTTGGGACGTCTGGCATGTATTACATCCTGATTCTAGGGAGTTTACCTATAGGTCCATGGTGCATGGCTCGCAGTCCTGCATCGACTATTTACTTATTTCTCAGTGCCTCCTGCCTGGGGTGAAGACCTCCTCGATTCAACCTGGCCCAATTTCCAACCACTCACTAGTGGTATGCAATTTGGTACTGCTCAATTCATTTAATAGGGAAACTAGATGGAAGCTCAATGACCAACTCCTTAAAAACGATAAATATTGCAAACTTATTAGGAAAAATTTTTTTCACTAAACCTTTTAGATGGCGTAAAACCTGATATCTTGTGGGGGGCCTTTAAAGCATTCATGAGAGGGATACTGATTAGCATGGCGGTTGGTAGGAAAAGAGAGCGGGAGGAAGAGCTTAAATCCTTATTATCTCAAATCAGATTTCTGGAAGCTAACCTTCCAGCTAATCCCCTAGATGAGGATACTCAGAAACTCCTGAAATTAAAGGATAAATATCTGGGGTTACTTCAGGAGAGAGCAGAACTAGTTATTATTCGTTCCAGAGCTAAATACACCGATCAGGGGGAAAAAGCGGGACGTTTACTGGCATTGCGTATTAAACAACAGGAATCAATGAGATTTATCCTGCCTATCAGGTCATCAGCAGACAGAAATCTCCTAATGAAATAGCTCAAGAATGTGCTGCTTATTATTCTAAACTGTATAGCGACATGGAGCACCCTCCCTGCCCTGAAGACATACAAGGTTATCTAAGAGATTCTCACTTGCCCCTTCTTTCTGACAGGTGCGGTGAAACTCTGGTTGGCCCTATTTCCCAGGAGGAGATTGCTAAGGTTATTAGTGAATTGCCTGTCAATAAGGTCCCTGGTCCAGATGGATTTTCTGCTTTATTTTACAAGGTCTTTCGAGACCTTCTTGTACCAATACTTTGTCGTTTATT
Organism: Neoceratodus forsteri; assembly: GCA_016271365.2. Taxonomy (NCBI): domain Eukaryota; kingdom Metazoa; phylum Chordata; order Ceratodontiformes; family Ceratodontidae; genus Neoceratodus; species Neoceratodus forsteri. Next base: position 376,853,157 of record CM028133.1, read on the forward strand.
TCAACAAATCCTATCTGGGGAGGAGACAGATCCATATCTCTATGAGGCCCTGATTGTTCTGCTTCCCAAACCTGATAAAGACCTTGATAAGGTTCAAAGTTATAGACCCATATCTCTTTTAAACCAGGATGTTAAGATTCTCTCTAAAATACTGGCCAACAGGCTGGCACTGGTTCTTCCTGGATTAATAGGTACAAATCAGGTTGGATTCATGAAAGGGAGCTCATCTTCCGATCATTTACACACTTTGTCACATGTCTTCTTGGCTACCAGGGATGAGGAGTTCCCTGCGGGCTTGGTCTCCTTGGATGCCGAGAAGGCATTCGATCGTGTGAACTGGAATTTCTTGTTCCAAACTTTGGAGGCCTTCCACATCCCTTCTGTGTTTATCTCCTGGATTGCTGCCCTTTATAAAAACCCCTCTGCAAGAATTTCTGTGAATGGGGCCTTTTCCCATTCTTTGTCACTTCACTCAGGTACTAGACAGGGGTGGCCCCTCTCCCCTTTACTATTTAACTTATATCTGGAACCTCTTATCCAAAACATTCTCAATAATGATTCCATACAAGAAGTGAGAATTGGGCGGCATGAAGTGAAAGCCACTGCATATGCTGATGATCTGTTAATACTTCTGTCCCATCTGGTATCCTCCGTCCTGGCCTTATTAAGTGAAGTGTCTAGGTTTAGTGCTCTGTCTAACTATAAATTGAATGCCAGTAAGTCCCTATTTTTTCCATTAAATCACAAAGTTTTTAAGACTGATATTAGCCCCCTGGGGCTATGCTGGACACCAGGTCTTTCAAGTATCTGGGTATCAAACTTTCACGTAACCCCTAGTATGGTTTCAAGGAAACCTAGATTCTTTATTGCAGGAATTACACACGACCCAGAGAGGTGGTCTAAACTCCTATCTCTCTGTGGGGCTGAATTAATATAATTAAAATGAATGTATTTCTAAGATTTTTATCCATTGTCCTTCTCAATGCCTTTGTTCCTTTACTCTGGTTCAAAAAGGTTCATGGTATTTTTACTAAATTCATCTGGGCGACAAGGTATCTCGCTTAGCCTGCATAAGCTAGCTCCAACTGGAAGGGGTTGTGAATCCCCCATCTTGCTATATATCATTGGGCTAGTCACCTTGCGAAGTGTTTGCGGTTGGTATCTCCCGGTCCAGAGGAAGCACAACCCATTTGGCTCAAAATAGAATTGGATGCAATTAAGGCCCAAAATCTCAACCCTCTCACTTTATTTTTCCTTAAGTTATCCCAAGTAAGAATGGCTGTAGACTGTCCCATAATAAGGACCTCCTTAAAGGTCTACTTACAGATATGTTCTTTTTTGCAGTACTCTCCCCATCTGGACCTGGCCCAGCCTATATGGAACTCTCCATCATTTACTATTAACAAGAATCAAATCTCCCATCTTTGGTTGCCTCAACTCAAAGAGGGGAAGCTCTCGACCTTTACTGATGGTGAGGGGCATTGGTTATCAGTGGAGGAGATGGTTAGGAAATTTCACATCCCGACTTCTTTTTACTTCAAAGTCTTGCAATTGAGACATTTACTGGTAATCACCCCGGGGAGTACTCCTCCCTCTCAGATCATCTCCTCTCTGATACCCGAGGTATCCCCACTCTCTGGGTCTCCTGGTGTAATCTCTAAACTATATCAGGTTTTGTTTCACAAAAAATTCAGGGGCCCATTTGGGCCATCAAGATTTTGGAGTAACTTTCTCCCCCATCTGCAGCTGGATTGGTATTCCCTCTGGAAGTCACATCATAAATTTATCTCTCAGGATAGACTGCATCTCATGCAATATCATGTATTGCACAACTTATATTACTCCCCGGTTAAGCTTCATAAGTGGGGCTACTTCAACTCTAATAAGTGCAATAAATGTTTGCAAGATGAGGGCACACTTTTTCATATGCTTTGGTCTTGTCCAAGTATCTCCACCTTTTGGGTTTCAATCCAAACTTCCTTAGACCCCTTGTTGGGCCTTCATGAATACTTTATCCCTGAGGTATGTGTGTTGGGGGACCTGTCTTCTATTAGAGTCAAGGTGCGTAAATTTCACATATCCATGGTCGCTTTGTCAGCTAAGAAAATAATTTCGTCATTGGAAAGACAGGTCCTCCTTCTTTCCAGGAATGGGTAAGAAGTATTATCAATTTGCACAAGAAAAGCAATTGCCAGCCTACATAACAGACTGGCAGTTTATGCTAGAATTTGGGATCCCCTTCATTCACTAATCTCTCTGGCTCTAAACTAAACCTATACTAGGCTTGATGCTTCTATACGGTTTTTTGATTAGAGGCTCGGCATTTATGGGCACTGAGATGGGTTACTGCAGTAAGGAGAGGTGGGGGGGCAGCATATTTTTGCTATGTATCAATGAGTCTCTACCAGTTTCTTTGTATGCTGCCTTTTATGGTGGTAAATGTGTGAATAAACTTTAAATTACAAGAAAAAAAAGGATTCCAAGAGCTTCTGGAGTTTGGTAGCATATGGAATGAAAACAGACAGTGCCAATTTACAGTCTTTCATTACAGCACAAGAATGGTTACAACATTTTAGTAAAGTATATAAAGTTAGTAAATCTAATTGTAATGTTAATGTGAAATTTGTTCAATGTCAGTTTAAAGTGTGTTACAAGTAAGCATAGTCTAGTATGGTATTAGGCTTGATTTTCAGACAGCCCATAGATCACTGCAATTTGTGGCGATCGATGGCTGTGACAAACTCCGGGTGCATCAGGGTCTCTGCTCCCTATTTTATAAAACAGGGTGTCTCTGCACCATACACCTGGGAGTTCCCACAGCTGCAAGGCTACATCACACATTTGGCACACCTGTGAAGCTTGACAGAGGGATCCATCACCCTCCCCAGCTGGCACAATCCTAGACATCCTCAGAAGTTCAGGGTAGCAATGCTCAGGAGGTGGGGACTGTGGGTCAATGTAACTCTGATAGTGCCATTAGGGGTGAGTGAGGCATGGCAGTCCAGGTGATGCTGGTCCAGCTATGCCCCCCAAACAGGCCCATTTGGCTGTGTGCCAACTCACAGAGCACCTCCACTGGGAGTCTCAACATGACCCTCTCACTGCTGCCATGCCCCCCTCACCCCCATGGCACCATCAGGGTTCTATCAGCCCCTGGTTCCCACCTTCCAGGTCCCCAAATCACTGCTCTGCCAGACAGCAGTGTAGGACCCTTAGTCTACCTCCTGGCTGATCTACAGTGAGCCCCACTTGCAACCATGGTAGTGCCTTTAGAATGCCAAATAAGGGGATGGTGCAGTCCTGGCATGGGGTAATCCCCCTTGCAACTGGGTGCAAGGACACTTATGCCACAAAGGTGGCACAAGGTGGTTTTGGCACACAGCACCTTGATTTTGATGCAGCCTGCATTCAAAAATTGGGAATGCTGCAAACTACTGTATGATGCAAGGTGCCACTTGTGTCACAGCTGTTTGGTGCAGGCACCTAACATCATAGATTTTGTTTTGAAAATCGAGCCATTATGTCAATCCATCAGTGGCAGAGCTCTTAATTCTGCAACAGGAAAGGAGCAAAGGCCCTGATGTTGCTTTGTTATCTGCTGAACTTTTTCACATGAATGTTTCTTATTGGGCAAAGCATTTGGCAGCAGTTTTCATTATGATTAATCTAGCTTTACTTCTTCCTGATAAATGGAATATAGGAATAGTTTACTCACTATTTAAAGGAGTGACAGGTTAAATCCTACCCATTACAGACCTATTACTCTTCCTAGCATCCCTCAGAAAATTTACACCAGGTACATACTGAGGCATCTTGAGGACTGGGAATGTGCTAACCACATTATGCATATTATGCATGAATTTCAAGCTGGTTTCAGACATGTGAGATCTACAATACACCATATTGCTAATCTGGATTATACAAATCATAAATACACAAAATATGGAATGAAAACATTATACTGTATTTTGCATGTGTTGATCTCAGTCAGGTGATTGGTACAGTAATTAAAAATATATTATGGAATATACTAGAGAATGATCATGTTGAACATAGATTGTTGGACATTTTAAAATCCTTACATAGTAGCACAAATACCTGGATAAGATACACTCCAGAAGGCCATTTATCTAAATCTCTAAGAACCGATTATGGTGTCTGTCATGGTTGTATTCTGGCCCCTTTTCTTTTTAATATGTATGTTAATCCAGTTGCTGACCCAGAATTATATGAGAATTGTTTGGTACCAAAAATCATGGAATCTAGAATTCCTTTACTTCTTTATACTAATGACGCTGCCTGCTTTCATATACTGTAGACAGCTCGGTTTGCAGCATGCCTTGAATATTTTTACCCGGATGTTAGAAAATTTGAAATTACAGGTTAACACAGATAAGTCCAAGGTCCTAATCTTTTCTTCTAAGAGATCTAATACTTCCTGGTTCATCAACAACAAAACACTGAAATAGTGAAAACCTATAAATATTTGTGTCACACTAGCAAACAACTTAAGCTGGAATTCTCCTTTTGATCTAGTTAAACTAATAAAGAACTTGCAGGTATTAAAAGATTGTCATTGACATATGGTGGGGATTTCTACTTGACAATGAAAACTATTTTTGATTCCAGAGTTAAAAATAACATTCTTTATAGGGCAAAGATTTGGGGAGCTCATAGAACAGACAGCTTAGAAATATTACAAAATAGATTTTTAAGATTTATGTTAGGTGTGGAGGATTATATACCAGCAGCACAGTTTGGGGCAGAAACTGGTACCCTCTCTTTAAAAAATATGGCACTTGTTAGGTCTCTGAATTACTTTTTTAATTAATTTCTATGTCTTCTGAAAGACTACTGAAAAAAATCCTTTTAGAAGCATATACCTATTCAATGTCGGGTAAAGACTATAATGGTTGGCTGTACAATTAAATCAAAGGATATTACATATGGGCTGCCCTGACCTCTGACTTATAACACTGACAGTCTCCTTGTGCTGAAAAACTCATATAATAATACAGCCAATTTCACTTATATGCAATTTTCAGATATATGCACATTCTTCATCAGTCCCAAGTAATTTCCTGTTCAATACTACTTTTTTGGGGGGGTTATATGCATGCAAAATGTGGGTTGTATGTAACTTTTTTGCCTCTTTTCTTGGTACTGTGACCTGGCTGAGGTGATAATTATTCAGGCTTGGGATGAAATTAAGTACTAAATGGTGTTGAAGGTGTTGATTAAACAGTATAAGGAGTCCTGTAAACTCAATAGGCTGCCTGCCAAACAACTGAGAAAACTAACAGAACTGTGCTGTCCACTGAGCATGAGGTGTAAACTGCTTGATAAACCTTCCCTGCCTGGAATAAACAAATTGAATAATAGATAGATAAGTGTGTATTACAAGGCAGTAATACCACAGAGAGGTTTTGGAGACATGGAACTTTGAGAGCAAAGCTCAAGAGGTCCTAAAGTTCCCCAAAACCTTGAGATGGTTTTACTGCCTTGTAAAACACTTATATTTCTGTTATTTTTTTGTAATATATGGATCCATTGATAATACTACAGTTGGAGATGACCTTTGAATTGTAGTATTATCAGCACAAACAATAGTATTATCACTTTTCAGGATAGTATTATTTAGAGTAGTGATGTATTACTGGGAAATTTCTGTATAACTTAGTATAGTATTATTGAGGCTTATCCATATATTACAAGCTAGTTAGTTACTGTACTGAGCCCCTTACCTTCCTGAAGGCTTTTAAAATGTATAGTTCATTTTCTGGATATATGCAGTTTCAGAAGAATGCGCAAATATTGCTGTCTCCAACAGTGTGCATACAAAAGGAATTGTTTGTATTTGTAGACAAACTGTTGATACTGATATGCAAAAAGACATGGTCAGAATAAGAAATTCTCATTTACTGAATGAATATGCTTAGAGTTCAAATTTTCTCAGAACAAAAAGGGTGGCATATTAACATGCAAACTATTTGTATATGTGAATTAGAAAATGTTACTATTGGTCCACATATTCTCTTCAATTGTCCATATTTAGACATTTTGAGAACTAAATTGTTTCTTCCTTTACTGCACCAAAGTTGAACAAACCAAAAAGATAACATTATCTGGCTATGTCTTCTCAAGAGGGTGTAGTCAACTTTGCTCTGGCAGCTACTGTAACCATGGCTTTAAGAATTTTTAATTGATGATGTACCCTATATTGTTAATATGCTTTATTTTCTGTTCTAGTTACTGTATGTGGGTTGTATAACTTGTAATTCAATAAATAAGTGGTTATAATTATAATTATCATGAATATCACATTTATTTCTACACCTTAACGCCATTTGTATGGACTCATGAAAAGAGAACTACTGTTATTTTAATTCTTTCATTTTTTTTTCCTTTTGGATAAATATAACTGTTTGACATGGTGTCTTTGTATGTGCTTTGACAATACCTTTTTGTGTAAGCCTAATAAAAAATTGAAATTGAAACTTTGCCTCTGTAAAATAGTGTCCAGTTTATCATCATCGGAATTGTCTTTCTTCACTATGAAATAAGCAGTAAAATATAATATGCTTAATCATTTCCATGTGAATTAATTTGCAAGGGTGTAGTCTGCCTGCTTTCTCTGTTTTATTAAACCTAACCTTAATGTAAAGTCAACTCGATTGAAATCTAAAAGCTTTACAAGTTTCTCTTTCTTCTGAATCCTCAATCAGTGACATACTGTATAGGGTTCCCAAGAGATCAATTTGTTGTGGGTTTCTAACCATGGAAATACTTTATTTTATTGTATCTGTTATTTGTTAACTGGGTAGGATCCACGAGTATTAGATGCTCTTTTTTTTTTACAGGGGGATAATAAATATGCAAGGCATCCACATACACAGTAAGCAGGTGACATTTAATTTGCAGAAAGACATAGATAACTACTGTGTCTTTATTGTATTAATATCAACCTGCATTTCCAAATCAAGAAGTCTCTGTTTGATGATTTGTTTTAGTACAAGGATATTTGTTTTGTCATTCAAGTGTCCTGTTATCCTTATTTTTCCCAGACCCACTTACTTCAAGCTGTACCCAATCTTTTGTTTCCAATGCCAGTGGAAATCTAATTTTGAGTAATTAGAAGCCTTTGTTAAGCAAAATAATGGAGATCAACAGTAGCATGTTTACTACTGTATGTTTAAACAGTAAAAAAATAATCTTACTGTATGTTCAATAACAGTTTCCGGTGAAGCTAAAAACAATGTTTTACTGAAGAGGGCAGGGATGTAATTTGGAAGAGATAATAAAGGTCTGCAAAACAGATTTTGATTGTATGAATGCTGCTGGATCCTCCAAATCTTAAAACCATATAGAAGAATTGCCTGTACTTCAGCTTTAAAAAGAATTACAGCTGCTTTAGTGTTATTTCCTCTATAATGAACATTAAACCTTAGCACTCTATATTATTTCTCCTTGAATTTATTTAGTAGTAATAGTAGTAGCAGAGTTTATTTATATCTGGTACTCTTCCCCGGAGGCTTAGGATACCATTACAAAGTGCACTATGAGATTTAAAGCAACAAACCCTAAGGCATTCACATAAATAATAACCCATTGAAACCTATTTAAACCCTCTATATAATTAATAAATAATTAAAAGAAAGAATAAATAAATAATTTGGGTAGTTCAGCTGGGAACAAATACAGTACATAACTGGCAGTCTATTACTCACCAAAAGCTTGGTGAAAGATAAATGCTTTAAGGCCCCTTTTAAAAGCCTCCATTGAGGGATCCCCCTCAGGGCCCTCAGGAGCGAATTCCAGAGGTCCTGGCCTGCCACCTTGCATGTCTGTTCCTCCAAGGTTTTTAATTTAGCCCTGGGAACAACCAAGAGGCCCTTCACAGTAAAGCAGAGAAGGCACAAGGACACATAAGGATGCAGAAACTCACTCAAGAAATCAGGGCCCAACTGTGTAGGCCATAATAAGTCAGCAAGCTATCTTTAAAAGAGATGTGCCACTTAACCATCAGCCAGTGCCATTCACGCCAGTACTGGTAAGACAGGACCTTGAAACGCCAATCAGTAACCAAGCATCTACATTCTGCACCAGCTGCAGGCACCACAATGCTCCTCTTCTGACCCCAAGATACATAGCATTACAGTAGCAGAAACTGGAAATCATAAATGTGTACACCAGTGTCATCAGGTCTCCAGGGGATGTCACAAATCCTGATATTGTAAGAAATTTCTGAAATCAGTATGCCCTGATAAGTAAAGTTGTGAACTACAGTACCTTTAGTTCATTTCCTTTATACAACCAAGAATTGGAAGAAATGCATTTGGAGAAAACAAATGATATTGTGTTTGATTTATTTATATGAAGCAAATGCTTGTTTTTCTTAACAACAAAATTCAAACAGAGCTAATGATCTCTGGTGCCCAGACTTGGGCCACAAAATGAAAACCATGTCCACTACATAAAGGGCGCTCTCTAGGTTCTGAGATAAAATTGTTAGTGAATGGAGGTCACAGCAAACATGAGGTCAGCAATATCATTAGCAAAAAGATTAAATAATTGGGGCAATCATAGACAACCTTACCTTACACCTTGATTTGTTTAGATTTTGTCTACTAAATTCACATTCAGGTTCCATCTTCTTTGCAAGTATTGCAATGTAGTTATATTAAGATATTAATTAACCATTGGTCAGTTCTGAGGCTCATTAGTTTTAACGAAAGTTTAGTTCTATTTATTGCACCAAACACTCCTTGAGGTCTATGAAGACAGCATGTACAGTAGTTGCACTTCTTAACTGAACACTATTAAGGAAGATGTAATTTAACACACCAGTCTGTAAGTCAGACTAACATATTGCAATTCTCCACCTGTAGATGAAGCCTGTCTTAGATTAATGTTTCAGAATGTTTTGTTACATTATTAATCAAACTAATTGGTCTATAATTTGATGGTTTGGTTCTGAAGCTCTTTTTTATGTAAGGGTACAATGATATCCCTTCTCCAGTTATCTGGGACTTCCCCCAATGATAATATTTCATTGAATTATTTGAGATGGATGTTAGACCAAAAGTTGGAGCCAATTTTAAAAAAAGCATCTGCTAGAATTTGATCAGACCCTGGGGCCTTATCAGGAAAACATGCTTTATGTGCACAAAGCGATGTAGTCAGTGCAGATCAGATAAATAGCAGAAATGGAACCATAAAAGGACTGCATCTCATTCCCAAAAATAATGTAAGAGCATAAATGCTGATAATGTAAGCAAATTTCCAGTTTATCGATCCATCAAGGATAGGTAACATTACAATCTCAGGGGCATCAGGTCTAGACGTGACCCCTTGGATGAAGAAATTGGAGATTTGCTTACAGTATCAGTATTTGTACTCTTTATTATTTTTTTCAAATTGAATGCAGTTCTTGTGTTGTTCCTGGGACATTACCAGACATCATTATTTGAAATGTAAGTTCAATTTCAATGTCCAAGAACTGTTCAGTTACTATAGTTTGAAGAAGAAAGGACAGTATGTGCATACAAACATATGACAAAGCCAGCAGAATAAGGCCATTAGATCTAACAAGTCTTCTCGAATTGCAGGGTTCTCCTCCTCAATGTCAGCTACTGATCCTGCACCCTACTCCCCGACCATCCCTTCCCCTCCTCTTGACCCTTATATCCCTTTAACACTATCCCATCCTCTCTTGAAGCTGCCCACCATTTTCAATGAAACCATCTCCTCAGGAAGGTCATTCCAGCCCACCACCACCCTCTCTGTGAAGAAGTGCCTCCTAGCCTCTCTTCTAAACTTCCCCCTTCCAACTTGAGTCTGTGACCCCTCATGTTTCAATTCCCACTAAGCTTGAAGAGACCCTCTTTGTTCACCCTATTTATTGTTTTCAAAAACAGGAAGGTCTCAATCATGTTCTCTCTCTCTCTCTCATCTCCTCTAGGGAGTACATGTTTGGGGCCTCCAGCCTCTCCTCATACGTCCTACCCTGTTGGCTCCTGATCATCTGGTGGCCATCCTCTGGACCAGCTCCATCAGTTTTATGTCCTTTTTAAGGTAGTATGGGAACCAGTACTGCATGCTGTACTCCAGGAGTAGCCTCACCAATGACCTGTATAAGGGTAGTATCACCTCCTCCTGCCTACTACTGATCCCCCGGCAAAGCAGCCCAACATTTTATATACCTTAGCTGCCACTTTCTTACATTGCATGGAGTGCTTCAGGTCACCAGTGATCATTGCCCCCAGGTCCTTCTATTCCTCGGATGCAGCTACCCAGACCCCCAGGCTGTACTCAGTCCTTAGGTTCTTGGTTCCAATGTGCTTAACCTTGCACTTCTTTGAACTGAAATCAGGGTGCCAAATTCCAGAGTACCTCTCCAGCTTTTCCACAACTTCCTTTACTTCCTGTACCCCTTCTGCTGTGTCCATCTTCCTGCAAAAGTTGGTGTCTACTGCAAATAGACAAATTTTGCCCATAATGCCATCCCCAATACTATTGATGAAGACATTTAAAAACACTGGTCTGAGCATGAATTTGAGTTATAACATTGTCAGAAAATGCTGTGTAATAGTACTCAATTCATTTTTCTCTGCATTAAAAATAAACCCTTTCCACTAAAAAACAAAACTTACTGCATTTTCTGGAGACTGTGGGGGGTTTTCAAAGTCTATGGGGTTAAGGGGGAGATTTCAAAAGCCCACATCTGGATGACATTTTCTATTGTACAGCTTTGGACATTAGCAAAATTGCCTCTGTTTTCCAATATTCAAATCTATGACATAGCTAAGTCCAATTTGCAAAAGTCTAATTTAGTTATGTCTAGTTTACAAAATTCAGGTATAAATGTGCCAGGACACAATTTTCAAACTGAGTGTAACCTCTTCTATCATTTACATCTATGTTTAGCATTCTTCTATCCGAACACTATGTATTAAGTAACATTAAACAGCTAGAGGTCTACAGTGCAGCTTTTGAAAATAGCGCCATAATAAATCCCACCTGATATAACTAGGAGTTTTGCCCATTTTATGACGTTTGAAAATTTGACCCCATGACTTGATGTAGTGTTCTGTTGTACAGCTTTGGACATACAGTAAGCCAAAGGGACCCTATGTCCAATTTCTAAAATTAGAACATAGCTAAGTCCAATTTTCAAAACTCTATATTAGCTATCTCCAGTTTGCAAAGTTCAGAAATGCAATCAGTTCCACTTGTATGCCATTCGGTTATATGCCTTTTTCGGTTATATGCCTCTTTATTCCTGGTCCCGGTTTTTTCCCTATGTCTGCAATGTTAAAATTTCCATTTGTATGTCTCTTCATTTTTGCTTGTATGCCCAGTCTGCAGCTGTGAGTGGTGTGTGAATAGATGTTTTGTCTGATGTTCATGACTACCTGACCACCCGATTAGGTGCAAATTCAGCTGTAACATGTTCCAATTAGCATTTAAAAAGGCGCAGTTGGGGCTGGCCCACCAGTGCCATGGTTGGATTTCTGCCTGTGATGCCGATGACCTGGGCTCAGGAACCGACTTGGGTGTCAGAGGGCGGCCAGGGGAGATGGTGTGAGCATTCAGTGACCACTTGCTTTCTACTGGGAGGGAGGGAGGGGTTCATGGCTTGGCAGTTGCTGGCCCCTGGTGGAGGCCGGAGCTCAGCAACATGTCAGGTCTCACAACGGGTGGGAGCATGGTGGACATTGGCTCATGCCTTGGCATCATGTGGCATGTCACTTTCCCCCAGAAAACCAGGAAAATGCCCCTGGTCCAACCGGATGATGGCCACCAGTCCCTGGTACACCACAGTAGCCAGGGAAGAGCCCCATGCTCTCCCCCCACCACCGATCCATTGGCTAATTGATTGTGTCTAAGGGCACTTCCCCTCCAGAGGGGGAGATCCACCCAACAAAGGGTTATGTTGGGTTACCCAAGGGATCTAATGACAGATGCAGGGAGCAGCAGATGGTGACTGGATGAGGTGGGTGGCTGTGGATCCTAGGTGGCCTGAAGGAGTGGTCGGGCCAGTGGGTGGGGAAGAGCAAAACAAAAGGTGCAGTTTAGCTCATTCATCAGATTTGCAGTGTTTGCAGCATTTAATTTCAGAGACAGAGAAATGGATAAACGTAAAATAACTTTTCTTTCTGTTGCCCAACAAGCAGCACTTATTGAGATGGCAGCTCTGGGGAGGTTTCCCACAAAGAACTTGCTGCCAAATTTGGTGTGGCTATCGCCAGTGTTGGCAGATGTGTAAGGAACCGGAAGTAGATCCTTCAGGGGTGCAGCACCAGTGGTAACATTAACAGAAAGAAAAAGAGAGAAAGCAAAGACCCACAGATTGAAGAGGAATTGCTGAGATGGTTTACAGCCTCCAGGGGTTGAGAGGTGCCACTTTCGGGAAATCTTTTAATGGAGAAAGCATACAGTCTGTCCCTATCCCAGGCTGTCCAATCTGAGCCTACTGTGGGTTGGTTGTCTCAATGGAAGGAGAGAAATAACATCTGCTGCCACAGAATCCATGGAGAAAAGGCAGAAAATGACACCACATCTGCTGAGGAATGGGTCAGTACTCTTTTACCAGCACAGTTACATAAATATGCTCCCAGTGACATTTTTAATGCTGGCAAGACTGCTTTATTTTTCTGAGCAACTCCAGATGGCACCCTTGCATTCTGCACCCAAACCCCTGTAGGATGTAAAAAAAAAGCTAAGGAGAGTGTGTCTATAAAGGTTTGTGCAAACTGCATTGGCAATGAAAAATTGCCTCTGCTTGTGATAGGGAAGTCAATAAAGTGATGGTGTTTTAAGGAGATCAACACTGCAGCACTACCGGTGCAGTACAGGGGTAATGCAAATGCTTGGATGACAACTAACATTTTTCATGACTGGTTGTGAGACCTAAACAAACAAAATACGCCTCTATAGATGGAAGATTGCTATGATAGTTGACAACTGTCCGGCACACAGTAACATAACACTGTCTAACATTAATCTTTCAAAATTTGATTTTGAAAGCAGCATAAGGGAAGTCACAGAGTTTGGAACTGTTTGATTTTGAAAGCAGCACAAGGGAAATCACAGAGTTTGGAACTGTCTAATTTTGAAAGCAGCACAAGGGAAATCACAGAGTCTGGAACTCAGTGCTTTGGCTTCTCAGAAGGAACTAGAAGGGGGACAGAATCAGATCTACAGTACACTAGCTTATTGTTGTTTTACATTGTTTCTTGTGGATTCTACTTGGTAGAAGGTTATTTATTTTCTTTCTTACTGTTAAGGGGCTAACAGGGTATTGTTTGGGGCTGTTGGAATTTTGAAATCTGTTTTGGTAGCTATAAGTGGGCTCATTTGTTTGATTCACTGTGTGGCAGGCTGCATTTAGGCTTGCTGATCCAACCAATCAGCAACTTCACTACTCCCCGATAGCCAACTACCACTATCTCTCTCATAATGGGAGTTTACTTCGATACTCCTTCACTGTCAGCCATGGGGTTCCACAAAGAAGATGTCCCTGTCACACAAACTAGGGTGATCCATCCGCCCAGTCTCTCTGAACCATCCCCTTTGGCTGATGCTCAAACCCTCACATATGCTCCACCATTGCTGCATTGACTACAGTGGTGTGATCACCATAAAGAGACACATACCACCACACATGTATTTCAACCAACGCTCCACTACTGGATATATAGATCCCCCTAAGCCTAACCACCAAACTGCTACTTGGTGTCTCGACACAATCTTAAACCCACAGGGAGCACCCCAAAAGAGTGGCAACAGAATAAAAGAAGGAGGACCAAAGACAGCCCCCTCTCCCTATCACTAGCAGCCCTCATGAAACTCCTGCTCTTTCTATTACTCTGTATTGGTAACGTGGAAATCAACCCTGGACCCCCTGAATGTATCACCTCTCCATCAGACCTAACCTCAATTAAAGGCCTCAGTTTCCTGCATATTAATGTATGCAGTCTGCTGAAAAAACTCACACTGATACAAGCCTGGGTTGCCCATACCTTGCCAGACTTTCTTGTGGTATCTGAGACATGGCTCAAACCCACCACAGCAGACAGGGATGTTAACCTACCTAACTACCAGCTATTCAGAGCTGATCGCCAAACAAGGGGAGGTGGAGTAGCCATATATGCAAAATCCAGTATAGCTGTATCCTATATTGCTGCAACATCTATGCCCAAGGAGTTTGAATGCCTATCCCTAAAAGTCTCTCTCCCCGATACAGCAGCTTTTCAGCTAGTTGGTTGCTACAGACCCCCCTCTGCTGAACACAAGCTCTTATCCCATCTGGGGAACCTGCTCAAACCCAGCACTAAAGAAGTCATTATTCTAGGTGACCTGAATTTCAACTGGCTTAACCAGGAAGCTGCACCTCTGGTATCATTCTGTGATACATATGGGTTCACACAGCTAATTAATGAACCAACAAGAATTAATGCAAGGAACAGTAATAACAGCACACTACTTGATATCATGCTAGTGAATAAACCACATCTACTCACACACGCTGGAGTGCTTCTCTGCGATATAAGTGATCACTGCCCCATCGCAGGGGTAAGATCCACCAGCATAACAACAAGCCCTGCAAAATTCCTCATCAGGAGATCCAAGAAAAACATCAATATTGAAGGATATTTGCATGATCTAGCTTACTCTCCACATTGGCAAGAGTTTTATCTTGCCCATTCTGCTGAAAAAGCTCAGCAGGTGCTAAATAACATTATAATAAATGCCCTTAACACCCATGTCCCAATCTCTAGTATCCGAATAAAAAACAAATCCTGTCATTGGTTTACAGCTGACCTCAAAGCTGCACTGCTGGAGAGAGACAAACTCTGGAAAATGGCAAGAAAAACCAAGAATGCAAATGACTGGATGATCTTTAGGAAAGCCAGGAATAGATGCACCAAGAAAGTTAGGGATGAAAAGGCTGCCTTCTACTTGGCCGAACTTGACTCTTCCTACCATAATCCTGCTAGGTTTTGGGGCACCATCAAGGGTATGGTGGGGCAGGATGCTAACACCCCCCTTCCAACTCAATTACACAACAGTTATGGCCCTATCACTGGCAAAATGGAAATTCTGGATGTCTTCAATAACCACTTCACAACGGCTGGCCTTGCCTTTGACACCTCTCCAGCTAACCTGCTGAGGGAACAATTAAGCTCCCATTACACTGGTGATCAGAGAGTTGACTCTTCCTTCAGCTTCAAATCTATACTATTGAAACAAGTAGAGGATCTATTATGGCAACTGGATACCAAAAAAAGTGCAGGGGCAGACTCTCTGGACCCTACTTTCTAAAGATTGCATGCCATGTACTTGCAGTCCCCTAACACACCTCTTTAACCTATCCCTAAACTCTGGCTCTATTCCCACACTGTGGAAGACAGCTCAATGGTTCCCTTCTAAAATCAGGGGACCCTATGGATCTTAATAATTACAGGCCCATTTCTATTCTACCAGTGCTATCCAAGATGCTGGAGAAATTAGTGAGTAATCAGTTAAGGGAGTATCTTGACAATGCTAACCTCCTAAACCCAGCTCTATCTGGATTCAGGGCCAAGCATAGCACTATCACTGTACTAGCCAAGGTCACAAATGACTGGCAATCCGAATTAGATAAAAATAATAATGTCTGTGCAGTATTCCTGGACCTGAGCAAAGCATTCGATAATGTGGACCACGAGCTACTACTTTCATCCCTGTACTCCATTGGCCTAGATCCATCCTCCCTTAAGTGGTTCAGATGCTATCTCACTGGTAGGTCACAGCAGGTAAAAGCTGAAGGTGACCTATCCCCACTGTCAAGAGAATCCTCCCAGGTTCTATTCTGGGTCCTATCCTTTTTGCCATTTATATAAATAACATTGATTCAACCCTTACCAATTCCTCTGTACACCTCTTTGCTGATGACACTGTTCTGTATGTCAGCAACCCTTCGCCTGCAGCTGCTCGTGAAATCCTACAAACAGAATTCTCCTTGCTGCAATATCAGCTACTCGAGAAAAAGCTTCTGTTAAATGCAAAGAAAACTAAAGCAATGATGTTCACAAATCAAAGCTCCACCAGCACATCCTCTCCAATCATTCTCCCCCAGCTATGCACTATACTTGGAGAAAATCTGGACTATGTAGAAAACTTCAAATACCTAAGTGTGTGGATTGACAACAGACTTGACTTCACTCATCATTTAGAAGAACTGTTAAAAAAAGCTTTGCCAAAGGCTTGGCCTTCTCTATAGATTAAAACCCTTCCTAAACAGAGACTCAAAGATGAGGTTAGTCCAGGCCATTTTTCTATCAGTTGTTGACTATGCAGACTTCCTTTATAGTCACTGCCCCATCTCCTACCATCACAAGTTGGATACCTTATATCATAGAGCAATAAGGTTCATTACAGATCTGCCATCTAATACTCATCATTGCTCTCTTTATGCTGCAGTTGGGTGGTTTCCTTCACCTCAGAAGGAACAGAAATGCAGCACTATGGATTTACAGAGCGTTGTCAAAAAACTTCCAAACTATATCCTGGACTGCTTCACCCAGACCTCTCCTAGCTCCTATGCCCTAAGAAGCAACAATATCATCCTGCTCAAATTGCCCAAATTCAACACCAGGCTAGGGAGGGCAGCAATCAGCTATTGTCTAGCTATAGCATGGAACACCCTACAAAAATCCCTAAAACTGTCCAATATCATTCCATTTTCATCCTTTAAACAGCACTGTACAGTCTTCTTCAAAGAGAAATGCAATTGCTACCACTAGAGCTAGCAGTGTCATCTCACAAATCTCCCTTCCAAACCATATATGGCATATTCCTTCCAGACAGAAACCCCATCTTATGGCACCCAGTAATACCTTCACCATCCTAGTATTACATTATGTTGAGTGTCTGCCATGCCCCCCCACTGGGATATGTATATACTGTACATACTGTAAATATTAGCTTAACTTTCCTATAACCATTTTTTTATCATGTGAATTTGCTGTACATCACTGTGTTTATAAACGTTATTTTCCCCTGTATGTATAACTGTCTTATACAAGTGTATGATGTATCTGTTGTGTATCAACTATTGAATCTTGACCTTATCAGGTCCATCTTGTAAATGAGCCTTGCTCAATGATGTTCGCCTGAATAAATAAAGATTTGATGATGATGATGATAATGATTAATCTTATTTATCTTCCACTTAACTGCATGACCCTGATCCAGCCAATGGATAAGGATGTTATCACAATCTAAAAGTACATTACCATAAGAGCATAGTCAGCAGGTTGTTAGATGACATTGATGGCTCCACAGAAATGTTCCATGATAAAGCCCGAAAAATGTCCATTCTGGATGCCATCCACCTGGTGCATTACGCTTGGAATGAAGTTAAATCAGAGACCATCAAAAATTGTTTTATAAAAGCAGGAATCATATGTGGGGAAGAACTGAAAACTGAGGACATTGTTGCTCCACCAATGGGGATACAGCACTCCAATTTCTCTGCTTACGTAACTGTCAACCAGGAAAAATAAACAACAGAAGTTACAGAGGCAGAAATTTGTGAGGACATATGGTGCCAGAACAACCCCACCAGTGAGGATGATGATGATGATGTCGAGAAGTAGGAATAGGAATTTGTACCAATTACTGCAGAGGTACAGGTTATGATGGGCAAAATTAGGCGTTATGTTGCCACAAGAGAACAAAGAGACTATGAGTGGTTTTATGGGATTGAAAAGCGGATTGAAATATTAGCTAGTGGAGGCATGAAGCAACTTTCCATGTCGAGCTGGCTAACACAGGAGACAGAGCAGAGCCAAAGTTGTAATGCTAATGCTGACATTGCAAGCACACATGAGCACTAAGGAAGTTTACAGAACTATACTGTGCTGTATCGTTTTATAACTCTAAGATCTGCACCACCGACACCTTGTTAATCATTTTACCTGCAGCTTCATGTAATGAGTTTTAAGTTTCATTTTTACAGGGGATATTTATTTTCAATCTTGGCTGTGCACAAGATTTTTACTGAACTTTTACTGTGTTTGTATGTTTAAATGTTTATATTTTTGTTTATATTGCTGCCTTAATAACATGTGTAGATTTCTGACGTTTAATGTGCTGTAAGTGCATTTCTGTCTATACGGACCATTTTACTGTGACACATTATTGACCTAATTGAGTGATCACCTGACAAAAGGCTGTTCCCACTTGTATGAAATTCCGCTTGTATGCACAAATTGCCACAGTCCGGAGCTTGTGCATACAAGTGGAATTGACTGTAAATGTGCCTAGATATAATTTTCAGACCAATGTAAACTGGTCTATCATTCACATCTATATCTAGCATTCTTTTTATATAAAACTGGATATAATGTACTTTGAAATGGCTAGAAATACTGCAGACAAGTCTAACATTTGAAAATAGCCCAATGGTATAACTTTTCAAAATCCCACTCAACATAACTAGGAATAGCATTCAAGTTCAGACTTAAAAATCTCACCTGCCATAACTAAGAATTGTGCCCATGTTCTGACTTTTAAAAATCTCACTTTACAGTAGCAATGCAGATGTTGAGAGACTTTTTAGTCAAATTGGTCTTTTTAAACAATGTTATGGAATGAAAGGCATGGTGACACACTGGAAGATGTTCTAATAGTGAAAACAAATAACAATAACCGTGTTTTCTTTAAGCTAGTGACAATTTACTAAACAAGGCACAGACAGCTACCTAGGAATATTTGCACAAGAAAAAAATACAGAAGCTGGCACCCAGACATGCATTTGACATTGCTGCAAAGCATTTTCCAAGGGTTGTACAATAAACAATGCCATGTACAATGATTTATTTTTTATTAAATATATAGCGAGGATTTTTGTGTTACTTATTCTGTATATTATGTATGGTTGTGTAGTAAAGTATACATTTTGTCCTCAGCCCTTGCTTCTATTTGTCATGTTATATATGTTCATACTGCATGAGAAGAGGGTGGGAAGGGATTACAGTCCTGAAATTGAACCTGCATGTTTGCCTGTGCTGGAAGAGTGAAAGCTACTCATTTATTTTCCTCAGATATTGGCAACCCTGGAAAAGTCGCTACTTAGTGTGCTTTAGCTATTATAACAGTGGTAGGTCAGAGTTCTGTTGTTGCTGATAAGGATATTTTCTAATTGCCAAAAGTTGTTTTGGTTACCTGTAGCATGTTCCATTTGAGAAACTTTCATGTAATTTGAATGTAACAGGAGGGATAGAATATGTTTAGTTTAGTTGGTAGGACCAGGTAGAAACAGCATCCAAAAAGCCCCAAAAATCAGCCCTCTGGCAGCAGCATTAATCCTCATTCTCTCTCTGCACTCTCTGTCTCCTCCCAGGGCCTGTCCTGGAACAAGTCTCATCCTAGCTGCTATGCTCATCACCTTCAACAGGATCTAATCATCTGCCCACCACAATGACACCCCTTCCCATGCCATGTGCTGCAATACTACTTGTTAACATTTACGTCTTTACCTTAGTAACCCTATCTATTGCACTACTAACACATTCAATCAACGACTGAAGGATTGATCAATGCTTGTTTACAGTCTGAGGCTCCGCGTCCCAAAGTTCATTCAGCTAAAGTTTTGTTTTCACTCTGGCTCTGCCTCAGTGAGCCATGGTAGACTGCTGTTACTCACATTTCATGTTTGTGTAAAACACACTGTGGGCAGTTCTTGCTTTATAAAATTGTAAAATACATGTGATGATTCTTCTTGCATGTGACCATGGTCACAAGTAAAGGATTTCAGGATCCAGATACTTATCTATCTATCTATCTATCTATCTATCTATCTATCTATCTATCTATCTATCTATCTATCTATCTATCTATCTATCTATCTATCTATTCGTAATGTGTTGACCAGGATAGGCACACTGAACCAGATCTCATTTAAAGGTGTTGTGCCTAGGGTGTGTGTGTGTGGGGGGGGGGGTTACAAGGTAGTCAGAAATACAATAAACAAAAACTTAAAAACACAATTTACAATACCAAGTAAAGTAACAAACAGAATATTATATGGAGAATGGTGCAACATTTACAGACTCAGAAGAAATTACAGTGGTAAAAAATTATAAGTGGAGTGTATCTCACAGATGGTGCAAGGTACAACAATTTTCAAAAGTACAAAAAGCTACTGTGCTTATTCATTTGTGATTAATTATTAAAAAATCATTTAGGTAGTGGGGATAGTGACACATTTGCAAAAAAATATATTACTGTGAACGTAATCATGAAAGTAGTTGAACAGTGTGAGGGTGACAAGGAAATAAATCCATTTAGTATGCAAATGTCTTTAGAAATTAAGAACAAGGGGAGGTAAAATACTGAGAATATATGTAAATTGAACTACTGATATGGTATGGTGTTTCCCAGGGTTAGATAACTACATGGAACCATTCTGAGAAGTACTGTAATGGAAATGTTGCCATCTAGTGGAGAGATGAAGAATGTCTATACAGGCAGAAAAAGATTTTGAATTACTCTTTTCTGTTTACACTTTGCTGTAATATCTTCTGTTAGACTAGGCGAAGAATTTTTACTCAAACTTTTGAGGCCTCCCAGGTCCCCTAATCAGGTATAGAATAAACTAACCGTATTTCAGAATATATACAATAGTTTGTGGATCCCTATTGCTTGACAGAGGGGAGGGTGAAGGGAAGTAATTTAATACAGTACTGGTGATTACCTGGAGATATGCCTCATGCCATTAAAAGGTGAGAGATCAGACATGCAGATGGTGAGCTGCATCAAAGTGATAACCATAACAAAAGGATCACTGGCTAAAAAAAGGTCCATTAAGTATGCAGGATGTGTAATGCTGTCAGTTTAGAAAGTTAATTAAGCAGTGTCTCAATAAGTGGCTGCTTTAAGTCAATTACTGTATGTCCCAACAGCAGAGGAAGATTTTAAAAATAACAAATAAATTCAAATGGTAGGAGCCAGAGCTGCAGTGGAAACCATAAAAACTCAGTTTGGGATCTGGTAATGAGTGAGGAAGCCTACATTTTTATTCAGCCCAAGTGCATTCCCCAGGATGAAACACAATTCTGCAGCATTTTGCAGCACTCTGTAGAATGCTGCAGAAGACCTACTGAATAAAGCAATGTTATTTCAATGGTAATTATTCCCCTTTTGTCATTCAGGAAAATGTGACACTGCCAGGATGAAGTGAATGCCACAGTTTCCTGCATAACAAAGGGGACTAATTGCCATTGAAATTACATTGCTTTATTCAGTAGGCCTGCTACAGCATACTGCAGAGTGTGTCAAAAGTGCGTTTCATCCTGGGGGATGCCACTGTATATCTGTTCAAAAAATCCTCATGAATTTTGCTTTTCAGAGAAGTCTTCTATAAATGTATTTTAGATTTCTTCTTAAAGCTGCTGTTTTAAGATCCTTCAGAGAATTGTTGTTCTAGGAGAACAGCTCGGCCACTGGTTTCTGGTTGTCTGAATGTTTGATAGTGGATCTGATTACATTCATGTACTTGTAGAGTGTTTGTCCTATTTCACCCACATACAATACATATGGAGAGTTTTGGTATCTTATTAGATAAGTTAACTTGTTGGAGCTGAATGAGAACCTACCAGGCCAGTATCTCATATGCTTAATAGCGTACACTAAAACTTCACAATAAGAACAGCGCAGTAGGGTAGAGCGAGAGGGTGCAAAACTGCAAAAGGATGTATACGCAGAAGTGCATCCTCTCACTATTCCCAGGTAGGGGATGAGACCTGTGCTGAGAGGTGGGGCCAGCGAGCAGCTGCCGTGGCTCAGTGGGCTG